>OZ023273.1:57943718-58374867 GCA_964007475.1 Hybos culiciformis
AATTTAAAGTAAAATCGTAATAAAAATCAAAAAGTCGTGAAAAAATTAAATGAGATTGCACCTAGTGTTAATAATATAAAATAAGAAAATATCTATTTTTATTTTTTAATAGAAGTATTGGAATAACTTATATTTCAAATGTAAATTGATATGCGGAATGTAAACAGTTAAAAGAATTAGTTATCTGTTTATATAATGTGGTTATTACATTACAGCAAGCGTCGGCAAGACTTTCATCAACTGGGCCAGATGCAGATTTTTAAATTTTTTTGTGGGATTAATTCTTTCATTTAGTTAATTTACAATTCGTAATGCTACAACAATAGCAGCCCTTCAGAAAATTTGGCGATCAATATTTAGCAGGAAACAATATTTTTAATACAACATTTATTGAATAATGCAAAAAGTTGTAGTAATAGAATTTTTTTAAAAGCTGAATTATATAAATATGAGGTTCTGAATGGAATTTTTGATAGTTTTAATTTTTTTTGCTGTAAAAAAGTTAAAAAATTATAAAAAGGCCTAGAAGAATAAATCAGGCCGAATAACAAGGAGGCAATAAAAATCTTGGAGGGGCAAAAAAGAACACCGAATGGGCCGTATCTGGCCCCCGGGCCGTATGTTGCCGACCCTTGCATTACAGGGTACCTACATTTTTACGATTATTTACCATAACTTTATTACATACAGTCATTGAGTTTTTTTGATGTATGTATTCATAAAAGAAAAAATATTTAAGTTTAATTTAATAAATATTTATTTCTACAATGGTATAAATACAATGAAAAATCGTTACAAGTTTTTGATTAATTAAAACAGTTTTTCATCTTGCTAATAAATAATATTTGAATGAAATGCATTCATAAATGGAAATTCAGTAGAGAAAAAATTTGGTTTTCTGAAGGTGAATTTTTTAATTTTGTTTGTTTTGAGTTTCTCATCTCTACGTTTATTTTGTCTATATATGTTTATTTATGTTTTGTGCACTTATCTAAAATTAAAAAAAAAAAATCAAATATTACAAGTTTTAAATTTAATGTATGTCTATTAATAAATCGTATTACTTAAAACGAACTTATGTTCAAAAACAACGAATAATGAACTGTCTCAAAAAGGCCTAGGGGATTTGGAGGAGGCGGCAGCCATCTTTCATTATGCATAACAGCTTTTTATTTAAAAAAAATGTTTTGATATCTGGTAAACCTGGAAAAGACAACTTTTAAATAACATAGTAATCGTCAAACTGAAGAAATTTAGCAGGTTTAATCATTAAATTTCTTCAGGGCACGAATATATGTACAAAATATGTGTCTTTTGTTTTATTTTCTAGCGTCACAAACGATTGATTTAATAGATTGCACAGGATTAATTTTAAGAAAAGTTAGCAGATTTATATGTACATATATACATAATAATGTACCTAATACAAACGATAATCTTGAAGTGATAAAACAAAGTCGAGATTTTTAAAAATGGGAATATTGATAGAGAATATTATGAAAAACAAATTCTTTTTAGATATTAACTCTTCAGTTTGATAGGTTGTGTTAGAACTAAATAAAAAGTTAGTATGAATCACATTACAGTGACAGTGATATAAACAATAGTATAAATTCTTTATATAGGATTTATAAATGTTGGCAGTAAGGTATTTTTTGACACAATTACTATGAAAATGGAGCCAATCTACATTAATTTTATCGTAACAAAAAATATTCACTTTTGTCAGTATTTTATAGAGTTATTTTAGTCTGCGTGGTATATGTCAAATTATCGAGTTTTTGGAATTTGAATAATAGTTTAAAAATGAAATTGTATTTCTTATAAAAACCTACATTTTAGGCAAAAAAAAAAGGAGCCAAAAACAAATTGGTAAATTATTGCGTAAAAAACTCATTTTCTTTAGGTAATTTTCCTGATTAATTTTACTTGAAAATATTTTAATTAGTTTGTATTTATTTATACCATACGAAAAATTATATAATTTTTTAACATTAAAATTTTATTGAAACAACTAAAACTTTTTCTTTTTTTTTTGTAAAAGTTCCGGATACCTATGTATATATTATTTATTTTTCAATTTAATAAATCACGTCTGTCATGAAGGAAAAATTAAAGTAATTGCGGAAATCTTGTTTATAATATTTTCCTAAATAAAATTTACATTAATTGGGTAAATTAAAATTTGGAAATCTGCTATCTCAAAATAGAAAACTTTAATAAATATTTTTTTAAATTAATAAGAATTTATCATTATTAAAAATATTAAAGTGACTCATTTCGAAAAAAAAAAAAAAATAAATAAATAAAAAAATTTATGAAATAATAAACTTTATGAAATACCATTGATGTAAGATCCCAATCTCTTAATTTTTTAAATATTTAGATAAATGTAAAGCTTAAAATTTCCAAGAATCCATGAACTTTAAGGATCACCCCAGAATATTATTTCGATGTTGCAAAATTGAAATACGAGTATTTAAGTATCGACTTTTAAGAGTAGAGTGCGTATTGAGTTAATTAAGATTAAGATATGTAAAAACTTGGCAGTTGATACTCTGGCAGCGAACTTTTTTCTAAATAATACCATAGATTAAGAATACAGAAAGATGGGAAGCTTCATACAACATTATTTTTGGTATTTTTATGTGAATGTGTTAGTAAAACAAAATAAAATACGTGATAATTATCAATATATGAAAAGAATTTTATTTAGTTTTACTAACACATTCACATAAAAATACCAAAAAAGGCTGAAAAAATGTTGTATGAAGCTTCCAATCTTTTTGTATTCTTAATCTATGATAATACCTATGCCCTAATGCAAGCGTCGGCAAGACTTTCATCAACTGGGCCAGATGCAGATTTTTAAATTTTTTTGTGGGATTAATTCTTTCATTTACTTAATTTACAATTCGTAATGCTATACAACAATAGCAGCCCTTCAGAAAATTTGGCGATCAATATTTAGCAGAAAACAATATTTTTAATGCAACATTTATTGAATAATGCAAAAAGTTGTAGTAATAGAATTTTTTTAAAAGCTGAATTATATAAATATGAGGTTCTGAATGGAATTTTTGATAGTTTTAATTTTTTTTGCTGTAAAAAAGTTAAAAAATTATAAAAAGGCATAGAAGAATAAATCAGGCCGAATAACAAGGCGGCACTAAAAATCTTGGAGGACCAAAAAAGAACACCGAATGGGCCGTATCTGGCCAGCGGGCCGTATGTTGGCGACCCTTGCCCTAATGCATTTCAGTTTATGTCCAATATTTTTTTTAATTAAATAAATATGATTTATATTATAATAATTTCAATAATTTTTATAAGTCGGTATCAGTTACGAGTTAATTTTTTAGAACTAAGAAATTTTCTCTATTATAATATCATAATCGACATAATTAATATAGTATATAAAATAGTATAAAAAACAATATTGATTCCATATTTTTGAACATAAATTCTAAGAAGAAGAGGTTACACGATATTTTTCTCTGGATAATATTAAACATCTTTAATAAATTTATAGAATAAGTGTACCTAGAAAATTAAAAAATAATGTTGAGAAAAAATTTGATTAAAACTTTTATGCATTAAAGAGCTATGATGAGATTTTCTATATAGCTACTTTAATTAGGTTTTAATACCCTGATTTTTTTTTACCCAATCTAATTAAATTATTTTTTTTTCAATTCAAAAAGGAGATTATACTGTAGTAAGTAGGTACCAATTTGTTTGAATTAGTTTTTAATGCTAAATTTATACAATTTATTTAATCATTAAGTTTTTTCTCCTAAGAAATTATATTGATTGGAAAAAGGATTTAAAGAATGATTAGAATTTTTAAATTAATGAATGTAGGAATTTTTTGTGAATTAAAGTAGATATTATTGTTGGTGGTGTTTATTATTGTCGTTTAGGGTCGTGGAAAAAAAAAATTCCAAAAAACATTTTGTATTCACTTCGATTACATAGACATAATCTTCTTTCTTTGTAAATACTTACACACTTACGCACCCTTGCATTACCAAAAAAAATTAAAAAGTCGACATGTTTTTGAAATGTGGTTTGTTATTTACTCTCTCAAAATTTAGCGGACATTAAAATTTTATATTATTTAGCTCAACAATAATTAATTATCAATAAATTATTAATAGATTAAGATTTTTAGTTTCTAAATAAAATTAATAATTTAAATTTTAAAAATGATTGATTAAGGAATTTATGAAATTTAATAATTTAAAAATTAATACGAAATAGAAGTTTTGGTAATATAACTGTGCTATATGTATCATTTATGTAAAAAGAAATTATTAGACTCACCTGTAATATTTTGCAGCGATTTGTAACACACGCATCATCCACACATGGCTGGTACATTCCTAGTGTTATACAGTTCAATAGAATCACAAGTATTGATATTCTCTCGAACCATGTGTTTATTTTTAAATATAAACTTTAGGTTAAGGAAAATTATTTATGATTATTGTTTGATAAATACCTATATTATGTGTGCATAAAGGAAAATATATTAAAATTCTTGTGCATGATAAATTAAATTAATATTTATTTTATATTTTATTTATAAATTTTGCAGAGTTTAGCACGCCAGTTAAACAAATCAGAAAGATAATTAGTGCTTAGCTAATTCTGGTAAGTTTAGTTGGAATCGAAGCAAATCAAAAACAGCTGGGAAAACAAAACTGAAATGTAGCATGCAGGTAGGTTGTCATTTAAGGCATGATTTTCAAATATACGGCGAGAAAATCGTGTCTTTGAAACGAAGAGTAATACAGACATACTATCTTTGGGATATTGGTTTCTCTTGAAATGGTATCTCAGTGTTTGAAATGTTTGTTTTTCTTATAAATTTTCCATGTTTTTTATAAAAAATATATCCACTCAAAATTATTTAAGAATCATGGCCGAAACACAATGGCTAGAAGTATGAAAATGATAAGCGGTGCTCAGATAAGACCCGACATTTGAGTGTCGTTTAAGGCCTTAGGGAGGGAGTCAGAAGGAGCGAACCGTATCTTCGAAGCGGTAAAAAATACAGATTTACTGTATTTGAAAAAGTTGTTCCGCTGGCTTTTTTTACAAGATTGATTCACTAACCGTTTTGATTTTAATACAAGCTATGTTCTTGTTTAGGATACATGCGTCCAATATTTCATGATTCATGATTTAATGATATTTTTTTTGGATAAAGAAATATATGATTTTTTTCTTGTTTTTGTTATAATTAGATTATATTTTTATAGATTTTATTTTAAATTAAAATTATATCACTAACTGCATAGGGTTATTGATGCAGGTGATATATAAGTATACATTTCATATACATTTTTATAATTATAATATTCAGGGACTTTCTCTATACAGAAAAAAAAAACAAAAATGGGAATCTAACTGATTTCACAGAAAATTTTATTCAATTAAAAAATAAAGTTGAATCCGCCTTGATAACAATTTTTAATGTGAATGTGATCGGTAAGTTGTATTTACAATCGTAAATTTAGCTCGGTAAATGGTATATTACATGCGTCAATACACATGTAATTATTTAATTAACTAAATTTTATTTATATTCTCCGTATTAAGTAAATTTTATTTACATACTTCATTTTGAACTTTTGTTTATTTTTTGCATTGCAAATGTATTGATTGCACATTAAAACAGTATGCAAAACATGTTAATAAAATTTGTTATACAGCTCGTTGTCGAGTCAATACTTATATCACGGTCTCGTGATATAAGTATTCACTCGTGTCTATGTGTTTTTGTGTATACACAACTCGTTGTAATAACAAATTTTCTTAACATGTGTTGTAATCTACTATTATAGAATTTCATATCCTTTTTTTATACATTCAACATTATACATTCAATAACATCCGCTATGTTAGCGGTTAATCTTAATTAAAAATATTTTCCATTATCATTAATGAGTTAAATATTTTCTTTTGAAATTATCCGAATGAAAAGAAAATTTATGTCGGTTTTCTTAGAAATTATATTTTTAAAATAATAAATTAATAATCTATTCAAAAATTCTATATTCATATTCAACTTTTTCGTTTTATAATATTTGAAGTTTTCTCGTACCAATATTTGAAGGGCCCTAAAATAAAGAATTTTTTTGTTTTAAACCAATCCGAGCGGATTCTAAACCTTTGACAGAAAGAACACTCAGTATAATGACAATATATCTCATAATAGAAATACAAATGTTCATTATATACTAACTTTTGTATATAATAAATAAAAGGATATAAAAATGTATATAAAAATGAATTTCTATTATAAGGTAAATCTCATTTTTAGTTATTAAGCGTTTTAGCTTTTGGCAGAAAAATTTCGGACATAAAACTCGAGGAAAAGTGCTTATTAGTGTGGTCCAAATCATGAAAAAATAAAATGGAACAAAATATATTACGCACATTCATATTGTTACATATATGAACAATATGAATATATTTATTAATATGTGAAGAAATTTTCATAGGTTTCTTTAGGTACCGATTGCAAGTTTGTTTCTGAACCAAATTGGATACTTCTTTTTTATGAAAAGGTTATCATTACTAAAAATGTTAAAACAAAAGGTAAAAAAGTTGTTATCTTCATAGTTAAAATGAAACGTTAAGTTTTTTTATTTCTGTATCAATTGCGACTTTGTTACGAAACCAAATCGTATGATTTTTTTATGTAAATGTTTTCGGGTACAGTCGCCGTGTTATTGACCATCCCCCCATCATATCGGATATTGATTAGCCCACGAAAACCGCGTAAAGCTCCGGAAATTATAATTTAAAAATAAAATTTACCCCCTTCAAATTAGATCATTACTCATTACTAACCGCGAAAAACTAAATAGGATGTTTTTTTATGTAAAGATTTTCGAATACTGGCGTGTCATAGACCAACCCATATCCAAATTAATTAGTTTTTTAATTTTTTTTTTCGCGCTAGTAGAGAGCTGTGTTCAGCATAACTGTATGAAATAAAAACAAATTTTACTCGAGTATGGGGCTGTTACTATAGTATATAACAAATATGCACATACAACCATATTGTTCTTAAAATTGTGACCATAATTTTTATGTTTAATAATAAAGCAAATAAAAACATAAAAAATGAAATAAAATAAACATTCATTTGTTTTTATGATTAATTATGGGTATTTTTTTTTGTTATAAGTTTCTATATTGAGATTGAGAATATTCTTTTATTTTATTGAATGCTTTCCTTTATTTTTTCAATTTATATTCATACCTATACTACCTTTATTTTATAGCTAATTTTTTTTGAATACATACTTTAAATTCTGCTTTTGTCTGGCTTTCATCTTTAAGACTTCAATTATTTTAAAAGGTAATTATTTCTTTTATGAGATGTCGAATTATTTTATATCAGTATGTGTATAGTATACGTCTGATGTTATCTAAAGTTATATATCAGTTTTAGTTCTATTCTTAATTGTGATTAATAGCAGGGTTATTTAATTCGTGCAACAACAACTGGCACATCAAAAATGAGATTTTGTAGCTGAGGCACTTGAAAAACTGAAAATTCATAAAATTGTCAATATCTCGAAAAATTTAATTATATTTATAGCTCTTGAACACTCACTCTTACTCATGGCACCCATAAATTGAAATACTGTAAACTTCCTTCAAGTTCCAAGATTATGATATTATTATTTTTTTTTGTTTCTTTTCACTACCCCTTGCCCTTATTTTTATTCAATTCATCACCGCTTATTTTCATTCTTCTTGCATTTCAAAACACGCCCGTGAAAATGTTCAACACGTCGATTTTATCTTTTATTATTTATAACTTTCGTATTTGATAAGGTAAATAAAATATTTTTTTAATAAAAGATAAATCAAACAAATGTTTGTTTACTGGTTGGATTTACTATATGTATCTACAATAAAATTGTAATTCATATAATGTTATTTATGTATTAATAAATTTAAATTTGATAATTTCACATTTAAAATAAGAGTATGTAATTTTTTATTCACTGAAAATCATTTACATAAATAAGTATGGTCAATTATAAAAATAAATATTATACGAAGATAAACTTTTGTAAGCCTGTCAAATTGACTGTTAATGAAAATGTCTCTAAAAGGTCTCTTAAAGAAACTTAAAAAGCAATATACATTTAGTAAACATGAATTTAAGAGATAAACTGTGTGATTCGATGATAATTTTTTTTTTTTGAGAAATAATCGAAAATCACTTGCTCAAGCTACTTTGGAATATAAAAGGAAAATTTCAGCTAAAAGTGAGAATTTAGATTTTACAATAATTCAAGTCTAATAAGCCGCTTAATACAATACTGTACTAAGTGAATTCAATTAATTTTTTTTAATTTTCATTATAAGGCTCTTGATTAAGCATAGATTTAATATTATAAATATTTATGTGTGGTGGCAAGATCATAAAAATTATTTATGTTATTTTTAGTAATACCTAACTCAATAAATAAAGTAATCATTTTATTTCCTGTTGCTTTAATTTGTTTTAATGCTCTTTTATTTTTTTAGCACTATACATATGTTATGGTTTGAAAAAAAAAAGAAAGAAATAAGGAAAATAAGAAAGAATACTTTTTTTTAAATTCTTGAGGTTTAGGTCACTGAGTGCAGAAAAGATGGTTATACGTTCATTCAGATCTTATACTTGTTAAAAAAACTTTTTCTTGCAACATAATATAGAGCAAAAGCAAATCCTATTTGTTTTGCATAAACAGAATTTAAATTATATTGTTTAGAGACAATCAGTTTGTTGCCTTGCTATTAGACATCATTTATGGGTTATTATAAAACGTGCTACCTTGGCTCCACAATCTAATGCTGTATTAATTTGGGAAAAATGGGCTTTTTTCATCTTGTCCATAAAACAATATCATATCAATCAAGTTTTGTGTAAGTTTAAATGGTTATCTAATGGTAATTTGATTCACTTACATATATATTTTATTGTATATTTTATTGTATATTTTATTTAGAAATAAAACTTAAATTAGATTTAACATTGATATTCATTTAATTAAAATATATTTTTATTGCGACAAGACAAATTTTTTAATTGGAAAAGGAAGGGTAATAACATTTTAATGCAGAAAATAAGCGGTTAAATTTTAACCTTTTATGAAATTAATGAAATAAAAATTCTGTATTATTTCTAATGAATAAATTATACTAGATCTAAATGAAATATTGGGAGTAAATACTAACATAATTTTTTTTGAATGATATAGCTGAAAAATCTTTAAAAATTTTTTTTTGACGTTTACGATCAAGAATCCTGATGAGTATATTCAAGAATTATAAAAAGGATTTCATTAAAATTTTTTTTTTTTTAGAAATAAGAATATCCCAATCGGATTTAAGACAAAAAATATTCTCTTCAACATTTTTAATTGAAATGAGATAAGCTCAAAAGATCTGATTATTTTTGAGTAGAAGCTGTTTTTATTTGTTAATTAAAACAAAATAGTTTTTAGATGTAAAGCTATATGAATGATATGAATCTTCTCCCTCTACATATATATATTTATATACATATGTTTATAACGGCATCTAACTAATATGCTTTGTTTATTTGGATTTCAGGGAAAATTCAAATTAAAATTTCATCATGCAAATAATTTTTTTTTTCTGAGCAGCAATAAGGCATTTTTATTTTATACTTAAAACCATCCTCTTTTATGAAACGTGGAATTTTGAAAACTGCTTAATTTTCGTATGTTTAGATACCTAAAAAAAAAATATGAACACATATTGCAATTTATTATTTTTGAGGATACCTCTAAGGACATAACCTTTATGACCACAATTCTGTATACCATATGTTTGATCCACATTTTTTTTTATGATCAGAAGATAAAATAATGGTTGTTGTTATCCAAAAATTTATTATTTTCCTTTACTTTTTTTTCCCCTTCTGTTAGCTTTAATATTGCATTTTATGGTTCAAATCTGTGACATTTGATTAAAATATATAAAATATTAAAAGCATAACAAAATTTGGGTACATGATTTTTGATTTATGGTGCACAACTTAACTATGGCAAATTTATAGGTTTCTAGAGTAAAAAAATTTAAATTTAATCAAATAATTTGTTTTTTTTTAACTGTTCTATCCTTACTCTCTTTTCCTCCACTTTTGCCATAACCCTCCGTCTCTGCCTTCTGGCGCTTTTTTCCGTCCTTCCCATTTCGGAAAAACCGGCAAACTAGGATCCTATAACCATTCAGGGTCCGTATCCGATACTTTTTTTTTCTAAATTTCTGTCAAATCGGTTCAGTAGTTTTGTAGGACAAAAAAAAACTTCGCTTTATTAATAGTATATAGATAGATTCTTATAAATAACTAGAAATGGAACAATGTTTACAATTATTTTCCTAAGTTTTGAATTTTTCTCATTTGGATAAACCTATACATTATAATTTCAATATATGTAATATTTTTTTGCTCTAAGGCAAAATTTTAGAAAAATTTCCGTTTTTCTGGAAACTTTTTTAAAACACGTCCTAAAAACAGCAGTATGTTACAATTTAAAACACAATTGAATTTACATTTTTTTACCACTTTGATTTTTGTCACTATGATAAGTGTCGAAAAATTTGGATAAAAACACTGTAAAATTGTTAAAATTAGAATGATTTTATTTTTACATTTTCGTCACTTTTTGCGAAAAATTTAATAACAAATTTAATTTCAAAGAAAATATAGTGTAGGATATATTTAATTTCTCTATTATAGCATTTAATTAATCGTGTTAGATGATTTTCTTTTTAAGTACATATATGTACAATGTACATATCTACATACGTAGTTTTTATATAAATACAAAGTATAAAATTTAAGAAAATTATCTTCTTTTAAGTCACAATGCTTTTGTGTATATTTTGAATGCAAATAGTAGAATTTAATTTGAAATTCACATATAACTAATATAAAAGAAATATGGGTACAATAACAAAAATATATAAAAATATGAGTAAAAGAAATGAATAAATTATTCATTCGTGTCCTATTTTCCAGCATTTAAAGTAGTACAAGAAACTCTGCTATTTAATGGTACAATGAAAAGTTATATATTATGTGTATATTTTGAATGGATAGAAAAATAGAAAACAAAATTCCTGTGTTGTTTTTTAATGGTAAAATTACAGCGCTATGGTTTTATTTATATTGCATTTATACATATATTCTTTTACTTCATATTCTTATTCAAAAATTTAGGTCGTCGCACAATGAACGAACAACCAACAGTAGTTTGACGACGAGACATTTTGGATATAAAAATTACTATTTCTTGGAAATTATAAGAAATTTATCTTATTGGACAGTACAAAAATTTGAATTGCATATTATATGCAAAATATATACAACACAGTTAAGAACTGTACAAGTTTTGCTTTTTTTTTTTTCTAGAAAACTATTTAATTTCGTAAACTGTTAGTTTCGTAAATATTTGAAAATTAAATTCTTGTGAATGATTAGTAGCATCTACTTTTGTAAACTGAAAATTATTATGTCCTATGTAAGAAAAAAAAAAATCATGTAACTACTATACTTGACATTTCGAATATTACACAAATGAATATTTTTGGCAAATGATATAACATTTAAATAATTAATTATGATAAATATTTTCAGGGTTCTAGATATAGTTGAAAACTTTAAAACTAAAGATTATGTGACAATGAAAAAAAAAAAGTAAAATTCTTGAACAAAAAATATATATGGAAATAATTGTGTTCTATTTATGCGGCTGCTACACTGTAGTATAATTCTTATAATCAAAAGAAAAGTACCCATACATATTTTTTAAGGTGATATAAATTCAAAATTGATAAAAAAAAAATTCATTTCAACAAAAAAAAAATTAAATTTCATACTGAGCTTTTTCCACATGTTGCGGCATTAGTTCTCTAATTTCAAGCATTTTTGGGTTTGTTGAATATTTAAGAAATTTTATATTTTGTTTATTATTATTGTAACAAGGCTAAAAATAATTATTTTTTTTAATAAACTACTCTCTGGAAGCCTTCAATTTAATATGCTTGGCAGAAATTTGAAGAAAGGAAGTACTTTTTAGTCATTAGTAAGTATATAAAAAAAAAAAAACGGAATGACTGCATTGCTCAAGGGTGTAAATAATTTTTTTTTTTCGTTTAATAATAATAATAACTTAAGAACTCAGAATATCAGAAAGAGAAAAGACATAAACTAAAATGATGTCCAAATGAAATTTTATCATAATAAATTTAAAAGATTTATAACTTTTTCAAGTTTCAAGGACATTTTAAAAAGGGTTTGCCCGCCAATTTTTATTTTTTTTTAAGGTATATGTAATAAATTAATGCTAAATATGAATGCCTATATATATTTATATTAAACTTTATTTTTATTTAAGTAAATCTATCTAATTTATTGAGCTTGTCTGTTTTAACGAAATTCATTAATTATAAATCTAATAATTTTAAAGTAAAATGTTGAGCCAAAAACATTTTAGCAATTATAGACTAATTTTGTAAATTCCCCAGTTATTAGATGTGACAAATTTTCATTCCATACAATCCATCAAGGTTTAATCGAAGTCATCATAGTTCAAATGAGTGTGTACATTTTATATCGTTTAAGAACACATGTATTTAAATGTTTTTTTTTTTTCGTGTACTATTATTGTGTATAACAACTAATGTATTTACTGAAAAACTTTATTTCAAATAAAAATATTGCTTTGTACATAACATTTCAAGTAAAATGTACTCCAAATTTCCATAATTTGAAAAATTTTTATTATTCATTTTAACAATTTTGTATAAAGTGAATGGTTCGTTTATGGTTATCAAAGATAGATGAATTAAATTAAAAACTGCTTTGCATATTACGGGTATTAATAATGGGATGTACATTTTGATGCATTTTCATAATTTAATTCAGAAAATTGTTTTATTATATAATTGAAATTTTTTGTCTTGAAGGGTACTTTTTTTTTTGTTTTACGCATCATAAATTTGAAATAGGATTCAAGTAATAAAAAAGTTTTAAGTAGGTACATATTTAATTCCATTATTTAGAATTGATATTAAATTTAATCGCTTTTAAAATATGCACCTTTGTATGTTTTTTCCAGTTGGATTTGGTTGTGATTTTTTAAATGAGTGGCATTGGGAATGCCATCAAAAGCTTATATAAGATTAGATGGCACTACGAGCTAACATTCAATTAGTTAAGAGCCCTAATTTTTAAATATTATTTTTTAATTCAAAAAGAACAACTAAAGCCAATATTCTTAGCGAACCTATATGCAAACATTTTCAAATATTCAGTCTCAACGATTTGCAGGCGCGGTCGTTTTTTTTATCGGTCCTCTTATTTTATTTTTATTTTATTTTTCTGTGCTCCAAAAAAAATTTATCTAAAAGTTAAGATATGTTCAGTTTCTGTTCAATTAAGTGAATTTTTTGCAAACCTTTTTTTTTTGTCTTATTACTTGTCAGTAATAAGAATAAGATAAAAAAATGAAGTAACTTCAAGGTAACAAAAAAATAAAAAAAATAAAAGAATATTATTAAGAAAACTCATAGAAAATAAATTTTTTTTATTTCCTTTTTTCACAGAATGGAAAAAAAATGAAGAAATTTGCTTTTGAATTCAGCTCATTGTCATTTTTTTTTACTTCAAATAAAACATTGAAAAATGTTGGAACAAAGTTAAAAGAGTTGATTTCAATAATAAAGAATTCTGTTTAAAAATAGAATATGTCAACCGGAATAGGCATTTTGTTATAAATTTATTCATTTTTTAAAGCCACTTTTTGAAGAAACTAAGTTTTTTTTTCTTAAATTTATATAGGCAACAAGTTAAGAATATATGTTTCTGATTTTTAAAGTAAAAAATTGAATTTAAATTGTTTATATTACTGTATAAACCAATCTTTCAACCCACCGTTCATATTGGATAGTTTCAACAATTGATCAATCAGAGTCCTAATGAAGAGTTGATCATGTCAGATATATTCGTAACATAACCCCATTAATAAGTTATTGATTTTCGAGCTCATAAAACAAATATTATTTAATAAGATTTTTGAAAATTTACAAAATTTTCAATTTTATAATAATTATAAAATTAACATAGTATATAATAAAAAAATATTATATAATATTCATAAATTTTTTGTAACATAAATGTAAATATTGCACAAATTATATTTTCTTTTATTTTTAAACAGCAGAAACTGTTGATACATTTAATAATTTTGTTATTATTAATATTTGAATATATAGTTTCTCTACCAACAAATAGTTTCTCTACAAAATAAAAAACAAATATTTGATATTAATTAAATGTTATAAAATTGTTGGATAAATTATTTATAGAAAATAATAATTTTATATTGAAACGATACATAGATTTGGTGGGCTATGTATTTTAATTAAAAAAATTACCTAAGAGAATTGAAATTTAATTATTAAAAATGATATTTCAGTACTTATTAATGTAATGAAGTATAATGAAAAAGTAAATTTTAATGAAAACAAAAAAAAAATTTAAAAGTAGACGAAAAATCGAATTATTCTTCAGATCGGCTTACTGATTTTTTTTTTTCCAAAAAGAAAGTTTAGAAAGAATCTTAAGGCCTCTCTTAGACGAGGATAGTGAATGCTAACGATAATGTAGCTTAAAACATTCATATTTATGTACATTGACAACTAGAATGTTTCATGTGGGCAATTCTAAAATTTATATCAAAATTTAGAACAATCTTTAATTTATTCAAAGTACATTATACAATAGAAGAGAAAAAGTGTATCTATTGAATGTATTGCTGGGCATTTATACATTATTCCTGGTACTGAATCTTGAACTGTTTAATTGAAAGCAGTATAAGTTCACTTAAAAAAAATATTCATGATGGTTGTTTAGTGAGATATAGACTACTATGTCACTAAAAAAGCCATTATTAACCTTTTTTTACAAAGTGGACTTATAACATTCTCAAATAAAGCTACTCAACTATTTATCAAGTTAAAGAAAACTGAAAACATATACCACAATTTTATTTTTCAAATAGTAATTTCTTGATATGTAACTTTAACAACAATTAAATTTGATATGAAATTCCGTAATATATTATGTGCCTATTCTACAGCTTAGGATGCACTATTTATTAATATAAATTAATGAAGAAAATGGCATACCTATATATTTTTATTATTTATTTATGCTAGCTCTCCTTGATGTATGTTTTATTATGTCACATAAAAACACGTAATATATAAATATTATAGTATATAATAAACTACAGCTGAATATTCTAAAACAGAGTTTTTGAAGTGAAACTTCTTTAGAGGCATTGTGATTGAGAGTGAAAAAAATGTAAGTGTCAAACGATTATTGTCAAACGATTATTGTCAAAAAAAAAGGCAAAAAAAAAAGAAAAAAAATGTATGTGTCAGCTGATGATAAAACCGACAGCCGCTAGCAACTTAATGAAGCTAATCAGCGCAATAACCTACTCTATATTGGCTCAGAATTAAAGTCGAATATACTTTTTTTTTTTCGATTGAAAGGAAAATAAAATTTATTTTAAATTATTGAATAACAAAAAAGTTTTTGGAATACAAATATGTATTCTGAATAAAAATGTTCCAATGCACCTTTTTTGTAGATAATTTATTTTTGATATTAATTTTTCTTAATGTAATTTGTAGTTTGTTAGTGTAATTTATTTTTGACATTAAATTACACTAATAAAATGCAGGAGGAATATGTTTATTACAATTCCATTTCAGAAGAAGTACTAATAAACATGAAATTTTTCAGGCATATTTGAAAAAGTTATTTTAGGTTAAACTTTTCGGGCAACAAAAAGAAAACATGATTTAAGCCACGCTGCTGTTTTTTCATACATTATTGTCGCTAATAACCGGAATTGTGTTTACAGCTTATGCCTTGTTCACACTTCCCTAATTTAACATTTTCGAAAGGAGTTAAACATCTTTGGAAAATCTACCGTTCAGACGATGTTTTTCGTATGTTAACATGTTTAGCTCGTCAGATAAAAAATTTCAAATAATACCGGAGATAAGCTCAAAGGAACTGACGCGCCCAAAAAAGTTAAAATATATGAAGTTGTGTCAAGGTTAAGAACTCGCGCGTCATTTATCTTGAGTGTATCTCCACCTTTATAAAATTTCAAAGTCAAAAATGACATACCAAGTAAAAATTAATGCATACTGAATATTGCCTAACAAAATATTATTCAAAAATTACTCATTCATCCCTGAAAATTAATATGTTTTTGTAGAAACATGTTGAAGAACGTGTTTCTGTTTTAATTTTTTTACTATGAAAAAACAACATCAAAAACACCAACGGAACATGTTCGTCGTCCGAACATGTAATGCCTTGGACAAACTGACACGATTAACATGTTTTTGATCAAGAACATGTTAATTTTATGTTTTTGAAGTAGTTTTTCCATAGTAATAAAAACAAGAACAAGAACATGTTCTTGCCAAAACATGTTGTTATTAAAGGATGGGTTGAGTAATTTTTACAAATATTTCGTGAGGCAATATGTGGAAGCCATTAATGTTCACTGGGGTGTCATTTTTGACGTTGACTTTGACAATTTTATGTCGTATTTATTTGTAAACAAATGAAAAAAAAGTTTGTTATTGTTTTTTATTTTGAATTTGAATTTAATTTGTAGGTATATTGTGTTGTTTACTTTTGTTTTTAAACTTGAGAAAAAAAAACAGATGTTTATCTGTTTTGTAAAACACATTAAGGTAGTCTGTTCGGTCGATTTTAATAACATGTTTTTGTGGTCAAGAACATGTTTTTCGAGTTCAGTTTGTCCAAGGCATTAAATTAGCTACGTGTGAACAAGCTATTAAAATATAGTAGAAATCATCTGCAATCAGTGTTGCCATAAATCTAGCCATTTTGAAATAATTTTATGCCACTAAACTTTTTGAGCTTAAAAAGTATTTTAGAATTTTTAAATGCTTTTATCTCTAATATGGTGTTCGCATTAGGAGAATATTTGTGGAATATGCTGTTTTCCGGAATATTTCAGGAAAATGAACTGGATTTTTCATATAAAAATATATTCCGGAATATGTATATTCCACTTTCATATTCTAGTTTGTCAGGGTTAAAATTCTATATTTATAGTTACTTTCTCTCACTTTTTGAAATTTTATTATAGTTGGCAACAATTTTTTTTGTCAAATTCGAGTCAAAATAAAAAAAAAAAACCAAATAAAATTGATAAAAAGTGAGATAAAAAGTCAAAATTTTCAACAACAAAAATTTTTTCTCTTTCTAAATTTTTGTATACATCATTAAATTCCACTTCTCATCAAATTTTGTAATGCGAACGGTAATTTGTTTTCCGGAATATAATTGGAATTTAAATTAGAATGCGAACAAGGTACAAGCAGTCGCTGGGTTTTAATTTTTTCTAAGCCGCCGAATTCCCCAAAACAAGTAATTTTAAGTCGACTGGCCGCAGCATTCGAAGGGCAAAAATCAACTAGTCGGCGTCATATCTTATATGCACTTGGCCATTTTAAATATTTATTTAGCCTTCCCAGAAAATACTAAGTGCCATCTGCCATGAAGTTTCACTTCTTCCGTGTGCCCCGAGACTCACATATGTTTTTTGTAATTAAAATTACTATTTCATATCATAAATTTATATGTAAGTATGTTGTCCAAATTCTGTTCATTTTACATTAAATGGAATGATAAAATTTAAACCTGAAATACGAACTTTTTTTTAAAATAAAATTTAAATGATAGATAATGACAAAAGTTAAATTAAAACTATTCTTCATAATAAAGTTATTTTTAAATGAGTTTTTTTTAAATATCCTGAAAATTGACTTGCTGTAGTAATCTTTATCGAAAATTTTATGTAAATGAAAAAAAATTAAATTTATGTTTCTGTTTCATTTTGTATGCATAATGTATAAGCTGAACCTATTTTGTAAGAAACCCGATAATTAAACGATTTCTAGAAGGAACTAGTTCCAATTGCAACAAAATAAATCATGCATCGTAGAAATTAGTTCTGTATTTAATTTAATCACTTCGAATTTACAATAGTTCCGGAACATTATTTTTTTCGACTGATCCTTTTTTCTCTATAGCGATACTTACATAAAACATTACATAATATAATTTGTGGAATTAAAATTTCATTTTAAATTTATACCACAAAAACTTCAACCATTTCAAATTCAATTTAAAAGCAATTTTACATGAAATTTATTTATTTTGGTTCATGAAATTGTACAACTCTTTATCAATTTATTTTTTGTGAATAAACTTTTCTATCTAGCAAATATTTGTATAATAAACAAAATTCAAATTGAAAAGTAATATAAAGGATAGTATTATCCGTAGAAAAGTTTATAGAATAATTTTTTGGAAACATTTCTTTGGCTTTTTTTGCCAATTTTTACGGACAATTTACAAGCATTTCTCAATAAAATATAATTTTCCAATTTTGTTCCGTGATATATATTTCATGTTTCGTTTCTTCATATGCATGTAGGTATAATGTTAATTATTTTATTTTTTTTAATTGTAAGTTAAATTGAATTCTAAATTGATTTCATTTTATCCATTTCGTTTTCAAGGCAATGTTCTTAATTTCTTAAATCAATTTAAAATTTTACAATATCAAGGATTATTGAATTTCCAATTCAAAAATAAAATTTTTCATTAATGGGCTCTTAAGTTTTCAAAATGTTCTTTTTTAACATTTACCTTAAAATGCAAAGTTTTATAGTAAGGTCAAATAGCAAAGCTCTTTTTTTAAGTATACATACATGGCATGTATATTTTTGATAGTGTTATGCAGAAATATCTTTTTTTTTGTTTTCAAATTTCGATCGCAACATTAGGAATTTGAAATTCAGTACATTTAAGGCCTGATGTAAATTGATAGAAAATCCAATTTTTTTTTTTGAAATTTCGGTTTGACAATTTCTCACAATAACTTCAGAAAAAATATACTGTTTTAGGTATAATCCTTAAAAATATACTCATAATTCTTATGTAGGCAAATAAAAACTTGCGCATCATTTTGCATAAAGCTGTAGCTGGTGTACAATTTTTTATTTTAGAGAAAAATGTCCTCGAGAATTTTTTTCTCCTATTTTTTTTCACACCTGAATTAAATTTTTATGCACAAATGATTCAACATCAGGATTTATATTGTTTTTTTGAATTACTTTTGAGAATAATGTGCTTTATTTGTATTCCAATTCTAACTATTATGAATGAATAAAAATAATTAACCCAAAAAAAAAGACAGATGATATTTTTACAAAAAAAAAAAGTAAATTGATTTGAACTTAGCATGAAGTAAAAAGTTATTTAGAACACCTGTTTCATATCATTTATAATATTTGAAAATGAGCTAGCTGAACATTAAATAATGCAATAAATTTTAAATATTTTACAGTCAAACTATTTAATGAAGTAAGAAAAAATTAAAATAAATTGACAATCATTGAAAGTTTCATTATATCAATAATCTAATTTAAATTTTATTGCTCTGTAGATAAGTTTTCGTTGAATCTAGAGTGTGAATAAAAAATAAAAATAAAATTTTGCAATTAAAATAAACATAAAAAGGAAAATTTCAATGATGGTAATGAACATAAATTTAGATTTTGAAATTGTTGTAGTTCGGAATTTAAGACTTTACATCTTTTTTAAATGAAAAATATTCGGATATCAGATATTAATAAAGCTTTAGATAAGATATTTTGAAAAGAAAAAACTTCAAATTAAATGAAATCAATTTCAACAATGGTAAGAAAAACAACTGATGAACTTTCCACTAATTAATTGTTAAATTATCAAATTTTTTTTATTAAAAATAATTTTGGTCGTGTTGCACGTAATTTTGAAATAATTGTAAAACAAATGGTAAAACAAAGTCTGCGTCGTTCATATTAGACTACCGGTTGAGAAAACATCGATTGTGAGAAACACATAAAATAAATAATTTATTTGAATTTTATTGAAGTAAAGGAAGAGACCAGACGACAAAATTAAAAGGTTTTGCAATTATAATTTGAATGTTCATGTATTATTTTCCAAATTTATATATTGCTACATAAAACGTTTATCCTGCGCATGGAATTTCCTACGAATAGAATAACCCTAATAGCCTAATGTGTACATATTTTAATCGAATGAATGAAATTTTATTTTTTTGAATTTGTTTATTTTTTATAAAAAAACACAAAGTACTAGAGTAATTATTGATTTTCTTATTATAATCTCATGTAAAAATTTGTCATAAATATATATTTAGAGAACCTATGACAAATTGAGCAAAAATTTACAATTTACTGTGAAAATAATGTTTTTAGCCTCAAAACATAAATTTAAATAATTTACAACAATTAAATAACGCGGAGTGTCCTTAATAAAAAAAAATTAAATATTTATTATTAAAGAATCCATTTCAGTTAATTAGAATATTAGATGGTTTTGGTTCTGATATTGTCATTACCACTTGTACAACAATATTAAGTTGATCTAAATTCTAAACCGAAAATTTTTATATACCTACCCTACGTAGATCTAATTTTTGATTTTAACTAATTTAATTTTAATTTATAATCTTCTGATATCACAACAATGCTGCACATATTTATAAATAATTTAAGAGGCAAAAAGCTTTCAACCTTCATTGCATTTCACGGGTAAAAAAACATTAAAGGATTATTATTATTATTGAGAATGACAAAATTCGGGTTTTCTTTTTAATTTACAAAGAAAATTTTTTGAATTGGAAAGGATGAACAAGTTTTTTTTCAACATAGTTTAAAAATAAAAATATTTGTTTTTTATTTATATTTGCTATGAGGTCAGGGAATCAAAACAAATTAGAATTTGTTTAGAACAGGAAATCAATACGATTTTAAAATTTTCCTGTTTCTAGCATATTCTGTGTTGGAACATCCGTCGTCGTAAAAAAAAATATTAAATTGTGTTGCAGCATTATTTTTAAACTGTGAAGAATTATTATAGTTGATATAAAAGTCAAGTTAATAAAATTTTGTATATAAAAATAAAAATATAGATATAATAATATTTTTTGAAGAAAAATAAAAAAAATAAGTTATTTATGTTTTAAAAAGGATATGGATTAGTTATTAATTGTAGGCACCAATTTCTTGGCCTTGTATCTTGTGTTAAATATTTCATTGCTAGTCCTGGGAAACCTGGATATGGTAAATTTGGTTCACCAGATGATGTAGATGTTGTGGAATCTCCATCGTCACCACTGCAAGAACCACTACATGAAGACGATGAAGATGATGAGCTACTCGATGATTGTTTTAAATCACGATTACTTCTTCTTTGTGATGGTAATCGTCTAGGAATCATTTTGGCATTATTTGTATTGATTCGTTCTCGTCCAGATTGCATTGTCGATTGACTACTATAGTAATTATCACAGTTTTTTTGCGATGATGATTTTTTTTCACTTGATTGCTGACGGGGTTGTTTTTGCCGTCGGGTTTCACTGCTTCTAGATCTAGCAAATTTTTCCCGGCCAACCCCAGCACCACCACCACCACCACCACTAGTATCACTAGTTTTTTTTCTTAAGTCACTACCACCTTTACTAATATTGCCACCAGAATTCTGTTTGGTTAATTTATTATCAGTTTTTTGATTCATTTTGATTTCAGTTTTATTGTGCAAACGATTAGTTGGTTCATTTGAGGAACTTGAAGTGTATACAAAACTATTGCTATTATTATTTTTCAACTTAGGACTAAGACTTTTTGTTTTCTGAATTTTATTGCTTTTCTTCTCAGAATTTGTATTAGCAAGTACTAAATTACTTTGATTATTATTCTTTGGTGAGCCTGGTGATGATAATGACTTTGATTTGCAACTAAGTGTTTTTGGTCTTTCTGCATCAAAACTGGAATTTTTTCCAGATTTTGATAATATTGTATTTTGTTCATTATTATTATTTTTAGGTTTTTGTTTAATTGATGATTGTTTGTTGATTTGTTGCTGTTGTTGCTGTTGTTGTTGTTGTAGTTCTTGTTGTTGTGGTTGTTGTTTTAATTGATAACTTTTATTTTCATTACTCTGTGTTGCACCCCTTTGGGATTGCAACATTTTATTCTATAAACAACTTAATTGTAGAAAGAAATTCGTTATCAAATTTCTAATCGTGATATTTTCGATAAAATTTATTGCTTTTAAAATAATTGCGTTGAATATTGTTCGTCTGAAAAAATATATAAAAAAAAAAGTAAATCAATATTTATGTAGAATGAAATTATCAAAAAAAAAAATATATAGATATATAAATTTATATTTTTATTATTTTTGTTTTCAATGTTGAAATTTATTTTCAGTAAATCTAAAATTGTAATAGTTTTTTAAAGTTTTAAAGTGTGATTGCCGCCAACAAGTTATTTCTTATAGTTTAAAAATATAAATGGCATGAATGATATAATATAGTGGTTGTTAACCTTTTTATTCTCGGACCACCCATTTTTTTTTAAAAAAAAAAATTTTAATAATAATATTCAAACTTATAATTAAAAATTTATTTGTTTACAATTAAAATAAAATATTCAACTGTTTTGTAAATTCTAGATTCTTTTGTTTGTAATGCTATCCGTTCTACATTGTTGAGAAGCGAAGGGAAGAAAATTTACATTTCTGCAGAAAATAAGATAGGATATTCTCCTCGAATATATACCCAATTAACACATTTTTAGTTTTGTTTGATTATAATCATACTTTACAGTAAAACATTTATTTTTAATTTTTTATTTAATTCCAAATACCTCCCAAAATCAATATTCATATTTTCTCTTCCATAAAAACTCTTCTATCTTTAGGTTGATATTTCCAAATAGCTTGTAGCTAGTGAGAAATCACGTAACGTAAATAATTGTTTTCCGAATAGAAAATTGTTAAGGAAGGAGATTAAAAGAAAGAATAAATTAAGAATGATAAAAAATAAAAATATGATTTCAAAAGAAGGAAGAGTTAATGGAAAATATACTACTACTTCTCGAGGCGTCAACTAAGGACATTTTATGAAGATTCAAAATGAATTAAACAAAAAAAAAATTACTCATAAGAAAACAGCAAACAATGACCTATCGGCTTCAGATATATGGCATCTATTTATTACTTGTATTAAGCTCTTTCCACAATGTAAAACATTTATGAAATTTTCCAGAATTTCGTTATTATATCCTTTCGCTTAAGCTGCATTCAATATGAAGTCAGTTCGTACGAACTTTTGCTAATTTCAGTTTTAGAAAAAGGTTCACCGGCTGAATCCCACAACTGATTGCGCCACCCAAGATGTCAATATTACACACATTGTTCCTGGAATAAATATAAACACTTTCTTTTTTATTCAAATATTATATTATCCTTTTTTTTATTATAGCTCAGGGAAAAAATAAAAAGCAGACAAACTTTTACTCCAAAATATATTTATAATTATTTTCATTTTATTATTGAAAATTTTTGATAGAGAATAGAAAAAAAAAAAAGAAAATTTCTATATAAATTTTTTGTCCGAGAAAAGAATAACAAAATTAATTAAATTAAAATTTTCCTCTTCATATTGAAGCAAAGCAGTATTTTATTATGAGAAAAACATTAAATATTTATCTTTATAGAAATAAGTTTTTCTTGTGAAAATCTCTAAAGAAAAAAATAATAAATTTTTTTTTTTTTATTCTCTCTAGTTTATCATTTTTTCCTTTTAAAGATTTCCTTTTTTCTTTTTTTTTCTTTTAATTTTTCAATTCAAGAAGTTTTGTGTGTAAAAAAAATATATATATATTTTTTTCAAGGTGTATAAAATTTAATTTAATAATTTTTAGTTGGAAAAACAAACAATAGTACATATTTGTTTTTTTGTTTTTTTTTTTTCTAATTTTTGGCAAAAATAAATATAAGACAAAAAAAATAAAGGAAACTTTTTTGTAGGCAGTGTTGCCAAAGAAATGTTTGTTCTATTTATAAAATTTATAAAAAAAAAAAATCGAGAATTCATTATAAAAGAAAATTTATTATTTTTCTTTAGACCAAAATCAACTTTATTTTTTTTTAATCAAAAATTAAATTACTGTAAATAACATAAAATTGGGTATAATTAATTTTAGTATTTTTATTCGTTAAAAAGTTAAAGCAGGTAATTAAAACATGATTTGAAGATAGGTAATTTGAAATTAATATATTTTGGCAATGAGATATTTTCGGATGTTTAGGATGGATTAGCGAAAAAATGCCGTAGATGTAGAACAAAATTATGAATTCCTAGAAATAAAAAATAAAAAAAAATATATTCACATACACCTGTCTGAGTTTTATTTTTTAAATAAATTACTTTGTTAAAATTTTCAGCTAGAACGCTCAGCACATGTTCCGCTAAAGATTTTGGTTGACTCTAATGGAATTTTTTTATATATATACAATAATGTTTGGTAAAAAATTAAGTTTAATTGAAAAACAGTCAGGAAAATGAAACTATGTAAATTGAAATTATCAATTGTGAAGAAACCGTCAAAGATCACTTACATTCAATTGCGGTCAAATGTTCAGGTTCTAATATATATTGATGATCTCGTTTTCTCAACAAAAAAAAAAAAAGAAGAAGTATATTCATTATAAAGCATTCGAAGGTATATATAATTATAATTATTTTTTTAATTTTTAATGATTGAGGAAAACTGATAAATTATTACTTTATTTTATGTGAAAACAAAAATTTTGTTTTAATAAATGTAAAGTACAAAATGATTGATATTAGTGTTTCTCCTGAAAACTTTGTTTTTATTGAATAAAAATATTGTAGGATAAAAATATTTCAATAGTGTCACAAAAGTAAATATTTCGATAGTGCCTAAGAAAGCCTAAGAACATATTTAAAAATATTGAACTTGAAATATTTTTGACGTTTATAAGTTTTTTCCATATTTTAATTGTGTTTCTGTTTCGTTTTATATATTTAAATTTCTAATGGAAACTATGTTGCAACTTTAAAATTTTGTGTGAGCTATTATGAATTATAAAAATATATTTGCAACCTACTAAATTTATTTATCAAATATTTCTAAAAAAAATAGTGTTCATATTAAAAATAAATAAAAATATATCACTACCACAAATCCTATTTAGAATATATAAAACACTATAAAATTTCAACATTTGCATAACATGTGTCGCTTCTCAAATTCCCACAGACAATGCGTGATTAGAAATGAGTGCAATGATCCATTTTTTTTTTCTTATTTCCAAAATAATGTTTTTCTATTATAAATATCTTCATTTATGTGTCTTCTTTTCTCTTGGTACATCATTTCATATAAATATTTAAAATCTAAAAGCAAATATTCTTTTATAAAAATACATGTATATTGTATTTCTTGAACTTAAATAAAAAAAAAAACTTTTTATTTAACATAAAAATTCACCTTCTAAATGATATTCATTTGCTATATTTAAGACGGTAAAAAGTCATATTTATAAAGTGTTGAAAAAGAAATTTTTCCTTGAAAAATAATTCAAAAACCTTAAAATTTAAAAAATGAAAAAGAGAAAAAAAAAAATTTCGAAAAATGGTGAGCAAGAATTTACCAAAGACATGAATGGTAAACTACAAGAAACTGTATGAATTTATTTTATTCATTTTCTTAGAAAAAAAAAAACGATATTTTTTTTTTATTTATACTTGTTGCTTTTATAACCAGAGTGTAATTTATTTTCCACCCCAAGTTTCACCAAAGAAACACGTACAGAACAGAATAATTTATAATAGGTACTTTTTTTTTCTGTTAAATGTAAGAAAAAAAAAACAATCAAAATTTACTTCAATATAAATATTTTCTACAGTAGAAATATGAAATCTGCTGTTCTATACTGTCTTATTTTATCTCCATTCAATCTTTAAGAAACCAATGTTTAATAACTGTCCACACCTTGGAAAGGTCTTGAATACTGACCCTTAAAATAAAACTGTATCAAACTTCAAGGCAGGCACAAGCTTACATTGTATGTTCTCGCCGAATGAAATATAAATAATAATAACTACTATTAGGTACTATAATATTCTATTTATTCTATATATTTCATAGGCCATAATAATCTATTATTCATATGATATTCTTCTAAGATTTGCTATAATTATTAAAAACCGCACCTACGCAGTAATAGTTGGCCAATTTTTGGATGTTATTTATGTTCTGTTCAGCACACCCATTCTTTATATGTTTAAAAAAAATTAATGCTTTAATAAGTATTAGAAATTGTGTTTTTTGATACACATGGCTACACAAATGTACTCACAGAATACATAAGAATTTTTTTTCCTTTTTATTTTTGATAAAAACGAATTTGAAATGTTTATATTAAGTATTATATTTTACTATTGTTTACAAAGTCATCGTTGACAAAATTTCAATTAATATATTTTTCATTACTTGTTCGCTACTTGCTTTTTTGTAATTCAAGATTGTCAACACCTCAAACTTTTTTATACATATAAATAATGCAAAAAAATGGTTTCTCAAAGCATAGAATACTAATACCTACTACTTGTTAAATTTATTCAAGAAGTTTCTTTCATTTGGCTGTGTAAATACACAGAATATAGTGAACACATTAATTACAGAAAAAGCACAGTCATAAAAATGTTAGTTGAATAATTTTATTTTATAACAAGATTTATGCTTCACAAGACAGTTAAAGTTTCTTGGTAATTTAAAGAAATTGTCAAATTGCATTTTCCTTTTAGTTATTTCGAAGAAGATATAATATAGAAGTTTTGTTTAATTTTTGTATCAAAACTTAACACATTTTCTTTGTAAAAAAAAAAAGATATTTTGCAAGTGCAATATATTCAACAAGTAGTATTATAGTTTTAAAAAAAAAAAGAAGAAAAGTACAATGAATTAAAAATCACTATCATAAAATTAACTAAAAAAGCAATATTTTATAAAACAGAATCGTGTACTAAGTACTGATAAAAGTCTTCTTTTTTTCTTAATTATATTATATCATAAAGTAAAAGAATGAACATGGCAAGTTCGCCTATTTTACAGTTTGTAACAAAATGTGATGAATATCACATTCGAAACATTTATACATAATGACTGCGACGAGCTACCCAACAAATTGTTAAATGATTAAAATTGAATAATTTTATTCGTTCATGCAATAAAAAAGTAAAATTTACTTAAAAGCAAATCATTAAACAATTTTTTCCATTTTTTTTTTCTTTCACAATGTTCGGTTGAAATTGAAATCGATATTCATCAAAACTTAGAAGTTTTTTTTAATGATTTTTTTCAAGCATTAAAAAAAACACTATTTAAAATATTAAAATAAGCTAAGTGGAAAGTTTCTGGGAGTGGAAATAATATTTTTAATGATGCAAAAATAAATAATTTTTTTCAAATAGTTTTTTCATATATAGGGTTTATATAGCTACCGAACTAATATTGAACATTTGAATTTTTAAACTGAACTTAAAATATAATTGTGTTCCGATGTTCCGATTAATTTATCATTGTATTTTAAAATAAATTAAACTTATTTTGGGTTAAAATTAGAAACCAAAATTCATCACTTTTATCAATAATAATAATTTGCATGGAATTGTTCATATTGGAATTGAGTGTTATAAATTGTATAATTAATTAAACATTTCAAAAACAGAAAACTTGGAGTGATCCATCGACTCTACGTATATATTAATTTCATCTTAGACAACTTTTTGAATGCCATTATAAAGTACTTAGTTAATTGTATACATTAAATAACTTTATTTTAATTTTTTTGCAAATGAAGTAAGAAAAGTTTTGTTGGCTTTTTTTTTTCTTAACTATTTTTTTTTTTTTAAATTATATTTTCATAAGAACAGTTTTAGGAAGAAAAAAAAGTTGATAATATTACCGTGATTATGAAAACTTATGGCACGGTGCCATATTAACACACCCTCGCATTATGAAAATATTCAACAAGTTGAATGAAAAAAAAAATGTATGAATCGTGAGAAAATTTTATTAAACATCTTTATGTTGAGGAGAATTTAATGCTTTAAAAATAATATTCTTTATGATAAATTTGAAAACTTTAATTAAAAATAATGTTTAAATCGCCTTAGAGTGAAGGACTTAACTTTTTAAGCTGTAAAAAAATATTTTTTTGTGTTTTATATCCAAAGAAACATAATAAGGTTCAATTAAAAAAGATATTATCAAAAATATCTAAGCAAAAGGGAGAATATAATTTCGATTTTTTTTTTTTTCGTCAATTCTATGAAATTTTTATGACGTCAGATTTAGAAATTCGTTTTAACTTATATGTTATGTGTTATGATATAATATTTAATTTTAATATTAATATAAATCAGATACCACGAGAAAAGAAAATTTTACAGCAGGGAGGAAAACCATTCTTTTACCCTCAAAAAATTGTGCCAAATTAATAGTACATTTTTTAAATGTCAAAAACGGTTTATGGTGCACATTTTCTAATTCTAAATTTTCTAACCAAATAATAATTTTATTTGGAGACGACTGATCTACATGTTGTTAAAAAATACACAATATTGTATCAATAAATCAAAGGTGACAAAAGTTCGTGAAAGGTCATATTACTGTTTCATGAAGGATATATGATTTTGATAACATGGTAAAAGAAGTAGAATCAAGATAAAATGGTATTCAAATCGTATACAAAATTGTTTAGAAGTCCTTTTAATTTATAAGTTTAGTTTTACATTAACAAATGCATTTTTATCTCTATAGATAGCTGTTTTTAAATTTGTAAATTTTATTAAACTTTTATTATACTTACTTACTTCTATTCCGTACAAAAAAATAGATTTAACATCATATTCATACAAAATTGTATTCTTAAAATTATTAATATACAAGGTAAGGTTTGGTTTGGCGCATAATAGTACTTTTTATAAAAAGAAGAAAAGAACGAAAAATTCATTCATTTTGTATAAAATTTTCGTAAACAAATTAAGTCTTAATCTCCAAATAATTTTAAATTCTTATAAAACATTTTTTTCTATATATAAATGTGATCACCTTCTTTAAACGTCAATATCAATAAAATTATAACAAATTTCCTCAAACCAGCTTTGGAAAGAAAATGATATATTTTGTATAAGTAAAATTTTCCAAATCACATTTTATGGGTATCACTATTAGTATTTTATCCAATTGATGAATGTTCATGATGATAAAAAATGCAGTATAAATTTTCTTTAATTTGTTAAATATTTTTAAAATAATTCAGCATTATTTTTGGAAAAATTATTTCGGTATGTGAAATTCGTACTTAAATTTTTATTTATAAAATAATTTATTTTAAATACAAATCATTTCCCTGGAAATTTCAACGTTCTCCATGAGCATAATTTAAAAAAAAAATGTATATTCAAGGTATAATTATTAATTTTTATGTTCAGCATCATTCAAAACTTTTACCTATTTGATTTTATTGAAGGGCGACGAAACATAAAAAATGGCTTTACATTGTTGTTTTCGCAATATGAAAAATGGCAAACATTTATTACACAGAAAGAAAAATTAATGTTTTTATTTGTATATAAAAAGAGAAAAAAAAATCGACATTTGGTTTTTGAATTTATTTAATCTCAATCATAATTATTAAATTTAATGTTTATTTTTTATTAGTCTGCAATTATGTTTTTCGTAATTTTTGTATAATTGTCTAAATAGCAACAGATTTTTATATTTGTACATATAAAACTGACAAAGATATATATTTATGTTGTATATGATGCCTACATCTACCTTTAAGAGCATTAATTTTTTTTAATGTAAAACATAAAAAAGTTTTAAAATGTGATAAATATTAACTGCCACAAAGTATTTTATACGAAATTTTTGTTGTCCTGTTTTGTGGACATCGTTTTGAATAATAATAAAGATCTTTTTAAGGTATAATTGGGTATGATAGAAAAAAAAGGACATAACTTTGGGATAACAAGAAAATAAATATTATGCAAATTTTTTACTGTTGAAATAATGTTTTAGAAAAAGAAAAAAAAAAATGAAATAAATAAACAAGATTCTTGAAATTTTACTTCATGTTTTCACTTCTTCCAGCGAAAGTAAAACTCGTCAATAAATAAAAAGATCTTGTATCGAAATTATTCTAATGTTGGTTTTTTAAATTCTTTTTTGTCTTCATATGAAACTTAATTACTATACTTAATATAAAAGCTTTATTACGATTAGACATTATAGTGAATTTGATTATAGGTATATTTTGAAAAAAGATATAAAAAAAAGATATAACTTAGTCACATTTTAAGATAATCAAATTATTTTAAAAGTGTCTATTTTTTTTTCTTTAATCCAAAGAGATACTACGAAAATATCTCAATTGCACTACGAAAATATCTCAATTGCAAATAAAAAGCAATTCTCAATAAATATCTCATACCAAGAATAAATTTTGCATCTGAAATTGTATGAACCATTTAATTATAATAGTCTTGTTTTTGTTCTGAAATATTAAAATTTTAATAAAACGTTTTTTTATCTTTAATCTTCACAATAACAAAATAGGATTAAATGTTAAATGTAAATGATTTGAATTTTGTTTCCTGGGATATAATTCGAGATCCAAACGATGTTTTAGTGAATTTTTATTTTTCGAAGACTACGGAATAATCAAGAAATAATTTTATATTGTTGCTTTTCGTATATTATAGTCAATGTGTAATTAGTAGTCCTTTTGTTGACGGAGAAATCTATTTTTATGTATATTCATGAATTATACAATTTCCACATAATTTATTTATAATAATATAATAAAAATAATTTAGATTGTAACATTTTTAAGAAATAATTGTATAAATATGTTCTTCTATACTCGCTTTTGACAAACCTTTTTTTCCCAATGTGATCTGGAGGACACAAAATAATTTTTATTTATTATTGAAATTATATTTTTCTTTGTAAATTAAAATTATTATTACAGTTGCCAACTTTTTCAAAACTACGGCATTTAAATGTCATATTCTTTAACTATTAACAAAATACAAAATTCTATTTGTCAATAACGTACTTTCAAATCTTCTCTTATTTTTCAAAGATCGTTACATTTCTTACAATTTTGTACTACTTTTAATAATTTTTTTTAGTGAATAAATTCTAAAAAAATTTTTACAACTATAATATATTACTAATATAATTAGGCTGTGCCCGATAGTATGATATTTAACAATGATTACATAGTTTTGAACTATACTAGGTACAGAGTAAAAAGATAAAAAAAAATTTTAAGACTGAAAAAAAAAAAAAAAATATGTTATGTTATAACTAAAACCATAGATTAAGAATACAGAATGTGTATTCTTAATCTATGCTAAAACTTAACTTAACAATTAATCTTCAGTCAAATCTTCTCTTAAATGTCATTAAAAAAATCATTTTAAAAATATCATTTTTATCTGTCTAATTAAATAATTAAAAAATTATTACAATAAATTAAAAAAAAAAAAATTTCATTTCCGGAAAATAAAATTAGTATTTTTAACAAATTTATTCTAAAATGCGATTATCTTGTTTTTGTGTTATATGCACTTTTATTTTTTACTTTCAACATTAAATATAAAATACATATATTTAAAAAACAAAACTTTTTTAATGAATTCATTGTGCAATGAAATGATGATAAAAACAAAAAATTATTTAAAATGCTCTTTTTCACCTCTTGACTCTATGATTATAATAAAATAATTTTCAAAAATAAAATTATTTTGCTTAATGATAATTTTGTGTTTAAATAAGGTTTCATTAATATCCTTTGAGATTAATATTTATATATAATGTATGTATTGTATATAGTTGTCTACTCATATTTTATATAATTTAGTTAAATATAATTATGTATATGTATATTTCAAATATTCATGGGATCAGGATGAGTGTCTATTTTTGTTAAAAAAAAAATATAAAAACGTGATCAGTGGTATTTAATTGTAATAAAAATCTTTTTACATAATTTGTAATCAATTAATATTAAATTTCATTTCTCTATTCAATAGTAGGCACCAGTTTTAAATTAGGGAAACGAAATTATGCATATTTTATTACAATCGGTATAGTAAAAATTGTAAAGGTTAAACAGGTTATAGAGAAACCTATTCCAATAATTCGTTTTATTATTGCAAATAAAGTATTGCCAATATAAGAACATTAAATATTCAGAATTGGAGAGTGCGTTTATTTTTAAACATGTTAAGATTATAACTTAATAGCTTGCCAAGAATGCAGGGAATTTTATCGAAACTTTTATCTATATCTATATATTCTGTGACGATCTATTATACGATTGAAAACCAAGTATTTGCTTTTCAATTTTTATATATAGGAATTATTGTTCAAATCCAAATTCATTTGTATTCAATTAATTATATGTATGTAAGTTTTAAGTTTATTTTTGGAGCTAATAATTTTAAATCATATACCTTTCAAGTTTAATGACACCTGTAATAACAGCTAAGCAAAACAACGTAGATATTTTATAAAAAAGTAAATTTATTATTATGTTCTCATTTTTAATTAGTTATACATCTACATAAAACGTTTTAATGTAAATAATAATTCATATAATTTTAAACAATAATCTTTATTAGAATACTACTAATGAATGCAGGCCATTGTTAAAAATATTTTTTTTTTAGTTTATTTAAAAAAAGAACAAGTTTTTATATATTAAAATGTTTTAAGCTTTAGTAATTGATGTACCACACTTTTTTCTAATGCCTTCCAAGTCCATTAATTTGTTAATTTTACCAAAATTTGTAATATAAAAAATTTTGCAGATATACCAATTTTTCATTTTTTTTTTATTTTAATGCTTTGAAAAGATACGCTCTTTGCAAACATTTATAGGTTTATATTCCTATAATGAACATAAAAAAAAAGATAATTGGTTGAATTACAATGTATATGTGTAATATATTTTTCAAGGTAGCTGTATAAAATTTCTCTGAAAAGTATGTTTCATGAATTCGCAAAAACTTGGAACTTATTTAATATTGTTCAACAAACCAGTGAATTTTCTATTACCTTTTAAACTCATAGAAATTTTTAATGAATCTCGTTTGTAAAATTGTATATACATAATTAAATTTACCTAGACCTAAAAATCCATAAAACGTTTTTGTTGAAACGTTAAATGTATTGTATTTTAAAGAGGCAATCACAAAATTTTATTATGAACTGAGTTTTTCTATAGGAAAATAAATGTGAACCACAATAATAACTTGACTACTAGGATAAATAATTTAAGTTCCATACTATTCATATTAGATATTGTTAGTACTAACTAGTAAGTCGAAATTTCAAAACAATTAATAATTTAAGCTTACAATATTTTTAAATTGAAAAAAAAAACAATGTTGGTAATAAAAAGAAATATAATAAAAATTTAAATATTATGTTTTCGCAATAAAATATCCTTTAAAGTTAATTAGCGTAAAAATTATCCACCCTTACGTGGATATTTTTCTTTTCAATAGAAAAAGAGTTCCAGATTGTTGGTTACAAAAGTGATTTCATTATATAATTTTTTAATTTGATGCGATAACTATACATGCTTGTGTATTTTAGTTATTTCTATGCAGTAACATTATTGTGTGTACTGGAAATTTTCTGTTCTGTTTACTTTCTCAAAAATGTAACTCGGCAATATGAAGGGTATTATAATTTTTTGGCTACCGCAATTTCGGGCTACTTGAATTAAAATTTTTACCACTTGTGAATTTTCGTCAGGGAAAATGTAAATTAATTATTTTTCTGAGAAATATGTTGGAATTACACATATGTATGAATATCTTAGACTTATATGTATATAAGTTATTTTTTATAACTCTACATTTTTAAAATATTGAAAAAAAATTTATTTACAAAGATCCAAGGCTTTTGTAAATGCACAATAAGCGACAACTTTATCAATAATAAAAATGAGGTGACCCCAAAAGGTAGGCTGTAGTTACAAGAATGAGCGGTAGCAAAAAAGAACCGCAATTACTAATTAAAAAATCCACTAGGTTGAGAGTTCTACAAATATGTATTCATACATCCAATCATCTCAGCAGTAGTATATCTTCGACATTTACAAATAAATAAATACAAACGAATGAATTAGAATTCCCAAATCTTGAATTTTTTGCCAAACTTTTGTTGATAAAATTTAAAAAAAATTATAATTATTATAAATTTTATCTTGGAAAATAATGGAAATATTAAGTTTTTATATACTTCAATAAAATACATATAACATTCATTTTTCATAAAATATTTATTATAATCATTGGTTTTATTTTATATACTCATATACATAATATAGTTAGGTACATATTCTACTTATTAATAAAACTTAAAGACCTCCTTGCTACATAAAATTTTCTCTAAAGACAAACTTTTATGTATTACCTTTATTTTTTTTTAAGAAAATGAAGGTAAATTTTTTACCCATATACGACACAAGCAAGGACGAGAAAACAACAAATAATTTACAGGATAATTAAAATAATATAAAAATAGCATAGTCATTAGGATTTATTTTTATAACCTCTTTTCAAAAAAAAAAAAAAAAATGAAAATGAAAATGAAAACGAAAAGGGTAAACAATTTTGCGTTATAAAATCATATAAACTATATACTGTTGTATTATAAGAAACTTTTAAACTTAATGAAATAATAGATATAAAAAAAGAAAGCTGATTCAGTGATTGTCAATATTTTTTTTTTAGATTATATTGAAAAAGGAAGCTAATTATTTTTACAAAAAAATTTTTCTTATAGCACTACACTACATCTAGTTTCCGGAAACCAAGTAAAGTTAATCAAAACGATAAGATGGGCAAAGTTTAATAATATTTATAGTTTCTATAATCTAATTTATATTTCCTAATGTATATTAGAAAATTCAACTATAGATAAAATTTAAAAAAACAAAAAAAAAATAGGTTAACTTTCAGATAAATTCAAATAAAGATTCTGATAAGAATTTTATAAAATTTGTTTACTACTTATATAGTTTAATTTTATTAATTGTCTTTTGATTCCGTGGATGTAATTTCTGTTTTATTTTTGGTAGATTATAGTAGTTTGACTGTTCGGTACACCTGATTGTTTATTGTACAATGCTTAGAATAGGATTTAATAATAAGGTTTGAAAGGATTAAAAATTAATTTATCCTAATAATGAAATTTAAAACAAATTAAAATCGAAAATCAAATTACTGATTTTCAATTTTGATAAAAACTTATTTATTATTTATAAATGGCTTATAAATTGCTAATTAAATAATTGTATGCTTTCCGATTACAAGATAAAAAATTTATGTATTTTATGTTATAAAATTAAAATTATTTGTATACACATTGGTTGCCATTTAAAAATTTTCGTGAAGTAAAAACTGGTAGTTTTACTTAACGTTTCTAACATTTTTTCCAAAATTTCTAGTATAGAAATAGAATTTATAATATGTATATTTCAGTTCTATAAATTAAAAAAAGTACTAGGAAAGTAATCTAAAGGATTTCCAGCGATATTGATACGTCACAGGTTTCAAGTCGAGAATCTAATGTCGACACCTGAGTACGGACAATAGATAAAAAAAATTGATAAATTTAAATAATCACAAAATAATATTTTTCTTATTGTTATGGTTCGAACTGAAACATACGGATCTTGAATATTTTTTAAATTTTACTTTAAGCAACAAGTTGAATAATAAACTATTAATTTTACATAAGAATTAATACAAAGCATGATTCAAAATTAAAACCAAATTTATATGAAATACATTTTTAACAGTTAGTTAAAACTTAAAATAGTATTATGAAAAATTGTTGTAATCAGGATACGAGGTAAGCGCATAGCATAAACATAAATTTAAAGGTTTTTTCTACTGAAAAAAAGTTTTCAAAATATTTTAAATCGGTATTAATCAGTAGAGCTTTAAGGACATGAATCCTTGATTATCGCATTGTAAATTTATGTATACATTTTTTTAAAACCACTGCCTATTCGTACTTATAATTTATAAAAACCATTGTTTTAAATATGCCACAACAAAGTAAGAGAATAAAATTTTGTGGTTAACATAAAAATTAAACAAGTTAACCTTTTTTAGGAAAAGTACAGAAAACTTAAATTTAAATTTTTACAGGATTATATAAATTTTTTTTTTGGAAAATGTTAAAATGTTATACATATACATACAACATGTATAATTTTTTTTTTGTTTATTATGATTATAAAAACAAGTATAAAACTTGAGGATAATATATTTTTTTGTACCTAATAAATCAGTAAAATCTGTTTTTCCTTTCATGCCGAATAAAATAAAATTCATTTTAAAACTTCCTGAAAATTTATGTTTGATTTGAATAAAAAAATCTTTATTTCTAGAAATCTTTAATTTTAGAAGCCTTTAATTTTAAAAATTTAATTTAAAATTGATAAAATCTTCAGAATTGGAAATCTTCAGATTTATGTTTCCGGATATGAAAATTGTCGTTCATAATTTCGATGGCATTTTAGGTCTTCCTTATGTCAAACTTAGAATTCTTTTCTTTCATATTAGAACAGTATTTCCTAATTTTTCTCAACTTCCCATAAAAAAATCAAAATAACTTGGCTTTATACTTAAACAGTTGGGTGGCAAAAAGGTTAAAGCGCCTTTTTTTAGTAGCAATCCTTAAGGTTCCCCCCTCCCAGTTCGAATTCTGTCTGATTTAAAACTAAAAATTTTGTTTCGGCGTTTAGTTCTGGTTTAGTATTCTTTGCGTTTGGGATAGAATATTTTTACGCCTTAACTAATAGTACCAAAAACAGTGGGAGATGAAATTTTCCATAATAATGTTACACGGTTATATGTTATATGTACTCTTTCACAACATAAAAACACATCTCTCGTATAAACAAGTTAAGTCCGTACCATTAAATGTAAAATACTTTGCATAGTTTGACTAAATATAAGAAAAAAATTATGTGTAGATAATATTGAGAGCTATGATTTTTTAATTACAGACATTTTTTTTCTTTAATATTTTTTTAATTTTTGGTTTATTTTTCTGAACTACATAAAGAATACATTCAGTTCCAAAAGAAAATATTCCCAAAACAATTCCAATACTAAAAGCGATAAGCAAAAAATTCAAATCATGTATTATTAATTGCTTGAAGGACTGTTCCGGAATAAGGTATGTAGTGTTAATAATTTTCGCAACACCAGCTTCAACATAATTTTTAGATTTCCAATAGCGATATAAACCAGATGAAAACGATCTCATAATAAAGAACTTTAAATCCTCTTTTAAATGAAAATCTTCTTCTATTACATAGGCTTCTTCGTAACACATTATGCAATATTTCGAATAAATAAGTCTAGGAATTTTCAAATATTTTTGTTTCTCCGAATAAAAAGCCCATCTGTCTTCAGTTTGAAAGTAACTATATTTTGGTATTAAATCATTAAAATATTTTTGTAAATCATCATAGCTCACTATTATTATATATTTTTGAATAAAATTATCAGGAAAATCAATCTTATATTTGTTCACAAACGCATCAATTTCAACTTGATGACTGATAATTTTAAGATCTGAATCAATGAAATCTTGAATGTTTTGAATATTTTTACCACGAATTATTGTAGTAAAAAAGCTATAAATTTTAGCTGAATACAAATTAATTATCATGAATCCCATTAGAAATAAAAACAAATTATAAATTATTCTTCCAATTGAAGGATTAATATATGTCCTTGTTTTAGGTAAATTCATTATAGATAACATAGCTATTAGCAAGGAATCACTCCAATTTCTTTTCACATATCCAAGGTCCTTAATGAAAAAATATTCAAATGCATAATCGATTAATGCTATAATAAACATTAAACCTAGAAATACATAAAAAATTAATTACTTGTTAGCAAAGTAAATAATAAAGTAAATAAACGATTAAGTATAGTGAAACGATTTAAGATTAAAATTTTATTAACATTAAAATTTTTATATTTGTATTTTTTTTTTATTTCATTCAAGGAAGAATTTTAAAATAAAAAATTTATATAGATCATGAAGTAAATGAAGTATGAATCCTTTTTTCTACAATTCGTTTTAAAATACTTTCATTTTTTTTGGATCCCCACAATCAATCTTCACTAAAATTTTCATCGAAATCAGATTTCATACTACAATTCGAAATCTTCAGCACAGTAAAGAGCTTACATTTCACTATTTGGAAATTTAATAAAACTTCTTGTCTAGAAAATATAATGAAAAATAAACAATTTTATAAATTAAAAATATCCAAAATTTCTTTGATTCATTTCTTCCTATTTTCCATCACAGAAATGAAATTCTTTATGTTATAAAAAAATTAAAATAGAATTGTTAATAAATGTCTTCAAATTTAAGAATATTTTAATTAATCATAATAATCAATTTCTTATATGTGTATATATGGCTTACATTATATTTACCTGCTAATACTTTCCACACTGTCGGTGAAAATACAAGAGTGTAGTAATAATATTTTTGTACAATATTTGGTGGAACCACTAAACAAGTTGGTCGTGTTTTGAATATATAACTTCGATCCGTATTATCATATTTTCTACTCGGCATATTACCTATTTCAGCTGTTTTATTCGCTATAAAATTAGCCAATTGATCAGCATTTGCTTTAAAATTTAAATTGACAATTTTGTATGTTGCATTTATATATTTAAAAAACTCTAAGATACTTCGCGAAAATGCTCCGCCAATTTTTTGTTCCCCACATTCATCGAAATAAAAATATCCTCTCATCGGATCACTTCGAAATACTAATTTAATTTCATAACCTCGAACATTAGTTCGGGATGGATTTTTTATATGCTCTAAATTAATTTTAGGTTCAGAAGATATAAAAGAATAGTTTTTAATTTGAATAATTGGATATGGATTATATTCAAGAATTGAATATTTCTGTCGATTTGGACTACAAAATTCAAAATAAAGCTTAGCATAGCGATAACGATTGTACCATAACCATTTAAAAACTTCATTTGAATTATCATTATTCTTACATTTAATTGAAACAAATATAATATTAAAATGATGAATTTTCTTTAGAGACTGATTAACAATATTAAGATATGTTAAATTATCAAATAATACAATTATTAATGAAGACGTATCCAAGAATTTAGATAATTTAATTTTTAAATTTATATTTAGAATTATTAATGTTGTATCCTCAATGCAGCAAATAGAATTTATAAATTCAAATAATGTATTATTTTTTTCATAAAATATTACTAAATTTGTTTTATTTTCAATTTCAATTTCTTTAACTATAAGTTTTTTTAATTTTAAATTGAAATTAAATGTAAAATCAATATAAATAAATAAAATGAAAACAAATAATGTTAATGGTACTACACTGGACATTTTTGTCAACTAAAAGAAACTAAATTTGAAATGACATAATATTTATATTATTCGATTATTTTTCCTTTTATTTTACTATTTATTTATAGGTAGGTATGTATAATATATAATAATCAAAATTTTATTGGCTTTATGTTTATTAATAATTAAAAGCTTTAATTTCATTTATTAAAATAATATTATCAGCAAAAAACAAAATTTAGAAAAGAAAACTATCGACAAAATAATAATATTAAAAAATAATGACAGAAAAATTTTCTAAACAGAAATTGCAAAGTTATATATGTTGTAATCATGAGTTAATGCAGAATTTTAGATAGAACAAAGCTAGTAAAATTTAAAGATAATTTTGAAATATAAACGAAGTTTATCAACTATTATCGAATATGAAAACAAATATTTACTTAGTTTAATAAAATTCACTTTTATTTTCATGGTATTATTGACTAATTTTATCTTAAAAATGTATTTAGAATGTATTTAGATCTTTTAATTGTTTAAAAAAAAAATTTAACTAGTGACATGCCTGTTTGGATTTTAAACAAGAGTCATAACATTTCATAAAATTACAAAAAAATATTTTAAGTCCTCACAACATGTAATGAGAAATATGAAACTTAAGAGAACTCAATAATTTCTGTGCAATAAATATGAAAAATAATTAGACGAATACTTTTGTGTTTCACTGTACATTTAACTCTTTTTAAGCTTCTGTGCATAGTTGTCATAATTCAGTCCTATATTTTAATGAATCAAAAAAAACCTTTCGTATGATTAAAAAAGTTTTTTTTTATGATATTATAATAAATTTTGGAAATAGTTAATTTTCAATAAAGTCGATAAGATTTGATAATTGTTATTTTAAAAGCATGTGAAACTTTGATTGATTGTCTATATTGACAATATAAATACGCGTTATTTGATTTAATTTTTTTAAGTATATGTAATATGTGTAATTTTACAACATTTCATATATAGATAATAATTGCTTTAGAGAAAATAAATCAAAAAAAGGATACGAGGATAGGTAAAATACTTAAAAGATTCCGAAGAAAAAAAAAATTTGAATTTATAATAAAAAACTATTTGTGAATTTAGAATTACTCGAGAAGATCGGGCCCATTTTTTATTCCTTGTTCATTCTCTTGGTCTTCTCTGGGACAAATAAAAAATTCGGTCCTCACAAAAAAAAAAAAGTTGGAAAAAAATATCTTTTTAAATCTTTAAAACGCAAATCAAAATTCTTATATTAACACCGAAAGCTTGTTTGAATAGTTTTTTTTTAATTATCGCAAAAATTTAAAGTTTTATGAGAAAAGATTCAATTATATTTAATTTCTTCTTAGAATATGAGATAACTTTAATTTTCAACGAATTTAAAGACGTTGAGGGTCGCATAAGTCCCGTGGGTTGAATAAGCCTGGCTCAAATATTTAGTTTTTTTTATATATAAAACTTGCTTTAAGTATTTGTGTTGTTGGTTTTTTTTTAATTTTATTTTGGTGATGTTTTTGATGTCCTTGATGCTTTTTGAAAAACGAAAATAAGGGACGTGGAATAAAAAATTAAAGCTTAAATAAATATGAAATAAATGACTTACCAACACAGAAAAAAATTTGCTCGTACTCATTACGTCAAAAAAGTTCGTTAATGACATTCTCGTTAAGATAACGAAAAATAATGAATAATTACGTTTTTGTAACGTAAATTTCGTTTATTTTCTTATTACGAAAATTTTTTTCATTTTTAGTACTCGTTAAAAAAGTTCGTTATCGTTAAATACGGGAAACAAAAATTTCAATCCATGCAGAACTTATATTTTCCATTTTACACATTGCCGTAAATTTAGTTCATAGCTCAGTGGTAGAGTTGATGGATTGCAATGTTTAGGACAGTGGTTCGAAGCCACAAGCGGGCATAAAAAAAATTATTAAAAAAAAATTAAATAAAAAAATTTAAAAAATAAATAAAAAAAATAGAAACATAAATAAAAAAAATTAATAAATAAAAAAAATAAATAAAATAAATAAAAAAAAAAATAATTAAAAAAAAATAAAAAAAAAATAAAAAAAATAAAAAAAAATAAAAAAAATAAAAAAATTAAAAAAAAAATAAAAAAATAAAAAAGAAATAAATAAAAAATTAAATAAATAATAAAAAAAAATTTAGTCTAGTAAAATTTTGCTTTCGTATTTGCGGTGTTTTTGCTGAAGAATTTGAAAGGTTTTTGGTTTTGGGGTATAACGAACTTTTTTAACGAACTACGAGCTTTTTTCAACGAATTGTTCGTTGTAGCCAAAATAACGAATTTTTCGTTGATTTTAACGAATTATTTAGTTATTAGTACGAGCAAATTTTTTTCTGTGAACCAAATAAAAATAAATATTTAATGTTGCTTCTTTTAAATTCATTATTCTGATGTAAAAATTTGTTAAATATAAAAATCAATATTACAGCTTTTTAATTTTAATTTTTTTTTTATTCTTCAGAATATATGTATATAAGTACCTGAAAATGTGGAGCAAAAAAAAAAAAAAAAAAAGAAGAAAATTTCATTGTAAAATATTATATTTTCAAGGACTTAAGGCATAATACGAAATATAAATATAAAATAAAATTCTTCGTTTCGAAGTATTATATATGTATACATAATAACTTACAGAAAACAATATTGTCTTCGAATCAACAAATACGGTAGGTATATCACAAAAAAAAAAAAATTATACCCTTCTCATGGAAATATAAATTTCAATCAAAGAAATATCTGAAGTATTAAATGATTAGCTTTGAGCAAGATAATAATAACAATGAAAATAATTGAATTCAATTTCAGAGAAGTATTTTAAAAAGACACAGAGAGAGAGAGAGAGAAAATAAAATTTTGGAATTTTTATCATTTATTTATTTTTTTTTAATATCTAATTTCATATTATTATTTTTTAAATAATATTCGAAAATAATTATTGAGAAAATTTTTATTTTTATTTTTATTTGAATATAAAGTTTTAATGAAAACTTAATAAATCAATAAATCAAACTATGTTATATATATTATAATTATTATTATTTCTAATTATATATGCATATAAATTTGTATATTTTATAATATAATATATTCATTTATGTATTTTTGAAATGGTTCATATCTGTATTTATTCAAACCAGATTTTATATTATAGGATTATTATATTAATTTTTAATTATGTTTCTTATTCTTGTACAGTTCCGTAATTATAGTTAATAAACCTGTGACATAAAGTTTAGAAGGGCAAAAAAAAAAAAATAGAGTTGTTTAACCTTTTTCCGTTTTATAAATATTTTCCCTAATCGATTTAGTAGTATAAGAACTAAAAATGCTTAGGTTTTCCCCTTTTCTGGCCTTTGTCAAAAATTTGTTATTGACTTTATTTAAGTTACTTGAAGTTAAAAATTAGAACCGCAAAATATAATTAAGATTTAAAACAAGCCATAAGGAAAACTCGTCTGATAACATGTTTATTCTTTCATTAGTAATGTTTGCTTCCGGCAACTGGAAACACTTTCCTGTACTTAATTTCAAATTAAAGTTTAGGTGTCGAATGAGTATTTGCAGAATTTTAAAACAAAGTCTAGAAACAAAAATTTTGCCTCGAGAGTGAATAATAAACTTAAGTGTCAGATAAAAAGAAAATTTTACTTCTTTTCAAATAATCACTAAAATTGCAAATTATTTATTATTTTATAATAAATCAAATTTTTTCCTGGTTCAGTAACTTGATTTTCTATAAATCAAAATATATATTATTTATAACTCAATTCTAACAATAAATATTAAAACAAATTTTTTTTTTTAATTTTTAAAATATTTATATTTGCAATTATTTGACTAATACGAAAATCAATTATGTATTTTCATCGTAATATTAAAATTTTATAAAGAACAATTCTAAATTCATATTATCTCATTATCAAAGTTAAATAATAAATACTTTAATCAAATTAGGTCAAAGGATTATTGTTCTGCTAATTGATTCGCTTTAATTTAAACTTAAATAGTTCAACTATATTATCTGCTTAAAAATATCTATAGAAATTATGGAGGTAGATATATTTTATTTATATTTTTCTTAAATAAATATTTCCTCTGAATATGAGAATTAAATGGAAAATTTATACCAATTATTTCCACATAATGGTTGTAAATATATTTAATTAGCCATTAGAGCTTAATTAATTCATTATTGCATAGTAATAGAATATTAGTATGATTTTCAAGAAAAAAAAATAGGTGGGTGAAAATCAGAATATAATACTTTTTTGTAGATTTTCATACTACGTAATACTGGATCTGCACTTGGACCTTAAAACTAACATTGTCCTTTTCTTATTAGTAACGAATCAAAGATCGTTAACTGGCATTTTTCGTAGACAAAAAATAACTTACTTTTTTGTTAATTAAGGCTATAGTTTGCTTTCAGAAAGTCACTTTGCAAACAGAGATATCCAGTTAGAGACAGATCCCTAGTTTTTTTTTTATTTTTTCAGTAATTTCAGAAATTTATGTCGTCGCTGACATACTACACGTTTCTAAAATTACAATTAAAATTACTTTCAAAATTGGTCCGTCATCGCCGTAAAAATAGTTTGCGAAACGCTGCTGCTTGGTATAATTTAAACTAAGATTGATTTACAATTTTTTTTTTCTTAAATAAAACTTTTCTGATTTTAAAACTTTTTTTTGTTTTGTGTCTGAAAATACAAAACAAACAAAACTTTAAATCCCTTAAGTCGGAGTCCTTTTAATTTAAAGAAAATAATTATAATATTATTATCAAGATAAAAGAATCATGAAAACATTTATCTTTATAGAACTGTTGAAAAAGTAAATAAAAAGAATGTAAACAAAATTGTCAAATCATTGTCAGAAGAAAACGAACAAAAGGAAAATTCAAAAAGAAAAAATAATTTTTAAAGTTTGCAAAAAAAAAAAATAAAATAAATTGGCACTCTCAAAGAAAGTATTTACCTAAACATGGAAAATGTGTACTCAAAAAAAAAATATTTAAAACAAATTTAAACGCTATACAAAGTAAAAAAAATAGTGATATAGTATTGAGTTGTGATGATAATTAAAAAAAAAAAAAAACTGAATCTAAAAAGATATAATAGTTGAAGAGAAAATGAATTCTGACTATTTTGATGTAAAATTATGTCACTTTTGTGGACAAATGACACATAATCTGATAATAATTGTCGACAATTTGCTTCATGCGATTTTAAGAGATGAAATTTTTTTTTTACAAAAATTTTGAAAAAAAAATTTCACCTTTTCAAATTACACCAAGCAAATTGTCAACAGTTGCCACATTTTGTGTCAATTATTCAACGGCATGATTGGATCATCAAATACAATTATAGTTTGTTATATATTTTATTATTCAGTTTTGGGAACAAATTTCTATCCTACTTGAAATTGTGTGTATAATAATAGCGTTTTTGTTTCAAGAACAAATATCGTGTTTTAGAATGTTTACAAGTTTACATATATATCTACAAAATATATAAAATCACTATTGTTACATATATGTATAACTAAAATATAATATAGATTAGGATAAAAATTATTTTATTTTTGGTACATTCATAACATATGAATGGAAAACTTTTTCTAAAATTTTCCATAATAAAATAATTCTTAATAATCGAAAATATAAAAAATTCATAATCAAAGTTCAAAGACCGAAGCATTATTTTAAAATGAAAAGAGGACAATAAATTTTGTTCTGTCATCAACCTAATCAGAAATTCCATATTTAATTTTACAAAGTTTTCTTTCTCTGAATTAAAAAAAAAAAAATGTTTTGCCTTCAGAAAACTAGGAATAAGTAAACTTTTTCCTTTTTTTCTTTTCATATTGTTTTATTTGAAGATATAATTTTATTATATATAATACATACATTAGCATACATGTATGATTTGTATTGTATATAATTAAGTTTTTAAGTTACATTCATAGGACTTTTCATGTTTGCCTCCAATCGAAAACTATTTCCCTACTTTTATCTTAAATTTAAAAAAAAAAATGGAATTAAATTTTTTTCAATCATTATAAGAAACTTAACAGTTTTTTAATTATTTTATTATATTTGTTTAATATTATGTTTACATACATACTAACATTAACATACAATAATTTAATGGTAGTCTATTAAATGTATGTGTCATTTAAATCGGACGGGTTGGGTGCAGGGTTCAAAGGTAACTAAAAAACTGTTATACAACAACTATTGTTTCACAACAATTTATGTCAGGTCGACTTCTATTAAAACGTTAAGTGTCCAACTATCAGTATAAAAATAAAGTTGACTTGTGATCAACCACTGTCCCACGTGATCATCCAAAACTTCGGTCTATCAAGATAGCAAATTATTATTTGCCATTGCCGCTATCAGGAATATCTGAATACAATTCTTACCGTAAACATTTTTATTATAAATGAAAAATGAAAAATTTTTTTAGTTCAAGATTACAGTGAGAAGTGATCACTATGAAAAATATCTAAAATATTTTAAAAGATTTTATAAAGTCACAAATAAAAAATTGTCTTAAAATTCTGCCTAAGCTAGAAAAAGAACATACACAATGTTTACAAAATTGTAAACATAAGGTCTGTTATATTATCAATTTTGAAAATTGTATTATTAAACAACAATACCTATAGGTAAATTTTTAAATAATTTTTATATACAAAAATAAAAAAAAAAAGAGGAAAAACAAAATAATTTTTCTTTTTACCGCAGGGATATTTCTATTTGAAAAAAGAATTTAATTTTTATTTTTATCATGGAATTTTTTTTTTTTGTAAAATTCTCAACAATATTTTCATATTCTACTAGTGTACATTATAATTTATATAATATTTATAAAATATGAATATAAAAAAAAATATAAACACTTTCTTAAGGATCTGACTGCAGGAAAAACAATTTCATTCAATACTATGAAAAACGGAAATATATAATATTTAACTTTGTTTATTTATTTTTTCCGGTTTAGGTAAATTTGGTTAGAAAAGTTTTTCTGTCCCACAAGGCAAATATAAGTCTCTTATATTCTTCTTAACTTTTCTTTTATAATGAATATTTTTTAAATTGCACTTCTATTGACATTATTGCTTAAAAGATATTCGAATACAAATTGACATTGAGTATAGATACAAAATATTTCAAAATTTTATTAATAAAATACCATAAATCATTTGTTTGCATAAATATGTGTATAACTATAGAGATATGTTAATTTTTTTTTTACATGATTGACAACTTATAATTTTTATTATATCATGTTTATTTATGTTGAGAGAAATAAATAATGTTGATTTATTTAGAAACTTATTTATTTAATCAGTTCAACATCCAACAAGAAATGGTCAAAAAGGTTCATGTATGGTTAATTTTAATTTATTTCATAGTTTCTTTTTCAATTTTTAGTTCTGTTCGTCATCTACCAAATATCAAAAGTTCTGGTTTTATAATCTACGTATAAAAAATTTACAATTTATTTTAAAAATATAAAAAGAACATAAAACACCCACTCTACCTATATTGGAAATATGGAAATATCATTCTGTAGCGATGTATTTAATTACTGATTTACCATTTAATGGCAACTTAAAATACAACAACTATTTTTTAAGAACAATTTATGTCAGGTCGACCTCTATTAAAATGTTAATTTTCTAACTATCAGTCTTAAAATAAAGTTTTATCGATACAAATAGGGATTAATTTTAGTTATTAATTTATGTTCATGTGAATGTGGATGTCGATACAACATATTTTTATAATATTTCTACCGCTTTAAATATATCAAAGTATTATGGACAAAAAATTGAAGAAAAATATTATTTTGGATCTTATAACAAAATGAGAGAAAATGTCAATAAAAAGTCTGTTAATAAAATAAAATTTATATTTTTTATTAGTATGGTCCTTTATTCTAATATCCTTAGGCTTCATAAAAAATAACTTGATGACTTTTAAATTGTTCTTAGATGTTCCTTTTTTTTTTTTTAGTTAATGACATGGGCGCACAGAAATTTTTACAAGAAGAAAATTTATTATAAAATATATATACCTACATATTAATAGTAAATTTAAATGTCAGAAAAACACATAAATAAATGTTTTTCAGTATAAATAAAAATATATTTATCAGGTCATAAAAAGTCTAGAAAATGTTTGTAATTTAATACTGAGAAGAAATTCATAAAATTATTGGTCATTATAATTAAAAAAAAAAAAAACTATGTTTTATGCTTTTTTAACAGAGAAGGAGGGAAGCTTGTCTACACTAGGTATAAATATATGGGAAAAGATATTTTATTGCATATTTATTGATTTGTCAAGAATAAGGAATTTTAAATCACACACCTAAGACTAAAAAGTTCAATTTCAATAAATAAATACATTTATATGCATATTCATTTTGAAAATACTGAAAACTTATAATTAAGAAAAAGATTTTATGTTATAATACAGTATTAATTTTAAAAACTTTATATCCTTTATTGAATATCTATTTTATTTAATTTGTAGCCTAGAATTTATGTCAATAATTGAAATTTTCAGGATTATTTTCATTCAACATTTTGAAAAAATATATTCTCTATACATGAAAATAGTATTATAAGAAAATACATAACAAAAGAAAATACAATTAGAACTGGCATGCAAATTTTGAATACAACGTTTTGACACTTTATATTTGTAATTTAATCGTTTGATCAATATGCAAAACATGCATACGTGAAAAACAAAGAAATTCAAAATAAACATTCTCGTTCCCTTTTAAGCAAAAAAAATATTTTATTTAGGTATCTTTCTTCTTATTTGATATGAAATTCTATTTGGATTGTTGATACAGAAGACGGAAACGGGACAGTGTAATAATATAACTCTGTTACATAGCTAGTCGTTAATTTTTTTTAAATTTATTTTAAAGTAATATTTTAGCATTGATACTGATGGTGTATAGCATAAAATTTGATAATATGAATAGCATAATATTAACAACAACGATATTTGAATATAATGTTTTTCATGCACATTTGCTTAAAGAGTTTGAAGTTCTATTTTCGGTCCTTTTAGTAATGTGCTTAAATCTAAAAAAAAACTATAAAATTCCTATAACATAATCATGTTGAATGCCAAGATGTGCTGAAATAATAAATGACTTGGAAACATAGCTCGATTACGATTAAGATATCTAATCTTAGCATAACCATAAAATTTTATTTATTCTTTTATTTTGATGGTTCAATAATAAATTTACTCTATTCCAAATTTACAGTGTATTTGCATAAATACGTACATATATATTTTTTTTATTATGAACGAAAACATGATTTGATATCGATTGATTGACAATAAAATTTCAACAATAAACACGCCATAACATTTTTTATTTAGTTGGAATGTATTTTAATTGTCATGTTTTAATTCATAATCTACATGTACATTCCATATCAAAAACAAATTGTACAATATCGAAAAATATGTAGAGTGTTTATTATTTTGCCACAATACAACTTTAAAATATTTTTCGTACATGGTATTCTATAATTAAATATTTATTTGTGAGTAAGTTTCTCCGAATTTCTGATACAAATTTTATTAAACAAAGCAGAAAAACTATGACTAAGTATAACTTCTATTATAAGTATAATTTCTATTATAATAACTTCTATTATAAAAGAATATAAAAACCATTTTTTTCGTCAATTCAATATCTTTAAGCCAAAAAATTTAAATGAATAAAAAATTGTGGCATAATGTCAAGATAAAAAGTTCTTCTAAACAAACTTGATTTTATATATTTCCGATCAACTTTAAATGCATATAGAACATCACATTTTAATGCTAAAGTGTTTGTAGAAAAACATATACATATTACGATAAAAATAATGTACTAGACTTGAACATATTTGTATATAATTTTTATGTAGTAGATTTTTAGATTAAGACAAAAATGTAAGCGACTTTGCATAATTAGTTTATAAGATTATGAGGAAGTTGAAATAAATGCCTTATTGCTTCTGCCATCATTTTCCCTGCGCACCATCCACAACTGAACAACATTCTCACATATTTCATAAACTATCTTATAAATGCAATCCTCACTTTTTTATAAAATATTGTATTAGAATAGTGGATTTTATTTGAATAATATCAAAATTCTATAAATAGTTTTAAGAATTAGACATAATTCCGCGTTGCCATCATTGTTGATGTTCGAAAAATTATAATAATTCTAATAAATTGAATTGAATCTTAAGAATAATCTTTTGCCAAAGCGTTAAACATTATTATCATTTTAAGCACGTTTCAAAAGTTTCAAAACACAAATATATAAATTACTTTAAGTTTATTTTTCTTTTCTAAACTCCCACATAATAGTCTTCAATCAAAAAAAAGGACTATGAAAATAAAATAATATCCTTTCAGGATATCAAAAAAAAAGAAAAAAAAATTGTTTAGATATAAGAAAAAAAAAGAATGATTATCTAATAGATTTGATCTCACTTTTACGGGATATTTAATATAAAATATAAAAAAATTGTTTATTTACTAAAATAAAAATTTATGCTTTTCGTTTTTTTTCACCTTTTTACAATATTAGATTTTTAAAAAACCAAACCTAAATATTATAAGCTGATTTATTGGAACATAATCATAAAATTTTGGTCAATTGTCGTATTAACCGCATTAAATAATCATATTTTCAGCCCCCAAAATTTTATTACTTTTCAAATAGTTTTCCTATCAATTTTCATTCATCTCTCTATTTATTTACTTATCACAAATTTGATGCAGTTTGAATTTAAATGTTGGGTTAAAAAATAACTGTTAAAGAAAAAATTGAAAAGAATGTCCGAAAACCTTTAAATCAGTACCTAGCAGTAATAACTGCTTCAATATAACATGCCTTTTGTGATCCAAGTTTGGCGCTTGAAATATTTTGTCATTTGTAAATCTATATTATATATAAAAGATTGTTCGCATTGCTTTAGCTGATTATATCTACTACTTTTGCCGTTCAAAGCTTCACCTTAGTGTAAAGAACTTTCGCAACCTAAACAACGTTTTGTGCTGATTATTAGCAAATTGTGACAGAAAAGTACCTGTATAAAAAATTCAAATAGAAATGATTTGCAATGAAAAAGACACAAAAAATAAATTTTTCAATTAGTTCTTTTCATAAATAGAGGAACTAGTCCCATACAAAAAATGCTAATAAAAATAGTGAAACAAAAAATCCATATCACAACCGCATGAGCTTCTTTTTTGTATTTTTTGAGAATTCCACTCTCACAAATGCTCTCAAAACTTCAAAAATAACAATAGTTCTATACAATTTTTAAAGTTTTATAAAGGTTTTTGTGAGAGTGGAAGTCTAAAAAATACAAAAAAAAAAGGTCATGAGGTTGTGATATGGATTTTTTGTTTCACTATTTTTATTAGCATTTTTCGTATGGGACTAGTTCCTCTATTTATACTGCCTTTATGACCGAACGCAATAAAAAATAAAATTAATATCTTACGATTTTGAAAATTTTATTAAAATTAATTGACTAATAAGGTTAAAAATCGGTTTTACTGTACCTTTTATTCAGATACCAAAATTAGGTGGCACCAGCTCATAATAATAATATAATACTTATCATAGCGTAGTTCTGTCATTGTTAGCATTTCTTTGCATAAACAATGTTTCAATAGTTGATAACACTGTTTCGTAAAACATAAGAACCAAGTTTGAATTTTTCAATATTACATAAGCTTAGAAACAATTCCAATAATTTTATCAGAATAGCCGACTTTAAATGTGAAAAAACAAATCGTCAACTTCAAAAAACTTTAATAATAATCAAAAGAAATAACAAACTGATAGAGTTTACTTGCAATTTTTTAGATTTCTAATGGCAGACCCAAAAAAAAAAATGCAAAAAAAAAGAAGGAAAATTTTTTTTTCGAAGATGGATTGGCATAAAAAATATACATGTATGTATCATAATATGAAATATTTAAATTTCATTTTCCATTTTACTAAAACCTAATATATTAGGATTAAAGACGGATTTTTTAAATTGAAAACAAATTGACTTTTAGAGAGCTTTTCCCGATGAAATAATAAATTTTCAATAAATATGTAAAATATATTATACGATGTGTAAATTAACTTTTTCTTTCATTGTTATTATTATTATTATTATTATTATTATTATTATTGGCAATACAAATTTGTATAAAAATGTATTGTATATATGTAATTTATATAAAAGTCTGTTTTTCATTATGTTTGAAATTATTTTTATCAATATTTTATTTGGGTAAAGAAAATATTAATGTACCAATCCCATCATATATGAAAACGAAATAAATTCAACATTGTTGTGAAGTAATTTTATGTGTGTGTTTTTTTTTTTAAATAAATTAAAAGAATTTGCTGTAAATGTAAAAGGGAATCGATTTATTTATTTTAATATTTTGACAAGGTATTTGTTAAAAATAAAATAAAATCATTAATTTAATACAAATTTGATTTAAAACGGTGTATGTGGTATGCATTTCTTATCATTGGATGAAGATACTGAAATTTTTAATTGAAATACTATTAAAAAGAAATATTCTTTTTGATACTCACAATTCACTTGTATCAAATTTTAAATCATCATAATCATAAATTTTAAATAATCATATTTTAAATCATAAATCGAAGAACTTGTCAAGTGCCTTAAGAAATATTGAAAAACCGATGGTCTTGCTGGTATTTTATTATAATTATAAGGTCCGTACTACTTTATGAGAAGATTCACTTCTGACATTACAAAATTATAATAATTAGATATTTCTATTCGTCGTCATAATGAAATAAGCTGTGGGCATTAAGATTTGAAAAAAATTTAAAAATAAATAAATATTATATCGTAAACATAAATTTCTATAAAACATGAAATCATAAACACATAAAATTACTTTAAAAGTATTTTTTCTAAGGTCATCAGAAATTTTTTTGTTCTGAGAGTGACAACTTGATTTTCTCCTTTTATGTATGAATTTATTTTTACTGTTTAATTTTTTGGAAATTTTGTAAAATTGATAAAACCGTTATCATAAAACAAAAGAAAAAAAATAAGGATAATATTTTTTAGTTTGAAGTATATAGAGCAGGTATTTTTATGTAATATATGTTTAATGTTTATTGTTTATTCATACTTTTTTAATTTCTTAATTTCATTGCTTTCTTATGTAGTAATATGTATATGTAATTGTTTTATTCTAAAAAAAATTTGCCTTTTTTAGAAATAATGTCAAAAACATATATTTTTTTTTGGAAATTAAATTGCTCAACTTGTGCTTTTTTTTAAAACGGTTTACATATTTTTCATTAAAGCAAGTTATTTTGCTAATTTTATATTGAAGTTACAAACTTTTTTTCTGGAAAAATTATATGTTAACTTTTGGGTATTATACATTTTATATGTTTATATGTATATGCTTTCTGTATAGAATTTACGAACATTAGATAGTACTATCTAATGTATAAATAGTGCACATAATAATTGTTTAGTCATTTATTAATTTTAGGATCGAGATAATATTGCAATTTTTTTTTTAAATCACTAGGCACATAGTCTTTAAACTTTTTTTATATGCTGGCAGATATTTATTAGAATTATGGCTTAAAAAATCTTTTATTTTTACTCTTGTGTCTCTCGTTTATGTTACAAACATGAATGGGAGTTTTTGTGTACATAATTAAGTGCATTTGCTAAAAACTTTATAATAACTTCAGTACACTATTTTACAATAATCATGAATACAAATGCTTCAAGTAATTATTAAATTTTTTGCAATATGGACAATTGGAATTCAATAATTTATTAAGCTAGGGAAATCTTTAAATTTACCTCATATTGGTTCGTTCGAATGTTTTCTTTAATTTCTCCAGAAATTATAATTTATTTTATATATTAATAAATTGTAATATCAATTGTAGCTAAGTATTATCTATTTTTCACTTCATTTTAAAATATTTCAAAACCACCTATATTCAAAAAATTATATTTAATGCAAACTACTCAAATTTCACTATATCATATTTTTTATGAAAATAAAAATGAAAATAAAAATTTTATATATTTCTTCTGGGGTTGATTAAGTTTTTTATTATAAAAAAAATTTTTTTTTCTAAAGTTGGAAAATAAAATTTACCACACCAACGCCATAAGACATATAGCTCATAAAAAACCAATTAATAACATTTAAAAGTTAAATAAAAAAAATAAAATTCTATTGGCAGAATTCCAATTAGTTAAAATTGGCAACATATATATTGTTCTGTAAATATTTGAAATAAATTCATGTTAATAATGTTTTGCAAGTTCTGAAAGGCGCGCAGGCGAAGAACATAAATTTGCAATAATTGATAATAATTACAAATCAACACTCCCATGTTGTGGCCCAATCAATTTTTGATATCATATATGTAAATTGTACATGTTAAATAAGTTAATAAGAATGAATTTTTTTAAATTGTTTCAAGAAACTGTGTCCATATTTAGGCAATAAAATTTATTTTGATCGCATTATAGAGATCAATCAAAATAGAGTTATGTTGGAATGCATAGAATTTATTTTAATTATATAAAGATTAAATATATAACATAGGCAGAAAGTAGATAGAAAGATAGAAAAACTAGTGTGCTGATTAAAAGTATTATAAAATAATAATAATAAACGATTATATAATAATTCTCTTACATTAATTTTAAATATAAAAAATATACATTATTCTTTTAATGTGAAAAATATTCACTTGAAAATTATGGTAAAATAAACTTAAAAATAAAATACAATTTTATTGAAATTATTCTCAATTTCTTTTTTAAAATTGAATTTTTTTTTTCTTTTAGAAACAAAGAAAAAATTAAAAAGTATACTTTTAATTACTTGTACAACATATTTTTCACTTCACAAGAAAATCTTGAAATTGGAAAACTTTTCTTTCCCGTTAATGTTATCCTTCGAGGAAAATAAAAATTTTTAGACTATTTATGCACTGTAAAAATTATTATTCTTATATTATTTGTTATACAAAAAAAATTTAGTTGACCAAATTATATGTAACCTAGTGCAGCAGATGATATAAATTTGCTAACAAAATTAAATTATTATATTCAACAAAAACATTTATTTTTATTTTTAGCTATATGTATAATATTAACTGTTATTTTTGAAAGTGGTATAAGTCCATTTTTTCATGTATCATTTTTTCATATAAATATGGAGAGAAGGAGGCTATATCTTACTAAAATTACCATTAACTCATTTTTTTTAAAAAGTGGACTTATACAACTTTCAAAAAAAAACAGCTCAATTAGTTATAATAAAATTTCTCTATATATGAAAGTTAATTCGAAAGAAATGTAAGATTGAATGTAAGTATATTACAATTTTACGAAATTTACTGAATAACGAGATTACAATTTTACGAAGTTTTACGTCATGAAATAAAAATATTTAGCGAGAAAAACTACTAAAATTAATACAGAATTATTATTGAAAAATGTAATAGTTTTTAGAAATACAGTTTGCCTGTCCAAAAAATGTTTGTGGAAATTACTCTCTGAGTACTGCATAATAATCTTAGGAGCTTCGAATTAACTAAGATTCACATAATTCCTTACATATTTTTGAATTTTGTTTCAGAAAATAAAATATTTTAAGAGTAATTTCTTTAACTTTAATTGGGATATTATGTTTTCATTTAAGTTTAAGAAATTATTATTTTTTTTTATTTATATAAAAGGAAAGTTTATTTTCCTGAAGGTTTTTGTTTTCGTTTTTCTTTTTTTTTTTTGAAGAAAAGAACTTTTTATATTTTAGAATAAGACAAATCAGAGATGAGTTGCAAATAAATTGGTTTGTTGAATTTATACACGTGGATTATATAGTGTGATGGAATGTCGATAGAAATTTTATCCACTTAGAGAATTTGATTCGTGCAATTTAATCTTTTGACATAAGTAGCACAACAAGATAATCAAAGTAATTCAAATCTTGTTATCTTGGAAACGTATTGTCTTTTTGACAATTTACTTTACGAAGAAGAAATGATTTAAATTTTTAATAAATTTGCTTATTAATTTATATCACAGAAATTTTTTAAAGTTAAGTAACACTTAATTAAGTATGTAGAAACACTGTATTTAACTTGGTGAATAACCACAATTTCAAAATTAATCTAAATTCTTGTTCACTTGCCAATGTCGTTAAATTTTTTTTGAGAAACTAAACAATATTTTCTTTTTAATATATTGAATTTTCTATGAAATTTATGAGTCAAAATAAAATATAATTAACAATACTTATTGTGATATAAAACTGTCACTGTTTTTAATGTGAACGAAAAGACCTCCGGCACAGAAAAATCATCAAATCTTTCCTTTGATAGAACAATTTTGATAGAACAAAAAACGTGAAAACTAATTCGCTTAACATTTTAGTTAAAAAAGTTTCAATTAAGTTTCCTTTTTGTTTTTCTTTAATTTTTTTTTTGTTTGATAATTAGAAACCCTTTTTCATTTACTTTTAAAAAATTAATTAAGTTGTTTATAATCAAATTGTTTATTTTTTTCTGGCTGGGTTTTGCGTAAAAATTACATTAGTTAAAAATTAATTTCATAAAAACAACCGGATTAAATAAAAAGTTTTCTAAACACAAATTTTTAAGCTCTAAATTAATTAATTTTGTTTGCAGCTTAATTAAAATGACATAACTTAAATATTTGTTATGTAGTTCAAGTAAAAAATAACAAGTCAGGATCAACGTTCCCTCTAATTTTTAATATCCATGTGCGGTACAAAATGCAATGTGGGCAATTTTTTAAATTAAAAAAAAAATTGGAAAAAATGTTAACCAAAACATGTTGGTGCCTCCAATGGCGAAAAAGGCACATACTTATGGATAGAAAAAATGTAAATAAATGAGTTGTCAAAACGGTCAATAGACATGACTTCAAGGTGCAAATCTACACAAATTTATTTCTAAACTGAGTGTAATTACGAAATAGAAATGATGGAAAATTTATTTGCGCTGATAAAAAAAAATAGTTTGAAAAATAGTGAACACTGTGAACTATGAGTGGAGAACCAATTTTTTTTTTCAATCATTCGTTAATTCCAGAAGGTCAACGAATTTGCTTTTATTTTTTAAACATTTCAAATTAATTATTATATTATTTTTCGGTAGAAATTTAAAATATTCATACTATTATTTTTAGTATAATATATTTATAGTATTTTTTATTTTCCAAAATCAAGCCAGCTCTTTTGCCAAAAAATAATTGCTTCAAACTTTAAGAAAATTATTTATATTTTGTTTATTATTTGAATATTATTCATTCACACACAAAATTACTACATACAAGATTTAATAGGAGACACAATTTTCAATGTAGATACTTACTTTAATAAAAATAATTAAAATTCTATTGTATTTTTATTATTTTGTCTGCAAGGCCAATAATTGAATATTTTTCTGTTAATCTTATAAATAAATATCTGATCGGTATTAAATTCGAAATTACTTTATTAATTTGACCAAACTTGACTATAAATTTTATTTTATTTACTTACAAAATTTATTTTTCATTATCAATTCAAAAAGATAAACAACAAAATTAATCTGATTTCGAGAATTCTAGTGAACAAAAAATAAAATAAAAATAAAATTTTCACCAAGTACCTACTTAATGTAAATAACATCCTAATTTTAATTCAAAATACTAAAATTCATTACTTATGTAGTATAGAGAAATTTATCTTTTATTTATAAAGCAAAAAAGAAATAAAATCTCGAAATTGAATAATATTGTGAGATTTTTTCATATTCAGTTTTGCAGTTCTACATTTACGAGGTATACGTGCTGAATTCTGACAAAGAAGTAAGAGAACTACTTCTTTAATTGAAAATGAAAAAATAATTTTTTTGATTCTTAAGATTATCTTCTTATCTTTTAAATTCATTGTTTTTTTTTAGGCCTTCTTAAAAGTTATTGTGGGTAGCTGTCGGTATATGGTTGAACTAAAATATTAAGAAAAAACTCAATGTTTCATGTAATGCATAGTAGGTATAATGTTTAACAAAATTTCATTGTTTCTATTGAATTTAAAATTTATTTCAGACATTAAAAATGTAAGGGTGAAGTTCTAATAATTTAAATGGAATGTTGTTGTTATTAAAAAAAATATGTGAGTCTCGGGACACACGGAAGAAGTGAAACTTCATTGCAAGTAGTATTTTCTGGTAGAGATGTGTCGTTCGTGAACGACCGAGTTAAAAAGAACGGATCACTAAAGTGAACGATAACCGATCGGTCAGTAAAAAAAAAATATATCGTTCATCGTTCACCGTTCATCATTCTTTTCTAAAAAAAAAAGTTCTGTAGGTGTAGAGAAGAGATAAATGTTTGAAAAGAGCAGTACACTTATTTTTCAGCTATAAGGAAGAAAGAGAAATTGTGTTGGTGTTGTTAGATTGTTATGTAAGTGTAGCTGTGAACAATAGCTACCTCTTTACTGGTCTGAAAATTATCGTATTTTTCAATTGAAAATGCCACACGACATCCATAGAAAAAATACAATAAGAAAGACTGACGGGAAACAGATTGGCGCAGTGAAATAAGGCCGCGGGAAATAAGGCCGCGATAGGTTTTTTGTTGCGGTCTTATTTCATTTTGAAAAATGAAATAAGGCCGCGAAAAAATCTTCGCGGCCTTATTTCATTTTTCAAAATGAAATAAGACCGCAACAAAAAAACGTCGCGGCCTTATTTCCATCCCCCAAACAGATTAAATATTTAAAGGAATGTTTTATTTTTCATAAAAAATTATCCCAAAAAATATAACAAAAAATATTAATAAAAAGATAAAAAAAATTTTTTTTTTTTGATATAATCGGTTATTGTTAATATAGATATTTGAATAATTATTAGTAGATTAATATGCTCTAAATATTTTTATTTTTTTTATAATAAAAATAAATCATATTAACTTTAAAAATAATAGATGAATTAATGCTTCCTAAAGTTCACAGTTCACTTTCAGTTTATTTCATTTGGTATTTTTTTATTTTTGCAAAGTTCATTTTGATTTGAGTTAATTTTATCGGTCGTTCAATTGAGCTATATTTTTAACTCGGTCAGTAAAAATAGTACGTTCATTTTTTAACCCGTTCAATATTTTTTAACTCGGTCAGTAAAAATAGTACGTTCATTTTTTAACCCGTTCAATTTTTTTTAACTCGGTCAGTAAAAATAGTACGTTCATTTTTTAACCCGTTCAATTTTTTTTAACTCGGTCAGTAAAAATAGTTCGTTCATTTTTTAACCCGTTCAATTTTTTTAACTCGGTCAGTAAATTGATTTGAGTTCATTTTTTTTCGGTCGTTCGCGAACGAGAAAATAGGTCGTTCAATTGAACGATATTTTTTAACTCGGTCAGTAAAAAAGAACGAACGAGTTAACACAGGTCACTGAAGTGAACGAGATTTCCCATCACTATTTTCTGGGAAGGCTAAATAAATATTTAAAATGGCCAAGTGCATATAAGATATGACGCCGATCGATTTTTTCGACGGCGACTAGTTGATTTTTGCCCTTCGAATGCTGCGGTCAGTCGACTTAAAATTACTTGTTTTGGGGAATTCGGCGGCTTAGAAAAAATTAAAACCCAGCGACTGCTTATACCTTGTTCGCATTCTAATTTAAATTCCACTTATATTCCGGAAAACAAATTACCGTTCGCATTACAAAATTTGATGAGAAGTGGAATTTAATGATGTATACAAAAATTTAGAAATTTGTTGTTGAAAATTTTGACTTTTTATCTCACTTTTTATCAATTTTATTTTGTTTTTTTTTTTTTTCATTTTGACTCGAATTTTACAAAAAAAAATTGTTGCCAACTATAACAAAATTTCAAAAAGTGAGTGAAAGTAACTATAAATATAGAATTTTAACTCTGACAAACTAGAATATGAAAGTGGAATATACATATTCCGGAATATATTTTTATATGAAAAATCCAGTAAATTTTCCTGAAATATTCCGGAAAACAGCATATTCCACAAATATTCTCCTAATGCGAACACCATATTAGAGATAAAAGCATTTAAAAATTCTAAAATACTTTTTAAGCTCAAAAAGTTTACTGGCATAAAATTATTTCAAAATGGCTAGATTTATGGCAACACTGATTGCAGATGATTTCTACTATATTTTAAGCTGTAAACACAATTCCGGTTATTAGCGACAATAATGTATGAAAAAACAGCAGCGTGGCTTAAATCATGTTTTCTTTTTGTTGCCCGAAAAGTTTAACCTAAAATAACTTTTGCAAATATGCCTGAAAAATTTCATGTTTATTAGTACTTCTTCTGAAAAGGAATTGTAAAAAAATATTCCTCCTGCATTTTATTAGTGTAATTTAATGTCAAAAATAAATTACACCAACAAACTACAAATTACACTAAGAAAAATTAATATCATAAATAAATTATCTACAAAATAGGTGCATTGGAACATTTTTATTCAGAATACATATTTGTATTCCAAAAAGTTTTTGAAAATTAGCACTAATAATTAATAAATGAAATATTTGTTATTCAATAATTTAAAATAAATTATATTTCCCTTTCAATCGAAAAAAAAAATAGTATTTTCGACTTTAATTCTGAGCCAATATAGAGTAGGTTATTGCGCTGATAAGCTTCATTAAGTTGCTAGCGGCTGTCGGTTTTATCATCAGCTGAAAAAAATAAACGGTGTAGCTTTCTCAACAAACACACCAATCACATGTTTCATTACTAACATTGCCAACTCTTTTTATAAGCACAAAATATTGAACTCAATTTCCACTAACAATTAATAACAATATTTTTTCTTATGAGTTGAGTGGAAATTTAATATCATATGTCATATGTATTCTATTAAATATTTTAACATAATGTAATATTAAAAATAGATATAACCCAATAAAATAAATTAAAGAATAAGTATATTTTTTTTTACGAAATTTAATTATTTATTTGTTAATAAATTATTTGAAATTTAAAATACGGGAATGTTTATTAAAAATACTTAATACACAAAACGTAAAAAAAAAAAAATTATGTGTACTCCTGGCAACGCTAAAATCTATTTCATTATCGAAAAAATAAAAATAAGTTAATGAAAATGAAAATGATTCAGTCAGCGTTACCAAATTAGGGGTTTTCCCCCTAGATTCAGGGGTTTTTTTTGTTGACAGAGGGATTTTTAGGGGGTAATTTGTTTCAGGGGTTTTTTAGGGGTATGATGTATGATCTTAAAAGCGAAGATTTAGATGACATTTGTAATATTTTTGATTGCATTTCATAAGATACCTTATTTGCTAATTTTATTATAAATAAATAATTTTATTATTTATATAATTTACGATGTGCGTTATATATTTTTCTTCAAGCATCTATTTGAAATCCTCATATGTATATAAGTATAGCTGTTATAATATCTATAAAAAAAATTTAGGGGTTTTTTAGGGGGAAATTTTATTTTTTTAGGGGGAAACATTTGAAAAGGTTGGTAACCCTGGATTCAGTAATGAAAATATTGTAAAAAGTTAACCTTCTCGTGGAATTTATTAAAAAAAATCGAAGAAAAATTTAAGAAGAAATTGTTTTGATTGTTTTTATTTAAAATTAAATTTGAAATAAATAAATTGAATATAATTTATAAAAAAATTAATTGAATAAATTAATTGAACGCATTTCTCCTCAAAATGGCTGCTTAAAAAAAAAACTTAGAAAAAAAAAATATAAAAAAAAATTGGCTTGCCTTTTTTTTTGACAATAATCGTTATGATTTTGACAATAGCCGTTCGGATTTTGCCTTTTTTTTTGACAATAATCGTTCGGTTTTTGACACTTACATTTTTTTCACTCTCAATCACAATGCCTCTAAAGAAGTTTCACTTCAAAAATACTTAATGAATGTTGAAATATTATTCGATAACATTTTTTTAAAGACTATTATTATATGTGTAAAATATAATGTCATAAATACGAATAAAAAACTGTGTTTTCGTAACTAACTTAAGATGTGCATGTTCATATTATGTAAATTTGATATTTTTTTATTACAGTCATGATTACTGATAAGAGTAATATTTATAGAATAATTGAAATAAAAAAATTCCAAATAAGTGTAATCATTATTTCTGAAGATAGGATACTATTAAACCTTATTATAAGTTAACTAATGATTAATATGTTTTATCTATTTAAGAATTTCCAATATTGGTCTCACTTTATTAATTTTTTATTTTTATTGTATTTAATTAAAATTTTAGAGAAAATCCATCATATTAATAGTTTGATAAATAAATTTGTTTTTATATAATTAAAAAATTAAATTACAATCAATTTTCACATCTACCAGAAAAAATTAAGATGTCGTCTTTACGTAAAAATTGCGCGAGTCGCAATTTCATGCGAATAAATTTAAAACATTTTAATACATTTTTTTTCAGTAATTTTGAAATTTTTCTCATTATCTTTTTATGCAGAACATTTGGTGTATGATTTTGATGGAATAAAATTTAGCATAAATTTTATGATAAATTCTAAAGATTTACAACAGTCATATTTAGCGTATCTTAAGTCTTAGGACCGGAAAAAAAAAACTTATGCGTGAATGCTATAAACTTTTTATCATAAATTTTTATATAGGTAACTACAATACATAAAATTCTTTCTTTTTTTTTTTTAAGAAAAACTAAAATTTATTCAAACATTTTATCCATTCATCAGGCTAAAGAAAATTTTATTTTTGATATTTTGCAAATTTTTCCATAAAGAAAAAAAAAATTATAAATAAAGTTCACATAAAAAGAATGTGTGTATATTTTGTTTATTTTTGTTTATTTTTATTTATATGTTTTTTTTTATGTATATACATACATATATCATACATAATTTATAAATGTACACCTGAAAAATACGTTTTTAAAAAGAAAAAAATATATGCATAACATTATCAAAAAAATAATGAAAAAAATAAAAGCCTTAAAATGCAAACCTACATAATATTTAAAAATAAAAAAAAAATATAAAAAATTTTGTTTCCATTTGACTTTGTGTGAAAACATGATTTTGACTTACATACTACACGTACATTAAATTAAGAAAATTTGAATTTTAGAATATAAATATATGTATTTATTTATACAAATATATGTATTTATGTATATACATAAAAATCAACTTCAAATTTAATTTTGTCATTTTATTTTCAAGTCCATCACGTTTACGAAAATGGCACACATTAAATTTCAGTGTTGTTATTTTATCAAATTTCAAGTTGGTATTTTAAAATTTTTTTTACAAAGTACTTTAAGTAAATATTTATATAAATGAATGACATTCAGTAACAAGTAAAGTTGGAATTTATTTTGAAACAATTTAAGTTTAAATTGGTCTTATATTTGAAAGAAAATTTATTATAAAGTTGTACATATATAAATTTTCTGAAAAATATAATATGTACAATATGTATGAACTTATAGAAGAGAATATTTACGTTAATAATTTTGTTTAAAGCTGCGAAGTATTCTTATATTTTACGTTCAAATTACAATAAAGTTGAAAACTTAACTTTTTTTTTTGGAATTTTAAAATAAAATTAAAAACAACTAAATTAATTATAAAATCCTTAAAGAGGCTATTTAGTTCCATGCATAACTTAAGCTTACTTGAACCTATATAAATGGAGAATATAATATTCTTGATTATTATATTATATTAGTAAGAATTTTTAAATTGAATTTTAAGAAGTAAATGAGTCTATAAGAAATGCATACGGCCTTAAAACATTATTACATTATACAATTTAAAGAGCCTAAAAATATATACATAAAAAAATTAATTTAAGTTAACAATAATCTTTTAAACTATATTTTTATCGTTTAATTGCTGAAATTTTATTATGTGATAAATTGAATAAAAAATGTTTCATAAAAAGCTCAATGAGCACGAAAGCACAGGGAATTAATTTTTTTTAATATATGTACATATAACCCATATTATTCAAAAAATCTATGCGGTTTTTGTTAAAATTTAAAATATTCTATCTTGAATATCTAAAATTTTAATGTTAACGGAGGAATATAAAACGATGATACTAAAATTAAAATTATATACATATATGTAAAGATGAATGGTATGTACCATATAATGTTTAATAATGTACATAGTATAGTTTTATATTTTGTTTTGGATAAAAAAAATAAATAGCGATTCTCTAACATATTATAATATGTGCCGTGAACAACAATAGGTGCAGAATATTTATGATTTTATAAAACTCGCAGGGAAAAAAGATATAATAAATTTTTTGGTTACATACTTATATGAGGGCTTTAAAAAAGAAAATATAGAACAGAGCCTGATTTAAAACATTTTTCGAACTTTTTTATTTATTTTTTCCCTGTTCATGTAACAATTATCATCAAAATCAACTTTTAATCTTCCAGTCCAATCCTTAGTCATATCGAGGCTAAACTTTTTTTTTATGTTTCTTTAATTGACATCAACTTATCTACCAATTTTCATAGATGTAATGGTTTTTCAACAACCATTCTTAGATTTTATGAAGCCCAAATTCGACAATTTTGACTATTAACATAACCATTTAAGCGAAAATGAGCTTCATCATTTTTTCTGAAAAGCCATTATCTTTTAAGCGAGACGGACTTTATAACCCTTTAAAGCCAAATTCTTTTGCAAAATTGTAACGCGGTCCTTGTGAATAATTGCCGTAAACGTGGTTTTCAAAGTTTGAACTTTTTCGTGATGGTTTTGAATAATGTTAATAAGGTTTTCTAAAGTAAACGTGTTCAATTTAGTAAATTGTACAACTGGTATTAAAAAACTGTAAAAAAGCATTTATCCGTTTCCTTAAACTTCAATTTACGCGGATTGAAGAGAAGAACCTTTTTGTTTTTGCATAAAGAGAGAATTCAATATCCTGTACTAATTTTAGAAACATAACTTTTACTAATTCAATTATCCGAGAGTTAGGAAACTATAACTGAAAAAATTTTCCTTTTTTAATCGGAAAGTATTGAAACTAACAATTATTTTCTGGAAATAAAATTATCAAGTTCACTTTTTCTTAAATAAAGAAAGGAACGTTAATTTTTTTTTTTGTAATTATTCGCTTAAAAGTTTCGGAAACTAGAATTTTATGCAAAAAAAAAAAATTAATTATAATCAGGAAATTAAGTTTTGTTGCTGAATTTTCATTAATGCACTTTGAAAATTTTATAAAAATTTATAGGGTGGAACGATCTACAATTAAAACTTTTTATTCTACATAACTATAATACGAAGCGTATTGATTGAATTCATTTTGATTATAAAAAGAAATTAAATAAAAATTAAAGGACCAAATTAAACATAAACTTTTATTTCGATTTTTATTTGCAAAATTTAATATCAACTTAAACAGAGCTCAAGGACTTTTCGATTCCAAATTATTTTCTGCTTACTTTTTTGTACATTTAAAGCTCAATACTATACTTAAAGCTCAATAATATTATTTTGAAAAAAATTGAATGAAAAAATTTTATTTTTTAATATAAACTGTTAAAAAAACATGTCAAACAATTACGTAATTATTATTTGTCGGGCCAATTAAAGAACAAGAAAAGAATTTAATCAAAGTTTTTGCGAGAGAAAAGTTATCCTTATGTCGAAAAAAATATTGGATTATATAATAGGAACTGTTAAAGGTTTATATAAAACTTGGGACATTTGTCAATATCAGCATGTCATAATTTTATGAATTAACTGCTTTTCATCACGAAAAACAAAGGTTATTTTAATTAATTATTATATACACTAAGGCTATATAATATTGTACTATTCCGAAAAGCAATAATTCTGTTTTGACATCTAATTTAATTTAACAGGAAAGTTAATAATTATTTAAAAATTATCAATAAAAAGATCAACAGTTTCTATTTAAATTTAAGAAAATAATTGCATTTTTGTAGTGATTTATTTTGCACTTTAGTTCGAAAGTGAGGTTCCCAAATTGTAACACGCATTGTAACAAAAATCGTATGATTCTAAGAAAAAATGGTTTTTTGATTTTAATATGAATGACGTCACGTCGCTTTAAAAAAGTTGGAAAATAAGAAAAAACCTTCTTTGTTTCAACTCCCACGTAGAGCTATGAAAATATTCGTGTAAAAATAACAGATAATGAATTCTTATGTATATTTTTATCGCTTAGTATGTTATAATGTACGATATACCAATAAATATTACATATTTCATTATTATACATGATACTTAAGGTGTATGTATATGTTCAGTGCCTACATGTTATTTTCATTCATTGGCAAATCCTGTAATATTTTTTTTAATTACCCACTCTTAGAAAATCCACCAGAATCCTATACATATGTATTCTGTACAAAAAAAAAATCAAGGTTTTTATTCCAGCAATAGAAATAAAATTTTCAGTCATAAAAATATATGTAAAATATGGAGCCTAAAAATTAATAAAAATTATTATGAAAAAGAAAAATAATTTATTCAAGGTACATATTCTTTTATTCAAACATAAATCATTATGAAATCTTAAATTCTCAGTTGGATAAATTGGAAAAAAATTTATTACCTAAATTTAAAATTATTTTGACATTCATTCAAAATATCTAAAAAAAATTTAAAACCCCAATTATTGTTGTTAAACAGAGTGCGAATAATTAGAAGAGTAAATGATATAAACTGAGGTCGATTTAGCTATAATATTTTATTACTTATATTGTGAACACATTTATAACATAATTTCAATGACTCAATGACCTACCCGATTTAAATATGCTTTCGTATCTTTTACGAGTTTGAAAAAAAACAAGATTTAGGATAGTTTTAAACTATAGTACGTTTGCCAGAAAACTTTTCAATAATGATAACAATCCCTGTGTATGAAACTAATCGCTTGAATAGATATTAAAGTTTAATAAATAAAATTCATAAAACTTAAAAATTTTAACTACGTATACCAAACTTTTATAATTATGCATAAAGAAATTATAATATGAATAAATATAATTTAATATTTAATAATATAATATATTATATATAGTTTCAAAATTGTTTTCAGTTTTTTTTTTTAAAGTAAGTAAAATAAGGATATATTTGTTTTAATTATTAAGTTCATATAGAATTTGTTCAGAAAAAAATTAATTAGGATAGGCTTTTAAATTTGCGAATCCTTCTAGTTCTTCAGACTGCACTGAATTAATAGCCCTTTATTAACATTTACATTCCAAATATAAAATATAATAATATATATCTTCAACAAAATTTTTAAATTCACCATTTCGTAGAACTAATTCAAATTTTGAAGTGAAACTTCTTTAGAGGCATTGTGATTGAGAGTGAAAAAAATGTAAGTGTCAAAAATGTAACGCCGAGTGTCAAAAATGTAACGCCGAATGTCAAAAAAAAAGGCAAAAAAAATAAAAAATTTATGTGTCAGCTGATGATAAAACCGACAGCCGCTAGCAACTTAATGAAGCTTATCAGCGCAATAACCTACTCTATATTAGCTCAGAATTAAAGTCGAAAATACTTCTTTTTTTTTCGATTGAAAGGGAAATTTATTTTAAACAATAATAAAAAAAATATTTCATTTATTAATTATTAGTGGTAATTTTCAAAAAGTTTTTGGAATACAAATATGTATTCTGAATAATATTTTTGACATTAAATTACACTAATAAAATGCAGGAGGAATATTTTTATTACAATTACTTTTCGGAAGAAATACAAATGTCAAATTTTGCAGGCATATTTGAAAATGCTCTTTTAACTAAAACAGATTTTTTTTTGAAGTAATTTGTAATTGAGTTGTTAGTATAAATTATTTTTGCCATTAAATTCCATTAATGCAATGCATGTAGAATATTTTTATTCCAATTCATTTTCAGAAGAAGTACTAATACTTAAACATGAAATTTTTAGGCATATTTAAAAAGTTATTTTAGGTTAAACTTTTCAGGCAACAAAAAGAAAACATGATTTAAGCCACGCTGCTGTTTTTTCATACATTATTGTCGCTAATAATATAGTTGTAACCGGAATTGTGTTTACAGCTTACTAGGTGTCTACATTAGCGTATTTTTCCTGCATGTGATTTTATTCTTTAAATGTATTCGTGTATCTTTATACAAAATCCAAAATCGCTGCAAAATACGCATGCTGATTTTGAATAATTTTTCAGCATGCGTATTTTTTGACATTTCTCACAAATTTTGCTTTTTTTTATAAATTTGACATTTAAGTCAAGTAAAATGGTACAATTTGGAAAAATGTATAAAAATCGCATGCTTTAAATCTAACCCAGTGGCATATTGAGCACACATAAATACTAATAAATGAAACAGAATAAATAGAATACATTCATAAATACGCGCGATTCTAAATCGCTAATGTAGACAGCCCGTTAAAATATAGTAGAAATCATCTGGCAATCAGTATTGCCAAGCAGCCATAATTCTAGCCATTTTGAAATAATTTAAAAGCCATTATGTCAATAAACTTTTTGAGCTTAAAAAGTATTTTAGAATTTTTAAATATTTTTATATCTAAGTAGTCGCTGGTTTTTAATTTTTTTTGTTTAATTTTTTCTAAGCCGCCGAATTCCCCCAAAACAAGTTATTTTAAGTCGACTGCGGCAGTCGAAGGACAAAAATCAACTAGTCGCCGGCGAAAAAATTGATTGGCGTCATGTCTTATATGCATTTGGTCATTTTAAATATTTATTTAGCCGCTCCAGAAAATACTACTTGCCATGAAGTTTCACTTCTTCCGTGTGTCCCGAGAATCACATATTTTTTTTTAAATTATATGCTTTGTGGTAAGAAATTTTAGTGCTACAAATGTAACTCCGGCGGTCAGTAGATGTGTGCTTACAGGTTTATACGGTGAGTTCGAATGCATATTTAATAATATTGTATGTATATAAATAGATTATATTAAAATAATTTTTGCCTAAAATTTGTGAATCCTTGAAGACAAATAAGTTAAATAAATAGGACATAGGAGTAATATTTGATATTTTTCTTTAATAAAATAATATTCAATATATATTTTGGATTTTTGTATTTGGTTTGCAGCTAGAATTCTTTCACTTTGATATTAAAAGTCGATTTTTGTCTTACTAATTCTATATTTGGTAATGCTAAAAAATAGTGAAAAGGATCACTTATTTCTAAATTTTAATGTAAACTATTGTAGAAATATTAAATATAAAAATGTGAATTCCGTCACCAAAATAGCAATTACAGATAAATCATTAAAATTAAGGAAAATAAATTACACAAAAAATAAAGAATCTATGAAAAAAATAACATCATAAGTCTAAAATTCTAAAAATGAAAAATTGGGAAAACAAATGACGGAAGAAGTAAAAAATCTTTGAAAAAAGCTCCAAAGAACGTGTAAAATTTCTAAAAATTAAAATACACAAAAAATACGAAAATTTGTAATGTGGTTTTTATATTAAGTTTAATAAACTTTCTTTTATTATGAATAAAAAAAATTAAATATGAATACACTATGCAAATGCAGCACGTATGAACATAGGCACATATTAACATATATTTAGTCAGTGGTGGGATTCAAAACATTTAACAACCGGTTCGCATCCCGTAAAAAAAAAGAATACAATTTTTTCGTGGTTTCGAATCCTCTAAAAAGTTGTTTTAATTTAGATTCTAAAGTCCTTTCCAGAACATATATATCTCCTTCATAAAAACTCATAAATTTTTAGATTGATGTTTCCAAATGTTGTAATTTCAAAACAGGCTTGCTTGTTACACGTTTAATACTTTGTAAAAGCATATTTTTACTCTTATTCAGTTCTTTAGTCACAGTATTCACATAACATAGTTAAAGAAAAAGGAGATTTTTCAAATAAATAAGTAAAACGCTTGTCAAATTTTTAATACAAATTTCAATGTAAATTTAAATTGTATATTCTTTGAGTAGTTGAGAAATTGCCACGGAGGGACTGTTAAAACAGTGAATAGTTATTTCAAAACTTTTTCAGGCTATTTTCGCGAACCTACAAATTTTAGGAAACGGTTCGCGCGAATCTTAAATATTTTAAGAAACGGTTCGCGCGAACCGGTGCGAACCGGCTGAATCCCACCACTGTATTTAGTTCATTTTTTATGAGTTCTTACTTCTTTCAGAATTTACAATTTACAATATCAAAAATAAATCGAGTATTTCAAAAATATATTTCAGTTTTCTGACATTATTTGACATAAAATTATTCCTATTTTTTTTAATTCTGCAGACTCAAATTTCAAATTTCATATAACAGTGTTGTTAAAATAAGAATAATTTTTACTCTCATTATTGAAAATTCAAATTAGTTTCAAAAAATTAAAATAAATTAATTAATTTTAACAGACTCTGTAGATTCAACTGGTTAAATATCAAAACTACTTTACATTTAAAATCATATAATCTGCTTTGCAGGAAAATGTGATTTAATTTTTTCACATATTTTATTTTTAATGAGCGTTTTAGTTTACACTAAAGATTAAAATTCCACCTTATCAAGATTAATTAGTTCTTTAGTTTTAATACATTATGCCGTTCTTCGTATAATTGTTTTTTAACTTTTAATATACCAATAATAATGTCACATTAGGTACAACATCGGCGAAACTTTTGCTTTAATTTTCTTTGTAAATATTATTCAATATTCTGTTACACATAAATCGTATATAATAGGTACATATTATTAAGCTTAGATCATTTTTACGGCATTTAAAAAGAATTTCCTTTTCGCTTGGCATATTTTATTAGGCTGTTGAATAAAAATAATATTATTCTTCTAAATATGGGTTAAACTTATTCTAAAATTTATGTTTGCATTGTAAAATGTATGTTATAGGATTATATGTATATTTTTTTAAAGTAAACTTGTACCAGAAAAATATATAATGCTTATAATAAAAATTATTAAATTTAGCTACATTTTTGGTATTAATTTTCTCGTAAAAATTTTCCTCTCTCTGAAAATGAAAATTAACATTTAATGAGGCAGGATCAATTTATTTTCTATGTTGGAAGAAAAAAAAATTTATATAAATTATTCAAAACTCATTTACAGAAACGAAGAATACGATGGATACTAGATACTATTATTTTTCTTTTAAAAAATTTATCAAATTTTCACCTGATAAATATTTCACGATAATGAAGGAAAAAGAAATGTTCATCGAATATACTTAAGCTTATGAGATAATGAGATCATTTATTTGTTACATGCTACCAATAAATTAAATTACTGTACGTTGAAATTAAATTTTTATGATATAGGAGGGCACATAATAACTTACTTGGGGAAATAGTATAAAGACATTTACATTAGAAAAATTCTTCTTCAAAAATTATTCAATTTGAAATTTATTGAGTCTTAAATGTTTTATCTACTTTGGAACTCATAATACACTTTATAACCCGATAAAATATTAAAACGAAATGTGTATTTTAATACCAAAAGACTCTTCAAAATGTGATTTCTGTATATTTGTAAACGTAGTCATTTATATTTTCGAATTTCAAGGAAAACTGCCTCACCATCCCAACCAGTTAAATATGTCTTGCTCTTGCCATAACGAATTCCAAGCTCTTTATACTTTTTATAGTTTGTAGATTTTTTAAACATTTAATATAACAAATGTTTTAAATACGAACAACTCCACTATCTGAATCATATAATCGCATGTAAATCCCAAAAAAAGTGGAGAAGTCTTGAAATTAAACACAACAAACATTTAAGTAGTTTATGTACAAAAAAAAAAGGATAACTGGTTTTCTTGTAGAGATTTATGTCCACGGGGAATATATTATTTTTTACATTTTTTTCTCAGCAGGATATTAACAAGTTTTATATATTTCCATGAGAAAAAATAATAATAATAATAACAAATAAAATTAACAAAATTACAACAATAGAAAATGGGGGTTTTTTTTATCCTAAGAAAACTGAAACGTAAATTGTGAAAACTACTACTATACAGGATGTGAAAAAAATTATATATATTTTATTATCCTTGGATCTGTTGAACAAGAAGGTTTTTTGTTCACATTATTTTCCTTTCTGAAGATTTTCTAAAGGATCCTTTGGTACTCCGACAAAAAAAAAGGTTAATGAGTTTATTTTTGTTAAGTCCCAAGATGTAAAAGGTCAATCTCAGGTGCAAAAAAATAATCAGACAATGAAAACAGATAAAAATATTGATAACTTTTACGAAAAAAAAGAAATAAATAAAAAAACAAAATTTTATTAAAATTTTAATACCATTGTGATATAAAGCTCAAAATAATTAAATTTTAGAATCAATTTTAAATCCCAACAATAATAATAAATTTTTCTCAAAAGATTTCACATAGAAAATTAAAATTAAATTAGAAGGGATCTCTGAATTTTTTATTTTTTTTTTAAATAAAAAAATAATAATAAATTAGATTTTTATTTAGAAATTTTTTTATTATTATTTTTTGTTCAAATTAATTTTCAAATCTTTTCATACAAAAAATAAATTTATAAAACCTATATTTATATCTATTAGAAGTACTTACTATCGACACAGCTGTCAAGGAAGAGTGTTAAGGTGCAAATCTTTTATTCGCACTGTAGAATTTTTATTCTCAAAAATATTGAAAAAAATTAAATTCTTTTCCAAATATCGTTAGTTTCAATATTAAAAATAAATATAATAGTAAAATTTTTTATTGACAAAATGACGCGACGAAGGGATTTAAAAAAAAAGTTTTTCTGTTGATTTTTTCGATGTCAATATGATAATAATATTTTAAATCCCATTTCAATTTGAAAATTTCTAAAATTTTCAATGAAAAAATAAATTATATTTTTTACTTTACTTTTCAATTTTTTTTTAACTTGTTTAAAGCTCTCACTTTTTCATTGAAAAGAAAATAACCATTTAATTTCAATTTTCAAGCATAAAAAAAAAATTTGTTTTTTTTTTTCTTACAAAATTTGTTAACGATATACCTTTAGCCTTATCACTTAATGTCATATCGATTTAGTTGAATTTCATTTTTGAAGCACAAAATAAACTCAATTTCTTTTCTATTTTCCATTTAACAAGAATAAAAAAAAACTCTTCATTTTTAAATTGCACACATTTTTGGGAGAGAAGAATATTGTTCTTCGAACAAAAATCATTTAATGCAATAATTGCCAATTCAATTTTTTAATTTCGTAGTGTGACTTCATTAAAATTAATATATTTTTTGTCATTTCCTTGAATATAAAAAAAGTATATTGTGTGTGTAGGGGTTGAATAAAGCAAGTGGATAGTGTCTTGTCGGCGCGCATTTATTCAATGTCCGCACTATATTTTTTAATCTTAATTTTATTCATATAAATGTAATGTATGCCTTTCTGGTTTTTAATTCAGAATTTAATTTTTTCTTTTCTTAAAATAGATAAAAATATTACAATAAATTTAATACATAATAATTTCGTTAAGTGTAATATTTTCTTAGGTAATACTCTCTTATGAGTGGAAAATATAACTTAACAAATTTACTCGAACTCCTAACATTATATGATATTTAGAATGATATAAACTGAACATACTGAATATTATCAAAAAATAATATCTATTCAAATATTAAACAGCATATCATATCAATTTTTCATTTTCCCATTTTCCTGTCTCATCGTTCACGTTAACATAACAAAAATGTTTTTTTTTTTTTGATTTTCTTCTTTTTTTTTTCAATATTATATTTTGCTGAAGATAACAAAGTTAACTAAAAAATTGTTTTTCTGCACCGATTTTTCGTTAACAAAGAAAAAAGTGAAAAAAAAATTACTTTAGCAAGTTTTTCTAACGATCTTTCACACTTTCTAACGTATAAGTTACAGTTTTGACAAAAGTTAAATTCTTACAATTATGTATGTTAAATGTGGGGATATTGACTTTGAAAAATTGAACTGGAACGAGTAAAATTCATATGAAATTGATTGAAGTGTAGGTTGAATTACTTTATGTATAACAAATGTGAAAAGCCGTCTTTGTACAAGAGGCACACGGGATCTGCTAAATGAGTGGTATATAGAGTCGAATAGAATTAGAAGTTGTTTCATTTTAAATTTCATTGTAAATATAATATATAACTAGAAAATGTTTGATATCGGCTTACAGCAGATGGAAAATAAGTCCGCAGAAAGTCTAAAATTATTTTTATTTATTCAAAATTTTGTGGCCGCAAATATTTATGATTGTTATAATTTTTAATTTGATAAAATAAATTTTTCTACATAATCATAAGAAATCAGCTTTAAAAAAAACTGATTTATTGCATACTAAATAAAATAAAAATTTCTAATAAAAAATTATTTACTTCAAAATTCTATGTTAATGAAATATTGAAAGAATTTATTTATAAGATCCTTAGAGCTATACAGTGAAAGAAAACTGCCTCCGGAAACAGATTGTTTTTTTGTTTTTTTCTTATCTCAACCACTTTTCAGTCATAAAAAATTTTCAATAGAAAGTTGAAAAAGAAAGAAAGAAAAAAAACTTATGAAAAATTCTAGGTAAATAAATATATATGTACTACATATAACCTTTAAAAAAAAATTGTTTTTGTATGCAACAAAAAAAAAAACTAAAAAAAATAAATAAATAAAATGTATATCTTTAAAGCATTAAAATTTGACTTCTCATAATGTTCCCAAAGAGGATTAAACACAATTTGAATAAAAGAAAACAAAAAAATTGAATTTAAGATAAACAATCTCAAGGACGGTAATTTTTATGCTCGCATGAATAATGATGCTAATAAAGCTTTGATCTTAAAATAAAACTTATGTTTTAATTTAAAAGTTTTCAGACATTGAGTGCTAGGAACAAAATAACTATCATTTTAAAAAAAAATTTGTGATTTTAAAATGCAAGTTTGGGCATTTTAATTTATTGCAGTAATTATTTTTCCTAATAATAAAGTTTTTGATTAATTTATAGTTAAGTGTATGAATCCTTATTAATTTAATAATCAAATTAATATTTTGAGAACATATTCGTATTGTAGTTCAAAAATAACAAGAATTGACATCGAATTTGATAGTTATGTGAAACATTTATTTTACCTAATACCATTTTACAAGGAAATTTCCTTAATTATACCACATATAATCTAATAATTTTATATTTTGGAATTATTATCTTTTCCCCTGACACCTGCATTTGCATATTATTCAGTATAATACTTATTAACATATAAAAATAAAGAAACATTATGTCTCCATAAATTAACAAGATTGTGTAATAAATCAAAGATCTAATGATTATTAAAATATCCTAAATTTAACTTAATATGTCATAAAATTGTTAAAGATTTTATTATACTTATTTTATCTGTTTATGCATATAAGACTTTATTGATCTGAATAAGCATTTTTCATTTTAATGATTTTGATAATTTTGACAAAAAGTTAATGATATTATTATGTGAATAAATTTAAGATTTATAATGATCCAAGTTTTTGAATGCGAAAAAAATTGTGGCCTTAATTAATTTGTTAAATTTTTAGAAAATTATAATTATAACTAGTTTATATAGATAACTTTTGAATGAAAATCTTAGATGCTTTTTTTTGCTACTACTGAAGTCAATAACGATTATCGCACGATTATCGCACGATTATCGCACGATTATCGCATCCATCACCTCCGTGAATAACTTAAAGTGAATGATCAGGCGGCACAATTTTGAGTTCTGTATATATTATGATACATATTTTACTAAAAAAGATATATTTAAATATTTATGTAGAAAATATTTCAGACAAACCGCAGGCAATCTGAATTGAAGATTTATAAACAAATATTTTTTTTTTTATATGCAAAAAATGTTTTATTTACATATACATTACATAGATACACTGAATATATATATATAAAATTTGAAAATCTTTTTACATTTTCTGTTGTAGTTCAGAAATTTTAATAAAAAATCCGAAAAAAAAATATTAAATGTAAGATTCTGTTCAAGAAAATGAAATCTAATAAAATTTTGCCATGAAGTCGTGAATTAAGAATATACGAATATGCTTAAAAAAAATAGATGCAGACAGAATATACATAACATTATTACACGCATTACATATACAAGATTGTGTAAAAAGGAGTTTTAGTTGAATTAACTTATATCATTATTATGTTATTCAATAATTGAATTTTATAAAAAAACTCTGTGGCAAAATAGCTTTATGTAGTACACAAAATAAATTATGGTTGTTTAATTTTTCTACATATTTTCCCAATTATAGCTTTTTATGTGATTTACTTACTTACTTACTTACTTATATTATGGAGTGTAGTAATATTATATATTATAATGTATTCATTGTCTTCTTTGCAATCAGATATTTCATTCTGTTCATAGTTGTAAAATGCATTTGGTAGTTCTAAGATTCTTCGATATTATCAGTATTATTCATATAAAATTGTGTTTTAAATATATCAAAAACTTAGAAACAATCACTCTTTAAAGATACTGTCGCTGATAAATAGTTCTTAAAAATATAAACCTGGTTCTTATTATACAAAATCGATGTGCATTTTATTCAATTTTAAATGAATTTTGTATAGTAAAGTACTACTTTATTAATTTATTTATAGTTCTTAATTTATGTAAAATATCTAGTAGATAAATAAAAAAATTAGATAGTTATGTTTTACTAGTGTAATAAGTCTACAAAAATATAATATAAAACAAATATTAAAAAAAAAAGTGAAAGAAAAAAAAAATTTAAGTTTATTTTTTTTTTTTTAATAAAGCTTCTTTTAAATGAGAGTAAAAATTAACATTATTTTTTCACAGGAATAAATTAGCTTTAGATGAAAGAATAACTTTTCACGGAAAAAAAGAAAAATTTTTTTCCCAGTAGGGCATCTTGCTGGTTTATTGAAATAATTTGTTCGTTGCGTTTTGAATTATTAATTTTTTTTTTCTTATGTATTTTTTTTTTTTATCTTGTTGTGAATAATGCGTAAGTAAAATTTCTGTTGGTGATAGATTTTTTTTTTTCTTCTTCGTTTCATGATGGCTCCCTGTTGGTGTTATTTAAATAAAATAAAATTTTCAGTCTTCAAATTTAATATAAATCAAATACCAAATTTAAATTTCAAGTTTTTACTAAAACTTAACAGAATGATGGATGCAAAAAAAAATAATGAAAATCATTACAATTAATAAAAAATTTAAAATACTCTCAAGATACTGCAGTCTATGATCGAGATATACTTAAAAACAATTTAATTTCTCTAGAGATACTATGGTCTACTTGTTATAGACTTTGTAAATTAAGTTGACATTGACATATTTTGATTTAAATTAAAAGTATACAAATTGATTGTTTTTGTATATCTTATTGACAAAAAAATGTTTTCATGTCAATGTTTCATTTATTCCAATTTAAACATTTTCAATGCTAAACCATCTAACCCTGTCTTAATGAGAACTTTATTATTATAATACTAATGAACACTGATCTATAAAAATCCGCGATATGTTATATCTAAGAGACTAGACTAAAAATTTTAAGTTAAATGTCATTTTTAGTGTATGGATGCAACATAATTATTGCGGGCGTAAGCCTATAAGAATTATTTTTTCGTCAAGAAATTTTTAGGGAAAATTTTGAAATACTACTAGTTTCATTATTATTACTAACGAACTTCCCAATTTGGTGCATAAATACATACTGTGATTTCTGTACAAGGTACACACATCAATAAAATTTAAAGCAAATAAACATATCTATAAACATGTGTACACAAAATTGGATCTCTTGTTGAATTGTTGACACAATAAAAATAATAATAAATTTATTCATTAGTTTTTTTTTTTTTTGAATTTTTTTATTGTAGGTATTTTGAATATTTACAAATAATACTACCTACATTATTATACCTTTGTTCAGATAAAAAATTCCATAAAATTTACCTTTTTAATACGTCTACGTGGGGTGAATATTGATTGCATTTTTTTTTTTTTTTAAATATAAAAAATTAAATTTTGCCTTTTAAAATATTGTAAAAAAAAAAAAAAAATAATATGGCCCCTGCCTTAAGTTTCTTTTTTATATGATAATCTCAAATATGTATGTTAAAAAATTTAATTTCATACGTATTAATACCTTTAATATATAATTACTTTCTCTATACTGGCATTAGCACTTGCAGTCTATTAAATTTAAAAATTATTTTAAATAAACAATTCATATGTACATATATAATTACTTTAAATTATATTACTTATTATGTAGATATCAGGCTGTGCATTAAAATAGAAAATTAGTATCTACATACATCAGCAGAAAATTGTGCAATCATTATAAATACATTGTAATACATTTTTGCATAATTTAATTATTTAGCAAAAATTTACCAAATAGCCCTGTGAGACCACTCTTTTAAGAATATTGTTTATTTATTTAATTATTTGTGTATATATAATAAAAAATAAAAAAAATTCTCAAAACAAGAATAAATGTTTTTAATTCAAATCATCACCAATCATCAATGAGTTTAAAAACAGCGATTTTTTTTTCAATCTAAAATTTTTTAAACAAATTTTCATGAAAACTTTTTTTTTTGTCCTTAATTATATTTCACCATTCAGTGACATCACAAAAAAAATAAATTATTTTTTAATTTGAATTCTCTTAAGGGTAAATTTCCTTCTTTTTTTTTTTTTCTTTTAAATGAATATTTTTTAATTTATATTCTTGTTTGGATTATAAATTATAATCTTTTAAAATAAATTTTTTTTCTTAATGGAAGTTCATTCCATAGGAACTTTATAAATTCACATATTGCTTTTAAAATTAACAAGATGACAATACTTTGAAAAGTATAGCTATGTAAATACGCGAAAAAAAAAATTTTTTTTTGATTATAATAAATTTTAAAAGAAAATTAGCTAAATTACTTATGCCATGTTGTTTATCATTGTCAATAAACTAATTTTTTATACCAAATTCTGAATTAAGATTAAAAGATAATCGACTAAATTTTGATTTATGATTAAGAAATAATAGACTAAATATTTGACTGTAGAGTTTAATATATATGAATGTATACATACGTATAACTCATCACTGATTTATTAAAGACTCTGCAAAATATATATATATTTATGCTTTATTATTCCGTAGTTTACGAAGTTATTTCATCTGTATATTTTTTCATTAATGATTTTTTATGAATTATCAAAACTCTATTTTGAAAGATCTAAAAATTAGTGTTGACGACAGGACTGTTTCTTGAATTTTGTGCATGATTTTCAACACAGTTTTTTTTTTTCATATTTTACCTTTTTATCGCAACTTATATAAAATTATGTAAAATTACTTTGAAGATGACGGGATTTTTGATTAAATGAAATTTTTCATAGATATAATTTAAAAAAATCTATATTAACAATATTGCTTATACTACCAAGTTCGTGGAACTATTAATTACATAGAAATTTATATAATAAATAAAAATAAATGAAATTAAATTTATTATTTACATTATATTTGCAAAAAATTCTCGAAACTTTCTTTTTTAGCATAAAATATTGGACTTTAATCTTAAATTAATATAAAAAAATTTCAATATGTGTATACATAAGTTTTAATTAAAATTTTCTATTCTGCTTAATATCAAATTAATATAAATGTATATTAAAATGATGTACTTATAATGTAAATTCAAAAAAAAAAAAAAATTTGTATCAAATAAGATAAAAGCTTTTTTTTTTAAAATAAAAATGTTAGATATTTAATAAGGCTTCAAATTCTAACGAAAATACTCAAAAACAATAAATATTTCATCTGTAAAAATTTAAATAATTGATTTGATTTTAATTCAAATAGATTCTAGTCTTTTTCTTTTAGATTTAAACAAAGAAATTTTTCAAGCAATAACTCGGAATTTCATGTTTTTCATATAATAATAAATTTATATTTCCGTTTGATATCCAATAAAAATGTTTATTCTATATACAAAATATATTTAGTTAATTAACTTTCTGCTTAGTTGGATCTCATCGTTGTGGTTTAATGTTAAATTTTTAATGAAAAATTGTCGCGCTATAATAATTATAATAATTTGGGAAATGAAAATAATAAGCTTAAAAAATTCTTACGAAGAAATATGAAAGAAATATAAAGATTAATTTTCATTATGAGAGGATTTTCATCAGAAAGTCCTAATGTCATTCAAATAAAATTTTTCATAAAAATCTTTTTCTTTTTTTTTTTTTAAAAAGGCTCATTTAAATATTTCTTGTAAGCCACAAACATTAATTGAAAATTATTAAAAATTCATATTGTACTAATTGGAATTCTTCCCAAACTTTAAGTTATTTCAATGTAAATATGATAAAGTTTATCTTAGCTTGTTTAGGTTTAGGTTAAAAATAATTTTCATTTTATTTTATACAGAATAATATTTATCACCTAAAAAATTGATTATTTCACAAATTTTTTTTAATTATTAAACTAAAATGAGTGTATAGTAATGTTCCTATGGATTAAGTTTTTAGGTTTATGAAGAAAGAAAAAAAAAATATGTAGATTAAATATGTATGTAAAGAGTATCTTTGCGAAACGAGTTTTCTTGGTCTTCAGATTTCCTTTCAGAAACCAGTCATAAATAGTTTTTGGCAGTACACATTTGTCGTCTATTGTATAAGGGATTATCATGTTGTACAAGGGATTACCATGTTGAAACACTTAGCAATTGTAATTTCGAAAACTGAACAAACATAAATTTGCTAATGCACCAGAAGTAGAAGATTGATCCAGTAAATATGCATATGAAATTATTGAGTTTGTCAATTTTTTTTAACATTTTCTCAGAATTTAAATAAAATCAATTTGTAATCAATTTAAATCATATGAAATAAAATTTAATTCTGTGTCACTTTCTATACAGTATCATAAATAATTTATAAATGCTTTTAGTTAAAAGATAAGCCCTTATGGGTTTGGTTTGTAAAATAAAACCAAAAAAACAAAAATTTATTTTTTTGTTTACCAGAATATGTAAATTTTGACCTTATGAAAAAATACATGTCATTCACAAATTTTATACCAGAAATTTTCTATGTCAAATAAACATCAATTTTTTTTTTACATTTATAATATGAATATGAAGAAAACTTAACCTTTTATGGGTTTAAAAAATATTTAGACTGAAATCTGTCAAAATATATATATTTATACTTAAAAATAAATTGGTTCTGATTATTGCCAAAAAAAAAAATTATAAAAATGATAATATCAGTTTTGTGTTAAAATAAAAAAAATATTAATACACTATAGAGAACAAAAATTAATTTCTCAAATGACACTGCGTAGAAATATTATGACAGTATCTTGGGAAATTAAATGATAGGTAATGGATATTGATATTATGCCTTGTTCCACTATTAAAAATATATAGAAAAAAAAATTCTCATAAATTGTTTATGAATTTCGATAACACGAAAATAATATAAGTTTGATATTATAATAAAAAAAACAAAAATTTTTATATAAATCAGAATGTTCTAATAGAACATTTTTTGAGGCATTGAAAGATTTTTATTACCACGAAGACAAACTTTTTAGATGGTTATAGAAAAATTGTATTATACGGAGCAAAACAAGCTAAACATTTTATTGCAAAAACTCTGAAATTATTTATTGAAATTGTTCTCAAACTAATATGTAAGAATTATTTCTTTAAACAGTGAATTTTTTTTATTTTCTTATTTACTTAACAATTTATCTTAGAATTGTTCCAGGTGATTTTTAGAACTTAATCTTAACTAATTTTAAAAAAATGTATATATCACTATAAATCAGAAAACCTAACTTGCGGTCTTGAATGAAAATTAATTTTGAATTTTGACTTTGAAATAATTTAAAACCTCTTTGAATGAACATTTGTATAAAAAGTATATTTTTTCGGTCGATATTCTCTCAAGGTAAATACATATCTTGAACTTAATAGCCACCGTACTTACTACATATATTTTTTTAAATGTATCTGTTAAAAATCGTTATATAGTATTTTATGTACTGTGCATGTGATTCAATTAAGGGGACACAATGTACAAAAATAACATTGTACAATATATGTACAATGTATACAAACAATTGTACATATGCATAACTTTTATGCAAAAAAAAAATCAAACTAAAAAATATGATTAGAAAAAAAAGAAAGAATTTGTCAAATTTGGTTTTCTTACCTATGGGTATTAAAAACCAACAATTTTACTTCAGTATATAATTGTGAACATAACTAACAAAACATAACGTAAATGTGTAACTAGTGCAAAGCCTTAAACTTTATGTTTTGATTTCCTTTTCTTTGAAACATTTTTGGAAAATTTATGAATCAAAATCAAAAGAAAATGTAATAAAACATATGCAAGTAAACAACTATGTACATAATAAATATAATGTACTCTGAAGGTACGTATACATACTATTATTATACAGACGATCAGGCTTCTTTTTTTTGTATGTTTTCGCTTTAATTGGAACTTTCCATTAGAAATGTGTTTCATTTAGATGCCTTCTCAGAACTTTCAATTGAAATTTTTTAATACGTCTTTTCTGAATATCTGATTTATGATAAATATAACGAATGATTTCATTTCACATTTGAAATTTTCTTAAAAGTAATCAAAACCTTGTTATATTTGAAGAGTTAAAAATTTACAACAGCTCTAAGAAAAATGCTAATGTTGCTATTTCCAATGTGACGTTTTTGATTATGAACCATTTTGTTGCCCTGGAGTTAGAAGTTCTCTCAAAATATATTTCTAAAGTATATTTCAGCAGAAATAAATTTGTCCTTTGTGAAAATGTAATTTTTATAAAAATCTTTCATTAAAAAAAGGTATATTTTGTTAAGGTTAATTGGGTTTTATTTCAATTAAAGCAATATAAATCATAATAATTTTTTATTGAGTTCACTAAATTATTGGTGTATATATATAAATTGTAATTTTATTTTGAAATAATAAATGGATCAAAATCCAGATTATAGTACAAATATCTTATATACATGGCTTTCAAAAACAATGAATGAAATATAAATTTCTACATGTAAATATATTTCTTTCATAAAATTGTTCACACAAATACAAATCCATATGAGTAACTTTACAATAATAAAAAAAAAACATAAAAATAACACCCACATGTACAGCATAAATATACTCCCCATATATTATATGCATATAAAAACAAAAAATTTTTTTTTGTTTTTGAGTGCCTAATCTGGGATAATGGATGTTTATGTTTCCAGATCTTTTTTTCTTTCTTTTAAGTTTAAAAAGAAATTGAAATACAGACAACCACTATCTTTAACATTACCACTGGGAATAAAATAAAAGTTTTATTTTAAGAAAAAAAAAAACAAAAAAAAACAAGTGCAAGAGAATGAAAAATATAAACACATTGTTTAAAAAACAAGTTTGACAAATTTGAAAATTTATATTTGACTGCATATAGTTTTTCTTCTGATTTTATATAGAATCTGCAGAATATTATAAATTTTAGTCATAAAAAAAGTAAAAATTCACAATGAGTATTCAATTACCATTATGTTATTTATGTATTTAAGCATGTATGTAAATGTGTAGTGTATATTAAATATAATTAAATCTTGTTTAAGATACATCTTCTACATTTTTCCTTATCTATCTTTAATTTATGTGCACCGAAAAAAAAATTGATGTAAAATTTTTGTGTTGATTTTTTGACCAAAATATTTATCAAAATTTTTATAAATATATTCAAATATATTTAAAATTGTTGTTATTTACCCAAAAATTCATCAAAAGCAAAAATCCACTAATATTCTGTAATTTTGTAATTTTATGTTTAGTTTCTTGGTTATCTGCAAAATAACCAAATAAATTTTAACCAAAATAAATACCAACAATTTTGCTTGAGAGCCCTCACTGCGGAAAATGGGTCTTGGTTTTGCTTTGATCTAGAGGTAATACAATCTCGACTGAAGTGATTTTTTGATATGCTAGACAGTATATAACTGGCTCCAGGGTAGGTGAGGCAGATTTTTTAAATTTTGAGTTTTGTTGGCCCAAATGAGCCTTCGAAAAACTTGAACATATTTGCTGAGATTCTGCGGTAAAGGAAAAAGATAATAAAAAATCTCAAACGCAGAAATAAAGCTAAAATACCAATCTCCAGGGCTGGTGACGTGGAATTTTGAATTTCTTTAATTTCCTAAACAATTTTTAATTAATTTCATTTATTTCTAAGAATTTTTTAATTTTTTTGATAAATTGCAGTTTCTGCACAGAAAAAAATTTGCTCGTACTCATTACGTCAAAAAAGTTCGTTAATGATATTCTCGTTAAGATAACGAAAAATAATGAATAATTACGTTTTTGTAACGTAAATTTCGTTTATTTTCTTATTACGAACATTTTTTTCATTTTTAGTACTCGTTAAAAAAGTTCGTTATCGTTAAATACGGGAAACAAAAATTACAATCCATACAGAACTTATATTTTCCATTTTACACATTGCCGTAAATTTAGTTCATAGCTCAGTGGCAGAGTTGATGGATTGCAATGTTTAGGACAGTGGTTCGAAGCCACAAGCGGGCATAAAAAAAATTAAATAAAAAAATTTAAAAAATAAATAAATAGAAACATAAATAAAAAAAATTAATAAATAAATAAAATAAAAAAAATTAATAAATAAAAAAAATAAATAAAATAAAAAAAATAAATAAAAAAAATAAAAAAAAAATAAAAAAAAATAGAAAAAAAATAAAAAAAAATAAAAACAAAAAAAAATAAAAAAAAATAAAAATAAAAAGAAAATAAAAAAAGAAATAAATAAAAAATTAAATAAATAAAAAAAAAATGTAGTCTAGTAAATTTTTTCTTTCGTATTTGCGGTGTTTTTGCTGAAGAATTTGAAAGGTTTTTGGTTTTGGGGTATAACGAACTTTTTTAACGAACTACGAGCTTTTTTCAACGAAATGTTCGTTGTAGCCAAAATAACGAATTTTTCGTTGATTTTAACGAATTATTTAGTTATTAGTACGAGCAAATTTTTTTCTGTGTGGACAGAAATAAAATTCAAATAAATAGTTTCTGGTGTTTTTCGTACAATTTTTGTCGCATTTTTCACGGCCGTTTATTTTCTGTAAAATAAAATGAATATCTAAAAACTAAGCAAAATTGCACCAAAATACATTTATACAACCAACTAGCAAAAGTGAGACTTCTGGTTTGAAACCTGTCTGACATAAATTATAAAATTTGTTTTCTTAGTGTTTTTTTATTGTCAAGTATGTACGTAATAACAGCTCGAACGTAAAAGCTAGGAAAAACATAGACTAACCCAACCCAAAAATTTCATCAACATTTTTGATGATTGTATGGTTCGTTTTAGAGAGTCCTTTCCCGGGAATTCCCGGGAAATTTTGAATAATTTTTTTCCCGTTTCCCGCGAACACCGAGCGGGAATTCTCGGGAAAAAAATAATTGTGTGAAAAAATATTGTGTTCATTTTGGTTCTATTCTGTTTTAAATCAAAACAAAACTAAATAAAAATATTATTGAACGAAATTTTGTTTCCAAAGCACATTTCCAAAGCAAATTTAAGTGATTGTTCCCTGAACTGCCTTTCGTTTTAAAAAACTTTTTTTTTACACTCAAATCAAAAATTTTATAATATAATTACATAATCAAATAGTTTTTTATTTTTATTTCCGATTAATCTTTTTTTATTAAAATTTTTTATTTTATGAATTAAATTTGTTTTTTTCAATTGTATTTTCCATAAATTTTAAACACTTTTACAGGTTTCATCCTTAATATTATTTCCTTACTTTCCCGGGTTTCCCGCACGGAAAGAAAAAAAACGTTGTTCCTGAACGAAAAATTAAGCAAACAAAGTTTGTTTGTGGTCTTCTTTTATGACAAACAAAGGTCTCCATTGCATTAAAAGTAGCTTCCTTTTAAAGCCAATACCTAGTACTTTTGCAGCAAAAGCAAACCAATTGTTGCAGTTTCCTTCAAAAGAAATTTGTTTAAGACAAACAAATAAATAAGATTGCATTAAAAGTGGATTACTTTTAAAGCCAATACTTTATTTTTCCTGCACTTTTGCTGCAAAAGAAATTTTTTTTTATTTAATTTTTTTGTATTTAGTTTTTTTGTATTTAATTTTTTTTTTTTATTTAATTTTTTTTATTTATTAGAATTTTTTTATTAAATTATATTCTTATGCTTGCCTCTTCTTTGGGATTCGAACCTGCGTCCTTAGCTTTGCAATTCGCCAACACTATCACTCAGCTACGGTATTCAAATTTAAAAAGTATATAAAATAGAGGTGTTCAAGGGTCGGGTCATTGATTCTATGGCTTGATGCTGTGAGATAGCTTCTTTCAGGTGTTCTTTTGTTTTATTTTTACTTTGGTTTTTCTTTGTATTTTATTTTAAAATTTTTTATATATATAGTAAATTTGAATATTTTGATTTTTAAACTTTTGGAATGTTCGATTAATTTCTAAGCATTGTTATATTGTTGCTTTTACAGGCAAGAAAGATAAATAAAAAATAAAATAATAAATAAATTGGCGATTTGCAATGCTAAGGACGCAGGTTCAAATCCTGTACACAGCAAAAAAATTTTGGTTTTTGTTTTTTCCGAACGTTTTGTTTTTGAGATAAACATTTTAATTTTATTGAATTTCACTCCAAAAATTATTTATTTTACTGTAAAGTAAAAATAAATAAATTACAATAAAAGTTTTTAACTTGTGACAAATGGAGTACACCATCTTTTATTAGCCCCAAAAATATATTGTTTGTTCCAAAAGGAAGCATTTCAATTTTACATAGCTCTAAACGCTTTTTGTTTAAGATAAACGTTTAAATTTCTGTCAATTTCAATTCAAAATAGTTTTATTTGTTTTAAAAACTTTAAAATAACATATATACATATTTCTTTTGGGTCCAATTAACTTAAGTTGTAATTAAAACAAATTTTGTTTGCAATGAGTATTTTAAAATTTACTCTAAACTTTCCAAACGTTTGCGTTAAACATATTTGAAAACGGATTTGATCTAAATAAAAAATGTTTGATGTGAAGTCCGACTTGTTTCGTGCAAATATATTTTTTTTGTTTTAAAAACTAAAATTTTTGCAACGACTGTTTTTTTTTAGAGTAAACACATTTGTTTTGCTGCAAACGGGCGATAAACGTTTTTTTTCTTTCCGTGCGGGATTCCCGGGAAAACGAATTTACAATTTCCCGTTTCCCGGGAACAAAAATAATCCGGGAAACGTGACTCTCTAGTTCGTTTTCGGTTACACCAGAGAATTTATATTTTCCATTTTATACATATTCATAATTTTAAAACAATAGCTCAGTGGTAGAGTGATGGATTGGAATGCGAAATACCGAGGTTAGATACACGTAGAATGGGAATCAGAAAAAAAAAATTAAAAAAAAAATTAAATTAGTAAAAAAAATAAATAAAAAAAATTTTAATAAAATAAAATTTTGTTTTTTTTCCCTTTTAAGCTGAAATTACGAAAAATAAAATAGCTTAAAAATTTAGCAAATTTCAATAAAATTTTTGAGTTGGCTGAATTTTAAGGTTTTTCGGTTGATTTTTTGGTTGATTTTACCAAAATTTTTTTGGGTGATCCTACTCAATTATAATGAACGCAGTGATACCTACTAGGGCTTCTCAAACGGGATCCCGGGATCCCGGTTGTAAAATTGAATCCCGTAATCCCGGGATTTCAACCAAAAAGCCCGGGATTTCCGCTTAATTAAAAAATATAATAGTGATTGCACTAAATTTTAGGTTTAGGTTTATATCTAAGCTAGACAGAATTAATTAAGTGATGAAGTTCATATAAAGGTGTGTGTGTGTGCAGAACCGGCCTTCTGGGGGTGCGACGGGTGCAAGGCACCCGGGCCCCCGATTTTAAAGGGCCCAGATTTAAAATTTTTTTTGTTAAAAGCAATGATTTTGAGTAAGCCTAATGTAGAGAATGCACAGGATATACTGCAATATATTTTAAATAACAATTATGACGAAACTTTTTTGCAACATATTATTAGTTATTCTAAAAAGTTGTGATTTTTCAATGTTAATTAATGATATGGCAACAAAAAAGGCTCATATTAAAAATATTTAAGTTTATACTTGTATTGTTTTTATGTTATGTTTTTTTTTGTTGAACTACATTTTATCGTTTTTTTAAATAATAAATATTACTGTAATTTGAATAGTATACTTTTATTCTGTTATATTAAAAAAAATTAGAGGACCCAAGAAAATATTTGCACCCTGGCCTCTTAACATAGAAGGCCGGCCCTGTGTGTGTGTGTGGGTGAGTCTGTGATGCCAAACTATATTGTTATCGACGACAAAGTGATGTGCAAAATTTTGCCTCGATTGGATACCGGAAATTTGATCTATTTTGACTTACTAAGTTTGGAGAGCAGGTAGTGAAGTTTATATAAAGGTGTGTGTGTAATGCTAAAGTAAATTTCAGCTCGATTGGATACCGGGAAGTGGGTCATTTTTAACTTTGTAAGTTTGTGGGAAGTGCGGTGAAGATGTGTGTGTCTGAATGTGTCGATGCCAAAGTGCATTGTCATCGACGACAAAGCGATGTGCAAAATTTCAACACGATTGGATATCTTGAACTGGGTCAATTTTGACTTTCTAAGTTTGTGGAAACGAAGTGAAGTCAGTATAAAGAATTTAAAAAATAAATAAGTGAAGTTTTATGTATGTAGAATTAAAATTTATTTAAAATAATCGAAGTTTGAGGATTAGAAAGCAAATTTCTAACTAATTTTTTATAATGCTGTATTTTTCTTTGTTTTTATGTAAAATATCAACTTAGGTAACCCCATCATGTCAAGTTGAAGTGGATCGAAAGCATGGCAATATTTTATGAGATAATTTTTTTTTTTTTTTGTGCTTATAAAAAAATTCCGGGATCCCGGGATCCCGGGAATATGAAAAATTTTGTCCCGGGATCCCGGGATTTGACAATTGCGGGAAATGAGAAGCCCTAATACCTACTATATAATAATGCATAATATATGCCTGCCATTTAAAGATTAACACTGTAATATGATTTAAGGAAATTTTCTCGGAGGGCAAACTTTTCATTTTTTTATGTATCGTAAAACATTTATAAAATAATTTTTATTGAGCTTCCAAAACTAAATACATATACCTACATACAAATAAAAATATTTTTTTTTTAACAATAAAAATAATTTTATTTTTAAAATAAAATAAATATTAAATTTATGCTAAAATATTCATTTTTTATATTCAGAAATTCTATGAATGTTTTTTTTTTTTTTTTGATGTATAGTTTTGTGTGCATGGAGAGAGGAAGAATTTTTTTTTTTTTATTTTTAAATAAATTTTAATTTTTCTTTTCAATTGAATTGTTGAAATGTTAAATATACAAAAAAAAAAAAAAAACAAGCACATGAAAATTGGAAAAATAATCTCTCTTGTCTGAAAATGTGTGAATTTAATAAATTTTGCATAAATAATAAGCAATTCAAATGATATAAACAAAAGCAATTCCATTTTTATCAAGAGAAAAAAAAATTAATATATAAATAACATTTTGAAAATCTGGGAAATAACTCTATAGAATAGAACATAAAAAAGAACATTTTGAAAATCTGGGAAATAAATCTTCATGATTATAAATTCTAGATTTGCAAGAAAATATAGCGTATTTCATTTCGATTGGCATCAGCGTAATGGCTTTGTCAGATAATGAGCAACGAGTGTTTTAGAGTGATCTTCATATACTTAATATACTGACCATTAAAAATTGTAAAATAAAAATTGTCAAACTGATTTCAGACACAATTTATGAATTTGAGCTCTCAGTTTTCAGTTCTTCAATTTAGTTCTTATTTGTTATAAAGAATCTTTTTTTAGCAGATAGTATCAAAATTTAAATAAGCTTGACTAAAACCTTGATTAATATAGGAAAAGAAAAAAATACCAATAATAAAAGTTTTGTTATTCAAAATGAATATATAACTTATTTATCAGATTTTAGTTAAATTGAGTCATTAATTATATTTGTAAATCATTAAAAATCAATATTAAATTATAAACTTTATAGTTTTACAAATTTTATTGAAGAGTAAATTTAATTGTAAGTCAATAGATGCAAAAAATATTCAGGTTGACTAATTGATACAGTTTCAAATAACTTTAATGCATATATATAGGATAAAAGTAAATTAGATAAAGTATTTCTATTTTTAGATTCTCTATACATATAATGTAAGTTATGGTGTTACAAATTAACAATAAAACATTTATTGTGTCTAGTAAATTAAAACTTTCCTTTTAAAATTTAGTCAATTTGTACATTTTTTTTTATCTATATTATATTTATATTTATTATGTCAATAAATATTTTCAATATCGACCAAGACTATTATTTTCTATGTGTAGTATTATATTATATGTGTAATTGTGTATAAAATGAAAACATTGCCAAAACATTTAAAAAGTTATGTGAACTAAAGACTATTCATCTAGAAAAATCAACATTTTGAGGAAAAAGAACAAAAAAAAAAAATGTTTTTTTCCCTACTTCTACTATATAAAGCCATCAGGTGTTGAAAATTGAATAAACAAATAAAGCTTCTAATTTTCTTTTCTCCTGATTCTTTATTATTATTATTATTATATACCAACATAGGAAGAGATTCTTTCGACTGTAAAACAAAACAATATTATATTAAATTTTATTGTTATACGTCAGACATAATGGGAAACAAAATTGAAAAACAAAAAAAAGGAAAATAATCCCTAAAATAAACTGACCATTAAAAATTTTTCTTTTAATATTCTTTTTTAATTCAAATTTGATATAAAGTACATGGATTTAAATTTAAATTTTTTTTTTATTTTTAATGATAAATTGCGCTCTTTGAACTTAACTAAATAAATTCAAGAAAATTTTTTTCTCAAAAAGAAATTCTTGAAAAAAAATATTTCATTAAGTTCATCCTTGAAATGAATAAAGTTTATTATCATTAAATTGGGTATACACAGAAAGCTTTAACTATAAAAAGATGAAGAGACAATTTACTTAAAATAACATAACAAGAACTTATCGCATAAAAGACATTCGAAATTTAACAAACAGAACATGTAATTTTAAGTCTATTTGTATATAACAGTCTGATAGTCTTTCGTTGGTTGAAACAGATACTTTATGCACTTAAGAGCCTATTCATCAAGATAACTTATTCAAATTTATCAAAAAGTAGCTCTGCTCTAAGCTTTATTACTTATATAACATTTAACACATAATGTACCCAAACATAATGTAAAGTTGTATATTAAAAAAAAATTTTTACTTGATTATTAACTGTCTGTCTAAATAATTTCTTATGGGTTTAATTCAATTTATATATATTTTTTTTGACAAAATAAGTTTCTTAAGTCATAATACCAGTGGACTTTATAGTTAAACAATTGTAAATAATTTTGTTCAACAATTGGATTCAATATCTAAAAGATACACAAAAGAACAATCATAGTATTAATTTTGTTTCATTTTTTCTTTTTAGAAAGGAAAAGTATTTTCCTTTCGAAATATTTTTTTTTGTGTTTCCTTTATTTTTCATATTGATTTAAACATAGGTAGGTATATAACATTTATGCACAATATGGTATTTATATTTTTTTTGTATATACATTGATATTATTTTTTCACTATTCTAATACAATTCATGATGATAGTATATTATGTACCAGTTATATATAAATATTACGACTTACCAATCTGAACAAATATTATGTTTATAGTTAATTTATTCATGTGAAATATTTATTTTCCCATATTCCGTCATTTATATTTATAACTAAACTTTCAAATTTTATAATTTTCCTATCATTTTGATATTTTTATAATTAATATTATATTAAAAAATAAATAAACAACGAAAACATAAAAGACTTGTTAATTAAAAATAAAAGCTTTAATGCTTTAATGATTTTTAATGGTTTTCTAATTTTAATTAAAATTATAAACTGGAAATAATAAAAATTATTTTAGAGAAAACAGAAAGAAATTATTTTTACTTGTTATCATATTTTCATATAAAGATGAACAATCAACTGAATCAAAGTTTTTCACCCAATATACTAGTGCCAGCATTGAAATTATTTGTTATTCATAAGTTAAAGTTAAGTTTATAAACTATCAGTATACAAAATTATGTACATATATAAAATTATACAAACATATTAAACAATATATGCTATAATGCTAATTAGTTTTATCTATACTATCGTGAATCTACTGTGAGAGAAATAAAGCAGTTAATTTTATTTATAAAATAATTTGTTTTGAACGTATAAATATTGAAAAAGTTTCTATGAGACTATTGAATTGAAAGTGATATGAAAATTTCTTGGAAATGAAGAATATGTAGGAAACAAATTTTTATTTATAGGATTATCAAAAATTGCCAACTAAAATTTAATTAATATTTGAACAAAGCAGGAAAATCTAATCTAAGTGATGTCTTCACATAATAATAATAGTGGAACCCATCATCAATAAAAAATTAAAAAAATTCTCTGTTTTACACAATTACAATACTGAATTTTAAGTTAAATCGTACAAAAATATTCAAGTGTTATATATTATATATTATATTTGAAGGTAAAAAATATATACATTTAATTTAAAATAAATAATATTGATTCTTGAAGACAAATTAAACATTTTTTATTTCATTCCATACATTTTTTAACAAAAACCACAATATTAACAAAATTCCCAAAATTTTATTTAGCTAAATTACTTTTTTTTGTACAATAAATCGATTTTTAGACATTTCCAGCAATTTTCGTGAAATTATTTACCTGGAAACTGTTTTACTACATACATAAATTATTTTTCTGGGAATTGTTTTGCGGAATTTTATTTTAATTAATAACATTTTATATAAGGGTTCATGAAAACAACTACCTACATAATATAACAAAACATATGTGAACACATATTAGATACATACCTTAATTAAAAAATATGGAAAAAAAAATTTTGATTAAATCTTTAATTTTGTTTCATAAAATCTTAATTAATTGTAAAAATGAAAGATTTAATAAATTAATATTAATTATAAATTATTTGCATGAGAGCGGAATTCTGTGGGATTTGCAGCTTGAGCTAATTTTATCTACATTGATATATATAAATGATGGAACAATTGGTTTTTAAAGAGAAATAATAAATTTTGAAGCGGAATTTTACGGATTATTTTCACGGCCTAGTGACTATAATATCGAAATCATTTTTTTTTACTCATTTTATATAATTAAAAATTAAAAAAAAACCAAAATTATTTAATTTTCAAAATTTTTAATTGTTTTTTTGTTGCATAAGAATAATTAAACACATCATTTTTTTTAACATATAAAATATAATACAAAAGATATTTTATTTTATATATTTAAAATAATTGAATTTTTTTTAATTAAATTGTTACGATAATTAAATAAATGTATTTAATTTCCATTCTTTTCAGCATATCTAAAAACTTATATACGTATAACATATTAAAAATTAAATTTTTATAATCTTTCTGTTTTGAACGTATTTTTTACGATTTTAACTTAAATCAAAAATAAATTTCTTTGTAATAAAATATATTTTTGTATTTGCAATAAAATACGAACCAAGTATAGAAGACTGATATAAATTATTATTTCACGGTTGTAACAAGAATTTCATCAAACTAAAAACTGTTCTTAACAGTAAATAATAAATCATTAAAAATGTAGAACAGACTGCTTCCGCAATCTTTTGTTTTGCGTCCTTACTCATGATCAATTTTTATTTAAATTCAGTTTCTGGCTTACATCCTTGGAGACAGTGGCGGTTCTAACGGGCGTCGCACATGGCGGTCGCCAGGGGCCCCGCGATAGAAGGGGCCCAATCAGGACAATGAGACTAAAAATTTTCAAAAAATTGTGACTACTATTGTATTCACAATGCCATGAAAACATAAACTTTTCAAAATATTTACTATACGCGTTCGGCGTTCATCAAAAAATGTTACAGAATTTCGTATAATATATCAATTGATATGTAGAGGTCAATAATTCTACGACAATGGGTCTGCAAGCGCGTATTAAGCAACATAGTCCAAAAATGCTTTACTTAACCCATTGCTTAAATCTGATAGAAAATTATTCAGCTGAAAGTTGTAATTCTATGTTATTTTTCATTTTTATTATTTTTTGATAATTTAGTTTATAGAAATAATATTTAAATTAAACTGTTTTTTTTTTAATTTTTTTTATTAAATTTTAATTAATATTCCTTTTTTTTTAAAAGATGTTAAAAATAAATCAAGCGTATTTTTATTTATTTATATAATTTAGAGGGTAGGAGCCCTATTTTGTTTCACCGCCAAGGGCCCCGACACAACCGCATCTGCTTGGAGACAGTAGAAAGCTAAGTCTTTTTTTTGTAGTTCCTATAATCGAGTATATTTCAAGATACAAATTTTATGGAACTGAATCGAAAATTAAAAAAGAACTAAAAAAATAAGGAAGGAATAAATAATCCAATGAACTTAGCTAACAACATTGTAACTTTTATTTTGAACATATTATGGTTGGGAAACAAGTGTAATATCTTTGAATTAATTTCAAAGCAATATCTTGATTTATGTCCTAAATGCGAAAGATGAAACATGGATTATGGTTATTTCAACCATATTTTGTACTCCTCTGTTTCTTAAAAAAAAATATTACTAACGAAATAAAAGGCATATATTATACGAAATCAATATATGAAATCAATGCATGAACTATATTAACTGACTCTAGAAAGGAAATAAATATAATTCTTTAAGGAAAACAGAAATTGTGTTGGGCGTTAATTAAGATTATATCAAAAAAAAACACAATAAGTTTAAACTTTGCATTGAAACATTTTTTTATGTTCAAATTAAAAGACATTTATTTCCAGCCAAATAAATATTAAAATAGAAGTATTTTTATGTTTTCTTCCGAATACTCGTACAGCCTGGATACAAATGATGGGATGAGTTGGGTGGTACAGTAAATTAAACGAAGAAAATTTTCCAATTAGGGAATATTAGAATTTTACGAATAATGATTTGAAAATATATTTTAATATCTTACAAATATATTTTTTTTATTTTCTTGATGACATAGGTATAAGTACATGTACAATGTATACCCAGATATTATAAATACATAAATTTATGTTACACATACTTTTGTATATCTACACAGAAAATCTTGTAACGAAACATAATTTGTGAATAATATTTATTCAAGGTTTACTATACTATTTGGGAAAAATTGTTTTTTATTTTTTTTATTTTGTACAGAAAATTTTCAACAAAATAATATAATAGTTAAATCTCTAATAATCCTATTATTGGAAAATATAAGGATACAAAATTGAAAAATGAAAGCACAAAAAATATGTTCCAATTTTTCTTATCGTAATAACAAAAAAACTTTGGAAAATTAAGTAAGTTAACATTTATTTATTACTTTCTTTTTTAGTCGATAATATCGAAATATTAGAATGAACGTTATTGTTGGGTTCTTATTTTAATATCAACTGTTATAGGTATTGTTATTTGTTAATATATTTTGTGATTTTTTAATTTAAAAAAAAAAAAAACAAAAAACCTTAAAGAGTTTCAAAAAAATATTTTTGTGAATTTTATTTTTGGAAGAAGATTCAGGGAGTCTACTATTCTGTTCGATTATTAACCGGTTATTTGACCATTTTTAGAACTATAGTTGCAAAAATAACTACTTTTAATGTTGGCCCACTTTAATGCAACAAACTGCATGTGTATTCGGTTAGCTTTCTTTGACCTTTTTGAAATCTGTAGATTTAGTTCTTTAACCATGCAGTTCTTTGCATTAAATATATTTTTTTTTATCGTGGTGATTTCTAATATGATTCAATATTAGTCAGTGGTTACATGAAAAACATGTAATTAATTAATTCTTTGAACTCGTACTACATTTTGAGTTCAGGTTGCGGAATTTCTGAAACTAATTTTTAAAAATTCCGGGATTTTAAATTTTAAGATTAAAATAAAATTTCGGTTCCACAGGGATTATGTTCCTAACCCAGTACGTTTATTATAGAATATAATACAGATAAACTAATTTTCTAAATATTTCTCTTAAAAAGAAAATTTCCATAAATATTAGAAATTCATATAAGTAAGACTGATTGAAAATTCATGTATTTTTGAAAATAATAACGAATATAGAAACTGCCTATTTTTTTTTAATGTAAATTTTATTCATGGTTAGATTACCTTTTTTAAGTAAATATCCTATTTTTTTTTTTAAGTTGTTAAAAAAATAAATGTTGACTCACTAGAAGGTTTAAAAGATCTGAACTATTAAAACTTTACCATCATATTCATTGGATTGATTTAAATATTGATTCACTTTTTTTTTTTAATAAAAATTTTATATAATTCATACATTATGTAGTATTCATTTATTCAAGGATGTGTGTTTGTACATATATATTAAATTGTTGATTCTATGATTCTTAATTTATACAAAGGTAAAAGTTAAGAATCATGTCAAAACAACATTATGTTTTGTTCAAGTAAACTGGTAAGAAAATAATTTTTATCTAGACAGAAAAGTAATAAACTCAATTCTTTTGACAGCTAGATTCGAACCAACTCCATATAACTAATGTAGACGTAATCTTTTGTTTTCAACAATTTTCTGATTAAAATTATGTTTGGCCTATGAGTGGCATATTGAATTTAAGCTTTCTTTAAAGTAATCTTAAATTATTGCTCTTCATACGGTCTTTAAGGAAGTGGATTTACTTAAATTTAACTTCTGAAATACAAAAAAAAAACATTTTTTTAAACTTATGCATAGCTTTTCCCCCAAGATGTATATGGAAGGGGAAAACATAATTTATAATAACAAACATTTATCTTTTTTTTTCTATTTATTCGAAAAACAGGAAAAAAAAAAGATATAATTTTCATAAAATTATTTGTGTTTTTTTTTGTTTTTCATAAAAACACAGAAAGACATATTAGTTTTGCTTTTGTCATGTTTATTGGAGCCTTAAGGATAATAAAAATGTGAATTTAATGTGAATTGAAAATACGATACTAAGTTTTTCTCTTTATTATTTTAATTTCTTTGCGTAACTATTTAATAGTTTCTCTCTCTCACTTTAAAAACCATTATCCTTTTGATTGTTTTCATTTAGAGATATTATACAAAAAAAAATGTTTGTTCCACTAGCGCAGTTAAGGAAAAAGTTTATTAAAAAATATTTTAGTTTACAATTTTCTGTTTTCTTTTCTTTTTTTTTTTGTAATTTTCCTTAGTAAATAATATTTATTTGGAAAGAATTCTAATTGTTTTTTGTTAAATTTCAATTTTTGAATTAAATAATAGCAAAATTAAATTGATACCTAAAACTATACTTGTTGTTTATTATTAGTTTTCTATTGAATTTTTTTTTATTTACATATCTTACCTCAGACCAAGTACAATCAAAAATTTTATATTGTTGCTTACCTGAAAGAAAAGAAAAATCAACATATTAAAATTTAGCCAAATAAAAATAGAACATTAATTAAATTGCTTTTGAAAATTGAAGTTATAATAAGAATAGAAATTTGAAATATTTAAGTTTAGTTGCTTTCTACTAGTCTTGATATCCAAATTATTAATAAATACATTCAGTCGTTCTGAACATAAATTTTAACTACCGAGAAAATGTAAAATTCTCTATGAATTTTTTATCTGCAAGATTGTCTTAGCTTGTGTTACTTTAAAAAAAATATTTTGGCTTGAAAATGGAATGATGAATGTAGAATGTAGAATTTTTCGCAGATTACTCAAATAAATGTCTTCTTTACAATCTCTTTTTTATTGGAATAACTTTTAATATATTTTGAACCTTCATTAAAAACAATATTATCCTTATTGTTTCATTATTTCTTAATGGAAACAAATAAATAAATGTCAAACTTGTATGAATATTCATTTTCAATAATAAATTATTTTTATTAGAAATAAACTTAACAAATTTAAAATTATTTAAAACAAAAAAGTTCTGTACAAACTAAATATATATATGAAAGTTTCATTTTTTAGTTCTCAATTTCACGTTATTGTAAATACGTGAAGTTTTTCAAACATTGTAAAAAAAATAAATATTTGTTCATTTTTTTGTAAAAACTTTTTATTATTTTTATTGAATTTACTTCTATTCTTTCGGATAGAAAAGTTTATTCTATCAATTATTTATAAAAATAAATGTTTATATTATTTTTATGTTTTCTGAATAAAAAAAAAAGGTACAAGAAAACTTTCATTTTTAAAAATAGTGTGAAATAGTACGTGCCTTGAATTAACAAGACATTGGGAAATGTACACTTATAACATTGATTTATTGATCAAATGGAAATTTTATCAGGTGGACTACAAGTGTAATTCTTAAATATTTAAATATCTAAAGAAATATTTGCTTTCTTTAAAATAAAGTTTTCTGGATACAAGAAAAATATTAAAGAGTAACTTGATCGAATCGGAACTCTAGATGTAAAAATTCTGAAACTGAAACTTTGCACATCATAAAATTACATATATGTTTTGTTTAACAGAAATTTCATTAATTTCGAAATCAATCTTGTTTGACAATAAAATATGAAATTTTTAATTTTGGAAATTATTTTTGTTTGAACAATGTTCATTTAAAGAAACATTTGAATACATAATGCTGCTGTCAAAGCTACGTAATAAATAACCTGTAGGTATATCAGATAAACACTATTAACCATGAATATATTTCCTGTAATTTTTTGTTTAACTTTTCCGAAATATATTCAAAAAATAAGTATATAATACTGTGATCATAGATTGAAGCCAACCAACATATACGAACTCAAATTTAACACATATACATTATTATTATTATATACATAAAAGTTTATACATTAATCCTAGCTACATAATCAATTCTTTTGTATTATCCTTTTCGAAATAAGAAATTTTATTTTAATAAAATCGAAATCATTGTATAAAATCAAATTGAATTCAATGCTATATATTATTGGTAAATTGTAAATGGTACCTAATTAATGATTTTTAGATATAGTTGTGATTGATTACATTTTAACTTTTTGATATATTGTTGAAATCATTGATCTTTAAATACCACCATTTTCTTTTGTTAACAAAATCTCTGTATTTCATAGTAATATGTATATGTATATATTTATTTTTTATATTTTTCTATAACCAATGTCAACATCCTTAAGTTTTTATAGTGCTGACGTTTTTCTTATCCTGTGTATATATATTTTTTTTTTTACGTTTTATAGACATGCCATTAATTCTATTTTTACAAATAACAAAAATTAACATAAAAAAATGATAAAACATCATTAAGCTTTATAAACAAACATTAAAACAAGAAAAATAAAACTCCAATGTAAACTTGTTAGAACTACAAGTTTAAATTATCTGAGGATATGGAATATAATTTAAAAAATTTTTTTTAGTTATGAAAAATTAATTTTAAAGAATTATTTTAATAATAGCTAAAGGGATATGTCTAGATTAATTAATATTAATTCAAAGTCCAAACTCTAGTTTTTGTGGAATTTTTTTATTGAGGAACATTTCCTTACTAATTGTAAGGAAAATGTATAATTTCAAATTTTAAATTTGAAGGAAAAATTAAAATTGTGTTTGTGTTTAATTTAGCGAAAAAAATAACTTAAATTAAAAAGTATCCGAAATTTTCATTAAGGATAGTAAAAATTTTGGACCATATTTTATTTTCATTATAGGTATATGTACTTAATAATAACATTTATTATTTTTTATTTACTTCTTTTTCTTTGGATTAAAATTATAATTTATATAAAATTCACTTTACAACAAAAAGATATTTTTATTGTTTTTTATTGTTTGTATCATTGAGTAAAATATATGTTAACAATAAAACTTTTAATTTTCATTAGACGGTTGTTGCAAAGAAAATTACTATTCATAAATTTTACTTTAAATATATATGTTTAATAATAATATTAATTTATTATAGAAAAATTTAATGCCGCCAGGGTTGTATAATAAAAGTGCGAAATCACCTTTAAATGTTAATCAATAATTTTGTTTCTAAAATTAGTTTATTTAAAAAAAAAACATTGATTTATTAGGTATATTAAAAACTTTGTCTTTTAACCTTTAATTCTAGGGGAAAATTTTTATGAAACCACATTCCCGGTTCTCTTAATTATTATAAATAAATTTAGAATTAAATTTTGCAACAACTGGAGTACTGAAATAATATCATAATCAAATAATATGTAGGAGTATAACAAAATCAATAATAATCAATAATCAATAATAAGTCGAATTTATTAAAATTTTATAATTAATATAGGGTTGTGATCGGTACGACACGGTTTTATGTTTCAGAATTTTTTTTTTTGTATGGTACAGAATATTTTCCACCTGTTCAGATTGTTAGAAGAACCTACTTTCTTTAATTTTTGTTGTCAATTTAATTTTTGGTGGCTTACGTTAAAAACATATTTTGCTAAAATATGTGTTTAAAAATATTTTAAAATCTTTTTCTAATGTTTTCAAAAGTTTTTCAGGTGTCTAAACAGGGTCCTTTTATGACATAAACATCATAATGTCTTACAACTCGATTAAAATTCATTATTTTACTTGTATATGACTTCTTTGCAGAAAACAGCAAGGAAAAATAAGTAAATTATATCACTTACTTGTTGTTTTTTAAATTTTATGGTTTTTAAACCTGAATTTTAATTTCAAATCGTATTTAGATTTGTAAATTGAATTTTGTATTTTAAACACAAATTAAGATTCAAAAAAATTCTTTAAGAGTCCTCTTTTATTAACCGGAATAATTATTAACCTTTTTCTGAAATCTAATTGTCGCAATAAAAAAACCCATTACTACCCTGTTCAACGGAAAAATTAATTTTTATTTTCCAACTTAAAAACAACCTATAACACAAAAACTCTGTTGTTAACAACAAATCGAATAGAAATAACTATGTACCTATCTGGTTATATTTTCAAGTGTTTTTTTGTTCAATTGGTTTTTAACACGATAAAATATTAAAATAGTAATATTCTGTCACCGAAATTTATTGTAAATTATTAATTTGCGTGTTTTTTTGTTTTTCACTTTCTTTATATAAGAAATATAACTTTAGCCGAATCATAAATAAAGTAATTGAATACGAAAAAGTAAACCCAGTTCTGATGATAATAATATTAAAATTATAGCTTGCCAAAATTAAAACCAAACAATTAGTATATACTCTCGTTATTAAAATCCTAAAATAAAGTAAAAAAATAAATTTAGTTTATTTGTAATATGAGCATTTCTTATTACTTTTTCCCGGCATCAAAAAATTGTCATAAGTATTTACATAAATAATATTTCCAGTTAAAATAATTGCTCAATAATCTAAAATACATACATATGTTATGTCACTTTTAACTTTTTTTCAATCAATCTTTCTAAAAGGCTACCATAGTTCAGTAATAGATATTTACAAATTGTACATAACATTATAGGGCTGTAATTATCACAAATATTTTTGGCTTATGGTCTCTATTATCGTGATAAATAAATCTATACATAAGAAAAATAATATTCTTTTGTGTACAAATTTACTTACAAATTAATACTCTTAACTTGTACATATATATTTCAATATTTGAACACTATACTGCAAATGGTTTCTTTAGCAAAATGTTTTTTTTTTTTAACTTAAGGGCAAAGGTATATGTAATAAACTATGTATTACCCACGTATTATTATTTATGTAAAGTTGAACCAATTATAATTTTGAAATTGATGTAGGTAAATATTAAGAATTAAAATGTTTAACTTCATCCTTCCTTATATTAAATAATTCAAGTATTTTCTTTAATTGTATGCAATTTTTTTCAATTAACTGAATATAATTTAGGCCTTAATCATTGTGATGTTCAATTCACGAACTGAAAATACTTTTTGAAGTTGTTGTAATTAAAGAAGTTTTCTACTTTTTTTGTATTACTTACATTTACATGAGCTCGTAAATATATATCCTTCATTTTTTTAACGGTGAAATATAATATTACTACCACCTGATGCTTCGCAGAATCTAAAGAAAATATTAGTTCTGTTTTCTGCTGTGCAGTTAATCAAGACTAGGGTCATTATTGGCCAAAAATCGAGCTATTAGAATCCATCATCTATTATCGAAAAATCGCACTCGTTTACCATGAATGAGGAAAAGCAATAGAAAAGAGAGAACAGAAACATTTAATATTTTTTTAATTTGATACCACATTATCTAAAAGAAAAAATCGCTTGAGTGCAGCGAATAATCTTATGAAACCTATTGGCAAAGATTTTAAATGCGGTCAAAATCAAGACGTTCAACGTATATTCAAAGAAACTTTTTCGTCGAGAAGAAACTTAAAATGTATACCTAAATTTTTTAAAGTAAATATTTAATTTAAATAATCAACTTTCTTAAATTTACAATAAATAATCTAAATGAACAACGTTATTTTATATAAAATTTTAATTACTTTTCAAAAAAAAAAATACTTTTCCTTATATTTATTTTTTATGTCAATAAAACCTCTCTCTTTAATTAATAAAAGTTTTCTTTAGACAGCAACATGTTAGTTAATTCAACACAATCTTAATGAAAAAAAAATAGTGAAAAAGGGTTTTTGTGTTATTCTGATGGTTATGTTAACTTTAGTTATGTTAAAGGTATGTTAAAAAATAAACGCAAATGGGTTCTGCATTTTGAATAAGAAAAAAAAATGTAATTTAATGATGATGCTTTGGATACCATTATTCAAGCAGTTAACATTTACATTTTTTTCTTCTTAACTTATCACGAACTTTTGAATTTTAAAGTTCAGTTGCAGTTAAATTATAATAAATAATTACTCATGTTATGTCATAGTTTTTAATATCGCCGTGATTTGTTTTTTTAATTAAAGCAAGTCGTATATACGACTTATATTCTCAAATTATATGAAAATTATTGTTCGATTCGCATTGGACACCATAGATATGTACTGATTCATAGGATAAATAGGATTAATAGGATAATAGGATTAGCACCACGGACATTATGAACAAAATAATTTTGTACCAAATGTTAAATATTATACATTATTATGTTGAATTAAAAAAAAACACAACCCATAAAAACAAAGTTTTTCATATAAATCCTTTATATGTGAGGCAATTTATATAAATCCTTTATATGTGAGGCAATTTATAAATCCTTTATATGTGAGGCAATTTAATGAAGTTCATATAAAGGTGTGTGTGTGTGTGAGTCTCTGATGCCAAAGTATATTGTTATCGACGTCAAAGTGATGTGCAAAATTTTAGCTCGATTGGATACCGGAAATTGGGTCTATTTTGACTTACTAAGTTTGCAGACCCGGTGGTGAAGTTTATATAAAGGTGTGTGTGTGTGTGTGTGATGCCAAAGTAAATTTCAGCTCGATTGGATACCGGGAATGGGTCATTTTTAACTTTGTAAGTTTGAGGAAACTGTGCTGAAGTTCATATATATATATATATGTGTGTGTGTGTGTGTGTGTGTGTGTGTGTGTGTTTGTGTGTGTTTGTGTGTGTGTGTGTGTGTGTGTGTGTGTGTGTGTATGTGTGTGTGTGTGGGTGTGTATGTGTGTGTGTGTGTGTGTGTGTGTGGGTGTGTATGTGTGTGTGTGTGTGTGTGAATGTGTGTGAATGTGTGTGAATGTGTCGATGCCAAAGAGTATTATCATCGACGACAAAACGATGTGCAAAATTTCAGCACGATTGGATACCGGGAAGTGGGTCAATTTTGACTTTCTAAGTTTGTGGAAACGGTCGTGAAGTTGATATAAAGAATTTAATTGATAAAGGTGTGTGCGTGTGAATGTGTCGATGCCAAAGTGAATTGTCATCAAGGACAAAGCGGTGTGCTTAATTTCAGCTCGATTGGATACCGGGAAGTGGTAAATTTTGACTTTCTAAGTTTGCGGACCCGGTAGTGAAATGAACGTAAAGGTGAATGTGTTGATGCCAAAGTACATTGTCATCGACGACAAAGCGATGTGCAAAATTTCAGCTCGATTGGATACCGGGAAGTGGGTCAATTTTGGCTTTCTAAGTTTGTGGAAACGAAGTGAAGTTAATATAAAGGATTTAAAAACATAATATTTATTTATGGACATATATATTCGAACAACGTGAATATAATATTTGGTTATATTTGGAAATCAACCTATATAATACACTGAAAAAAAATACGCTGGAACATAACAACACAATATAACATAAAGATTGTAATTAAACCTGCTAAATAGTTAATGAATAACGTTTAAATTGCATTTAAATCAAATCAATGAACACACTACTTGAAAATACATAAAAGTGTATAAGAGGGAGCGGGTCTAATGCCCGGAGTCGAAAATCCCGGAAGTACGAAATCCCGGAAATTTTTTTTTTTCCGTTTACAAAATCCCGGAAATCATAATCCCGGATTCTGAAATCCCGGAAGTCAGAATTCCGGAAAGACGAAAACCCGGAAGTCAGAATCCCGAAAAGACGAAATCCCGGAAGTCAAAATCCCGAAAACACTAAATCCCGGAACCTGAAATCCCGAAAAGACGTAATCCCGGAGGTTTTAATCTCTAACGCCTCGCAGGAACACTTCAGCTCTCGTTGCGATAAAAATAGGGTTTTAATTCCTGAAGACACACGAAAAGACTTTGGCTCGCGTAGCCGTATGTTAAGTTTAGAAAAAGGATGTTTTAATCCCTGAAGCCCCGCAGGGACACGCGAAAAGACTTTGACCCGCGTAGCCATGGGTTACGTTGCGAAAAATGAGGTTTTAATCCCTGAAGCCCCGCAGGGACACGCGAAAAGACTTTGGCCCGCGTAGCCATGGGTTAGGTTGCGAAAAAGGAGGTTTTAATCCCTGAAGCCCCGCAGGGACACGCGAAAAGACTTTACCCGCGTAGCCATCGGTTAGATTGCGAAAAAGGAGGTTTAAATCCCTGAAGCCCCGCAGGGACACGCGAAGACTTTGGCCCGTGTAGCCATCGGTTAGATTGCGAAAAAGGAGGTTTAAATCCCTGAAGCCCCGCAGGGACACGCGAAAAGACTTTGGCCCGCGTAGCCATCGGTTAGATTGCGAAAAAGGAGGTTTTGATCCCTGAAGCCCCGCAGGGACACGCGAAAATACTTTGGCCCGCGTAGCCATCGGTTAGATTGCGAAAAAGGAGGTTTAAATCCCTGAATTCCCGCAGTTAATTTTTTCTTCCAAATTAAAGTTTCCGGGATTTTTTCCCTGCGGTTTTCTGGTTTCCGGGAATTTGTCCCTCCGGGATTCTGGTTTCCGGGAATTTGTCTTTCCGGGATTCTGGTTTCCGGGAATTTGTGTTTCCGAGAATTTGTGTTTCCGGGATTTTTGCTTCCGGGATTTTGTCTTCCGGGATTTTTTTTCGGGCTTTTGTACTCGGGATTTTGGCTTCCGGGGATTAGATCCCAACCCGTATAAGAATATACAGTGTGTAAATTTGTGTATTTACTATATTTGTCTAAAAGTTTTTGAGGACTCTTTAGGGTTTCATGAAGTAGAACGAAATGAACTTGGTTCTAATTTTATCTGTACCCATTTTTTTTTTTTTTTTTTTGGATCTAAGTGGCACAAAGTTTATTGGGTTCTAATAGTTCATGGAACCCATATGCTATCGAAAGTTTTATCTTATTCCAGCAATTCAAATGCCTTAATAATATTAGAAAAAAAGGAATGCATCTTCTACAACAAAGTCTATATATGATATAAATAAACATTATTTTTAATGTATTTTATATGTTTATGTTCATTTATAAGTATTTTTCTTAACCCCCCTATTCTTTAAGTGCTTTATTTTTTGATATGATTGAGAATAAAATATGAAATTACTTATTTTATTTTGTTTATATAAACTTTATTCTTTTATAAATTTGGTCTACTTTTATTTATTTTTTTTCAATGCCGAAAAGCTTTTAACCAAAAAATATTGAAAAAAAAAAGTAATATTATATAAATATTTGTTTTTGTGACAAAATAAACAAAAACACAAATATACGAGTATAACAAACAAAAGAAAAACAAATAAATTTTTTTTCTGTTTTTAACAATATTCTTCCACTTGAAATATCTCTTTTACGAAGAATAAAGAAATTTTTTTTATTTGGAAATTGATCCATCATCATAATAATGCATGTATAAAGAGGAATAAAAAAATATATATATACATATACAGATTATATTTATTTTACAGTATAAACATTAAAAATATATAAAATTGATGAAAAAAAATTTTTTTTAACCTTAGGTTTTGAATTAAAATTTATAAAAAAAATTTTAAAAATTAAAATTTTTAAAAGAAAATTTTTTAATTATTATGTTTTATATATATACTTACACTTAACTTATTATTTAATTATTTATGCAGTTAAAGTAAAACCATATACATTTATAGAATGTTAACCTATCTTGTACATAACTCATTGGAATAACATTTAGCCTAAGCAAAAAGAGAAAAATCGCGTAATCAGAACATATTAATTGAGTCTAAATATAGAATTATAATGGTCATATTATTTTATAAATAAATAATAACCATTATTTAAAAATGAATTTAATTTAATTTATTTAAATTATTTAAATAATAAATTTGAAATATAAAAATTAAATGAACAACACCATATTCTGAGGAAACTAAATTAATAACTAAATAAAAATTGAAAATTAAAATTTACATAAATTATTTAGTGAACTTGATTTTAAAATTTTAAAGTGAATATAAGAACCACTACATTATGTATAGGTATTATATAAAATTATATTTGATTAAATTTTATTCACCAAATTTTATTAAGAAATTTAAAAAAACAACAAAATTAACCCTGGTTAAAAAAAAACTCATAGTGTGAACCAGGGTTGGACTGGCTATAAAAATTAAACCGGGAAGTTTTGGACTACCGGCCCTTTACTCTATATAAAAAAAAAATTGCTTATCCACCTCTCTATATAAAAAAAAATTGCTTATCCACCTCTCTATATAAAAAAATGCAATGCTTATTTAGAATATAGGCCCAAATAAATACGCATTTCTATAAACACTAGGTTCCCTAATTTTTTTAATTCAACACTATATAAAAAAAAGTATAGGAACTGAACGAACTGAACGAACTGAAAAGTATAGGAACTGAAGGAACTGAACGAAAAAATCATGAACCCATCCGTCTATTTTCACTCTAATGGAAAGGAGAATATATCTTTAGCTGTTTTAACGATCCAATCAAGTTACAATAACTCCTTAATAAATTTCTGAATTTTCTTATATTATAAATGTTGCTTTTAATTTTAAAGTTTCTGGGAACACAACTAACACTATTCAAATATAAATTATTATGAAATATTTTTAAATTGATTTCCAATATGGGTTTTGAGCTTTAAATTTTAATAATACTTTTTGAATAAATAATCTATATTCGATTTTCTTTCCAAACATGAGGATTATAAACTAAAATTTTGGAATTGAAAACAATATTTAAATTATTTAAATCTAAGTCACATGGGTTGCAGGCCACGGAAATCTCATACATTTCATATATTTTAGCACAAAAGAGGACTAGAGAGCTAGAATCTCATCGAATCAATTAACAAATATTTGTTTTACCCTGTTTTCTTTTTTAATTAACATATTTTTCTGAATATAACTTTCCTGTTTACAGCATTTTCAAAGTTTGATTGTTTAGCACTAAGTACCGTACTTTCGAAGTTATTATACTTCGATTCTTTCCCAAAATCATTTCCAATCAAAATATATTTAAATCAGATTCCATTGTATCTTTAAAATAATAGTAATAAAAAGTTTTAATTTATCGGCCCAAATACTACCAGCCCACGGTGTACCGGTGGGCCAGTCCAACCCTGGTGTGAACAACAATTCTCAATTGAGGGATAACCTGATTTAATTTATGAATAAAATTTCTAGTTTGGAAAGCATATTATATTTGCATAATCGGTTTGAGTTAAATAAATTTTCATCCAATTGGTTTTATTACTGTTTATTCCAGCTGAATCTTTACATCTTCTTCTTTAACTTTCTTATAATATACAGATAAGTTGCATTATAACGAAGGATTTTTTTAATTGCAACACTTTGACACCACCGCTTTAAACACTATCTACATATTTAGTGCAGAAAATTTGCATCAAAATTCATTTAGTAGTTTTACATTTTAACCCAAAATTTATTATATATTATAAATGCAACAAAACTTAGATTATTAAGGCTATGCAATCGGTGATTAACCTTATCCGTTAATCGTTAATCTATTCTGAGAGAAATTACTTATTTTTGTTTTTTTTTTTTAAATTTAACTCTCACTATTGGTGCTCTTGAACGATTATTAGATCTATATTTTATTGTATAACATTCACAAACACATAACAATATATAATTTTAATGCGTTGGGGATCGTTATGTTGTATTTAGTGCTATAGAATTTAGATCACTAAATGGAGTATTATATGCGTCAATACACATGCAATCATTTAGATGCATCTGCGTAAATAATGAAAAAATTTAGATGCATCAGCGTATATAATGAAAAAATTTAGATGCATCAGCGTAAATAATGAAATCATTTAGATGTTTCGTATTGAATATTACGTAATACCTAAACAAACATAATATCTCTCACAATATTTCAATACAGCCAAATACAAAAAAAAAAAAAAGAGAAAAAATGAGAAGAAAAAATATTCTCTCTTTGCAACTACCTCTCCCCTACGCATTAAAACAGTATATTGGATATGTAAACAAAATTTGTTATACAACTCGTTCTGTATATACACAAAAATACATTGACACTTGTCAATTTATATCACTCGACCTTCGGTCTCGTGATATAAGTATTGACTCGTGTCAATGTATTTTTGTGTATACAGAACTCTTAATTAATAACAAATTTAGTTTACATATCCAATAATCTACTATAATAAGCTACATTCGTATTATGTACGAAGAAGAAAGACATACTTAACTGAAAAATTATGCTATGTTATGCTTATTATAACATAACATAACATGATATAAATTATTCTTTTAAAGAATCATAGATATACACAGATTTTGGGTAGTCGTTTATTTTTATAAAACTGGCTAAACACTTTTTAAATTTGGTAATCCTAATTCTGAAGTTTTTTTTTTTTTTCAAACTTTGTTATTGCTTAAATTTTTGTTTTTTTTTGTACATTTTTTTTGTTTTAAAATTCATGAATATGTAGGTATTATACCAACATTTATTATTCACAGAGAACAATTTTATTGAAAAATTATTCTAAATAAAACTAGGCTTCAAGTTGATCCTGTTAAAAATAATATATATCCATTTCCATATATTTTAATTATCATGAAAAAAAATTGGCTAAATTTTTTTTTTTTTAATTACGTTGAGTAACGACAAATATGTGAAAAAGATTTTTTTTAGTACACCTAAAGTTAATCTTATCTTTGACTATAGTTTATTTAAAAATAACCAAAATGATAAACTGATCAGGTCGGGCACTATCGAAATAATCAAACGGCAACTGAAATTTATAAATTTTGGCAAAACTTATTTCAAAACTATACAATTTAGAAAATAAATAATATGCACAAAGCACAATGTTTAATAAATAAATATAACACCTAATTAATTATAAAAACTAACTCCTGAAAAAACAAATCACAATTTCTTAGAAAATAGTAATAGTAATTAATATAATTTTGTTGCGTTTAGTTCTTGAAATGTGCCGGATGGTCGAAGCAATTAGAGAATTGTAGGTTGAATACTGATAATGTATTAATGATTTGTATGAAATTTAAACTTGTGTACCTACTTATAATATTCAAAATTCAAGGTTAATTCGTTAAAATGTAAAAAATAATTTAATGAAAAATATTTGTTTTGTTCTAACAATGACAGATAAAAATGTTTAATAAAATACAATAAATGTCACAACTTTCCATTTATCTTTTTTTTTAAGGTGCAACCATTGCAAATAATAAGTTCAATCAAGTTTTAAATGTCTTCTTTAAGAGTGTCAAACTTGATCTCTGACTGAGCTGACTGATATTAAATTTTTTTTAAATTTCTTATTCTTATTACATAGCAATGTATTAAATATGTATATATTTTTGTGTATACATATGTGTATACATACATATATTATAATATATCCTATAGAAACATATATTAAGTACTATTTCTTGTTGCTTTCAAATGATTTCAATTGAATATAAAATTTATTTATTTATTTGTTTTCAGTTTTTTTGTTTTTTTTTATTTATATTTTGTTATTCAACGGTAGCTTTTATTTTTGTTTGATACATGATTATATTGAAATGAAAAATAAAAAGTACAAAGGACACACAAATAATTTGATACATTTCAACATTTGAGCACTATAGTGGGAATTTATTATTTTTTTTTCTTTATTTAATAAAATAGAATTTATTTCAATTTTGTTTTGTTGTATATGCTAAAAATAAATACATAATTGAATAAACAAAATAATCTTAAATTCTGATTATTATTGGTAAAAATATGCTCCCATCATTTAGACAAAAAAAAAGAAAACATCCAGGATTAAAATATAATATATAAAGACTAGTTTTTAGCTACACAAATTATATTTTACGAGTATATGTATACAATAAGAATTAATAATAGTATATGGCTGGAACATAATGTCAATGTTAAATATTGTGTAAATTATTTAAGTGCATCAAGTGTTATAATGCTAGTTAAGGATATTAATAAGAAAATTTGTTTCTAAAGTGTTCTCAAATAAATACTTCAATTGGTTTTTTGTTAATTCATAATTCTGTCAATCATTTGCAAATTGAAATATGTCACAATTTGGAAATTTTTAGCAAGCTAGGAAAAAACTTATTATACTAAATTTGAAATTATCATATATGGGTTCGTTTTACTTCAATTATAATCTTTTTTTAAATAATTGTTTAAAATATTCTCGGACTACATTATAAGACATATCCGAAAATGAAACTCATCCATTTTGGGAAAATAATTTTTTTTTTAGTAAAAAGAGAAACATTTTAAACACAACATAACATAAAGTTAAAAATGTACAGATAAAGTTAAAAATGTATATAGAGCAACTAATTGGGGGTTTGAATTTCTTTTCTTTTTTTACATATCCTATTCTGCAAATGAGACACAGAATTCAATTATTAATCCATGCTACAAATTACAATCATATTTGTACACAGTATATAAATATTGGTTTCAAATTATATATACTATGAATATAAGTTGTCTATTTTTACAAAATGCAAATATTATTTATTTATATTTTTTTACAAGAAGGAATGCAGAATATTGCATTAAATTATTTTTTAATATGTTTTTTTTTTTTTTTAAGTTAGATTATTTTTACTACTTATATCATAGAATATAAAACAATTAAAAAACATTTAAAATGTCACCACAATTTCGTTATCAAGAAATTCTTAACACTATAATTAAAATGTTTAAAACCCTTTATGTACAAATAAAAAACTTAATTCACACAACAACGAATAAAATATGGTTGTAATAATTTGTTTCAACATTAATTTTATTTAATATAAAATGGAATATTATGAATAAATATAAATTATCTGTTGTGCTGTTTATATTAAAGAAAAACAAAATGTTAAAATAAAACAAGAATTATATAGACAGAATATCAATTTTGTAAACATTTGCATGCAAAAAATATTAATCGTTAATATATTTATTAAATTTTTTAATTTTTTCAATATAAAAAAATGGACAAAATTCACTGGTCCTAGAGTTTCTGATCAAGAAATCGATTTTTGATTATCTCTAGAAATCTCCTTTTTCCTTCTCGAGAGAGATATTTTTTATCGAAAATCTGAAGAAATTATATTATTTTCCGTGTAAGTGGCGTTCAGCTCAACTTTGTATGTGTACAATTTATTAAATTGAATTGAATACGTTTGTATAAACAATTATAAAAATCAACAATTCTCAAATTTCAAATTAGTTTTTCACCCATTAATACACAATTTTATTTTTCAAAATCTAATTAATTTTAAAAATGTAATTATCCCGAAATTATACTATATCAATTTTTCTATTGTCAGAAAATAAATACCAAATTTATTAAAAATGTTTATAAATTTTTACAAAAATTTTGTTACAATGTTTCACTATTTAGTTGAAAAATAATATCTTTACTGAAATCTTATCCGACATAGCTAAAATTATAAACCAATTTTTGAAAATTGTGATTTATTTGATTTGGAGGAACGAATAAGTGAAAGTTTTCAGCAACCCAGTCATATATTCCTAGAGATATAAATTAAATATGTACGACTTAACTGTTGGAAAGTTTAGCAGCTTATTAGGTCTATTGATTAAACCAAACTCGTCACAAAATGAAAGGAATTTCTCTGTCAGACAATTTTTGCAACAAACAAAGCACATTCAGTGATTCGATTTATCATTCAGATTGTAAACTATTTTTTTTTGGAATTGATTATATACTTCAGAAAATCTAGTTAAATTATGTACTTGACAATAATTGTAAATGTACATAATATTTGTATTATTGTAAGAAAACAAAATTATCGGCAAAATGAAATAGAAATTTTAATATCTTATTTAATTTCATGCAAACAACATAAAATAAAATTAACTTTTTTAAACATTTAAAATGAATAATAATGTTTATAGTGTATGTGCTGTTTTGTTTTCAACGGTTGGTGTTTACTATAATTTTGAAAAATATAATTTTTATTGTATCTGAAAAATAAATCGAAAATATAAATATAAAAAAAACCACTGTTCTTTTCACGCAGATTGTTTTCATTAAAATATTTTTATAGCTGATTCAGATCTCCAAAAATATAAATTTTAAATTTTCGTTCGTTTATTCAAAACAAAAGAATCTGAAAAAATACACAATGGTTTTCACTTTATCATATTAAACCAATTGAAAAATTGAATCTGTTAAATTCATAAATGTTTTATTTTCCAACGAAAACTGAAAAGACACACTCTTGACTTTCAATATATGTTTTTTATTTATTTATCTTCTGTAAACTCTATCCTCTATACAACTATACTCTATACATTTGAATGGCAGAATTTTTGTTAACAAAAAGTAGAGCAAACACAAATTATAACAGATAAAAAGAGAATTCGAAAATTGGTTTTTGGACAAATGGTCTCTCAAGAAAACCAAATACTAAATTGAGAAAATGTCATTATCCATGCCACATTTTGTCACACATTCAAACGTTTTGTGATTTTTACACATAAACAGTGCTGGCATGACAGTCCTTTTTATAAGATTTTACTCTATATTCGAAGAAATATTTAATAATAATATATTTTTATTTTTACATAAATATATTTAAAAAATAGAATATGTTAAAAAGTATGACGCTCCATTTAAAACTTAAAAATAGCTAATTCTGAAACAAGGAAGACATAAAAATTGCAAAAAAAAAAAAAAAAAAACAAAAAAAACTTTGGTGCATTATGAAAGAAAATTTATTATTTCTGCATGTAAAAAATTGAAATAAATTTTTAATTTAAATGAAAAATAATAATAAAATAATATATAGGTCAATAATCCATAACGCTAAATTAAAATTCATTTTACAACACTGCTGCTGTTGCATTAATTGAAAGTAAATAGCAATAAATTAAACATTTGCACTTTACAGTTTCTAAAATAAACACTATTTTTTAAATATTTCAAGTTTACTATAAATGTTGACTTTTGAATGCTCAATTCATAAAAAATAATTTGATGGAAATATTATGCTTTTTTGAGTATATATATACATTGAAATTATTTTAATAAATACTTATACATAATGTTGTCAGCCAATAATGTTAACTGCAAGTGTTTTGATGGAAAAAAAAATTAAGTTCAATTATTGGTGAACCTTTATGAAGGGAATTTCTTAGTTATATGATCTATAAAACCTTATATATAGATTTCAATGCTTAAAAAGTTAGAACGTTTTACCCTTTTTGTTCAATATGTTCAATATTATAATATTATAATATATATAAATATTATAATATATATAAAATCTGTTATATTTTAAACAGATTTTTCTTACAAATTATTTCGATTAGTTGCCTCTAATGTTAATTATTTACTTACAAGAAGTTCGAAAAAAAATAAACCCTGTCTCGAGAACTCTTATTTCAAAAGAGAATTTAATTTACTTCGGATTTTGTTACAGACTTCAACTTCTAGTGAAATACATAAATGAGAGTGTATTAGAAATATAATTTTCAATTGCTAACAATTATCATTTTAACATTTTTTAACCAATTTTTTTTTCTTATCTCACTGTATTATTATTAGTATATTGATTTTCTTTATTTTTGTTATAATATTTCAATTCAATGCGGCGCCACTGTTCCATTAATCAATTTTTGTATTGAAAATATTGATGTCTGGTATTTCAATCAAAATCTTTCCCAATACTGCTGCTGTTCATCATCAACAAACTGTGCACACGAACATTCTGCTTTCACATTTTTCATTGTAATTCCAATTTAAATATATCTCAATACTATATAAACACAAATATATAATCTTCTATATTATTGTATATATAATATTTATTTTTTAAAACTAATAAAGCATTCCAGAGTATCTGTTTTATTTCGAATTTTATACAAAAATCGCACGTTTCAATTATTTTTGTACAAAATTCAGATTGTTTTTTTTTTCTTTTAAAGAAAAAGATATTCAAGTAAAGGTATTTTCGTGTGTTTTATTTTTGGCCATAAAAAAAAAAAACTGAAAACCCATGGTATTAAAATAAAATATGCGAAAAGAAAATCATAAAATAAAAAAAAAAATCAATAAAATACATTCTACTTTCAATAGTTTATTATTCAATTAATTTTCTTTTAAATGTTATTTACGTTATTGCAGTTCGACGCGCGACATTTTCTGAAATGTATTAAGATAACATGTACTGCAGCTTTTATTACAAAATACTTAGAACTTATTTGCGGAGTTAAATTATACGTAAAGCAGTTATGAATAAGTTTGTAGACTGTGAATAAGTTTGTAGACTGAATGATCTTAACCCATATGCTATAACTGAAATATAGCTATAAAAGCTATATAATGATCATTCAGACTTATGAGCTTATTAATCCATCTATAATTTTAAATGCAAAATTTAATTTAATTGCTATTATTTATCTTCTGAGAAACTGAATTTTTGCAATCTTCTGAAACCAAAACCATAGATTTTCTAACCGTAACATAGTAATATTATTCTTACAAATACCAATTTTCATTTTGTTTTTTGAATTCGGAATTTATTTAATTTTTTCCACTAAATCCAAAGACAAAAAAAAAAAAAAAGAAATTCAATTTAAAATACAAAATCAAAATGATTATTGCAAACAAAAAAATGTATTCTTAAAGATGTAATGTAAATAGGTATGTAGATAGAGGAAATTTTTTCTTTTTGGAGGTATATAAAATAAATTTTCTTTTTGAGGTAATTTTCATGATAACAAAAACAGTGATTTTGCATTATCATTATCTTATTTCTTACATTATTACCTAAATCAAGAAGTTGAATTTTGTAATCCTAGAATGATTTTATTTTCTGAATTATTTTAATACCAATTCAGTTATTGATGAGCTTCAAGAAATGCTGAGCTCTCTAAGGATTTAAATGTATATGATACATGGATTTTATTCTGTACGGAATATGTAAATTATTTCTATAGAAATTGTAGAAGATAATTAAACAGAATAAAAAAAAAGTTATTGAAATATATATGCAATATATATGTCGGTACAGGCATACACGCCAAGAATCAAGCTTATATAATTATATAGTTGTTTGTTATAAAGCTATTCTGCATTAATTTTTCATTATTTTATTAACATGTTCTTATGTAGTTATATGATATCATATGTATGTATATATTTTTATGTTATATATGTTTATGCGGAATATAATATTATTGATCCATTTTCATATTCATTAACAAAATAAACGATATTTTCTATATTCTTCTCAAATAATTGTAACAACTTCTTTTTTAATATATAATAAAATACAGCTGATTTTTATATCCGGGGTAATCTCGGTTTGTAGCACTAAACAAATCGTGTTTAACCGAACGTTTTTGGGTTATTTCTTTATTCCAGAACCATCGGGAGATAGTTATTATCAAAAAACTGTCAATCTGCGCCAGAATGTTAGTGTTCATTTAATTGAAATTAAAACTATATTCATTGTATTATGAATCTATATTTTTGCTATATACTATATATATTTATTATCTATACTATGCTGACCGCTCCGCACGACAGTCGAGATAAGATTCAAAATTACTTGGAATGAAATTTGTCTGATTATTCATTAATCATTAGTGTCTCGTCTGTAATAGATTATAAAAATTGAGATAGTTGTAAGATTATATAGTTAAAAAGAATCCAAAGTTTTCTGTACAAAAAATTGACAAAAACTATATAACAAGAACTAATAATAAAACTTTTTCAATCCCAACGAACATGAAATTACAAATCATTCAAAATGGTTGAATGGAACCTTGTATAATAATTTATTCAGGCGTATTATCAACTTTATGATTTCATATATTAGTTCTTTTTGTTTTTGTTTCATATTTTTATACATTAAAATGACTTAACGAAATTAGAATTTTCTTGTTTTTAATACCTTGATATAAAAATAATTCACAAGAGATATTAAAATAATAATAATATTGTAAATGGAAACATATTCATATATTTTTAATGATAAAAAAAAAACGAAAACAAAAAGTATTAACGATGAAAAATTATTTCGAAGCCTTCGCAGTAAAATATGATTATTGTAAAAAAAAATAAAAAAATTATTAAACAAAATCCTTTAAGAGTTTCTATATACTCTCTTAACATTAATGGCTTATGAAAGGATTTCCTTTACAGGATGCGTACGTTTTTGTCGTCATATTTTTGTTTGAAAAAATGTATGTAATTTGTTCAAACAGCAACAAAAAAAGAACAACATTATTAGTTTTATCTTAATACTTATTTGAGACGAAAAAATTATGGAATTTATAGATTTAAGAGGATTTTATCCAAAGTTCAAATTTTGTTCCACTCAATGACATGTTTGAAGGAAACTATTAACAACTGCCTAACGTAAAAAAAAAATTCCTATAGATATTAGGAGTGGTAAATTTGAGTTCAGCTCAAATATTTATTTATCAATTATTTCTTTTCGTGGAACAAATTTTATATAAAAAGTGAGAAATCAAAAACTAGATTGTGTTTATTTTTCGCCATAAACATATTGTCAAATTGTGCTTTCTATAATAACCAATGACGGTAAAAATTTTGTTCCCAACCATCCTGTAAGTTTTTCTTATAAATTTTAAAACCTATTTTTATTTACATAATATCCTTTTCACATATAAAATTTTCTTGTTTGATATAAAAATCATTTGAAAATACGGACCAAATCCCTAAATGTTTTATACATCAAGTGCTTAAATAATATATATGTATATGTAACTCAATATTTGAAATTAATCAAACTAAATAGTATGTTACATTTTTCAGACGTTTATCTATACATTAAAAATCGTGTCACCCAAATATTTATTTTCTCATTATTATATTTGTGAATTTGTACAAATAAGTAATTTACCATTGAATATTATAATCTTTAACACAATATAGCGAAGAGATAAAATTAGAAAAAAAAAAAAAATAAATGTTTTTCATACTATGACTGTATAGGATTTCTGTAATTAAACGCAGAAGTTATAATATTAATGTCAATATTTATTTAAACATCTATATATATATAACTTCTCCGATTTCAAAATTTATAGATATACGACACAGTGTTGTACATACATTTAGATAAAGAAAGCATATAATATTAAATTGTGGTATTTCATTTATTTTGAATATCATTTAATTTCGCTATGTAGATATTAAAATTTATATATATTAATAAAATATACACTAGTATGGTATGTATGAAACAAAGATATGTATTGTGTATCCTGTTTGCGTAATAAATTGTGTTCATTAATTCGTTATGTTTTCTTTTTATTAATTATGATATCTAATTTAGATTAGAAGAAAAAAAAAAAGTAGATTATTGTTAAATGATGTTTGTGTTTTTTTTTTCTTTTTTTTTAATTTTAAGTATATTTATATAAACCTACATACTACAATTGTATACATAGATACAAATTTTCAATTTATGAAAGGATTTTGCAGCAGATAATTTAAATACCGGTAATTAGTTGAGGTAGGTATTTTGTCTTATTTTGTTGATTTATTGACATTTTTTATATGGCGTGTATTGCGGTATGCATTGAAGTATTATACATCCTTATATCACTTGGAATTAATTTAATAAACAATTAAATAGATTTATATATTCAAAGATTTTCCTTTTAAGTTGTGCTATATATTTTCTTTTTTAAATCAAGATTGCTTATAATTTTATAAACATTTTCAGTCATATTCAGTCATTTGGAGTCTAGATATAGATTTTCAATTGATTTATTTTATAATATTTATATTAAAGATTATGTTGTTAAATATTGTATAAAGCCAATGGCTAATAAAGTTAATAAAAAAATAAACAAAAATTATATTTTTATCACTAAAAATTTTTAAATAATTGAAATCTTGCTGCAATAAACCACAAATTATACCGCACTTATCACATATTTCTCTATCGTTTACAAAAATAATGAAGAATAATGGATATAAATTATAAATGTATTGCCTGACCTAGTCTGGATTTTTTGTCGATTAAATAACTGGTCATATTCAGGGAAACTGTCCTAATCTATTGTAAGAAAAACTGTACCTTGAAACAGCAGTTCCCATTTTATATTGATTTGTAGTAAATTTTTTATATTATTATTAAAAATTTTAGCTTCTATAATTTTCAATAAATTTTACTTCTAAAAAGAGATGTTTTCAGACCGCTAATTAAAATCAAAAATTCATCAATAAAAATTATATAGAAAGGCAAAAATTTAATAATGTAAAGTCCAAAATCAATATGTTTATGAGGTTGATTTTATGGAATCGTTAAATCACTTTTATTACATTTACTTTTTTCATGTTTGCAGTGAAAATATAATATATATAAATCAAGCGTAATGTTCAAGTGAAGATTTTTATATTCATACATAAATAATTAGATGTGTACCTACATAATAAGTATATCATTTCTTAGTAGAATTTCCAATTTATGTGTGTTTGCCTGGATTCAAGTTATCTGTAAAATTGTTAAAATAATTTTTTTTTCTTACATTACTATTTATGTTTGATAATATTTTGATGTCATATTTTATCTCATATTTTAAGAAAAATGGAATTTACATATTAGACGTGAATGATTAGTTAGGCAATTACAAAATTTCTGACTAATTTATATGTACCTACATGTTAACTATACGAATTATATTTTAAGTTTTAAATGAAAATAAAGCGTGTATTTTTTAAATTTGTGAATTTTTAGAGTTTTTTTTTACATATTATATACAACCTGCGATTTGTCAGTTTTATGATGTTTACTAATAATTGATGACTTAATTCCAAATTTTCAATAACAATATAATAATAATACAAATGACAAAATTACAAACTATACTTAAGTGTGTGGAAATAATTAATTTATTCCTAGTTGATTTCAATATGAAATTTAAATAAAAGTGAATTTGTATACAAAACATTCCACTTGTATACAGTTTTCAAATGAAACTATATACTATTTTGTTTATTTATTTTAGTTTACTAAATAAAAAAAAAATATCTTCTTTAAAATATACAATCTGTTTTGGAATTATTACAAAAACATCGCGTACTTATTTGAACAGAATTATTAGTAAAATAAATTTTTTATAAAGAAAAATAATCTAGGCTATTCGACAAAGTCAATGGGCTCAACTTTTTTTTTTTTTTTGCAATTAAAATAAACACTATATAGTTTTTTTTTGTTGTCCATGAACAAAATGTTTTAAGAAAAAAATATTAATTTAGTTTATAGTTATTTCAAAAATATTAGAAATATCAGATCTCTATATATATATAATATGAGCAAATTGTATATTATTGATTGGCCAAAGTGGTAGCGAGTTTCAATATTGTAAAATATAGTTTGGAAAGTAATTGCAACAAAATGTTAAAAATAAACAAATTAATAATTAAGAATATTGAGGGAATTAAGTCCAAAATATTAAATTTATTTTTGATCGATCTAACAGCAAAAAGGGCAGTAAATAAACTACACAAACACTTAGATCAAGTGGATCAAGTGGAATCGAACCCACGGCCGACCACACTGTATGATGATAATAACAATACCACTACACCATGAACGATATTATCTTATACCGTATCTGCACTTGTCTGCAAAGGTTTATTCCTAAAGCCACCTTAACGAAACCCGTACACACTCTATTTTTGACACTTAAAAAAAAAAGATGTGTAAACAAACTCTTTTTTATCTTGTTTATTTTGAAATTTGTATTGCCAACTTGTTGAAAATAGAAAAAAGGCTCAAAAAAGCAAGGAAAAAGCAGAAAAGTTGGCAACTATAAGTCTGCAAACTGACTTTTTTTGTCTGCACATTAACTTTTTTTGTCTGCAAACTGGCCTTTTACGCAAAGGTTAGATATTTTTTTCCCTTTTTTTTTTGTGTGAGAAAGGCCTGTTCACAGGTCAGTTTATATGCAAGTTCCGCTCTAAGGTCAGTTTTAAGGTCCAAGTGCAGATAAGGTATTAGGTACACTCTTATCTGTTTTCTAGTTATTTTTCACATTTTCGTTGGCAAAAACAATGAACATATGCATAACAATATAGCAAATATAGATTGTAACAATATGCAGCCACGTTTTTTTAGAACACATATTTTTAAATCTGACAGATACCGCTCGGCGCGGTCAGATCCTACTTTAAATATTTTTGTGAAAATATAATTTTTTTTATAAACTTGTGAAATTTACAGGTCTTATTCATTTCAGTCAATTATTATAAAGTTCAATATCTTATTTTCGATTATTATTAATTTTTTTTGGAAAATTTGTGAAACCTGAAAAATTCTAAAATTACAAAAATATATACACTTATTTGTTTTCTAAATTAATTATTGTTATTACGAAATACTTTAACGCGTGCATGAAAATGTCAAATATAATGTAAAAGGACAAACATTTTCCTTTCATTATTCCCTTTTTGGAATATATTTATTCAAAGAGAATTAAACATCAAAACAATTTTTATTTCGAGACACCCCAAAAGCAAGTTCGATAGTGTAGTGAATATACAGAAAAGTGATACGATGAAATGGAATAAAATTAAACGAAATACAATTAAACGTACCTAACCCGACAAACACAAGTTCTCGATTCAAATATTAGTTAATACTAAAGTGAAACAAGAAGAGATTTATCAAATGATTTCAATTTTCACAAATTTTCTATAAGTTTTCCAACTAAATTTATCAATCATTCAGGAAATATAATACTTTATTATATTGATTATAGTTTATTTTTATTATTTATAAGCTAAGTACACACAAACAATCATTCTGGAATCAAATTTTCACTTTTTTTTTACATTATATTTTCTATTTCATTTTAAGTTCCATTTAAGTCGTATAATATTAATCATAATTTATGTATGTGCAATTTTACAAATTTCCAAAACATCCCTGGGAAAAATTACATATGCACTTTTTCATAACACGTATTCTCTCTTAAATATTAATAGAAATATTAATAGAATTTTCCTATAAAAATATCAAAACAAAACCAGGAAGATCCGAAAGAAAAATTAGAGGCTATAAGGTTGTAAAACATAAATATCTAGTATACACAACTCAATCAAATAATGAATCGAATAATTTATAAATGTTTTTATATACCTTTTACGTTTTAAATTTAAATTGTAAAAAAAATTTATTTCTTTATTTATTTGTTCAAGTGTAAATTTTATTACTTTTCGTATACTTTTTGATATCAAAAGAAAAGCGAAATTATTTATTGTATACGTATAACTTTGTTTTTAAGTTCAAACAACGAGAAAAAAAAGCAGGAATTTATAAACTTTTCCAAATTGTTTACGATCGACACGCACATAACTAAACAAAACTGGTTAGGTAAACAATTGTTTTTTTTTTGTGTCGGAATTTTTATTGATTTATTATTTTGATCTTGTGTACATAAATCTACAAATAATATATATTAGACGCATTAAAAAAAAAAGTACAATTATTTCTGTTATCCTTGAAAAATAAAAACATTACACTGAAAAAACACATAGCTGCTACCAAGGCTTAAGGCAGTATTATTTTTTGATTATGACCAACAACTAGGAATTTTTGTCACAGAAACCATATTGTTTTATTTACTAACAAATCAAATTTCTATAGATACTGTCAATAAAAAAATAATAATAATATTTTTGCAAAATTTTACCGTCAAAAATTTGTTAAAATTTTCCTTAAAAGTAAGTTTTTCAAAATTTTATTTTTTATTAATTTCCTACTTACACAATCACAGTAAAGTAACCAAGTAAACATTCGGCCTGAGAATCATTATGGAAGCCTTGCTGCTCCATATAATTTCTAAATATCCCTCGGTGCGGTATTTATATTTGGTTCAAATCCAAGTATTTAGTCTTAGTGGATGACTTTAGCAAGATTATAGCTATACATATTTCTCATAGCAAAGAAAACTAGCTCATATTTTTACTTTTTCATATATCTGCCCCTCTCTTTAAATATAGCAATATTTTACATAAAAATTTCAAAAACTCATTGTCAATAAAAAATATAATTTTGGACTAGCAACTTTTGATACAAATCATTTGATATATAATAACGCATTTTTAGTTATAATTTTTTTTTCTATATTTTATAGCCAGATTTCAATTGTGTTTTTTTTTCGTACTACATAAACAATTCATTTGTGTAGATTGAATAATTAAAAATAAAATAAATAAAAAAAAAGAGTTTTAATAAAAATTTTATAAATCAGAATTTTATCACTTTGAAATTTGATTCCAGCAAAAAAAAGTTATTTTATATAAGAAACTAAATCTATTCAGTTGTCGTAATAGATTATTCTTTTCGTGGAATCAAAAATTTTTAATTTTCTTCTTTTTAATTTTAGTGAATTGAGAATATTTTTTAAACAAGTATGGATGGCATGCCATATATTTATTGATCTTCAAAAAAAAAAAGAAGCAATATTAAAAAATCATGAAAATCTCAGAAACTCATTTTCTTTGAAATATATCTTTCGCTATTTCGTTATTTATTATAATTTTCGATTAGCTACAAATACTATAATTCACTTGCTACATATATTGAAGAAATATAGTATGGGCTGGGTTAGATTTAATCTAAGCATCGCCATTGTGATCTATTAGGCGTAAAATAATGCAAAACTTTAAAATAACATTTTAATAGGGTATTCCAATACTTTGAAATAAAATCTACGAAAAAAAAGGAACAAAATTAATGACTATATATACCTACATATGTAATTTTCAATTTTGAGGAAGTTATTGAAAACACCAATATTAATTTATCAAAAAATTACAACATTTAGGGAACCCCGCAAGTATTTTTCTATAAATTTAAAATGTCAGGCAAAATTTTTTTTTTTGTGTTTTTGATACATAATTAATTTTTAGAAATAAAAAAAGAGCTAAAAAATAATTTCTTAACAGAGAATTTTACCTTACCTGTTAATTAATTACATCTGTAGTTGATTTTTTGTCAAATTTATAATTGTCTCTAAAATGTTGGAAAAAATTTTTTATTTTTTATTTGTTTCCCTTTTTATTTTTTAAAAAATAAAAATCAAAAGCAGGAAGTCTTCTTTATTATTTTCACTAATTTTTTTTTTTTTTTTCAATAAAAGTTATATTGATTTTAATTTTATTTTTTTCTGTTGTTGTTGTTCTATAATGTATATATGTACTACTATTTTTATGAGAGTATAGTTGTCGCCAATTTAATACATTTATTTTCTTCAAGAAAATATTCTTGTTTTAAAAATAACAAAAAAAAACAACAAATATATATATGTATATATATATTTTTTTTTAATATCATTTTTATAACAATATTATTATTATTATTATTTTATCCTTTTGGAATAATTTCAATAACAAAACAACGTAATAAAAACATAAAAGTTAAATCATATAAACATATTATTATATATATGTATGTATATGATACTGATACTACATAGAAATATACACTTACTATATATAAATACAACACATACACATTTAAATATAAATTAATGTGGATTTATTCCTTTTTTTTTTTGTTATTAAAATTTTGTTAAGTTCGAAAATTTAAATAATATTTATTGATTTTTATTATTATAATTTTTTTTTTTTTAATTTTGTTTGAAAAAAGTAGTTAATTAATTAATTAAACACTCTGACTTATTTATTTGTTTATATTAATTTTTTTATCTTATTCATAGTTGTTTATATTTTATTTTGACAATTTTTTGATGTTATTTTTTACACAAACTAATATTTTTTTTTGTTACTTTTTTTTTAACTATTTTATATATAGATTTTCTAAATAATATTTTGTTTTTTACAACTATTAATGAATATATTCTAGATTTTGAAATATTTTATTTATTTTAGTAAAACACTACTTTCTTATTATTTTTATTATTTATTATTTATTTCTCTTTAAATTTTGTTCACAATCAAATTTCTTAAATATAATATTAATTTTTTTTTTATCTTAAGTAATTTCAATTTTTATTATTTTATTTTATCTATAATAGTTAGTTTTTAACTACTTTTTTATTTTTAAATGTTTTTAGTTTTATTCTGAATTTATAACCTTGGAACTTTTGAAATTTTATGATCTGAAAATTAAAAAAAAAATAAAAATTAAATCGAAAGACAATAATTAATTGAATAAAGAAATAAAACATGAGGTTTAGGGCTCTAGGCGTAAAAAAAGATCTATCTTCATTTCAGCGCAGGCTAAAAATCTTTGACCAAAATTAAGAATTGTTTTTTGTCTAAAAAAATTGTTAAAAAAATTGATTTATTTTAATTTTAGTGATATTGAAAAATGTAAACTTGTGTACCTATTTTGAATCAAATTCCATTTGATCATGACTTGACGGCCTACAATTTATAATTAACGTATTTTTTTTTAGTGATTCTGAAAAATTATAAACTTAAAACCTTCTATAGTCTCCTACGTATTTTGAATCAAATTTCAGTCCAATGTAGCTTAATGACCACTAATACACATTTTATTTTTCTAATCAGAATAAAATCATGATTTTAAAATCTTCGAAAACAACCGGGCCATAGTATTAAATCTTCTTATGCACAAAAAATATTTGGAAAACAATAGTTTGATTTTTAATTCATTCAACGACCTTTAAAATCTTTTTTAATGCATTTTTCTCTGAATTAATTTTAAATTTTTTTTTTTTTTTTCAAATTAATGGTTGGATGGAATAAAAAAAAATTCCACAGAAAACACACATTTTTAATTAGAAAAAAAAAAGAAAACAAAAAAAAAAAAATTTCCACACAAATAATTTTCTTTTTCACTATTATTGAAAATAAAAAATTGTTTTTTTCTTTGTTTATCTCTGAAAGAAAACAGAATATCATGGTGATTTTATATTTTATTTTTCATTTTCATCCGAAAATAGATATTTTTTAATAATTCAAAAAAATTTCAAAAATTTTTGTTTGCAAAATTTTCTCTCTCTCGCTCTTTTTTTTTTTTTTGCTAGGCATGATGTAAACGAAATATCATCTTCTATAAAAACTAAATAAAAATATTAAAATTGAAAACGTTCGCTATCTTTTTATCTATATATGTGGAAAAACAATGGACTTTTAAAAGTTAACGTAAAAAAAAAATTTTTCCTTCAAATAAAAATAAAAGATATTTAGTCCAACAAAAAATAAATAAAATAAAAGAAAAAACTTTTTAACAATTTAAAAATTTATTTTTTATTGTTTATTAATATAATTTTTATTTCATTTTCTGGAAAAGTTTTTCATTTGAAAATTGTGACCCAATATAATTGAATTTTTCATTGTTTTTCGTTTCAAAATTATTAAATTTTTTTTTCGATATCATGCTGAGTAATTTTCACCAAAATATTTAAAGTTTTAAATTTTTATATAATTTTATGTGAATTGTAAACATTAAACACAATATTGGGGTGACAAAGATATCGACTATCAAAAAAAATAAATAGAAATGAGAATGAACACAATTGAGGCGACCAACGACAAGCGAACTTATCGCACGGCAAAAAAATAGAAATGTTATTCATTTACTCGTTCGACGTCGACAATGACAGCTCTTATTAAAGTGTCAAATTATTTAAATAAAAAAAAAATTGAATTTTATTTTCAAACACATAAATTGTTAATGTTTAAAAATTAATTTTTTTTATGACGATATTATTTTTAATTCACATGTGAATAGATTATTCGAATTCTGAAGCGATCTAAATGGTGGTGTGTCATAAAGAAACATAAAATAAAATTTAAGGGGACTTGCTTGCCATTTACACAGAATGTTTTCGAAGATTAAAATGAAGATTTTTTTGAATGTGTTTTCGTAGAAATCTTCGAAATAATTTTCACTACGTCCAGATTAAAATCTAGATTTTAGTTTTGATTAAAATCTTTTTCTTAATAAAACTATTTAAATTTTGTTTTTAATTTTAAATTTATATATTAAAAATAAAATAAAGCCAAAATATTTTTTTTCGTTTCCAGTTTTTCATTTATTTATTTTCTTATCTATGGACATTTCTATTTTAATTTTTTTTTTTTGACAGAAAATAATTAAGATTTTAAGCAAGATTTTTAGTCCACACTAAAATCAAGATTTTTTCGTTTTATACAACTTTTACACACACAGTCAAAAAAAAATCTTCATTTTAATCTTCGAAAACATCCTGTGCAAGTTAATGTCAAGTAACTTTCTAATTTTTTAAAAGAAAAAAATTAAAAAACTAAAACAGACATAACGTCAATTAACGATTGACGTTGATGTTATGTCACCCCAAGGATCCGATTCTTATTATTAATTTTTTGACAAGAAAATTTTGTAAGCATTAGACTTAAGCCTCAAATAATACACTGATAATTAGATTCTGGCCATCTAATTTTTCTCTTTCGATTTTTTATTCTATATTTAATTTCTTTTCTGTAGCCCTTTTTTATAAATTATTTTATAAATTATTTTGAAAGAATTTTTAGAAACACGATTGTGTAAATTGTTCAATATCAAATACTAGAAAAAAAAACATTCAAGAACTCTTTAAACAGCATTAAATATTTTAATTATAGATTTCAAATTTTCAATATTCAATTCAAACCTTTATAAATTATTAATTATATCTAAAAGATTTTTCCAGTACATATAGTAAAAGGCTTTGCGTACATACCTACAGATTTCTGAAAAAAGGCAACTTTTTGAAAATTTATGAATATGCCCTCGAATAATAATTAATAAATTTGTTCAGTTTCAGTTCAATTTTTTTTTTTAATGTATCTATAATTCTATACCTCAATCGATTGAATTCAGAAAAAGAAAATTTTTTATAATTTAAATTCAATTCATACATAAATAATGTTTGAAGAGTTTGATAGACATTTTAATGTGAAATTCTTAAACTACTACAAACAGCAAGATTTGTCACTTAAAACAAAAATAGAAAAAAACCAATGTCAATAATATTTCTTTGATGATTGAAGAGTATCAATTAAAACATTTTTTAGATATTTTGTTTAAGATATTAACCCCTTAGAAATTTCTCAAAATTTTAAAAGTAGAAGTAAAAAGTGAACTATACATTATTATATTCTGGTAAAATTGTGTAAAATGTGTAAAATTGTTTCCAATATTAAATTATATTATTTATATTAACTAAACAAAAAAAAAAGCATAAAATAAATTTTCCTTGATTTATTTATTCCAAGCAGTTTAAAATTTGGACAAAAAGCTTATATGAACATAAAATTAGGAAATAAGTTTCCAATTCTATAATAATTTTAACTCAATTAATTTAATTTTTTTTTATGATATTTGGATGAAAAATGGCACAAAAACCATTTGAGTTCTAGCTTCAAAATTAAAATCTTATAATCAATTGAAAATATATAATTAAAAACTCTTCTGTATATTTTTTAATAAAGAACAAATTTTTCTCTTTGATATTAAATAATTTAATCGTATTTTTTTAATATTCATCTCTTCATAAAAAATTTTTTTTTTTTAAAAAATTAATTTATTTTTTTTTAGATAAAACCGAGAGATGGTAAAAATTTTATTAATGATATCAACATTTTATTTCTTTTTATATTTTATATATATATATTTTTTTTAAAACCTCTCAAATGTTTACCTATCGAAAAAAAAAATTTTTTTTTTAAATAATTTTGACTTTTCAGATTACTTGATTTATGTCATGCTATTTCAGATGATTTATGTTAAAATTTAATAAATATAAGAAGAAAGAAGAAAAAATTTCTATGGTTTTTGCTCAGTTATTATTGACAAATGCATACAGATTTTACTAATAAAATATACTGTGGTGTAATAGTCAGCAGAATCACATTATGAATTCATCTTGTGTTTGAATCAAACAAACATAAAAAAAATAAAAACTCATAAAATTTTAAAAATTTTTTGTTAAAATTATTTTTCGAAATTTTATCTTAAATATTTTATTGTTTTCATTGCGGAAATCAATATTCATATTCATTTTATAACTTAAAATTTGAAATACATCTGTATATGAAAATTTATTTTATCTCTTCTTTTTTTTTTTTGATTTTTGATAAAGAAACGGAATTAATAAAATAAAATTTTTGGATTTAAGTTAAAAATAAGAGATTAGTTCAAGTAAAAATAATAAACTATTTTCATAGTGAATATCTTGTGTATAAAAATAATAAATTTTGAATTGAGAATGAATGCAGAGTCAACAATTTTATTATTTTTAATCGGAAAAGTGTCCTGCACTTGAACAAAAATTTTTTTTTTAAAGGAAAATATTTACATATATTTCGTTACATAAATTCTTAGTTAATATAAAAAATAACTATTCAAAAACTAAATTTTTGGAAAAAAGAATTATTAGTTTCCCGTGCTTTTCTTTCCAGTCTCCGTATTAACTAGATCTAAAATTAAATTGATTTATTAAAATCAAATTTTTTTGTTTAATACTAACTATCTACCAGAATTTGAAATTATATTTTCAAAATTTATAATTATTTTATGACTTAAAAACACATTATTGTATGTAAAATATTTAAAAAAAAAAAACCTAGAATGAAAACATAATAACCGACGGAATTCTATCATAAATCTTAACGATAAATAGTGCTTTCAAAATTATGACACCAAGTGTTGTAGTGTTAGATTTAATTAATTATTTTATTAAAATTTTATACAATTTTGGTTTTTTTTTTTTTTTTTGAATATTATTTTATGCTTTTTCATAATAAATAATAATAACCGCCTAGAGGTGAATTTATTCAATTATGTTGTTAACAGTGTGCAGAAAACTTTTAATTAGTTTTTGCCAAAAAATATATGAAAAGTTATTTTCATGCCAATTTTTTTTTTTTTTTTTCAATATAAACATGTTGTGCGTACAAATATTGATTGAAATTATTATGTATGTCAAATATTATTTTATAAATATTAATAATAAAATTATTGTTCAAATATAAGGGAAACATTTGTTTGATGTTTAATGTTTAATAACATTTAATAACATTAATTTATTTTTATAGTTACATATTTGGAAAATACTTAAGGTCAGCCAGTTTCACGCTACGACAACGAAACGAAAATTATGTGGTTTTTTTAATTTTCCAAAAACCTATTCGTTGAATTTAACAAAAAGTTTCTAAAAAAAAAAATATTTTTGTTCAACAGTTTTATATAATTGCTTCTAATTTTCCTTTTCTTCACTTCCAGACAAAAAAAAACTTAAACAAATAAAAATTTGATTAAGTGTCAAATAATATTGATTTTTAATTACGAATATACTTTACACATACACTATTATAAGTACAACAAATCAATAAATAAAATTAAATAACAATTTTTTAGTTTAAAAACAGTTTTCTTGAACTTTGAAATATGTAGTTATAAAAAAATAAATTCGCGCCAAAAATTCTTTTTAAAAATCATTCTAGTTATTTAAAATTTTATTCTTGCCAAATTTTTATTATATTTTCAAAAAAAATGGAATTATTTTAAAATTAAATTCTACTTTTTTTTTTTTTTTCAAAAATAACAAAAAATAAAAAACTGAAAATTTTAACAAAATTGTTCCGAGTATACAAAAACTTATTAAATATTCAGTTGAAAATTGCGCAAAAGTATAAATTTCAGCAAGAAAAAAAAAATTTTTTTTTTCAATTACTAACAGGTAAAAATAATATTTCAACTTTTCCTCTTTTTCAAAATTTATTCAAAAAAGTGGAAAAAAAAATAACATGAAAATTACTAAATACCAAAGAAAAAGTTTTTTCTTTCTTAAGAAAAAAAAAAAAGTTTTAGACAGAAAATTTTTAGTTTTCTTTAATAAAAAAAAAAAAAAAATTGTTAAAAGGTAAAATCTTTTTTTTTTTTTTCAATTAAGTTTAGGTAGTTATTTTTATTTTTTTTTTTTTTTTCATAAAAACGGTCAAAAATATGTTGTACATACACATCATAACCAGCGAAAATTTTGTTAAATTTCATTCAGGTAAAAATTTATTTTTATATACATAAAAATTTTTTTTTCAAGTTTTGAAAATCCTTTTTTTGAAATAATTATTTTAATCCTTTTTTTTTTTCAAAATTATTATTAATTTTTTTTTTTTTTTCAATGTAATTTATCTTATATTATTGACCACAATATTGTTAACAATTGTCACCGTTGACAGTGTAACTAACAAATAATTTTTTTTCTTATTTTTAGAACTTTTTTTTATTTTTCATTTTCAAAATATCCTTGCTTTAGTATGGAACTTTTTTTTTTTTTTTTATCTCCAAATTAATAACGATTCTTTTCGAAAAACTAAAATGTTATCCGCTCGGAGGCTGAGAGCCTACTGGATTCCTAATAATTGAACAATGAAAAAAAAAAAAAAAATATTAAGAAAATAATTTCCATAAAATAAAAAAAAATAAAAAAAAAATTTTCTTGGTCAAAATATGGGAAATTTTCATTTTATGTTGTATACAGAAAGAAAATTATTTTTTATAGCAAAAATTCAATTGGAGAAATTTATTTTCTTTTGAATTTTTTTTTTTTTATTTTTAAGTTTTGAAAACTTTTTCAGTTTATTTTCATTTTTCGATAGGTTAAGAATATCAAATTTTTTTGTTCGCACAATATTGAGCGAATGTTATAAACCAATTTTTTTTTTTCTTTTTGATGGATAATAGAAAGCGATAATAAACTATTTTGGGCATACTTCGGATTGTGGCATTAAAACAAAATATAATTAGAATAATTTTGAATTCTATAATCTCTTGAAATATTGTTGCACAGAGTTTTGTACAAAAATATGTTTAATTTTCATTTATTTTCCGATTGGAAAATAAATTAGGAGATAATTTAAGCCCCAAAAAAAGTTTTAATTACAAATTTCGCTATGATTATATATAGTTTATGCTTGTCTGAAAACATGTAGTTTAGCGGTCGGCAAACTTTTTTGGTCGTGGGTAAAATGCGCCTAAGGTGAGATTTTTTTAAAGTGGGTCAGTGGAAATTTTATATGAAAGCAATTTAAAAAAAATAGTCAAATTAAAAGTTGATTCGTTTATTATTCAGCAATAGTGGACTTACAAAAAATTGCCGAAAAAACTTTAAATTTTATATGCAATTGTTGTAAACAAAAAATATATTTAATGATTTGAGATTTAGTTTACAATTTTGAAGCGTGTAACATGAAATGATGCTCAGCCAGTGACACATGAAATGATGCTCACCCAGTGACACATGAAATGATGCTCACCCAGTGACCGAAGGTTCATAGTTTGCCGACCGCTTGTAGTTCAATCCAAATTAATATTAGTTATTATTATTTTATATGTATTTAAGTAATTTTTGAGTTTTTATATTAGAAAATTTGCAGAAAACAAAGATTTTACTTACGCCTATCGTTTTACCTGAATTAAAAAGCAATTATGTATAGAAAAAGAATATTAAATTTCTGTGTTGCACATATCAACTGGAATAAAGACTAAATGACAGAATAAAAAATAATGCTACAAAAACCATTTGGTTTGTTTTTATTTAAAATTTTTTCATCGAATTTTATTTATTACACTCATGTGTATGTATGAAGGTTGCAAAAAATCATATGTATATTTCTATAACTTAATAGTTTATCAAACATACCTGTATATTTTAAAATGTCTAGGGTTTACGCTCTTTATTTATTATTAAATTAATTTTAATTTCAACCTAATTAAGAAAAAATTATTGTTGGGCAGAAATTTAAAATTGAAAATTCTTAAAGATAATGATAAATATTTAAAGAAATGAAGACTAATTGGTAAGAAAATTTAGATTAATTCAATTGAAAAAACTCCAAAATGTATTAATATTATATCTACTGACAAAAAGTTCCTTGGAAATATGTGTTCAAAATATTGCATTTTTTATTATGTATATAATAATTCGTCCAAAAATGTATAACAAATGAATTGTAGCATAAGTTGCTAAATAAAAATTAAAGTTTTTATTGTTTTTAAAAGCGAGCAATGAGTTTGGAAATTTACGAACAGATATTTAAAAAAATAAAATTATTAGCAATTTGGCCTACCTAAGACAAAAAGGTAATGTTGTTAAAGTCTCAAGTTCAATTTGACCTGTATGTAGTTGGCAAGGGACATGAAGAATTTATAGCTGCGGAAGTGCATCAAGTATCAATCATACCAATAAAGTTATAAGCTTTATGTATACATATATATATTATTTTTAATGAAATTATACTGGATTTAAAATAGAATTATTGTATTCTTCTTATTCTTCGTACATAATTTTTACTATAAAATATTCATTCAAAAAGTAAAAATATCAAAAACTTTACTATAAACTTAATAAAATTTTGAATAACATATTTAAATACTCATTGGAAGAAATTAATTCTTTTTTTTCTTGATCAATATTCAATCTAAAGAAGACATGTTCCTTGTTTTCCTTGGATTTTATGTGTAAATACTTCATTATATTAAAAGATTTTTATGAAATAATATTTTCTTTAGAAATCAAATCTGATAAATTTGAAATTTCTCGATTTCGTATCAGATTTGGAAAGGAAATTAAACATCAATTTTATGTGAATATAAAATATTAACTTTTTTATTTGCGAAAGTTTTTTTTTTAATTTTAAAATCAATTTAACTTTTCCCAACTTAATTTTGCGATTTAGGAAAACTAATAATAGTTAATATTATTTCCTTAATATATGTTAGAAATGAAAAAAAAAACTAAAAGTAGTTCATGTGCAGACAATAATATGAAGTAAAATTAAAAATTTAAATAATTCATTATTTGAACGGCACATTAACCTAGAATTTCATTCTATTAAAACCTGAAATTAGGGAAATTTTTGGGAAGAATATACTTATGAATAAAATTTTATCATTGCGCATATCCTTAAAATTTTCTTTGCAAAAAAAACAAACTTTATTCAATACTATAGAAAAATTATTTATTTAAATACCCAAATAGGCTTTCAATGTTTACATTTTTTTTTCGTATGAAAAGATTTCAAGAACACATGTTGCCGAAAGTTCATATATACACACATATTTGAATATATATAAAATACATACATCCATATACGAAAATTTTATAATAAGAAATTTTTTAATTTTATTTCCTTAGGACGATAATGAGATATTTTCATCATACATATAACATGAACAAAATTAAACCATATATAATTGTAATTTTTTTAGTTTGGCTTCAGTTCAGCATAATAAGGAAATTCCCGTTGATATTTTATACGAATTATAGAAAAAATCTAAGGTGTATCTTATTACCATTTATCTTGTATCTTGTTGAGATATAACTTAAACGAAAATATATTGTTAGCTTTAAAGAAAGCATTAATAAATATTCAATGGTTTAAATGCAGCCAAAGTATGATTCTATCAAACCAATCATTATATAAAGCTCAATGACATCAGTCATAACTATATTTCATTTTAAAATATTCAGTAATTTTTTTCTATTATATTTTAATGTTAATGTACAGCTTATGTACATGTTACACTTTGAATGGGCTGACTTCTAGTTTTATTTTTACCCTATCAATGTGATTTAGTAAATTATTTCTTAAAATACTGAATTAAACTTAACTTCAAAATTATTAAGGAGTCGTTTACTTTAAAATTTATCAAAAAAAAAACAAGTGCATTAAATATGTTTTATGGCACATAGTATGGTATAGTTGTTATAATACTTGGGATTTTTTTTATAGACAAGACTTGGAGAAAATTTTATCTAGTAGCTCGTGGTATTTTTTTTTTCTTCTTATTTTTATGTAAAATAAGTTGTCTTAGGAAAACGTCAAAGCAACAGATGAAAATTACCAGGCATAAAATTTTATTCGCAATACATAATAACAACAGATGAAAAAAAAAAACAACTGAACAGGTGAATAATATATACACATACACAAAAATTTGGAGAAAATTATATATTTATTTTGGGAAATTTTTATAGAGGAAATTAAAATACATACAAAATTAATATATTTTATTTTATTGTCTTTGAATTTTCAAGTAAAAATTATGATAATTGTTATTATTATAATTTAGTTAATTTAGCCTGAATATATTATTTTTCGAATTATAAAATTTAAAAAATTTGCAATTTTCATCATTTAATAATTTTATGTTCATTTCTTTACAACAAAACAGTAAAAAATTAAAATTATTAAACATAAAAATATTTATCTAACAGAAACATTAGTAATTTTCTTGTTCTGCATATAATTAAACATAATTTTTGAACGAAAAAAAAAATATTGTTAAATTGAAAATATAAATACAAGTTGGAAAAAAGTATCAAATATTTTTATGTAGAAAAGTATGTAGGTATACAATTACATATACAGTAATCGAAATTTGAATAACTATCACTCATATTTCTCATTCCTTTATAGTTTTTTTGTCAAGCCATGTTTTTTCAAAAGGAATGTTTGAGGAAAAATAATTTTCCAAACGACCTTTTTTTAATAATACGTCGTATAAATCCAGTAGTATTTGGATACACAGATAATCTTAGCAGTTTCAATTTTGACTCTTCGAAGAAAGAGAGTGTCAAAAACAACATTGAATTGCCTGTCCAACTTGTGATTAAAAAGTTCGGAAAGTATACTTTTGTGAAATTTTTTTTTCCTCTAAATTCAACTTCAAAAAAAAGTTTCATCAAATCTTTCTCTATGTAAAACAATTAGCTTAATACCTGTGAAATATTAATAATTGGTACATCAAATTTTCCTTGATTTTGTATTTAATTTAACAGGTATCAGGTTTTTGTTTAAAAATGTCAAATTCGGAACAATGTTTGTACTCCATCGATTCTCCTACGTCTTGAAATGCATACATTTTATGTGAATTTTTTTATTTTTAAATTTCTCATAACAACCTATTTGTTGTTCTTAATACAAATTAAATAGTTTCCTTTTGGATTCCATAGTCAAAGAAAGACATCATATTGCAGGCTAATAATAGAGAAATGTATGAACATTTTTTTATTTTTAAATACTTTCAAGAGCGATCGCAGTTTTACATAACTTTTACGCTTTCGATGCATTAAATATCTTCCTTTTAATATACTCCAAAACATTCTATGTGTGCATCACTGATGCACAAGCGTATTAATTTGAAGTTCTGACTCATATCAGATTCATAGAAATAATAATTAGATATTTTGTTTTGTATTTATGTTTAAAAAAAACTTCTCGGGAATTTTATTTAATAATTGAAAAGTTATATGTTGGTAAATTGTTTGATTAACTAATTTAGAAATTATTGGAAACAATTTTGCCAAAACATATACATAAATAAATTCATTTAGTATGTCGCCTCTTGAATTTATTGATTATAATAATATAAATTATAAAAAAATAAAAATATAAAGTGCAATTCTTCTATACATGTATAATAATAACAAAGCAAATGATTCAAGAAAAAAAACACAATAAAAATTATTTTCTCATTCCATATGGAAATTCATTTTTATAGATTTTTAGACTATTAAAAAGTTAAATTACCATATTCCAAAATTTAGAAAATTTTTAATTATAGCAATTTTTTGGCATTATGCCATACAATTTTACGAACTAATAAAAAATTATTCAAAGTCTCATTTTCATTATCCTCAAAACATTGGCAAAATATATAGATTAAATAATAATAAAAAAAAAAATATGTTTTGTCCCCAAATACAAACTTAGTGAAATAATAATCCAAGCCTTTTGTTATACAAGTTTCATTCGAATTAATCAATTTTCAGCTGAATAAAATTTAAAAAAAAAAACAAACAGTCCAATTTAAGATATTTTCCTAATACGAAATAGCAAATAATTTATTATTCTTTTATTTTTAATTTGTACAAAAATTGACTTTAATTTGAAAATATTCAATATATTTTTAAAAGTGTGTCTTAATTTAAATTCTAAACATTTTAGTGCGAAATAAAAATTAAAATTTATGTAAATAAATTTTTTTAGTTACCTAATATTATTTATTACACGCAACTATACACGTATAGTATAAAGTACATATACTGTATTAATACTGCATAATTATTAAAGATGTTAAAATGCGTACTAAAATATTTAGTATTAATGATAATTTTTATTAAAGTTTTTGTCAGTAACACTTATTTAATTCTATTTTAATCAGATTTTAAATAACTTTATTGCATCATAATAATGTAAAAATTATATAAATTATTTTATTGTATGACATATATATTTTATTGTATGACATACATTTATATATATGACATATATCAAATTATATAACTTAGTACACATATTGAAACATTGTTATATTTTTTTTAAATCTTAAAAACCTTGTTCAATGCTATCTGTACTGTTCAATACTATCTGTACTGTTTGTAGAATCCGTAAAATAATAATGATTTACTGAAATTTAAAAAATAAAACAAATTGTAGATACATTATGACTGTTTGTAAAAAATATAATCTAAATGAGCGGCATTATAAGATAAGGCTTGAAGAATTTATTATAATGGTAAAAACATAAAATTATTTATTTATAGCAAAATAAATTAAATTATTGCTGTTGTATCAATAAGTTCCGGTTCAAGTTAGATTCAATCGATTTCATAATCCTAATGAGTGAGTTTTTTTTCGCCATTAATAATAACAATCTAAATAAGAATCTAAATAAAGTTTTGCTTTATTATTATGCCAAAAATATACAATAAAATACATCCAAAATATACATTACAGAATATTGTAGAACTATATATACATATGTATATACTATCTAAAATATATGTTCACAGAAATATACTATCTTGGAAAGCCTATGTTATATTCGTTTTTTTAACATTAATAATAATTTATTGAAATTTATTGAATTTATTGAATTCCTTCTGAATTTTGTTAATAAAATATATAATGTTATATTATTTGTAGTATATGTACATAAAATTTATCAATTTAACACTTAATCAATTATTTTTTTTTATTCTTGAGTAAATCCATCGTAATAAATACCAAAAATACCAAATGTTAACAAATCTGAATTTGGTTGTTTCAATTTCATATTTACATGAGTTTTCTGCCTGTAAATAAAATAAAGGAATATTTAAATTAAAATTGATTAATGTTCTATATTATTTCAGAAAATTTATAATATTTTATTTTAGATATTTCAATATAGAAGAGAAAATAAAATTTATTACTTTTTAATTTATAAGTTTAATGTTCAGTAAAACACATTAAATATTCATTCAAAAAAGTGAAATTTTTTTTTGCAAAATTTTGGAATGAATAATATCTTAGACATCTTTAGACATAATTTAATCTAATCTAAATCCATTTTGAAAAATCAAATTTTACTTAAATTTAATATTCTTTAGAATCGATGTTGAATTGAAGTATGAACATAGAAATTAAATGGAAATCAAAAAATGACAGTACATATGTACATTATGTATGTATTTAACAATTCAAAAAATTAACTTACCCATCATTTGAAACATTGAAATCAAAATTATTAACATTAAGCGGTGTTATTTTTTGATCCATTGAAGTTGGAATGATTAACATCTTCTCAACCGTATTGAATTCCGCATCAATTTCAATATTTTTGAAATAATGTGTATTTACAACATTCAGATCATCATCGAATAATGTTCCACAAGTTGAAGCATTGTTTCTGTCGGTACAAGCAAATATTGTACAAACCTTTGTCCAACCATCACGATAAGTGTACCAATCTCTTTTGTCTGCAAATGCTCCCAATTTAAAATTATATGACTTAGCTCCTTCCTCAACACTGTCAAATTTAGCTCTGTCAATTTTAAAATTACAACAGAAATCATTGTAACAAACAGTTTCCTTTGTATTTTGAGATAAATCATCTAAATCTACAGTTTTGAACGAATCAAGAGTTCGATCACGTATGACAGCTTTGAAGCCAATTAAACGTTCCGGTTTCGGAGATGGACTTTTAAGGTTCTCCTCAAGTTTGTGGTTTAATTCTTGATTCTTTTCATTAATACGATTTTTCTTTGGCACTTTCGTAATAATCATTTGATTTTTACTTATTCCAAGCATTTCCGCCTTAATTCTTCCTTGTTTTCCACCAAATGCTCCGGTACCAGTCACACCATATTTTGGAAAATTACCACCAGAAACTAAGAAATTAACATCATTTGCATAAGACCATCCAAATTGAAGCTGATTACCTGAAAATTTTAAATTTATTATAATTATAACAAGCTGACAAAGGAGATAAAGTCGAACATAAAATATAGCCAAATATCATTACAGTAAAACAGACTTACAGTCAAATGTGCCTACAATCAAATAAAAAGCAGTCAAATGTATGGTTCTCTTAATCTTACACACATCGAAGGACTTTGTTTGATATAAATAAATTTATAACTAATTCTATATACATACCTGTCAAAAACGGCATTTCTGCAAACCACATTGTTGGATAAACAAAATCAGTTATATTTTTATTTACTAATAGAATAGCGGGCTCATGAAACAAAATATCAAAACAAATAAATGTTCCGAACGTTACGCCGAAATCTGTTTCAAAAGTTGCTAACTGTGGAGTATCAGTTGGTTTAATAGGAAATTCATCACCCAAATTATGTTTTCTGTATCGCGCAATTACAGCGCCATTGCGGTCAAAAACTACATTTGTATTGAATTTATAAAATCCAGTTTTTGAACAAAATTTATCTTTTTTTGTACAATTAGCTTTTTCTACCAAATTCACAACCAAGTATTTTTTATATTCAGCAGCCCAACAAGATAACTCAGCTACAAAATTTTCAGTATTTTTTTCATCACATAATATTTTTCTTTCTTCTGGCTCTGGAACAAATTCATTAATTTCATCAAATACTTCGGTTAATTGAAACTCTGGAAAAACAATTATGTCAACCTCATCGTTTGGCTTAACATAATTTTTTATTACTTCATGATATCCTTTTAAATTATGTTCCAATTTTTCTTTTGGTTCACCATTAACTTTTCGACCGAATTCAACAAGACCAACAACATAGCTGTCATCTTCTGGCTTTGAACCCTAAAAATTGAATAACCAATCAGTAAAGATCCTATCAAGATTATTTTATTTAAAAATCGTTTATTAAATATATTTCTTTTCCGTTTCTTATGCCCAATGATATATTTTTATTTTGAATACTAAAAACACAATTTACACAAGTAAAGCGTCAAGCTTTCATTGCAATTATATAAAATAAATATTTTCCGCAAGTGTTAACATTTAAAAACATTTTAAAAATTAATAAATAATAATATTTTTATTTTATTTCTTTAAGAAAACCACCTAAATGTTGCTCGAAGTTCTTTGAATAAAGATATAATTTCAATAGGATGATCGAGGATTCAGAATTGGAATATAAAAAAAATTATTTGTTTTACCAACACTGTACTTATATACGAAAATATAAGATTAATTAAGATAAAGTTTTAAAAGAAATTATTGTATAATATATTTCGTTAAATCACATCTCTTCTAAACTTTATCAAGTTAATATAATTTACTAATTAGAGATTTTATCGTAACGCTGTTCGCCATGGTTTCAGTACGGAAAAAATTTTGTGTGGAATTTTAGATGCCTCTCATTCATATGCAGCAAAGTAAATTAGTAATATGAATAAATTTCTATGGATTTTTTGCACCCTATATAACACAATCGAAATTTTCAATAGAATAGAAATAGAATAGAAATTACTAAGAAAAATATAACTATATTATGTAAAAATGAAAATAATTTTTATATAATTTTCATATAATATTATTAACACTAAATGCAATAATATACCTGTACAAATCCAGTAATAACAATGATGGCAAAAATCACCAACATATTACTCATCATTTTGAAGCAATTTATTTTTAATTTTAATTTAATATCAATAAGAAAAAGTTCCAAACATTAACTCAAACTTGACTGATCTAGAGAAACGAATAAATGCTCTTATTTATACTTTATTTCAAAATAAAATTCTCCGTAAATTATTTGACCGAATATAACATTTTATAAGTATAGAACTTATAGATATGTATAAATTACAAAAATTATTATTGTTTCATTTATTAAATTGTGGTTAGGGGTTATAAATAAATATTAATTTTTTCAAGAATTCAGAGGTTCGTAGAAATTTATTTATCAATTTTATTATATATTTTACATAATAATATATGATTTTTTGGGAAATGAATTCAGAAAATCTTAAATGAGAATATATAAAAATTATTTTCATCACACCTAGGTACTTCTATTTCCACCTGAATCTATTATATATATGACACTTACTTGAATAAGTGATCAATGAATACCTCATTGTAAGTAGTAGCATTTATATAGATCTCTCTTTAAATTAACTTGTTTGTTTTATTCTCGTTTTATGTAAAGCCACATTTTTTGTAAAGAAATGAGAATGGGAAGATGTATACAAAATATATATATATATTTTTTTTCAGATCACTGTTCTAAAATAAAAATCACCATGACGTGAAAAAGACATTAACGTGTGTCGTGTCGGTATGATATTTAATGAATAAAAAAAAAATTATTACATTTTTAATAACTAATTCCAAAAACTATGTTATTAAATTAAAATAGTTTATTAGTCAAAATGAATGTACACTTTGCAGTTTCAATTTTCATATAAAAGCATGATAATAAAAAGTCCTACATATGATCGTTGCCAAATTTTTCTAAAACTTATTTTAAAATAAATTAATTGGATTGTAAGTAGGTTTTACGCAAATCCAAGAACTAATGTAGTACGTGAACGATGTTGGATGTTTAATTATAAGAAATTGAATGAAAGTGTAAGTTAACTTAAAAGAATTTAAACGTTTTTGTCAGTTACGTCGAGCCTCCAGTTATACAAAATTAAATCGTCCTCCAATACGTAATTTTTTTTCCGGTGTGAATGCTTATTAGCTACCACAAAATAAAACTGTAATTGATTTTCGCCGGAAACTTGATAAAACATCGATTGAGCAGGCTATGATATTTCTTAGAATTTTCTCAGTTTTAATATCAGTTCCTACTCATTACAAAATTTAAATATAAGTAGATTTTAATCACATTGGGAAATTCTCACTTAATGTGATAGCGTAATGATTTGTTATTATTATTAGTGGAACAATTAACTTTTCTTATCATCAATATAAACTTTCACTTTATCAAAGTTAATAAAGTTATTTTTATAAATAAATTTGAAAAGTATTTTCAATAGTAATAGACATAATGTTAATGAATTGAACATATACGTAATCGTATTTGTTTTTAATTTAATTAATGTCTACGCAAAAAAAAAGATAAAGGCCTTTGAAGAGTAATTTGAATATTTTATTTTCATTTATAGAAATATTTGTAGAAAAATTGAACTAGACATTTTATCTTTATAAGAAAAGGGACTAGATTGAAAAGGTTTTGTTATGTACAGATAATAACCACGCCTGAAAACAATTATTTTTACTCAATTTTGGAAATGTTTGAACGAAACTGTAGTTTTATTTTTCAAAAATATGCTTGAAACTATTGAAAGGTTATTGAACTATTCGTCTGGGTAAAGTTTTTTTTTATTTATTCTCATTAAAATTTAACACCCTAGTTATATATTTTAATGTGCATGTCTTCGGTAAGTTGTATTTACATTCGCAAATTTAGCTCGGTAAATGGTCCATAACATTCAATTATAGGGAATTGTATTTACATTTCCCTGTGATGTAAATTGTATTTACATTTCTCTATATTGTATTTACATTCTTCATTTTGAACTGCGTAATACTATAAACAAAAATAATATCACTCACACTCACAATATTTCTCTTTTTTCCTTTGATCTCTAAAAGAAAGAAATAAAAAATATAAAATTAACGTGGAACATTTCCCAAAGCTTCTTTTATCTGTAAAAGAAAGAGAAATTAAAGAAGAATTAACGTGGAACATTTCCCAAAGCTTCTTTTATCTGTAAAAGAAAGGGAAATTAAAGAATGATTAACGTGGAATATTTCCCTCGGTTTTTTTATCTGTAAAAGAAAGGGAAATTAAAGAATGATTAACGTGAAACATTTCCCTCCATTTCTTTTATCTTTATTTTTTATTATAAATTATCTCTATATCCTCTCTTTGCAACTACCTCTCACATGCACATTAAAGCACAATACATGTTAAACAAATTTGTTATACAGCTCATTGTGTATACACACAAACAAATACACACTCGTCAATATTATATCACGAGACCTTCGGTCTCGTGATATAAATATGACTCGTGTCTATGTGTTTGTGTGTTTGTGTGTTTGTGTGTATACACAACTCGCAAGAATAACAAATTTTCATACCATGTATTGTAATCTACTATTATATAATACGAGATTAAGCCCCAGCCAGCATAATGAAAAACTTTCTATATTGACGTATCTGCATTGAAAAATATATCTTTTCGAAAGTTACAATGTATAATGTTTACTTTTTTAACGATAATTTTGTTTTTGATATCATAACATAGTTTAATATGTTTGACCTATTACGCTGAGATTAAAGCTTTTGTCACTTTATTATTTATAACAGTATAATTTATATAATCTTTATACCATAGTTAAAAATATGTGAATATAATGAATTTTAAATTTGTAAAAATTTTGAAAATAAAATGACTAGACGATACCAATTCTTCTTCCACCAATTTAATAAATTAGTATGTATTTATAAAAAAAAAATATGTGAGTCTCGGGACACACGGAAGAAGTGAAACTTCATGCCATATAGTATTTTCTGGAGCGGCTAAATAACTATTTTAAATGGCCAAGTGCATATAAGACATGACGCCAATCGATTTTTTCGACGGCGACTAGTTGATTTTTGTCCTCCGACTGCTGCGGCCAGTCGACTTAAAATAACTTGTTTTGGGGGAATTCGGCGGCTTAGAAAAAATTAAACAAAAAAAAATTAAAAACCAGCGACTACTTAGATATGAAAACATTTAAAAATTCTAAAATACTCAAAATGGCTAGAATTATGGCTGCATGGCAACACTGATTACCAGATGATTTCTACTATATTTTAAGCTGTAAACACAATTCCGGTTACAACCACAGCCTGGCAATTGAATTTTTTTTCCTTAAGAAAAGGAAAACAATAAGGAAGTCATAGTTGTTGTTGTTTAACTGTCAAAATGTAACCCCCCAAGTTTTCACCACTCACTTTCACCACGAAAAAACCATATCATAGTTTTCCGTTTATACTAAAAAAGTTTTAACAAAAGGGGAATATTGCAATCGGAAACTAATTTTAGTTCTAGGGGGGTACATTTTTGATTTTCAACACTTACTTCTTACCACACCATTAATAGCCTTTCTTTATACTAATTATTCTATGGTTACAACTATATTATTAGCGACAATAATGTATGAAAAAACAGCAGCGTGGCTTAAATCATGTTTTCTTTTTGTTGCCCGAAAAGTTTAACCTTAAATAACTTTTTAAATATGCCTGAAAAATTTCAGGTTTAAGTATTAGTACTTCTTCTGAAAATGAATGGGAATAAAAATATTCTACATGCATTGCATTAATGGAATTTAATGGCTAAAATAATTTATACTATTAACTCAATTACTAATTACTTCAAAAAAAAATCTGTTTTAGTTAAAAGAGCATTTTCAAATATGCCGGCAAAATTTGACATTAGTATTTCTTCCGAAAAATAATTGTAATAAAAATATTCCTCCTACATTTTATTAGTGTAATTTAATGTCAAAACTAAAAATTACATTAAGAAAAATTAATATCAAAAATTAATTATCTACAAAATAGGTGCATGTAGAACATTTTTATTCAGAATACATATCGTCACCCGAATTCTTAAGTGTTACATAAGCAAAATATTAGTTCGGAGAAAAACGAGTTTAAAGCTTGATAGTTGAAAAAAACCGTTTTTTCAAATTGATGTCAGAAACTGTTGACTTCAGCAGTTTTTGACATCAATTTGAAAAAACGGTTTTTTTCAACTATCAAGCTTTAAATTCGTTTTATTCCAAACTATTATTTTGCTTATGTAACACTTAAGAATTCGGGTGACAATATTTGTATTCCAAAAACTTTTTGAAAATTAGCACTAATAATTAATAAATGAAATGTTTTTTTTATTATTGTTTAAAATAAATTTCCCTGTCAATCGAAAAAAAAATAGTATTTTCCACTTTAATTCTGAGCCAATATAGAGTAGAATATTGCGCTGATAAGCTTCATTAAGTCGCTAGCGGCTGTCGGTTTTATCATCAGCTGACACATAAATTTTTTCTTTTTTCTTTTTTTTTTGCCTTTTTTTTTGACAATAATCGAGGCATTTTTGACAATTCGCGTTACATTTTTGACACTTACATTTTTTTCACTCAAAAATCTATGTGTTCAATATAATTAAAGGTAAAAATTGTTTATTATATTTTTTCATGCTTTCTGTATTGCTAAAGAGATCATAAGCAAAGCACAATAGAGTCAGGCAGGTAAGACAGGTACATTCAGTAAAATCGATATCTCTTCTAGATCTGCAGGTCGAAATTTACTGCACACAATGCTTTCAATAATGTCGTTGACATACTTGAAAAATATTTTAGCTGACTAATGATTTAATTTAATGATTGACTACGAAATCATAAAATCTAGTAAAATTAAAAAAAAAAAAAATTATATTTAAGTTTGCTGATATATTATATTGTAATATTGAATATTGTATATTACGGTCTGTAAATAAGATACATATTTAAAAATTACTGAAGAGCAAGTCGGAATTTATTATTTTTCAAAAAATAAATAAATAAATAAATAAATAAATTACACAAATACTTTAATATATATTGTTGAATAATTAACGACTATTAATTTATTACTTTTGAAAAATTGGCGTTTCGACTCAAAGTTAGAGGACTTTTTCAAAATATTGTTAATAATTTGTATACATTTTGATGTACAAATAATAACTAAAAGTCATTACTACATTTTCACATAATTAACAAATTTTAAAATAATATTTTAATAAGCATACGTCAATTTTTTTAATTATTCAAGAATATTATAGAATGAAAATTTTTCGTTACTAAAATTTTTTTTTTCCTTGAATTATTCATTTATAAGGATTTTTTTAGTTCTTATAATTAGGTATTTATAATTAAATTGATTATTTTTAGTTTTTTTCCTTGTTATACTCTTAAATTAGTGGTTATAAATTTTAATTAAAGTACAAAGTTTTATTTTGGCTTATTTTATGCGTTCAATTAACATAATTTTATTTATTTGCTTTCAAATCCATCATAATAAATTGCAAGTATTCCAAAAGTTAGGAAATCTGTGTTGGGCTTTAATAATTCCATTACAACATTGGTTTGATTACTGAAACAAAATATGCCTATATATTAATGTTTCGAGAAAAGATTGTTCACAATTTGTGTAATGAAAACATAAAACTAAATCATAGCAATGCAATACTATGATTTATTTTATTTAAAATTTACAAGTTGAATATAGGCTAATTTATTAAAAACCTTAAATGAAAATATTTTCATTACACATTTTCATCTGAGAAGGGAAAAATTATTTTTTTAAATATTGTTTCACATACCCTTTTGATGATTCATATAAACCAAATTCGTCGACTTCGAGTGCTTTCATGTTTTGATTGAGTGTACTTGGCAAAATAATCATTTTCTCAACCGAATCAAAATCAGCTTCAATTTTGATGTAAGTAAAGACATACTTATTGACTACTTCTACATCATCATTGAATAAAGTACCGCAGGTTGAAAAGTCTTCGCTATCAGTGCAGTTGAATATAGTGCAAATTTTTGCCCAACTATCAAGATAATCAAACCACTTTTTTTTATCCGAAAATGCTCCTAATTTATAGCTATAAAAACTTAAATCATCTTCATCGTCAAATTCGATTGTGCTAACTTCAAAATGACAACAAAAATCGTTATAACAAACAGTTTGATTTACTATTTCATTATCCAATTCGGTGAATTTTAAGTCTACAGTTTTAAACAAATCAATTGAATTATCTCGCCGCATAATTTTGAAACCTTTTAAACGATTTGGAGTTGATTTTGGTTGATTCATTCGGTTAGGCTGCGAGTTAATTCGTTTCAAATTTTTTTTCTTTGGAACCTCAATTATAAGCATTTCATCATGTGTTTCTCCCCATATTTTGTACTTAATAGTACCTGACTTACCCCCCAAAGCACCAGTTCCTGATGATCCTATACTTGGTGAATTCCCACCCGAAGCTAAAAAATTTACATCATTTGCATAAGACCATCCAAATTCTATTTGATGAGCTGAAAAAAAAAAAGTGTACCTGAACAATTATATTGCAGTCCATACAGAACCATCGTTAAATATGAATAAATTTCATATACGAGTTACTTGCTTGTAATATATATAATTCTAAAAAATACTATTAAGTAATAAGTAGGTAAGTAATTTTTTTTTTAATTTAAATAAAGCTGGAGCTATACATTAACTTTTCTTTGTATTATTGTATAAAATGTATAGAACGATGAAACCTACCTGCCAAAAATGGGAGTTCTGCATCCCACATTGTTGTAAAAATAAAATCAGTTATATTTTCATTTACCAACATAATGGCTGGATCATAAAATAGAAGGTCAAAGCAAATAAATGTTCCAAATGTTACGCCAAAATCTGTTTCGAAAGCTACTAAATCAGCAATTTTTGTGGGCTTAATACCTCTTTCAACATAAATATAATGTTTTCTATAACGAGCAATTAAAGCTCCATTCCGATCGAAAACAATGTTTGTATTATATTCCCATAAATTGTTTCTACAAAATTCATCCTGTTCAGTACAATCTGCTTTTTCAAACACATTAAAAACCATATATTTCTTGTATTTTGCTGCCCAGCACGAAAGTTCACTCACAAAGCTTTCATTATGATTTTTATCACATAAAATTTTGTGTTCTTTTGGATCCGGGATATATTCAGAAACTTCTGGCTTAGCCTCATTTAATTGTACTTCAGGGAAAGCTATCAAATCTACTTTATCACCTGGCTTTACATATTTCTCAAGCAACTCTCTGTATCCATTCATATTAAATTCCAGGGTTTCCTTAGGTGTACCATCCATTTTTCTAAAGCACTCAACGAGACCGACAAAATATGTATCACTTTCTGGAGAAGACGACTTTAAAATTAAAAAGAAAAACATTATTCACAAAAGGAAATGATAAATAAAAAAAAAATCATAGGACTAATTTAAAAACATACTTTAAAATTTATTTGTATAATGTTAATATATAACATTTATTTACCTTAATAACATTTATTTACCTTAACATTTATTTACCTTAATAGTTGTAATTATTGATATTGAAAATAAGACTAAGAAAATTGTTCTTATCATACTGTCGACTTCAAAAGTTCCTTATAACTAATTTAAATCGAAATTCACGATTATTTTTAATCTTAATTAAAAAAATTACTCTAAAATATTCTGAAATTGAGAAACTTTAACGATTTAGATTGTCCGAAATGTCTAACAAATTGAAATTGATTTTTAAAAATCTGAAATAAAATCAGTAAGCCTAAATTTTTAATAATTTGTTCCACTTTGCTATATATATCGTAAATGTGAATTAATAACTAATTTTAATTCCGTTTTCCATCAAAAATGGAAAAACGGACTATGTATATGTTTTCACTTTCTGTCTGTTCGTTTGTCTGTCGGCATTTAAATGCTTATAACGTTATAACTATTAAACTACTAGCCGATTTCAGTAATTTGAATGCCGCGATCTCGTTGTCCTAACCGGCGAAGGGTCTAAATTATGTTTGTAGAGTAGGTTATTGAGGTGATGAGCTTCATTAAGTTGTTATTGTCAACTCCTAGCGGTTTCATCATCAGCCGACACATAAAGTCTTTTTTCTTAAATAGTAGCAATGTTTTGATAATAAAATATCCTAATACTCCTAAAGATGTTTCACCTCAACAAAAATAAAATCGAGGTTAAAATAATTTAACAATTAAAATATGTTTCAATTAATAAATTATATTTTATATAAGAACAAATTACTAATTATTTATTATAAAGATTTCGAAAAATAAAATAAAATCTAGCTTTATCAGTAGTGTAAAATTTGTTCGAAATATAATCATCAACATCAAAATTGATTATTAAAAAAACTGAAATGAGTTTTTCAAATAAATCAAAAAATTAAAAATCGAATCGAATTACAAAATTTTGTTTTATTTAAAAATTAATTGCAAACTTTTTTTAAATTTTTGTTTAAAATAATTTTTTTCATTTGGAATAAAATATTTCCAAACATGATTTTATCCGATTTAAATTTTTTTTGGGAGACGGAATTAAAAGTAAATGTATATTCAAAAAAAAATTGATTCACTTTCTGGATCGACCTCATCTTACCTTACAAGTTCAAGACGAATCTAATTCAAGAATCACACTCCTGTTTTAGATTAACAACATATTTCAAGTTATTTATTTATAGTACGAAAAGTGCGCTTATTCTCATTGCGCGAGACTTTTTAACTAATTTTATTATTTAATTTTGAGTATTAACATCTTTGAAAGTTTTTGTCTTGAGTCTTTTGTTTTCAGATTATGTAAGGTTTTGAGCTTAAGTCTTTTGTTTTCGAAGTACCAAAGAAATCCGTGTTCAATAATAGAATAAAAACTAATATGTTTATAGCGGAAAATCGGAAAATTCAAGCTGCCAGTCAGAGAGCTATTCTGGTCGTACAATAGCAGAAAAATAGCTGCTGTAAAATAATTTCTTGAAAAAAACGGTAAAACCGACGAAGCGGCATTAATACAGTCATTTCCGTACGAGATCGTCATTAAAATCTACGTATGGGATCAAAATCTGCTAAATAGGCAACTATTTGGCGCATTTTACGCGGCTTAGAATGGACAAAACCGCAAACTAAAGGAAAAACGCGAACAACAAAGAATTAAATTTGGCAAGAAAACTAATTCAATAGCACCCATAATAACTTCAGGCACCCCAGACCATGAAAAAAATTTAGTTTGTAATCACCAGACACCCGTGCAACTACTACTTTCCTGATTTGAGGAAGGATGAAGTATTTTTAAATGGCAATCATATGCTGTGCTGGTGATGTCATGGCTTAAAAAATTACATACATAAACTTTGTTTCCGTACACAATTTTACAAAACAAATGAACACGAGTGGCAGTAATTTAGTAATTAAAATTTTATTATTAAGATATTTCGTCTGCTGAGAAATGAAACAACGTATGATATTTAGATAATAGCACCATTCGATTCCTCGTACTCGACTTTATAAGTACAACTACTTTGCAATATTCTTAATGTTGATTAAAATGTGTTTTTTAGATGAAAATTTTATGTTACTTGATATTTTTCCATACGTTTTTTTTAATTTTCAAATCTTTAAACTCAAATTATTTGAAACTATACTTTTCATTATACGTTGTTTCATTTCTGAGCAGACGATTTCATCTCAGTACAAAATATCAGTAATTATTACAAAATTTAATAGATTTTATCATAAGTGACTACTATTCATATTGAATGTGAAACTGTTAATAATCTTAGTTTGTTATTATTAGCAAAAAATAAATAATTTATAGATGTTCTCTCAGAGCAAACTTTTGTTAACAATTAATTTAAATTGCCTTGCCGCTATATTTGTTCATTTTTCTATTTGTGTTTTTTTTTTATTGATATCTTTTAGTATTTCAAAGTTGAGTGAGTTCGTCCAAAAACCAGTCCTTTTAAATGAAAAGTATAAAAAGGAATTGAATGAAAAATAGCAAAATAAAGTGTACGAGCATTAATAATACCAGCGCTCGTATTTCTGTTATAAAAATTTATTAATTTGTCCCTAAGCCAATTTTTATCCAATTATCAATAGTTTTAAGTAAATGACTTTATTTTCACTGCATTGAAAATTTGGTAGGTTTTATTGCGGCTTCTGAACAACAAAACAAGTTTTCAGCTATTTTTTCGGATAATTTTTTTTTTAATTCATCATATATTTACGGATGACGATTTCAAATTTTAAAAATTAATTTTGTTGGGGTCTTTTGATAGTATATGTACATTAAATAATCTAAATAAAATCATTTTAAAATAACTTAATATTTAATTTAAAAATAAATTGCATTTACAAAACTAAAAAATACCCGTTTTGCGTCACAGAATTTATTTGCATAGAAAAATCTTTTTAATGTTTTCTTCTTCGGCAAATTTCTTTTTTTCTTAATATGTTTTTTCCCTATAAAATTTACGAATATAAAAAAAAGAATTAGTACATTGACAGCCTCGCCAGATTTGTTAACGATTTGTTGACAAGAAATTTGTTTTTACGTAAACTTCTATAGATTACATATTTTTTGTTATAATATATATTTTTTTTTCTTATCATTAATATAAACTTTTACTTTATCGCAATTAATAAAGTTAAGTATTTTTTATGTACTTATGAATAAAAAAACATATATATTAAATAATGATAATGTCAATTGAATATTCGAATTTGTCTCAATTGAATTATTATCAGTTTAAGTTTAGAAGATTATGTATTTCAATTGTATTGATCGTACACAGTAAAAAAAAAAGGCCTTTTTTACTCTCCAAAAGTATAGCCGGCGGTGACGTGGGAACTTTTTAAAAATTTTAAAATAATAAGTTATTTTAAAAAGTGTAAAAAGCAATAAATGAAATGTACATTTGATTCCTAATAGTGAATTCGTTACTAGAATTATATAAAAACTTAACCATTTATTGATTTAAAGTTACCAAAAATAGATTAAAACAGTAAAAAATAATATTTTTAAAATTAAAAATTAATCTAAATTGTGCAAAATGAATTTTACATTCATTTAACCCATTTTAAGTTTAAATTAACAAAAAAAAAAATTATAATGTATTCATAATGATATAAATTTATTATCTTATTTTAGTAAAACCAGTTTTATTCTAAAAAAAGATGAATAATTATTAAAAAAAGATGAAAAAATTGTAAATTAAAATGAAAAACTACCTTAAAATGTGTAAATCGAGCTTACACTTGTTTCTGAGTAAAAAAAATCGTAAAAAAAGCCCAATTTTTTTTACTGTGTAAAAAAAGAGTAATTTTAACATTTGAAAAAATATCTAATTGGATACTTCGTCGGTTAAATTTAGATAGTTTAATTTGGGATCTAATGAATTAAAATGAAGAAACTTGATAAAAGATAATTTTTATATACGAAATGTATTTATTTTTCATGGAATTAGAATAATTATATAGTTTATAGAGAATATTTTAATTCAAATGCATGTTTTTTGTCCAAGGTCCAAGGTGATAAAATTTGTATAAAATAAAATTTACTAGTTTTAATTATTTTATTTCAAAACCTAAATGATTTAAATTACTTCAGTGAATTTATTATTCGTTATTTCCCAAATTAAATTTACGTTTCTAAAAAACAATAAAAAATGATTCTTATGCATTTTATCGGAAAAAAAATTTCTCTAACCATTAAATATGTTATTAGGGGAAAAAAGGGGTTGGGATTAAACATAGGCTGTTTAAAAAAGGCAAAACTTTTTGACAAATAATGTAATTATAATTATATACTAAAGGTATATGATCAGTTTTATCCTATAATAACCTAACTCATAAGATCATAAAAAACTGGAAAAAACTGATTTTTTAATTTTTTTATTGTTTACAATAAGCTTTGGTGTTTATAACCGGTTTTCTTTTATATAGTCACCGTAGTCACTTGAATTAACATTAAGTACAATACACATAAAGATATTCGTTGAGACATTTAGATTTTTAACTATTATTGCTTTGAAATACATAAATTATCTTATTTTTTATTATTGTTCAACTCTAATATCACAAAATATCTTTATTTGGTTTAAATAAATGTATTCGATACTAGATAGTGTATTGAAGTAATGTGATAGCTATATTACAGTAAAGTTATTTTTGAACCAAATTAAGAAATCCCAATTTCGCCGGGCTAATTATAAATTGAATATTTTTGGTGACTAAAACATAATTTTTTAAATAAATTATACATATACATTTGTTTTTTATTTTTATTGTATACTTACGTGAGATAATTGCTCAACAAGTTAAAATCATTTTTTTTTAAAATTCCATATAATAACCGGTGATTTTTTTCTAAATGAAATATATATACTTACATTATGTTTGTCGCTAGTCATATAGCATAACTATAGATAATAATGTATCTACTTGATTTGAAAATAATATCAGCAGTATACATTTTAAAGTTATTGCGATAATTTATTACGATTATAAATAAAATGCGAATTTCATTTTAAATTAGTTATAAGAAGATTTTAAAGCCGACAGTATGATAAGTTCAATTTTCTTGGTATTATTTTCAATAGCGATAATTACAACTGTTGAGGTAATTTAATGTCAAGTTTTTTATTTGTACACTTGACAGATAAATTAAAAAAGAAGTTTTTTAATTGTTTCGTTGCCTATTTCGATGTTTCAGTTTTTTCCATAAATATTTAAATCTAACTTTTGACGAAAATGATTAGAATTCAATATTAAATCATAAAATTTATAAGTACAAACGTACATTGGGAAAAGATCTGTGTTCATCAATATGGCAATTTGTCTAAGCTAACCAAGTTAAAAAACAAAGGATTCCCCCTCCCATACCTTAGCTAAAATTTCAAGATTTTTAAAATTATTTTTTCCTTTGTTGAAGGCATCTTCCCCGGAAAATGATAAATATGTTGTTGGCCTCGTTGAGTTTGCTAGAAAATTTGATGGTGAACCCAGAGAAAAGCTGGAATTTAATATGAATGGATACAGAGAGCTGCTTAAAAAATCCGTAAAGCCAGGCGACAAGGTAGACATAATTGTTTTCCCAGAAATGCAATTAAATCAAGCTCAAGATGAAGTTACTGAATATATTCCCGAGCCAGAAGAACGCAAAATTTTATGCGATAAAAATATTAATGAAAGCTTTGTGGGTCAGCTATCATGCTGGGCAGCAAAATACAAAAAATATATGGTTTTTAATATGATTGAAAAGGCCAATTGTACTGAACAAGATGAATTTTGTTCCAAAAATGGTCTATGGAAATTTAATACAAATGTTGTATTCGATCGGAATGGAGCTATAATTGCACGCTATAGAAAACATAATCTTTTTGGAGAAAGGGGCATTAAACCCACAAACGTAGCTGATTTAACAACTTTTGAAACAGATTTTGGTGTGACATTTGGAACATTTATTTGCTTTGACATTTTATTTTATGACCCAGCTATTCTATTAGTAAAAAAAAATATAACTGATTTTATTTATCCAACAATGTGGTTTGCAGAACTCCCATTTTTAACAGGTACTTTTTTATCGTTTTTGAAAATGTGTTATATGTACTTTATTTAAATATGGTTTGGTTATTTTCTTTCTAGCTAATCAACTTCAACTTGGTTGGTCTTATGCAAATAATGTAAACTTTTTAGTTTCTGGTGGAAATTTGCCAATTGTGGGAGCATCAGGAACTGGAGCGTTTGCGGGTAAGGCGGGTTCTCTGAACTCCGATATGTGGGGAGAAACGCATAATGAAATGCTTATCATCGAGGTTCCAAAGAAAAATAACTTAAAGCCAATTCAACAGCAGCCTTACCATTTGAATAACCAACCAAAATCTAATCCAAAACGTTTAAAAGGTTTTAAAGTTCCACGCAGAGATTATACAATTGATTCATTTAACACTGTAGACTTAAAATTCACCAAATTGGATAATGAAAAAGTTAATGAAACTGTTTGTTATAACGATTTTTGTTGTCATTTTGAAGTTAATAAAATTAAATTTGACGTTGAAGAAGATTTAAGTTTCTATAGCTATAAATTAGGTGCATTTTCGGATAAAAGAAATTGGTTTGGTTTTCGTGACGGATGGGCAAAAGTGTGTGCAATGTTTACTTGCACTGATAGCAAAAACATCTCAACCTGTGGAACATTATTCAATGATGATGTAGAAGTAATCAACAAGCATTTCTTTACTTACATCAAAATTGAAGGTGATTTTGATTCAGTTGAAAAAATGACTATTATGCCAAGTACGCTTAATCAAAATATGAAAGCTCTGGATGTTGATGAATTTAATTTTCATGAAGCACCAAAAGGGTAAGTGAAGTAATATTATTCAAAAATTTTCGAAAAGTAATTTTTTTCTTTAAATTACGGTTTATTAGAGATTTTGATAATTAATACTATTGATATTCAAATTAGTTAACAGTTTTCTGGGTGAAATTAAAATTTTTCTATTATTGTTTGTGTTTCCCATTTAATATAATTATCATTTTCTACTTTTTTGTAATAAAAATAAATAGATTTTAATATTTAAAAATGAATGAATTTCTTTAAAAAACGGATCTTAGATAAAGTAATCGAATTTGAAAGGGGATTACGCTTACACAGAAGTAAATGCAAGTGAATACATTTATTGCTGCTATTATTATAGCATCATTATATTAATGCCTTCATCCTTTTCTATAAAATTATTTGACATATTTTATTTCAGTAATCAAACCAATGTGATAATGGAATTAATAAAGCCCAATTCGGATTTGTTAACTTTTGGAATATTTGGGATTTATTATGACGGATTTAATGAAAATTTAAAGAATTGAGGCTATTTAAGACTAAAAATAAAATTAAGAATGTACAATATAAATAAACAAATTTATGTAGAATCGAAAGTATTGTTAAAATTTGAGAAATAAAAATTACTTCAATCAAAAGCTTATTTTTTAATGGCAAAGTTATAGGATGTCAACTGTTTATTATGCAACAGTATTTTCAAGTGGAACTGTTTATCTGTGAGAAAAAAAGAAAGAAATATTTATTGTGACAAAAAATTTTTATAGAAATAAACAACAAAAAAAATTTTTAACAAAAATATTGCCTGGTTTGGACTGAGCCATAGTTAAACCTAAACATGTTCAGAAAAATCAACCGTTGTTGTTAACGTGTTTTAAGCTGTTACAGCTAAAGAACTAAAATAATGTAGAAGATAAACTAAAAGCAACTGAAACGGGTCAAAAAAAAAATTAAATATACATATCCACAAATAAATAAAGAGAAAATAAAATTGTGAACATCACCATCAAAAAGTTTAAATATCCCATTAGATATTAATGCCATCTGAATATTGCCTAGAAAAATTTTAAAAAAAATTAATCTTTTCAAAAATGCTTTAACATTTGTATTGAAAAAAAAATAAAATTCCTAATTATTTTTGAAGTTCTGGAGAGTTTTTCTTTTCTTATTTTTATGTAATATTATAATTATTGTCAATTCCTTAAATTACATACAATAAATCAATATAGTTTCTGTTCAAAGTAGTTGATAATGCTGAAGCGTATAGCTTTACTATTGTTAATTAATTGGGATCGATTACTCATTTTATTAAGTTATAAACAAATAATGTTAAAAATTTATATAATTCAGTGTGAAAGCAAAATTTAAAAAAAAATAATAATAATATAAATACAAAATTAATAACAAATTTCCTTTAATCTTTAATATTATTTTTATTATTATTATAATGATCTATAAAATTTATTTTCGTTGACACAAAGCCATCGTAATAAAGACTATAAATTCCAAATGTCAATAAATCGGAATTAGATTGTTTCAATTTCATTGTAACATCATAAGTATTATTTCTAAAAATAAAATAAAATTTATGTATTAAGTACTTCTTTCATATATATATATATAAATTTGTGGCAAAGTGATTTATTCATAAATTAATTTAAAGGCAAATCAATATGCAAAAAGAACTTTGAGAACCCAAACCATATATAATCGTTCGTTGCGTAAAAACTTTCTTATTATTAGCATTTATCATTTTTAAAATAGTATTAAAATATTCAAAAACCAAAAATTAAATATATAAGTGATATTCTTATTTCTTACTGATTGATTTCAACATTAAAATCATAATTATCCACATCGCTGGGTTCAAGCAATTGATTAACTGTAGTAGGAATTATGAGCATCTTTTCATCTTTAGGCAAATTTCCTTTAATTTCAATATTTTTAAAATAATATCTATTAGCTAGTTTTTCTTCATCACCGAAAACTGTTCCGCATGTGGCTATATTTTTATCATCTGTACAAGAGATCACAGAACATACTTTTTCCCATCCTGTAACTGGTCCCGAATAATGTCTTTTACCAGAATAAACCGCCAATTTATAATTATAAGACTTTAAATCATCAACCATTGGAAATTGAGCAATTTCAACAAAAAAACTACAACAAAAATCATTGTGACAAACTGTTTTTTCAGTTTTTAGTGAAGGTATAGATAAATTAAGATCTTCAATTTGAAACATATCAAGAGTCGATTCACGTTTTAGCTTAACACCACGAATACGTTCAGGAAATTGTGAAGGAGCTTTTATTTCTTTTTCTTCTTTAATTAGTTGTTGCATTTGTTCATTTATTTTATTGCTTTTTTTATTTTTCTTTGGAACTTTTACAATATACATTTCGTTCGTAGTTTTTCCATTCATTACTGCTTTCAATGTTCCAGATTTGCCACTGAATACACCAGTTCCAGTTGAACCAACTGAAGGTCTATTTGCTCCAGATACTAATAAATTAACATCATTTGAATAGGACCAACCATGTTGAATTTGATTTGCTATAAAATTTATTATTATTTATTTCTTCAACACAAAATTACCAAAATTAAAACAATTTACTTGATACAGCACATAAGTTTAGGTTTTATGCACATATCATTTAAATATTATTATATTATATACCTGTTAAAAAAGGCAATTCTGAAAACCACATAGTTGGATACACAAAATCGGTTACACCATCTTCTACCAGTTGAACAGACGGATCATGAAATAAAATATCAAAACAAATAAATGTTCCAAATTTGACTCCAAAATCAGTTTCAAAAGTTACCAAACCAGCAACTTTAGGAGGCTTGATACCGTGTTCATAGAACAAATTATATTTTCTATATCGTGCAATTACTGCTCCATTCCTATCGAACACAACATTTGTATTATACTTCCAATATCCATTATCAGAGCAAAAAACATCTTTTACAGTACAATTAGCTTTCTCATATAAATTAAAAACCATATACTTCTTATAATGTGCAGCCCAGCAAGATAATTCATTTAAAAAATTTCGTTTTTCGCTTCCAACTTCATTGCAAAGAACTTCTCGCTTTTCAGGATCAGGAATAAATTCCGTAACTTCGTCACCTTTACTATTTAATTGCGATTCAGGAAAAATAATGATATCAACTTCATCATTTGGTTTAATATTATTTTGCAAAAGTTTCTCATATCCTTTCAAATTGTATTCAAGGTTCGTAATTGAATCACTATTCATTTTGTTGGAAAATTCAACCACACCTACAACATAATTGTCATCAGTTGGAATTGATGCCTAATAAACGAGCAAAAATTTCTTTAACATTAACGATTTAGTATTGAAATTTTTTGGAAACTTAAAGTTTTCCAAGACAATAATAAAATACCAAACTTCAGTTTGAATCTAATACTAAGTATACAGATCACTTAATGCACTATTATATACAATTTTCATTAACATAGCAGAAATAAACTATTTTAATATCGACTTAAACAACCATATAATGATAATTATATTTGTATCGAAATATAAAAGAATGGATTATATCATTGGACTACCCTATTCAACATATTATGTAATAGTAATAAAATTAATTTATAAACTTTTTTACACCAAGCATATAAAGAAAATAATACACACTTGAAGACAATGTAAAACCCTAAACTTCATAATAAAAATATTAAAAGTAGAAATAAATACATATATGTATGTAAGTATGATATAATAATATACATAATATATGTATTGTATTTTATATGTTTTTTCGAGAACACATTTAAATACTGTAAAATATTTTATTATCCTAAAATTACAGGAATAACAATAAAATCATTTTATTATTATTAGAATTAGTAAAATATTAAATCTGAAAATATTGTATCTAAAGAACGAATGATTGTAATGTAATATACATGTACATAATAAAAGTTAAAATAAAAAAAAATATGTTTATTATCTTATTAAAAACATTTAGAGGGAAAATTGTCTTTAAATTATTTAATATATATTAGATATGCAAGTAGGTTGTTGTTGTTGTTCAACTGATAGAGTGCTGAAGAAAAAAATATGTAAAAAAGAAAATAAAAAAGGTTTTAAATTTTGTGGCTGAAATAGTACATAATATTTTCGTTAAAAATACAAATCAGTTCAATATAGTTTTTTGCATTTTTAATGACGATTTTCGACATTTTCCTTTATCGCAGAGCCTTTCAAAGGCCGCCACTATTTAGGTAAATTTATTAGGCTGATCATTAAAAGAATTCATGAAAAAAAAATGTATCCTCAATTTTTGGCAAAAAAAAAAAAATTTTTATACGACAAGAAAAATTTTTTTTTACCTAATTACGAAAAGTCTAATAAATATATGAAAATATGAGTGTGCTATTCAAATGTCGATCACTGTATTTATTGAGTAGGTAGCTACTAATCCAACAAAATATATTTATTTATTCACAAAAAAAAATTTATTCTACCTACTTGAATTATTCGAGTCACTAAGTAAATAAAAAATAAATGTTTTATCATACTGACTGTTTCAAGTAAAAAATTAAAACTAACTAAATTTAATAAAAATTATATTTCTTAAAATAAATTTTATTTATAATAACATATTTACAGATTGTGATTAGGTCAAAATTAAATCAGTTTTTAAAAATTATTCACCTCTTACGTCCCTCGTATTAAACAAAAAACCAAAACTTAAAATGTCGAAAAATTTTATCCTATAATTAATTCTTTTCTTTGAGCAACATTTAATAGAAACTTTTGAGTGAAGTTATTATGCTACTAAATATTCGAAATAAATTTTAATTTTCTATATTCAAATAGGCTTGTATTTAGTACAGAAAAAACTTTTAATGATTTTATGAGAAACTAGACTAGGTTTTAATATATATTATTTGAAAATATTTAGTATTCAAAAAGTAGTCACGAAAAAGATAGAAATTTTTTATCTTAATAACTATTAAATAAAGTTTTGTTGCAAATTCTCAGAACTCAAGGAATTAAAATTTAATTTTTAAAATTCCATTATGTGGCACAAGTGTAAAATTTAAACATATTTAAACAGCTCAAAAATCTTTGAGTTATTATAGTTTAACTATTTTGCAAGATTTAATGAAAAAATTAATGAAATTTTAGCCATGAATAACATAACAATTAACTTAATTTTAACTAATTCTAGCTGATTGATTAATTTTTATAATAAAAACCGCCCGTCACACTAAGAAATACAGAAATACAATAATTTTACTCATCAAAACTTATAAATATTTAAATAGTTAAGATTCTTATTGCTACTGTATCAGCAAAACTATTAACTTTAAATTACCAACATAAAATTATTTTAAAATAAATAAGTTTTCGGTATATCGCTATTTCGGTCTATTGATAAATTCAATTTTTGAACATAAAAAATATCTTCTGTTTTAATTAAATATTTTTTACAACCTGATAAGAGTAAATCTCTCAGTCAACATTGTTTTCTAAATGAACTGACAATTTTTTTTAATAAAATAAAATAAGATAATTTGTATAAATAAAAGTATCGATTTGAAAGTGCTTACTACCAAAATTTATTTCTGTTTTTTAAACATATTGAAAATATTTTCTAAAAATGATAGGCTTAGTTTGAAAAAAAAAAAATAGGAAATATTTTTACAATTCCAGCCGTTAAAAAATAATTTCATCACAAAGTGATTGATTTGTAACTTTCACATATAGTTTTTTGGCTTCATAATCATAATTCTATAAAGCAGAATTATGGGAATTTTGGGAATTATGATATTTCTTGAATTGGAGTTCTATCATAATAATTTTTTTATCGAAACTCTTATATTTGTTAGGAATAATGTCATTTTTCACATGGATCCACATTAACAAAACATTTAATTATAACAGGCTTGAAAAATTGTAAAATAATGCACAGTGTAAATTTAGATTCTCCAAAACTTATAAAACAGTTGAACAATTTAAAACATTTAGATGCCTATGACCGATTCATTAAATCTGACTTGGTTATGATAAAGATATACATATATATAAAAACAAAAAGAATTTAATGAACACTGACGAAGGTGAAATATTTTCAAATTTATTTGCCATTAAAAACACCATATAAAAACTTTGCGATTAATAATATTGGTTATTAATAATAAAAATAAGTATATACAAATGTAAAAATTATAGTAATAATAAAAATAATAATAATGATAATTATAATGATTATTGTTAATGTTAATTGATATATTTTGTATTAATTAAAAGTATTATTTCTGAGTGTTTTTTTTTTTTCATTTTTGTGTTTTTGATTAGCTTAAATAACAAATATTTCAAAAAATATATCTTGATGATTAATCGTAAATACCTGGCATACGGAGTCCGTTAAAATACATACTTATTCGAAATAATATAAAGTCATAAATTGTGTTGTTATAAATTTTCTCATTTTAAATCATGTATCTTTATATATGATCACCATAAATATTAATTTTTAAAACTTTTGATTTTCTATCGATTAAGACATTTTGATTTATTCGCGTTATTTTTTTAGGGGTCACTGAATTTTGACAACATGAACTTTGACCGCGGAAAAATTTGTATGGGCGGGCAAAATTCATTTTCAAAATGAATTTTGTTCGCGCAACAAAATGTCTTTTCTCCGCGCGGTCAAAATTAATTTTTTTTACAAATTGAGTCGCGGCCAAAATTCATTTTGAAAATTAATTTTGTCCGCACATTTTGCCGCGGTCAAAATTCATTTTATTTGTAAATTGAGGCGCGGTCAAAATTCATTTTGAAAATTAATTTTGACCACCAGTCGCGGTCAAAATTCATTGAGCCGTACAAAATGTGTGAAAAAGCTGTTTTTATTTTCAATATTTGTTAAGTAATATTTTTGATGAAACTATTTCTGCATAATACAGCCGCAATTTTTCTCGCGGTCAAAATTCATTTTTTTCTAAATGGAGTTGCGGCCAAAATTCATTTTGAAAATGTATTTTGTCCGCACATTTTGCCGCGGTCAAAATTAATTTTTTTTTTTTCTAAATTGAGGCTCGGTCAAAATTCATTTTGAAAATGAATTTTGTTCGCACATTTTGCCGCGGTCAAAATTCATTTTTTTGTTAATTGAGGCGCAGTCAAAATACATGCGGTCAAAATTCATGCGGTTAAAATTCATGGAGCCAAAGAATTACACTGGAATAATTTAATTTCAGAAATAGTTTCAAATATAACTTAAATGTTGACATGGGAAAAAGTGTGGATTAAAAATTTTGGATTTCCAGTATTTATATATATAAAAAAAATATTAACAATTTTATTGTGTAGTAACTAATTTTATTACACAAACGTATTAATTAACTCGTTTTTATGACATTATATTCTTAGATTATAACTCTAAAATCAAAAATAATGTAATGAAATCAATTAAACAATATCGTAATACATAGCATAGGTTCCAAATGTCAACAAATCAGAATTAGGCCTTGTTAGCGTCATTACAACATGACTTTCATTCCTAAAATAAAATAAAATTTAAAGTATTAGAGTTACAAATTCAAAAGTTAATCAAGATTAATATTTTATCAAAAAACATTAACCACCACATATTGTTACATGGAAAACATAAAAAATCGTTATCACTAACAACGGTTGGATAGTTTTTCATCCTTTAACAGTTAACAATTAAAATTTCTTGAATTTAAAAAATGAATAAAAAATAAATTAAGTATCTTCGCCGCATTAAACCAAATTATTGTTATTAGAATAATTACAAAAGCAAAATATACATAAATTCTACACTTACCGATAATCCGTTATGTTCAAATTAAATTCATCAACATTTAATGGACTAAACATTTGATCTAAAGTTGTAGGAACTATTAACATTTTATCAGATTTCTTAAAAGTTGTCTCAATCTCAATACTGTCAAAATAATAATGATTATTGACTGTAGTTTTATCATCGAATATCGATCCACAAGTGGATACATTTTTGCTGTCTGTGCATGAAATTACTGCGCATACATTCCATAAGCTGAAATCAGTTAGTGAAATTGGTCTTTTATCAGCAAATGCTCCCAACTTGAACTCATATGATTTACTATTAAATGTAATATTATTTGAGATTTGCCTAATTTTAAAATTACAACAAAAATCATTGTAGCAAATCTTTTCTGATGTTTTGAGATTTGATGAATTCAAATCTACTAGTTTATATTTTACAATTGAAGGATCAAGCCAAACATGCAACCCAGATAAGCGTTGTGGATTTACTGAAGGATTTTTAACATTCGATTCAGGCATATTGTGAAGCTTTTGATTTTTTTTGGGCACCTTGGCAATAATCATTTTATTAGTTGCGTTGCCGAACATTTCAGCTTTTATCGTACCCAATTTACCAGCAAAAATACCCGTTCCTGTATTTCCAAGTGCAGGATGATTTGCTCCAGCAACCAGAAAGTTCACATCATTTGCATAAGACCAAGCAAATTGAATTTGATTAGCTGCAAATTAAGCATCCAAATAAACATAAATTTCTTATTTTATATCTTAAATTTGTTTTACCTGTTAAAAATGGTGATTCTGAAAACCACATGGTTGGATACACAATATCAGAAACATTATTTTCAGTAAGCTGAAAACTTGGATCAGCAAATAATATATCAAAGCAGATAAAAGTTCCAAATCGTACACCAAAATCAGTTTCAAATGTGACTAAATCTGAAACTTCTGACGGTTTAATATTTGGTTCATTATATAAATTGTATTTTCTGTAACGTGCAATTAGTGCTCCGTTTCGACCAAAAACAACATTTGTATTATATGTCCAAAGACCATCATCTTGGCAATATTTATCTTTTTTTGTACACTCAGCTTTCTCATATAAATTGAAAATCATGTATTTTTGATAATTTTTAGCCCAACAGGATAATTGTACTAAAAGCTCCTTTCTCGAAGCACTGTTATTACATAGAATCTTTCGATCTTCAGGATTTGGAACAAAAGTAAGTGCTTTGTCATCTTCATGATTTAATGCAGCTTCAGGAAAGACAATTATGTCAACCTCATCACCTGCCTGAATATAATTTTCAAGAATTTTTCCATAGCCAGTTAAACTATGATCAAGTTTTTCTTTTGGAGTACCTTCACTTATTGGATTAAATTCAACGACACCAGCTACATAGTAGTTATCACCTGATGTTGAACACTAAAAACAAAAAAAAACTTTATTTAGTTATTAATATTACTTAACACAGTGAAGCATTATCGTTATATGTTTTTACTGTCTTATACATTGTTACTTCAAAAAAAAAATTATGACAAACTAATAATTTTATTCGTAAATTTATGACTTTATTAGGTTCATCCATAAAAAGTAGTTTGGAAAACATTTTTGCTTAATTTACTTACTTGCGATAATTTAATAATAAAAATAAGAAAATATAGAAAATAAATTAACATTTTAATCGCTTCGACTTGTAAAAGACAATTAAAGAGAATTCTAATCGTACAAAAATGTTTTTATTTTTAATTTTTTTATATTGAAGTGTTTAAAAGCACTTATTTAAAAAGGGGAAAAACATTTTGAATTTCTGAATTTTAATTACAATTAGGTTGCACTGAAAAAAATATAATTTATCTCACATCATTCTAAGAAAAGGGTATACACATGTATAATAATTTATATTATAGATTAATAGCGTATTCAAAAAAAATTACAGATATAAAAAAATTCAGGAGAAAATTTATAGAATATTTTAAGAGAATACTTTTTAAAATGAATACAAATATTTTATTAGAATAAAAAAATAATAATAATGAAAATAGATCATTGCCAAATTCTTTAATACTTAGGGTAAGTTATATTTGAAACAACAAATTGATTTGTATAGTAAATAAGATCTAAACAACTTGTTATTATATCCATATAATAATAGCCGTTCAATAGTAATAAATGTTCACACACACATAAATATATCTGATAAACTGATTAAAATTATCTGATTATCTAAAATTATATTTCAATATCTTCAATTTTTTTTTTTTTCACATATACACAGGTCGAGATAATAATAAAGTTATTAGAATCACTTTAGCGAATACAACGGAATTCATTACGACTTGGGATTTCAAAATAGAGGCTTTAACCGCTGTGTTTAACTGGACGCGACGGACGCGACGGTGACGTTACAAACGTGAGAGACGTTGTGATTAAATTTTTTGCAGTTATACTGGACGTCGTCAACGTTGTAAAACTAAAAAGCTATGGTAAACAAAACAACTTTCACTACTATTTTGAAATAAATTAAAAAAAATAAAAACGAAAAAATATTTAATTAATTTCTCTTCGAAACTCATGTTGAAATTATTTACAGAAAATAAAATTTTTGGATGTTTTTTTGTTTAAAACGGTTGGTACTAAGTTTTCTGTTTAAACTTTTTTTTTATTTATTCGGGCATTAAAACAGAATGCTTTGATTATCAACGTCCTTAACGTAAAAAGTTAAAATACATTTAACTTTTTACGTCGTCAACGTCGCGTCGTTAACGTCAACGTCCAGTTAAACCGTCTCCATACACTTCCATACATTTAATATTTCTTACGTCTTTAGCGTCACGTCCGTCGCGACCGTCGCGTCCGTCGCGTCCAGTTAAACAGAGCTATAAGGTTCTGCAAAGCTTTTACATATTCATCAAGTATCTTCTATATTTTTTTGATTTTTATGTAAAATTTTAAATTGTCAAACACAATATGCTTAATTATTTCGCTTCTTTGGATTTCAAAGCAAAACAAATATATATCCATATGATGTAGATATACATCTTCATTCTTATAGCTGGTTTGTTTACAAAAATTATTTTCATTTATTTTTTTTCTAAACTTTTAATTTACACAAAAACAAAACAAAAGATAAAGAAAATCACACAAATAATAGAAAATTTTATAAATTATGCATAACCGTCATATTAATAAAAAGAAAAACAACATAATATAAATTTTATATAATTTTTGCTGTAATCATCAAAAAAAAAAAAAAATTATAAATAATTTATTATTAGTTAGAAAAAAAAAATATGAATTAATTAAAAAATACCGTCATTATAATATTTTTCCCCAACAATGTCTAAAAAAAAAAATATATATATATAAATAACTTTTTTGTTTATCTTTGATCTGAAATACTCAATTATACCCAAAAAAAATTCAATCGATATTATCAACAAAAGGGCCAGGATACATTTCACAATATCATCCAAAAAAAAAATAAATATAAAATAAACGTTAAAATTAAACATTAAATTAAATTATTATTCCTTGAATTTCGTTTACAACACTAAAAGAGAGCTGATTAATAAGTTTTAATAACATTGGTCGAATAATATTTTTATAAATATTTTTAAAAAAAGTTGTTGTATATGGTTCATTCTTCCGTTGATGATGGGATTCTAACTAACTCTGTTTATCTTATATCTTAATTGTCAACACCTTCTTTGGTCTACGAGAGAATCGCGTCATTGCCCAACGAAATATGTAATTAATAAAAAATAATAGACGGGACTTTCATTTAGTGTTAATTTTACTTTATTGATAAAGTGAAAAATACATAAGAATTTTTTGTTTTAAATAAATTTTCTGCTTTGAAATACTATTAATTAAAAAGCCATCCAATAACAAATATTGCTTAGTACCCAATTCATTTTAAAAAACTCAAAAAAATGCCTTCCGTGAAATAATTGACCATAATCCTTATCGTAAAATCTCTTCGGTAAATTAACATCTTCTATCAAACTAATAAAATTATCAGTTTCAAGATAATTAAGCGTACTCAAATCTCAATAACCGTAACCTGTTTTTTTATTTAAAAAAGTATATATTTTTGATGCATCCAATCAATCAGTGTTTTCGTTGAAATAAATAAGAATACTAAATATCGTCCGAAAATTTTTAAACTCTCCTCGTACAAACATAAATTATCAATCAATTTAATTTTATTGATATTATTAGAGACTGTGGACATTTAGAAATGTATGATTTATAATGTTTATATTGTTTTAATATTATAGCAAATTAAATTAGGTGGGTAGTAACATAATGTCGCTTGTTTTATTAATTTAACTATTTTTAAATTAAAATAGGGAAAATTTATATTCCGCTTTCGTACAAAAAAAAATGCAACTTGAAATGAATATAATATAACTAACGTTATGTTATAATAATATAATTTAATTTAATTAATTCTTGTACAAAGTCATAATATGTAAGTACGTATATCTAAGTAACTGTGTTATATACTTATAGTTATTATGTATATAAATTTAATATAATAGGTATATAATAAACTTAATATTATCGGTACATAATACAGGCACACATATAATCACCCTTATACCCTTATAATCCACAAAGTGACTAACTTTTATTTTCAAAAAAGAGCAAACATTAAGGTCTCATTTTTTTATAATGTATAAAGAAAGGTTCCTGCGTCTAGAAAAAAATTACAATTGCATTCGACGATGTTTGCTGCCAAAATAATTGATATTGGGTATTATTTAATTCACAAAGTATACGATATTGCATCTCAGATTGACAGAATGTAACTTTTTAAAAAAGGTAGGAAAGGGGGGGAGATTCGGAAATTTTTTACATTGCCCACCAAAAATATTCGTAAAATATTTTTAAAAATATTTTCAAATGATTTTCCAAATAATTCAATCTTTTAGCTTGTTTTATACCGAATTTGAAGTGTCTAGATTAAAGTTTGGCTTCGCTGTAGCGATCCTAAAAATTTGCGGCAAATGTCTGAATGTGCCCCAACGTGGGGGTAGTTTGAGACAGGGGGTGGGGTAGATTCAGACACTTATTGAAATAGTTCTCTCGAATGGTAAAAATGTTGTATTTTGTATTGAATTTAAAAATTTTATTTTATTTTCAGTTACTTTAAACTCAAAGTACAAATTCTAAGTAGGTACATCAGTCAAAAATTCAATTGGTATTGATAACAGAAATAAGATTTCATTCATTTAAAAGATTCAGTCTTTTTTCTTACATTTTTCAACATTGTCATCAATTGATTATTATTTTTATTATTATTATGTCTATTGGTTTTTCTTTTATAATTTCGAGGCATCTTGAATTAAAAAAAAACTTATTATGTTCAAAAAATGAAACATGGGATAGTTTTGGACAAGTCCGAATGTACCCCATTTCGTCTGCCCGAAAGTGACGCACCATGACTCTTCTTAATAAATTAAATTTTTAATATATTTATAAAAGAAGATTTAATTTCTCAATAATTAAATTTTTATAATTAAATAATGGCAAAAATAAATGTATAATTACTTTTTGTCAATTTTTTTTTTCGAAGTGAATCACTGTTTAATTAATTTTAAAAAAGTTACTTTGACAAGCCGAAAACATAACATTCACCGCACATGTCAAACCACAAACCACAACTAATTCAAATTTTTTATGAAGCATCTGATAATATGTCTAAAATACCAAAATTAGGTGCGACAAATATTTTGTGAGTTATAGGCCATGAATGTGTACACTGTCCGAATCTCCCCCCTTTCCCCTACTAAAAAATGTTCAAGTATTTAGTACCTTAATGAAAAGGGGTAGGGCCAGAGGCATTGTATTACAATAATACTCGAATATTGTAGTATATTATACAATTTAAAAACATTTCTCTTGAAATGAAAGTCAAATTACATTAAAAATAACAAAAAAAATCTTTTTACAATTAAGTATTATTATTATATTGTAAATATTAGGTATAGGTAAAGGTATATTGCAAAATTTGTATTCAAAAGAATTTTCTTTTTTTCAAACATTTAAAAATCTGATTATAAATACCTATTTTATTCTATACCATATAATTTATAAATATGTATACACAGCACACACATGTACTACTTTAGTCAACTGATTAAATCTTTTAATGTTCATGTTCATATTCACTGAACTTTGAGGTTATGTCATTCTACTCCCTTATGAACGTCACTTTTTTTTTTCTTCCAAATTACCATAATGTATTTGGAAAAGGAAAAACAAAGAGTTCGAACAAATTTTAAACTTTTGCAATTGACTGTTTGATTGATAAATTTTAAATTTGTTTGAAAATTGTGGATTAAATAAAATTTTAGATACCAAAGCTAAGACATCTAATAATAAGACAATATTAATTTTACTTAATTATAACAAAAATATACACTAGAAAACTGTCAAAAAAAATTGTTAAAATGCAGCCACGGTCATCAGTTAGGTTGATAAAGAAGACTAGAAATATACAACCGAACATGAAGCGAATTCTATTCGCCTGAAAGACAATTATCGCTTAAATATTATTTCAAAATTATGTAGAAAGTTTATTAAGTATAATAATTAAATTTCAGAATTAACAAGAAAAAGTTAATGCGGCTTTTTTTTTCTTTTGTTTCTTAATTTTTCAGCACGTTTTCCATCAAAAATTAAAAAACGTATTATTTCAATAAATCCTTCAGCCCATCTGTTTATCTGTTTACCAATAAAACGCTTGTAAAATACCATTCTTTGATTCCATTTTTTATAATATAATGATTATTATATCGATAGAAATAATCTAGAAAAAACATTCAGCCTGAACTGAACTATTGGATCATCATTTTTATAAGAATAGAAGAACACCGAATGTTTGTAAGATTTGTAAGCAAGTTTTTACTCGACCTAGTTATTTAACTCTTAAATAACTAGGTCGAGTAAAAACTTGCTTACAAATCTTATAGTCGGAGGACGAACTATGGCATCGAGGAATTTCAATTAAAATTATCATATAAACAAAGCTCGATCCTAGAAAAATTTTAAGGTCGATAGCATTTAAATCTAAATGTAAAAAAAGGCTGACAAAGTTCACTTATTTGGTATTTTTTAATAAATCATTTTTGAAATTTTTTATCAAATTAGATACGTATATATCTAGTTAGTAAAACTAATAATTTCTGGTGTGATATTTATCAAAATTGATTTTGTAATCAAAAAATATCTATATTATAAACAAGGTGTATAATTAAAAATTCTTTTAGTTGACCCGTTCGAAATCATTGAGGCAGAAATAAAATAATTTTGAGATTTTAAAAATCTTGATACAAAAAAAAAGTTTTATATACCTATTATTGATCTCTCTATGTATAATATACGAAACTTTAATTTTTTTTCTGTAGAGTTCGAATAAGCTTTCATACATTAATATTATTATTTTTGATTTCATAATATTTCATTCATAATTGGCCGGGAACGAAATTTGGAATATAATTTTCCTTAAGAAGTTTAATAATTTTTTTCCGCACGCAATAAGAAAAAATTTTTGAAATTCAGCTTCTAGGGATGTGAATTAGTGAGTATGGGAATCTCGATATTTTTGTATTTAGAATAATAAAATTTCGTAAATAAGATTGCTGTTAATGATACAAGGAAGGTTTTAACAATTTTCCATAGCTGCGAGTAAATCAGTTTCTTCGATACCTTGGTCTTAATATTGAAATGGTATTAAGGACTGTTTGAAAGCGGAGAGGAGTTCAGCTAGTATATGCTTCTTTATTCACCATTACTAATCTTACTAATCCAACGTTGATAATATATCACATAGCAATAGATAAGATTTCATGTCTGTGGCTATCTTAAAAATATTTTCAGTTACAACAACGTCTGCCAAAATTTTTGCCAATGTACAATATCAATTAAAAAATTCTTAAAAAAACAAGAGAAAGGAACCAATATAAATTTTGACAACCTTATACTATGTTTAAAATGCAATGGTAATGAAATATGGATTAAACTTTTGCTTTTATACTTTTTCAGAAAATTCTCTGAAATACATAAAATACATCTCAAACTTAAGAGAAACAGATTCAGCAAAAAAATCAGATATTAAATCCCATTCAAGTTGTTATTTAACATTTTTGACATTTTTTTTTTTTTGGGATTTCAGTAGGTTTTCTTTTTTGGTTTTTCAACTATATTTTATAGAAAAAAAAGGGACAAAAATTATTCTTAAATATGTTAAACATAATGTTGAAGTATTAATATTTATTTATCAAATTTCTAAGATTTTATTTATGTACACACAATATACATTTGGAAAATTTGAAGAAAATATATTAATGTTAGAACTTTTTAGTACTAATTCCAAAAAAGAAAATTTATTTTAAATATTTATATTATTCATCGAATTTAATATGTAAAAAAGTAAAAACGACAGACACGTTTATTAATTTGTTTTGGGATTTGAATTTAATATTTTCTAAGCATCAAATTTTATAGATTTTATTGAGATAAAGGGGAAAGCTGCTTACAAGTTTTAAGTTAAATAAAAAATAAAAATGTAGTTATTTATTTCTTCTAATTAAAAAAAAATTATCGTTAATATTTTCGAAATATATAGAAGTAGGTACTAACATTACATACGTAACGTATATATGTTCTATAAATTTAAATTGAAGTGTAAAACTGATGAAAGGTATAGATCAAAAAAAAAGTACCTTTTATGTAAACATATTTTTACTTTTACACATATTTTCTCATATTTTCTTTTGATTTGGCTTTAAAAGAATTTTTTTAGGCATTTGGACGCATGTATGTGTAGTTTATGGTTGACCGTAATTAATATGTCAGCTACTTTGCATAATGTTTGAATAAAATTTGATACTTTTTCTGAATGACACGCTTCATAATTTTATGTGTATATCCTATTAATTTTGACTTTTGACCTTGTTCGAATCTATTTTTTTTTTTTCAGAACTGCCAATAATTCTTTCTCAAGTCTCAAGTCTGAAAAGTACATTTAGAAGTGGAAATTTAAACTTTTTTTCAGGTGTGAAGAAGGTATTAAATCAAAACAACCACTGAAATCGCTTTGTCAAAAATGAAATGTCAATTAAGAAACCTATCCAAATAATTTGTTTTTTTTTGGATAAGATATTATAACTAGAGATTGCGATTTCCCGACATTTTTCATGTCTCGAGAAATCGAGACTTTTTTGTCTCGCTATATTTGTTGTCTCGAGAATACGAGATTTTTTTTTCTATGTCTCGAGAGTCTCGAGATTTCCCGAGACTTTCATAAAATAAAATAAAATTCAAATAATTACAAAAAATATTGGAAAACTATTTATTTTTATTTATAACTAATTCACTAATATTAGGAAAAAAAAAAATTGAATAATATATTACTCCATATTATTAGTAGGAACAAAAATATTGTTAGTAGGAACAAAAATATTGTTAGTAGGAACAAAAACAATATTAAATAATATATATGCTTTAAATATACTTCTATATTTTTTGTAAAAAAAAAGGACTTGTCAATCAAATAAGGACAGGGCTATAGCTATCAAGACACTCTTTTAAAAGTGAAAAAAATAAAATTTATAAGGAAATGTTTTTCATAAAAAAAACATTTTAAAAAACAAAGGGCATCTATAGTTCTATCTGATAGACGACTCCTTTTTTTGGAAACTAAGTTTCCCGCTGTCCAAAAATTGCGTTCATTCTGAGTAGGCGTTGCTTTATTTTAAATATTATAAGTTATTACCCTTTAGGAAATTTGATTGCAATATTAAAATTACAGAATATAAAATCCAAATTCAAATAAGCATAAACATTTTGGAACAGAATTTATTTTTAAATTTCTCGAGACAAAAAAAAAATTCTCGAGACTACGAGAATTCCCGAAACATGAATATTTAAATTTCTCGAGACTCGAGACATTAAAATATTTAAAAGTCTCGAGATTTCTCGAGACGGGAATTCTCGATCACAATCTCTAATTATAACTGTGATTTCTCCTTTTTTTTGCCGCATTTGATTAATTTGGCGATAAATCAATTGTTTTGCAAAATACAAAATCAATGTTCGGTTTTATTTTATTTTAATCACTTTTCCTCAATTTACTAGATTTTAATTATTTTTGAAATCTTTTTCACCAAACATTTTAACATTTTATGAAATTGAGACAGTTAAGATTAAATATAATAATTTTGATAATTTTGAAAATTACAGTCTAAAAACGGTGTTTGTCATTAGATTCGATTTTGTACCTTAAGTATGCTTATATTAATATTGTCATTAATTTGACTACTTTATAATAAAAAAGAATTTTGTGATATTTTTGTGTTTTTTTTATTGTTCATCATACCCATAAAATACATGTTAAACTTACAAAAACAAATCAGCAGAACAAATTTTAAACTCCTTTCATTTATACATACATGTATATGTATTTCTTGAAAAAGTATAAAGGCTACAGTTCACCATGTCCCAAAAAATTTTAAACTTAAAATATATTTTTTTATATTTATTTGAGTTTGTGGTAAGGACTGTATGGTAAGGACTGTATGGTAAGGACTGTATGGCAGATCGTACAGATCACAATCAGGAGGAAAAATAATGACAATAATAATGAAAAATCTTTAGTGAAAAAGGACAAAAATTATTCTTGAATTTAAAATGTTGATTATTAAGACTTATTCATCGAATTCAAAAATGTTATATATATATTGGTAAATAAGAAGAAAATTTTCTAAAAATTCCAAAAAAAAAAAATTATACCTACATTTGTATTTATTTATATAAATTCCTTGGTTTGAATATGTAAAAACGGAATTAAATTTCTTATTTTCTCAGCATCGGCTTAAAAGTTAAAAATTGTTAAAAAAAATAATTTATAAATTTTATTATTTATTTATTTCTTATAATTTATTAATAAAATTATCGTTCACTTTTTCGAAATATACAGATGTGGCAGTATATTTCCATATAAGTACAAAACTGGCGAAATGTCTGTTAATGTACATAGTATATTTTATGGTTTTTTCTTTTTTCGCTTTAACACAAAAATTTTTGTTAAAGACGAAACAAAATTAGGCATTTGAACGCATAAATTTTTGATTCTTTCTTCATAATAATCATTTGAATGCGCAACTTCGAAGTTGACCGTTGTTAATATATCATATAACTCAATTGGCTCATTACTGTTCTCTAATACTTCACATAATGTTTGAATAAAACATGTTCCTTTTTTTGGATCACGCCAAGCAAAATAACCTTAAACAGAAATATGGTTGCTTATATCATGTTCATGTCGTAAATTGTGTATTCTCTAATAATTATTGTAGATTTTTACATAACTAACTGGAAAAATTCAGTGTTTACCCCATTCCCATTTTGTAGAGCACTCTAGTTAGAGAGTCTCTACTGTATTAAGATTTTCTCTAAAAATATTATACTAAAAGATGGAAACTAAAAAATTTAATTATAAAAATGCTATTTTGGATATTTTAAATGTATGTATACACAACCTAATTTTTACCTTCAAAAGTTGCATAATATAAAAGTAAGTCAGCTGTGTTTGGTATTGAGTAATTTTTGGGTTTTGTATTATAATTTATTAAATTATTTTGTTTGCTATCTTTTTGCCAAACAACAGTTTCCTCTTTACTTCCTCTGCAACACTGAAAACAAAATTAAGATGAATATTAAATATATTGGGAATTGGATTTATAACACTTATTAGGTGCCTAGAATTATGAGGTCAACAACTCAACAGTTAGAAAGGCTCTTTCCCTCTTGATTTTTATTTCTAAAAATTAAACGCGACGTGTGAAGAACAGGTCAACTAGGCATAAATTAAGTTATATATAATATACACATATTTATATATATTTTTTTAAATTAATTACGAACAACGTCAACTGGGCATAAATTAAGTTAAATACAATGTACACATATTTATATATTTTTTTTGATAATTAAATCTTACTTAGATTGATTTCATAATTTTACAAAATTGTATTTAAGCCCAACTTTAACCATCCAAGTACACTTTATATAAATTGAGTTAGTCGTTCTTTTTGATCGTGTAAACAGGGTGTCAAAGTCAACTTGGATCACAGTTGAGTAGGAAACTGCTCAACTTATTTTGATCAAAGTGACTTGGACAAAGTGTACTTGGATCGTGAAAACCGGGCTTTAATCTACAATTTAAAATTAATAACTTTGTAATTGTTTCCCTTTTCTTTTCTAGTGTTTCTATTGGCGAAATTAATATAAATTGATCTACTTTTATTTAACCTATAACTCCTATACCAGACTACAATAGTTAATAACAAATATAATGCCATAAGCATACTTCAATATGCCTGCATATCATTTTAAGCATTAAAAGAATTATTGTTGCTGAATTAGAGTATTAAATTCAAGGTGTCACCTCTGTATATATACATATAAAAAACCGGATGCAATATTTATTTACTAATTTTTGTTTATCTTGACGATTGTGTATAATATATCTATCTAATAAGATTATATTAATCATTTTAACTTACTTGAATAAAAAATATTTTGGGCTTATCGATTAGTTCTATACAATTTTTACCCAAGAATGGTGTCCACAATTCCTCAATTAGGTAAGTTTTATCTTTAGAAAAAACGCTATTGGTATCTCCATGTGACATTACTACCAAAACAAAACAATCACTCTTCGAGTGAATGATACGTTTTGAATCTTTAATTTCACAAAATCAAAATTAAATGAATAGGAAAAATAATGGTCTATAGTTCTATACTATAATATCTTAATTCATGCTTACATCTTTCTAATGCTTCTTTGATTTCAACATAAGTTTTATCACGAAAAACTTCCACGTTGAAACCATAGTCATTTAACACATTTTTCATTCTTTCCTCGTCCTCTATAGTTCCATTTCGACGTTGGACTGGTTTTCCATCTATTTCAAATGCAAATTCAAAATGATTGAAAATAATAGCGTATCCAATGTTTTCATTATCCGTTTTATAGTAAAATTTTTTTGGTAGTCGTTTTCGTGTTGATCTATCGTCTTCAGTATTATTTTTCTTCCCGAAAAATTGTAAAATTCCGTCATTCACATTTGCCATTTTCAAAATAAATTAAAAAAAATATATGTAGGAGGAACTAATTTTTTAATTTTATGAAATATTTATTTATATACTTGCGAACAAAGATTATCTTATCATTCATTATATTAGGTATATAGAGACAAAAAAAATGTACTTGCATAATTATCAGACATCGATAAGAACCCATGATATAATCATAAGAAAATAATAAATTAATTAATAATTTTTTCTTTATTTTTCTGTGCTTGCGGACAGTTTTAACTTGTACCGATAATATAAAGAATTGTAAAACTTGCAATTTTCTACGGTAAGTAAAATTCTTAAATCAACATGAAATTTTAAATATGTATCTATATAACGTATATATCTATAGATACGATATGAAAACACTAACTTCAATTCGTCTTATTCTACGTTAACAATGAATCAAATTAATATTTTTATATGTTAAATTAGATTATTAGATTAGATTATTGTAGGAACACAAAAAAAAATGTTTAAAACTCCCCTTGTGTCCAAGAATTCTGTAACTATAAGTATCTTTAAAAAAGTGATTTTTAGCCTTTTCATTGTCATGGCCGGATCCCGAATAAATAAAAATTTTTTTTTCAACCCCACAGTTAATTTTTATATTTTTGTAATCGATTTTGATTACGTTGTTTTAATTTTTTAATTTTTTTAGATAAATATCCGAAATCTGCAAAGGCGAAAAGATTATTACACCTCAAAAAAGAACATTTTCCTCAATGCTGATTCAAAGTTCGGCATATTTTTTCATTTTATTATCAAATTAGAACATTCCACAATTTAATGAAGTTAGGTATATACATACTTTTAAACTGTAGCAAAAAAATATTTTATATTTTTATGGACAAATTTATATACTTAATGGAGAATAAAATTTTCTACATCAAAATTTGTAAATTCTTGTTTTAGACTCAATATGGTAGGTATATTTTATTTTGTTTTGAAAATTTAAAGGTTGGTATGCAAAATTTTTAAAGCGGCTGTAAATTTATAACATGCAAACAATACAATCTAATATATGTACAGTACTTAAGATACTTAACGTCGACGTAAATTTTTCGGGAACGCAAAATAACAAATAAAATTAATTTCTACTTGATTAAAGGAATTTAATATTGTGACATTCATATCTCAATAATATTTTTTTAATTACTTTTTGTCTCTTGAAATTCTTAAAGAATGAATTTATATAATTTTTTGAATAAGGAACTGTTAGCGGAGAGGTTTGCAGGTTGCCACCCCATAGCTTTTTTTTATCATAACTCGTCAAAAAATGAACGTATTGTATAGATAGTATATACGTTGGAAAGAGGAAGTAAAAAGCTACAATCCTGGCCTAGAAATCATTTGAAATCTCAAAAAATAAAAATTCTATAGCAAATTTTCAAAAGTATCTAAAATCGAACTCTTCAAACGTAGGCTTGCAGGTTGCCACCCTTTGGAAAATTGCCAATTCATAATATATTTTTAATTCTTTTTGGAATATGTTAATTGAATGAAAAAGCAACACAACCCAATTATTTATATTGATTTGCTAATAAAAAAGTTCACTTTACGAGCACATGACAAAAACACAATTTTTAATTTGTAAAGTTTTTGAAAATAATAATGCACACTTTGCTCAGTAAACACTGTTTTATTGCGTCTGTCCGCTTCAAAAGTAGATTAAAAGTGACAACTGTTATTTTGACGTCGATGTCACTTGGAGCTTAGTTTGTGAGACTGCTAGAATGTTAAAATATATCAGTGGTAAGAATGTTAAAATACATCAGTGGTGGCAACCTACAAGCATCTCCCCTACAAAAAATTTAAAAAAGAAACTTTTAAAGCTTTCTTTCTTTTGTAGCGTTCTAAATCTGAATTATAAATTTTATAATTTCGCAATAAAAAAAAACATGAAACCAAAATTTGCTTTATTTAGCAAAAACTAAGTCTAGTTCGAAATATTTTATAATCATTTGACAAATAATAAAAATGCATCATCATATTATAAGATTAGAAATCAATATTTTATTTTTATTGAATTTATTTAAGGAATAAACAAAGTTATAATCAATACACAATTACGTAATTTTATTCCCAAATTTTTTTTTTCATCCATCGAAATTCACTTATATACAAAAATAGAATATAACCTCAAAACATTTATGTCTGGTTAGTCTATCCATATTCAGAGCATTAAAATTTATTTATTTATTCATTCATATATGTATTTAATTTGTACTGTTGACACTGAAAATAAAATTCATTAGAAAATCAACTATATAAAGACCAGCTATAAAGTTATAATTAATGTTGCAATATTTTCTGTTAGAAGGTGCTCCAAATCTTACTTTTATAATTAACTAAATAATTATTCGTCCAAAAATATATAGCAAATCAATTGTAGCAAAATTCGCTACTCGAAAATTATAATTTTTATTATTTTTTTAAACAATATGAGTTTTTGAAACTAATTACATTCACATATGCTTTAATCATATAAACAGATGTATTAAAAAGTAAAACTATTAGTTATTTTTGCTTGCTATGACAAAAAGCAAATTTTGCTAACGTCGACCACTAAGTAGTTCGATTTGAAGTGTAGCAAAAAATATATTGAAAATATAGCTGCCGCTGCTATCTTTTTTTTCAGTGTACATAGGTTTGTAGAAAAATAAAATGAATCCAAAAATAAAAAGTAAGAACCAAACCAACCAAAAATATACTTATATTATACTATATAGATATACTGATGAATGTACATTGTATATTATTACAGAGATGTAATTTCGTTTGGATTTTTTTTTTATTTTATTTTCCAGGAAGTTGAAGATAAGCAGTTACAGTAAAAATCAAAAAAAAAAAAATAATGTACTGAGATAATTTCTTCTGAAAAGGATATGTTATCCTTATGACACAGTCAAAGTATATTTTAATTGTTCTTTTTTGTATTTGGATTATTTCAGTTTTATATACTTGTCCACTGTAACCTCTATTTATTACTTGTGGTAAGTAATACTAAACTAAGAAGCTAGCGTATAATATATCAGTTTAAACTTGATTTAAGACTTTTTGAGTGCAATCTCTTTTTTGTTTTATATTGAAGTAAAAAAGAGAAAAATTATGGTTTTGCGTTAGATAATCCGTCGCAAAAAAAAGTGTAACATCTGTTTTGTCAGTTACATTTATACAAACTGAATCGCAAAAGATTTTTTTTTAATTATAATAATATGTATTTAATTTCAATTCTCATTACAAGTTTTATTTATAAAAATGTTTTTTGCTTTAACTTTAACATACTAAAATATTAAGGGACAATTTTAACATACTTTGACTATTTTTTTAACAAAATAATAAGACAAAAACTGACAATATTCCTTACGATTTTTATGAGATGGAAATTTTCTTATTATTTCCTTGGTAACTGGTAGAAGATTTTTCTTCTGGTGACTTAATTTCAAATGAAAATAGTGTAATAAATTGTTTCTTTTTTTTCGTTTGTTGATTTAAATTACATATATAAGGTTAAGTTCAGAGTTCATTTTGGTAGATATTATGGCGCCTTAACATTTTGTAGATTTAATGTATTAGATATTATGTGTATATATAAAATATTATTTTTGTATGTATATAATTCTAATGAAATTAGCAATTCTTTGGTTTACAATACAATATATTTTTAAATATTCGAAGTATGTATTTTTACTTTATAACAAAAATTGGCATATTATCTTGTGAAAATAATGTAGAAAATTTAAAAAATGTATAAATATATATTGTACATTAAATTTTAGTTATGCCAAAAAGATATTACTGTTTAAATGAGAAAAATTTTAAGTATTAAGAAAATTATCTTGGAAAACTATCAAACGGCCATTTAGTAGGAAACGGAAAATTGATTGATAAATAAAATGGTAATACAAAGTAAGGATACAGAAAGATATGACTCATTGTATAAATTTACGTACTGTGTTTGCTTTACTACAACTTTTTTTATTATTAATTTTTTTTTTTTGATATACCTAAATGTGTGATAAAATTTGAATAGTATATAATCTTACAATATAAAATTATAATTTTGTTTGTACCTACAAGAAGTCATAAAAATTATGAAGTTCTTATTATTACTGAAAATTAATTAATTTAATGTGATGAAAAGAAAATCATATCTCTCTTTTTCTCCCAAAAAAAAAAAAACTTTTTAGCCCGGCATCTTTCAATGAATTCTAAATTTGTATCCAAATATAAACAGTATATATTCTACATACAACATAATAAATATAAATAATAATATTAAATTTTAAATATTATTTTTATAACATTTTATTTTATAACCAAATATATATGTAGGTACATTAAAATATTTTTTAACACAGAAGCCTACATAAGAAATGACAGTGTTAAATGTATAATACATAAATAAGTAAGGTTATAACATATTGCTTATAATTTTTATTTTGTTTTGTTATCTTATCATTATCTCTTCCTTTTACTATATACGACCTTTAAGTGACAGACAATCTATAAATATTAAATTAATTATATCTAAAAAAAACCTAAAAAAAAAAGTATATACAAATATATGGTATTTAAATTATTCAAATATTTTTGTAATCATGAATTATTAATTTACAAATCTAAACTAAATGTATATATAAGTATACATATTTATAGTAAAGTAAGTAGATACATACATTACATATACCCTTGCTAGAAAATCTCACATATTTGTATGGATATACATAACTCTTATATGAATGATATACACATAATACAAAAAATAAAGAAAACAACTATAAAAAAGGACATATTTAGGAATTTTCTTCTATGGAATCATTATTTATTTATTCACTTAGTTAAACATATTTCAACGCAAAATTATTAAAGATAGCATAACATTTCTATTTTAGATTACGTACACATTATGTATTTATGGTATTTTATACTATATAGTACTATAATAATAAAATTGTACAAATTTTTAGATATGGTTAAAATTATTTTGATCCTAACCAAATAAATTTAATGAATTTTAAAAATATTCATGTAACATAATAATATTATGTTATTTACATTATATGTAATTGACATTTATACAAATTACATATAATTATGTATGCAACTACTATATAATGTGAAGAATTTTTTTTTCCATTTTAATAAAAATATTAAAGTATAGTATATGATGCATACATATAATATATAACATGTACATGTACATATGTAAAAAGAAGAAAAAGAAACCTTTTTTTTTATTCTCAAAATTGTAAGACAGAAGAAAACGTGACTAAAATAACTCACTTTTTTTTTGTCTATTTAAGTGCTTTTTGGAAATTAATTTCTCACCAAAAAGAATCCCATTACTAAAATAATTAAGTAAAATGGCTTTTGATATTTATCATAATCATAATACTTAATTAATGTAAGAAATATATATTAATTAAAATGAAGTGTCATATAAATTCAATTTAATAGAAAAAAAATTATATAGGATAATTTTTCATAATTGAAAATGAAATGCTCAATAGTATATTATAAAAGTGAAAATTAATTTCTTCGTACATTTTACATTGTTGTTCGTTGTATGCACATTACCAAAGTTTAACTGTATACACATGAAAACAATATTTAAACACGCTACAATATAATACCATATAAAAAAATAAAACTTCCTGAATCGTCCTTGGTTGAACTCAAAAACGTGATGTGAGTCCTGAACCATTTTACATTGCATTTACATTATTAAATTAAGTTTGGAAATATTAAATTAAAAGACATACACTTCCAACAAACAGTCTAGACATACTTATAATTAGATATAAGTATATTTATTTAAATTTAATCCGATTATTAACCGAAAATAATGAAAATTATAAATTATTCTGCACAACCAAAAACAAATTCGTTTGTTTTATCAAAAAATTTAGGGAGACTATACAATTTTTTTACTTTCAAACTAAACAAATCAAGATGTATATCAGTTCACATTGGGGTTCGAAAAAAATCAGAATTAAAAAGATAATACCTACTAATTTTCATATTATTGAAGAAGTTAAATTAATTGAAAAGAAATAATTAAACGTAATTATGTATTTGTGTTTTCGAAGGCGCCGAACTGTAACATTTTTTATACCATTATAAAATATAAAACAGTCTTGATATTTTGTTTGAATTTAAAAAAAAATCAAAATTTCGCTTTGAAATCGTATGAAACTTCACATTGGAAAATTATCACTTTTTTTTAGGTGTCAAAAGTCAATTTAGTTTTAATTACTAGTTTATAGCGTTAAAAATGTTTATATTAAAATTTAACACTTCATAATATTGTCCTTGTACACTGAAAAAAAACTCGTTGGAAAATTCACTATATAAGAACCAGCTATAAACTTTGAACTAAAACTGCAATATTTTCTGACAGTAGATATGTGCTGAAAATCTCGCTTTTAAATACACAATGAATCATCCAAAAATATATAGTAAATAAATTGTGACAAAATTTGCTACGCAAAAATTATAATTTTTAATGTTTTTCTATCGAATATTAATGTACCAATAATTTTTTATACAATATGATTTTGTCGAATTTTAAAAACTTAAACTATTAGCTATTTTTCCTTGCTATGATAAATAACAAATTTTGATAATGTCATTCCCTAGTTGTTATTTGAACTATAGCAAAAATAGAAAATATAGCTGCTATAGCTAGATACTCACATATTTTAAATTTTATTTCAAAAATTAAAATTAATAATGTTTAAAAATTATTTACAAATTACAAAAATAAAAAATTAACTTTATATTTTATTTCCAATTCAAATGAGAGGATAAAATCCAAAAAGGACGATCATACAAAAAAAATAATAATAATGTGTAAATTGGGTATATATGCTTTCAAATTCTTTTTCTAATTTATTCTTTAAGCATAAAATATGGAATTATAATTCAATTTTATTTCAAAAGAATAAAATTTTTCTGTTTTCTTTCGTTTACCTTATTTTCTTATATAAAATAACGGAAGTTAATTCAAGTGTAAGCTAAAGTTAGATCACGTGCAAATGATTTCCTTATTCTTTCAATAATCTTGTTTTTCCTCATATTTTCCAGCAACAAAAGTAAAACCAAAAAAAAAAATAATAATAGTAATATTTATCAATTGATTTTTCTCTATATAAAAGTCCTTCGGATAAAAGAAAAATAAAAAAACTCTGTCCCTTTTTATTACCATTTTATATTGTTCGTATTTTTATTTTCGATTTAATTCTGTAAAAAATTTTAAAATTTGAAAGGCATGATCCAAGTGACAAAGATGAGGTGAGATCTATGGAAATGGGGCAAAGTAACGTAATTACGTAATAACCCTAAAAAGATCTAAGATATTTGCATGAGCTTGATAACAAAGCAAAATAAACGGATATTTTTAATATGCTTTTGCGTAAATATGTATATATACGTAAAATGCGTAAATTATACAGTCAACCTTTGACTCTTTATTATTTCCGTAGCTAAGGGCTAGAATTTTTAGTTTAATTAACTATATCTAGTTCGTAACTTTAGCTTTTCCACAATTTGATTGAAACTTGTAACTTGATTCTTCATAATGACTTTACAACATTCCTTATCTTAAAACATTATTAATTTATAAATTTTCATGAAAATAGAACATCTTTTTTTTTTTTTGAAGATCTCAATCTATAAACAACGGAAACTTTTCTAATTTTATTTGGCACCTTAAGGAGTCATTTCCGAATTTATTTATATTCAGGAAAAAAAAAAGTTGTTTTTATTTACTTCAATTTTCTTTTAATAGTCTTAATTTAAATTTGATTAAGAAAATCATTATAATAATAATAATAATCAATAGTCATGAAATTATTTTTATCCATTTATGTTTTTTTTTATTTGGCACATAAATACATTTTTGGAATATATTGATTTCTTTTATTTTTCAGATAAAATGGCAGAAATGATATTAATTTAATGAAATATTTAATAAACTTTATATTATGTAAGATGTAACAGAATGTTTATGTTCCGCGAAAATTCGAGAAGCATTGAATATTTATGCCTTGTTTATAGCTACCACAGTAAAGTAATTTTTGGAGGAATGTTCCGGAAACCTATTCACAGCTAATTTTATCCGAAAGTAAAAAATCAACTGCAAAAAAAAAAAAAAAAAAAATTCAGATAGGAAGGAAACGTAATGAAAAAGAAACAAAAAAATAATTTTGTGAAGTAATGAAATTTTTCAGATAGCAAAAAAAAATAAATTCAATTTTCTTAATTATTTGAAAATATTTTTAAAAAATTCTTTTTACGAAAAATAGATAAAATTAATATCTTCATTTTCAGTAAATTTACTTAAATATATATAGAACTAGACGAAATACCCGGCTTCGCACGATAGTACCGAACTTATATTAATATCAAAACACTTTAATTCAGATTTTGTGCACTAAAAAAAACAGAATTTCAACATTTGTTAAATAGCCACTTCCCCGATGCCTTCACACATCCAGTCCTCTAAATAGTCGATTCGCGCCCAACGCTGTAATATTTTATCGGAATATACCTAAATTGCAAACCCCCCCCCCCCCCCGTTGGTGCCTCGGATCAAAAATTTCTAGTACCCTATAACCATCTCGGGCCCCAATGCTACTTAACTTCAAAACTTCAAAATTTCGAAATTTGTTGTATAGCCCCTCCAATTGAGCCCTGGGACAACGGTTGGGGGCCTCTCAACATCCAGTTTTTTAAATAGGGTTTTTCGGCTACTATATTTTATTGGAATATACCTAAATTTCAAAACCGGCTTCTAATGTAGCCCCCCCGCCGGGGCCTTGGATCAAAATTTCTAGTACCCTATAACCATCCCGGGCCCCAATGATACTTAAGTTCAAAATTTCAGCCAAATCGGTCCAGCGGTATAGGCATGATTGAGGACAGAGAACAGAGAAACAGAGAATTTTCATTTTTATTTATAAGAATATAATAACATACAAAATCGATTTTTACGGTACCATTTTTTCAGATAGGTAAATTAGCTATAAACAAGGCATTACGGCACCATTTTTTACAATAATACGGAAATCTGACTCTGGTATATTTTTGGATTTTTGGTAAACCAGCTGCAAAGATCCAACAAAAATTAAACCTGTTTTTCAAAACAATTCTTGATTTCAGATTATATAGATAATTAGGAATGTCAATTAATTATTTTGAAGCTAAAATTTCATTTTCATTTCTTAAATTTTTAGTTTTTAACATCCGTCCACAGGCCCGAAAGTTTGATTTCCGTCCGAGTTCGAAAGTTTGATTTCTATTTTTATTTTATTTTAGTAGAGTTAGAAATAATTGTACTATGCCTTCGTTACAAAGTTTATATTTTTTAAAGCTAAAAATCACGTTAAATTATAACTAAATTATAATTATAAATTATACCTATATATTAAATAAACAGAAGATATCAATATTTTGTAATTTGAGGGCAAGTGTGGAAAAGTGGAGAACATTTTTTTTTTTTTTTAATTTTTTTAACAAAATTTGATTACTTTAACTTTAATATAAAAAATAATAATCAATAAAAATAATATAAGGGAAATATTTTATACGTTTGGGGTATATTAAAAAAGGATCAAAAATAAAAAAAAAATTAAAGGTAATTAAAGTAACTTGACAGGTTAATTATTCTTTGTAAATTAATAAATCAAATCGGTATCAAAATATTTACTTTATTGAGTGAATGCCATTAATAAATTAAATGAACATGTTGGCATTATATTAAAATATGCTATCGGATATAAATGTATGAAAATTTTATGAGAAATAAAAATTAAATCAAAAAGAGAAATAATAAAATAATTTTATTAAGTTTAATGATTTCAATGTGATGCACACAAACATTTGTTAACCGAAAATCTTTTTTTAAATTAATTAAATTCACCGAGAACTATTAATGTTGTTTTCATATAAATAATATCTTAGTTTACAGTAGCATCAGGTTTTGGCCATAAAACATACTAAATTTTTGCTACAACACAATATTATAAAATTTAAAGTAAAATTATCATATAATTTAAAATCGAAGTAATAATAAGGAAGTTTCCATCAAACAAATCTTCTTTCAAATTAAGATCTCTGATGATCCTTTTTCTAATTAATTGTTTTTTGTTCTTTTCTAAATGCTAGTATACATTTATGATATGAATAAATGAAGTTAAATTCAACTACTCTAAAGCTCAAGAATTTATGATCCAGAAAATAAAATTTTTGAAAATTTTATTTCCATATTTTTTTTTTAACTATCATCAACTCGTAATTATTAGTTCAATTCCCACAAAACTTGAAGAACTTAATTGATAATTAGAGTTAAAATCTAATTCATCACGAACAAACTCATTCAAATTAAAAATGAACTGAGATGTATACAAACTAAAATAATTTAGTGTTTTTGAACCAGCTTGAAGAACTTGCTCAGATAACTCTGTGGCAAAAAGCAATAACAGCATAAGTCCAAAAAAACGATTCTTCAGGAGAGCAATTTAAAGCCATTTTTCCATATGTAAAATGATGTCAAAACCAGATTTTGCTGTTATGGAATAAGGAATATTTTCGTAAATAACTGAGCGATTATTCCAAAAAATTGACAGAATAGAAAAAAGAACACGTAGAAAAAGATGGCATTAATAACTCGATTTCGACTTAACTCGACATATGCTCTTATTCCTTATTACCACAGAACTGTGAACAACATTAGAGGAAGTAAATTTTGAGTTGGCCAACTCAAATCGATTAATAAACATTATTATAAAAAAAACATTCAGTTCTAGTATAGTGTGTATAGAATAGACAATTGTGACTTTTTCTTACCTAAATAATTTTCATTTTGAACCAAAATAAAAAAAAAAAAATTACTTTCCATTATAAAAGATCGTTTATTATTATACCCAACTCAAAGTTATTGCAGAAAAAAAAAATCTTAATATAAAATAATTTGAATATTTTTAGTGTTCAACAGAAATAAAAAAAAAAATTATCCCCTTTTTTTACAATCATTATTTTTTTTTTAATTTATTAGGTGTAAAAAATATGTTTTCAAACTTTATGTAAAGTACCCTAGTATCTACTTACAAAGTTTTTTTTTATTTTATTTTATAGTAGGTATATTGCTATTTAATTATATACGGATGAAAAATTTCAAACAAAGGGGAAAGATTATAAAATACTAAATTTGAAATGGGAAAAATAGTATAACAATAATTATCAAATAGGCTTTTAAATATTTCTACTTAATTATAGAAAGGACATTTAACAAAATAAAAGCTCTTTTGTGGTTTATTTCAGACAATTAAAAAGTGGAAAATATTCAAAATTAAATAATTTTACCTTTTATTTTGGTATTTTAATTATAAAGATTTTCACCATAATAACATATAATAAGAGCAGTATCTTATAGATTTTTTATTATACACCTTAGAAAAGAATAAATTTTTTAATTTTTTTTTATCTTTTGAAAATTAATTTTATTCAATTAAATTAAAGTACCTACTTTTTTTTTTTGGTATAATATTAATAGATAATGAAGAAGTTCATAAAATATTTAGATAAAATTTTAGATAAAATGGTTCTTATAAAAATATATATATATTATGCATGTACTTTAATATAAATATTTGTCTGGCTTGTTTAACAATTTTAACAGATATATATATATTCAATCTCGCATGTAAATAAAAATATTCATTGAATAATGATATTATTATAAAATTTTTAATTATAAGTATATTTAATTATATTCACAATTCACAAATAAAATATGTAAAAAAAAAAGTTTCTGAGTATAAAGTCACATAATACTACACTATAAAAATAACCTGAGTCCATGTACTCACAAACAAGCCGTATCCTACCTTGGAAAACAAATTCGGTTTTTGTTAAAGTTTTGATTAGTGTTCCTGTAAAAATTTTAAAAACATGCCTATAACAGACTATAACAACAACAAAAGCTTGAAAAGTTGAAATTCTGTATTCATCAAATATAAACGTTTGTAATAGACCCTTTTTAATTTTTCTTAATTATGGAATTTGATTACCTATAAAAGCAACATTTTCAAATTGCCCTATTTGGCTTCTATTGAATATACATTTGTATGTACAAGTGCATATACAGTCTATATAATTTTATGAATATGAATATATGATAACCTTTAACATTTAATAATTGTAGTTCAATAATATATCAATATTTATTACATACATTTCTTGATAATGTTTTTATAACAGTCAAAAGTTAATTTTTGTACTATTAAAAATGTGTAAAAGTAAATGGTCATTATCATTACATTATCTCAATTTTCACGCAGTATGTATTTGTATTATGACTACGAAAAGTTTAGCATGAATAGATTATCGAACGCTGTGATATTCTGATAGTATAATAATATAATCAAAATATTTTTATTTTATATTAATGAATTGAAAATTAAGTAAATAATTAACAGAAATATTACGTACCGAAAACATATTTGAAAAAATAAAAATTTTGTGAATTATTGTGAGGAGTGTGAGGACTAGTTTTGAAGCAGTCTTTTTTTGAAAATTTAGAAGCAAGATGTTCAAATAAATCAATTTTGTGAAAATATAGAGATATGTATATTATTATTACAGTCCCTGCCTAACAAAACAACGAATTGGGTATATATGAAGTTAAACCAAGTGTTAGTGAATTGCAATTAAAATAATAGTCGAGAATATATTTTTCGAAATATAGATTGAAAACTAACATCAGAATTTAATTTCCATGAGTCTGAATTCGACAACTGGCGTTCCAAAATTTGATATGTAATGATTTTTTCCCTCTTTCTCATTTGAACGTCAACCTTTTGTTCTTGAGGCTTTTTTAGTGTAATGATGACAATCAAATACACAAAATGCAATAAAAAAATGTATAAAAAAAATTAGATACTATGTACCAGACAACCACTTAAAACCTTTCAGATGAAAAAATTTTATAATGCGTTGCCAAAATTTACCATCACAGGAAGTGCTGTATAAAAACAAAATAATTTTTTTTTTTTTTTTTATTTAACATTATCCAATATTCCGTAGATATCGACCTTTTTTACTGCAAAAAGGAAATAGGTATTTTTTTTTATTTTCCTTTATTTTCGATGATAACTTAAATTGTTTAAACTCTAAGAAATCAAGTTAAGGCGTAAAAGAGTTTTAAATTACCGGTCGGTTCCATTAGTTTCCCATTTCAGCATGAAAAAAAGAAACATAAAAGTTACACAAAATTACAAAATGGGTTCCATGAAATTTAATTGGAAAAATAATATCAAACCCATATTAAACCATAAGCCATATATTAAATAAGCTCATGTAATATACAATTGCATGTAAATGTACAGTACATATGTATATAAATGTACAGAGCTTTCGAAAAATATTTCATGAAAAGTTATTAAAAATTGTGGTTCCTCAAAATTTAAAAAAAAAATTTATTTATAAGGTGATTATTAATACTATGTTAAACTATAATGTACTAAAAAGCATAGTAATAATAAGTACATTCAATAATATCATTTTGAAACTATTGCTTTTTCGTTTAAAATTATAGGCCTTAATATTTAAAGCCATAAAACCTTGAAAACTATAGGCTTTTAGAAAATAACTTTTATAAATTTAAAAGGAAAACTTTAACACATTTAATTGAAAAATTGATATTCCTGCAGTAATTGAGAAATTTATAAAAAGGGTTTTATCAATAATCCAGTTTTTGAAGTTCTTTTTGATTAGATGATTTAATAAAATTTCCTTCTTGAAGGTAAAAATCAAGAAAAGTAACAAAAAAGAAATGATTAAACGTTTTTAAAATAGATTGACGTTGTCGTTCTTTTCAAAAAGTTGCAAAAATTCAAAAACAGCAATTTAGAACTGATATTTGTTCTTTTAACGAAACGCCAAAAAATCGAGGTGATAAAATAGTCTGCATTCAAATGAAAAAATGTTAAACAAAAAATATTTAAATAAAGCTAGGCTATGTTTTAATTGCCTTTTAGGTTTAATTTCAAGATTTATGTCTTGATTGTTGATCTGTAGATCTAATTTTGAATTTGTTTAAAATTAATCCTTAAATCTAAATTTTGCGATTTAGATAAATTATTTAAATATTTGTACAGTTTGAAATTCAGTTTTATGAAGTTAAGTTTGGTTAAGTGTTTTCTTCATTTTTACATTTTTTTCGTTGAGATTGTTGGTAATGCCCAAAAAAATATATAAATTTATTGTTGATAATAATATTCATCATTCATAAAAAAAAATTTATTTTATTTACGGAAATTATTCCTAATACAACGTTAATGAAAAAATAAATTGAAATTCTAATAAATCAAGGCTAAAAAATGTAAATGGATAAGTTTTCGGGATAAATTTTTGATAGAAAAAGTTATTAATAAAAACCGGATGGGCATAAAATCCATATCAAGAAATTAAAATTTTTTTAATCTTGTTAAAAAGATATTTTTTATATAAGAAATTTCTACATTTTTCAAGTTTAATAATGATGTTGAAGAAATATATAATATATTAAGTAGTTTTATTAATGTAAGGTATAGGAAATAAGATATTAGCGGTCGTTATTGAAATTATTACAAAGTAAATTTCATGTTTTCAAACCATTTTATCGTTACACCATCCGATCTAAGTAACTGAATTGCATATATTAAAAATATTATAATGAATGGTTAATAAATTGAAAGGTGTGTGTTATTTGTGATATTGTGCTCTTCATTTAAAAAAGTTTAATCGAAATAAAGTGAAATCCAAATAATACTACAGTTTTAGTATTAAATTTGGGATTTAAGTTTTTAATAAATTGATTTAAAATAAAATGACAACGATTACGTTGCAATGATAACGAAACCAGTGGCCCCTACTAGCACACATCCACAAAATCAACGAGACAGGCACAGGACATTATTTCTGCAGCACACTTAGACACATACTTTTGTACCCGTAGGAATGTAAATATTGAAATTGCAATCCCTTTTTTTCTTTTTGAATGTCCCACAACCCCTATTTAACAACACATTCACTGGTACGCAATCAAAAGGCTAGACTAGTAATTGCGAGGCAGCAGGAAACAATTAATCAAACACCATTCTACCACCAGCTTAGGCGTCGATAAAAATGAATAAATAAAAATTAAAATAGATAAATTATTTTTTTGGGTTGAACATCAAACATTTATTCCACAAACTTTAACAATTAGCTCTTATTAATGTTTTTAAGTTGGTCAGGCGTTGCTTATTATATATTTAATAATTTTTTCATTCATCTGTTTCTTATTGTGATTAATATTCAAATTTATAATAATTACATTTCGTCACAGAGACAGAAAATTATAAAAAAAAGAAACAATAATATAAGTGTCTGTTTTGACTATACTTATAACGATTGGGATTAATTAAAGAACATAAACACATAAACTATGTAGTGTGTTAGTGTTATTATTAATTAATACTGCTGTTATTTATCTAAGTAATTATTAGACAATGTTTATGTTTACAAAAACTTAAATGAAAATTTATTCTCAAAAAAAATTAAAAAGAGACTTATAAGCTGTCTACACTTCGGGTTTAAATAAGGTTTCGCAAATGTTTATAAATAGTTGTTGAGTTAAAGGAGGTTTATCATACGAAAATTTAGTTGTTTTAAAGTTGAGTTAAATGTGAGTTAAATCAGGTTCACCTGATAAATTTAATGAATATGTTCTGATTACGTAAAAAAATTAGACGTTGGGCATGTACGTTTGAATAATTAAAAAATGAAAAAACAAAATGGCTGAAAAAAAGCATAAAAATAAAATAATTTTTTTTTTTTGTGATTTTTCTTTTTAGAATTTTAATTTTAAATTAATTAATTCACGTATAGAATTTTTTTATATAATTTTTAAATTATTTTTGATTAAATTTTATTCACTAATATTTATTTAGAAATTTAACAAAAAAAAAATAAAATAAAAAAACAACAAAATTAACCCGGGTTAAAAAAAATCATGGTGTGAACAGCAATTTTCAATTGAGGGATAACCTGATTTAATTTATGAATAAAATTCCAAGTGTGGAAAGCCTATTACTTATTAAATTTCTGTAAAGAAATTGTTTTTATATAATGTTAATGTATTTCTTTTTATTTATGGAAGCAGTCATTTTGCTCTTAGCAAGTAACCTTCCCAGGGACCAAACGACATTGTAAATTATTGTTAACATAATTTATCTAGATAAAATAAGTTGACGTTTTTCTTATATTGACTACATGAGTAATTTTACTCATGTAGTCAATATTTTACGAATATTTCGTGGTCTTTTAAACAAATGTTGGTAACCTCGTACCCTTTTATATACAAGCTCGAAGAAAAATGTGAGTAGGTTAACAGGCAATTCAAATACAACAATTATACAACATAATAATTATTATACGGTCTCCCCTCTTGATAAATTTTAATCTGCTAGTCTTACTTTTAATTGTTAACATTTTAGAATCTAAAGAAGTCTCCAGAAAAAAATTTCCATTGTAATATAATGAAAATTTACTAACCTGTTAATTACAGAGAAATCTTTCAATTAATCCTTTACCAACTTCAATATAGCCACAACACTAAATACTAAAACATAATCATCATATAAATTACTGTACATAATTGTTTCTAATATTGTAAGATTTTAGATTCGTATGTGTGTACATAAAAATAACCACGTTATTGATTTTGATAGAGGAATTTTAATGAAATAATAAAATGTAAAACCACAAAGTTCATAACCAACCCAATATAGTATTAAAACATTTTCTCTTTTGATTTCCATTAGATATTGTTATATAGAATTAATTTTCAGAACACATGTTCGAAATTGCTTAACTAAAGTGGTAGGTTGGTCACATTACGGTACACCACATAACCATAACTGGGTAATTATGTAAAAATAATGTTATTTTACAAGCTGAAATATAAATAGATAATAAATGTTTAAAGCTAAAAATATAGATAATAATGCTATTAACAATTTTTCTGTAAAGATAGCTAAATAAGTAAATCATCATTTTATTACATCCATAATAATGATAATGAGTTATCAATATTATATTATGTATAAATACCTATTAATAGAGATAACCAAAGAAAAATATTTTAATACATTTTTGTTCATTAAGATAATATAAATTTTGGTTTTCAAATTACCTAATCTTAACTTTTACGTTAACATGTAAATTTTGTGACATCAATTATATTATTATAATTTTTATTCGAACTACTTGAAACAAAAAGATGTTACTGCGAATGTACGAATTCCGGTAAATGTGAGATTACTTTTGGTAAATGTTAATATTACAGTACATTTACCGGCCCGATTAGCCCCATTTTTGTGTAGGGCGTAGAGGGTTTACCCCTTATCCAAATAGAGGAGTGCGGGGTGGCGGGCGGGCGAAATGGTGGTTTGTCTTCCCATTTTTCTGTAGGGCGTAGAGCCTACAGAAAAATGGGACGAATCATGCCGGTAAATGGGGGTCCCGAAATAATTTATACGGACATAATTTATACGAAAAAACGACATTATTCCTACCATACAAATGAATTACGTCGCTTTCAGGCACGTCATAATTTATAAATGAATAAAGTCGTTTTTTTTTCGTATAAATAATGTCGCTTTTAAAACGACATTATTTATCATATGAATAAAGTCGTTTTTTTTTCGTATAAATAATGTCGCTTCTAAACGAAATTATTTCTACATGAATAAAGTCGTTTTTTGATCGTATGAATAATGTCATTTTTAAAACGACACTATTTATCGTATGTGAGTAAAAACGAATGTTGGCCGTACAAAATGTAGGTGAACTGACATAACTGCGAATATTGTGTTCTAAGCAAAAGCGAAAGGGGGGGCAGCAGGGCGGCGGGCGGGGGGGGTTGGTCAGTGGGATTTGCGGCTGGCACAAAATTTTATCGGAGATATTGTGAGGTACACACGGGACCAACCGCCCGCCCGCCGCCCTGCTGCCCCCCCTTCCCGTGTGTCTACCTCACAAATATTTTATCTTTTTTACTCACATACGATAAATAGTGTTGTTTTAAAAACGACATTATTCATACGATAAAAAAACGACATTGTTCATACGATAAATAATGTCGTTTTAAAAGCGACATTATTTATACAAAAAAAACACGACATTATTTATCGTATGAATAATGTCGTTTTTTTTTTTGTATAAATAATGTCGCTTTCAAACGACATTATTTATCGTATGAACAATGTCGTTTTTCTCGTATAAATTATGTCCGTATAAATTATTTCGGAGTGCCCGGTAAATGTAATGTAATATTAAAATTACGGGTTTTTAAACTCACATTTACCGGAATTCGTACATTTACAGTAACATATACATATGTTAAGTAATAACGATTTATTTTTCTACTCTCTCTTGAATATTCTTGATACAATATACTTTTTATTTTATATTGACCAGCTTTTTGAATTATTATCATGTTTTTCTGGATTCAGACTTTATTTAGATAGGTATTTCAAAATTGCCAAACATTTGTTTAAATCTCTGTTGTTTATCAGTCCTGATAATGTTTCCAATAAAAAAATAAAAATAATTACCAATAGTACCTGTTGGTATGTTCAAAACCAATCCTGAATTATTCATTCAACATGATATGAGGTTAATACCTTGGAAAAGCAGCGAAATACATCATATCCAGCCAGGGTTGGACTGGCTATAAAAATTAAACCGAGAAGTTTTGGACTACCGGCCGTTTTTTCTATATAAAAAAAAAAATTGCTTATCCACCTCTCTATATAAAAAAAAAAATTGCTTATCCACCTCTCTATATAAAAAAATGCAATGCTTATTTAGAATATAGGCCCAAATAAATACGCATTTCTATAAACACTATAGGTTCCCTAATTTTTTTAATTGAATACTATATAAAAAAAAGTATAGGAACTGAACGAAAAATTTTAAGAATTATTGTTAATTAAATTGGAATATTAGGAATAAATTAAATTAAGTAATGGAAAGGAGAATATATCTTTAACGATCCAATCAAGTGACAATAACTCCTTAACAAATTTCTAAATTTTCTGATATCATAAATGTTGCTTTTAATTTTAAAGTTTCTGGGAACACAACTAACACTATTCAAATATAAACTTTTATGAAATCTTTTTAAATTGATTTCCAATATGGGTTTTGATCTTTAAATTTTAATAACACTTTTTGAATAAATAATCTATATTCGATTTTCTTTCCAAACATGACGATTATAAAGTAAAATTTTGGAATTGAAAACAATATTTAAATTATTTAAATCTAAGTCAAATGAGTTGCAGGACACGGAAATCTCATACATTTCATATATTTTAGCACAAAAGAGGACTAGAGAGTTGGAATCTCATCGAATCAATTAACAAATAATTTTTATACCCTGTTTTCTTTTTTAATTAATATATTTTTCTGAATATAACTTTCCTGTTTACAGCATTTTCAAAGTTTAATTGTTTAGCACTAAGTACCGTACTTTCGAAGCTATTATACTCTTCTTTCGCAAAATCATTTCTAAGCAAAATATATTTAAATCAGATTCCATTGTATCTTTAAAATAATTAGTAATAAAAAGTTTTAATTTATCGGCCCAAATATTACCAGCCCACCGGGAAATGTCCCGGAGTCCCGGTGCGCCAGTCCAACCCTGTATCCAGCAAGCAATAGTTTTTTTTTTTTTTTTTCGGGTAGAGAGTAATATAAAATGTTGATTATCTACTACTTTTATAACATTTATTTCGATCTAATTTATTTCAATTCAAGGTTGCTATATTTTTATATAGCATATATATATTTAATAACTCAAATAATTCTTTAAAAAATGTTAACCTAATTCAAAGTTATATGTTGTACGCTTGTTTCGTAGTCGGAGTAAATTATTTATAAAAAATTCCGCTTAAATCACAATCAGTCTATTTAAAAAAAAAAATTTTAGCATTAACATTTTAAAAATCTAGAATCAATAAATAAACAGCTTAAAATTGTTATTTTATTATAAAATAGTTGTTAATTAATGTTGAATATACACATTAAAGTATAATTTAATTAATAATTATTTAAAAAAAATGTATTTATATTATAAATATATAATTTGCTTTTGCTATATTTCAAAATCATGACTCTTTATTTTTAAATTAAGTATGGGAGCTTCCAAAATACGAAAATAGTATAGGTAGGTACATATTTGATATTTCAAGTTTCAATATATTTTCATTCACAGCAGTGTTGTAATATTATTAATCGTACCTAATCTAAATTACTGATGTAAAAAATTCAAAAAAATTTTTAAAAATTTTAAAAATTTAAAACGCAAAATCTTTTTTAATCTTATATTTTTCATTTATTAATTTTAATTAATCACGGTTAGTAAAAAAAAAAAAACAATTACTTAATTAATCACGGTAAAGTAAAAACAAAAAACATCGAAAAATTGAATTTAAAACAGATTATCGAAAAAGGAATTTTAAAAATTTCCCAAATATCCCAATGATAGAATGAGACAACGGGTATTTTTATTATTATTTCCTACTTATTTATATTTCATGACGTCATAATATAAACGTGTGTTTTTTTTATTGACATTTAATTTGTTTCTTTTTTTGCAAGAAAAATAAATTAAGTGAAAATTTCTTTAATTTTTTTAATAAAATATTAAATTTTATTTTAACTTGTTGATTTCTTTTTAATTGAATAAACAATAAACAAATATTAAATGGCTCGTGATCGCGGTAAAAAAGTTAATCCATTTGCAAAAAGAAAGCGAGACAAGAAAAGTGTAAATTTTATTAATTTTCTATTTTATTACCTATTAATTAATATTTTTTTATATAGAATTTAGAATTCATTTGTAATTCTATCATTTCTAGACTAGAACTAGAATAGGCATTTTTTATTTAATTTTTTTTTAAATATATTATACTTTTTAGGGAATTATTCCGGAACGACGATCAAGACCTTATGAAGAAATAGTACGAGAAAATGAATCTTTTTGCAAATATTATCAAGTAAGTTCATTAAATAATCAATGATGATAACTACAACAACCTCCAGCACATTAGGTACACTCATTTAGAAATATTTTTATTTGGAAACTGCAAAATATCTGTTGAAACATTTTATTTTTAATTTAATAATGTTCACAACGGATCTTAGAACTACAAAGTAACATATAGGTACCTACTACAGGTACTCATCTCATCAGTCAGCACAGACACAGTACTTAGTCGTAAAAGAATTGTTTTAAAGTCAATTGTGCAATGAAGCCAACTCTTGTCACTTTTCGTAATATTATAGAATGTTAAATTTTAACAGTTAATGATAACACATGCAACTATGCTATTACTAAAAATTTTAGATAGACAACTACATAAAGCGTTTTTAAGAAAATCCTCAAATCTAATTAAAGTCTTTTCACTGTTTCCATGACATTAAGAGTATCATAATGGTTCGGAAATTGTGTTATCGACATATTTACCCACTATCTAATAAACTTTTTTGATGAAATAATATCCAACTATTAATATTGAAAAAAAAAAAGCGGCAATACTTTATTTATTTAAATTAAACATTTTTTTTTATTATTAGGCACAAAAAATTTGTTCCGATTCAAATTGGGATGATTTTTTAAAATATTTGAAAAGTAATTTACCAACATCATTTCGTATTACTGGTTTCAAAGATGAATCTAAAGTTCTACTCGAATTAATTAAAAATGAATTTTTCAATGAATATATAAATGCTGTGGCCGAACTTAACAAAATCGATGTAGAATCTGTAAATCCGCCAACTCCATTTCCTTGGTATCCACAAGATTTAGGATGGCAATTAGATTTGACTCGAAGAGATATAAGAAGATCAGAACCTTTGTTTAGATTGCATAATTTTTTGATATCAGAAACAGAAGCCGGTTCAATTTCTCGTCAAGAAGCAGTGTCAATGATACCTCCTATTGTATTGGACGTTAAACCAACCGATAAGGTATTTTTGTAAAATTTATTTATTATTTATTATTAATTGATTTATCTTCTTTTTTTTTTAGGTTTTGGATATGTGTGCGGCACCAGGAAGCAAAACTGCTCAGCTAATTGAGGCTTTGCATGCCGATTCTGAAAATGATATTCCAAAAGGCTTTGTTGTGGCCAATGATTTAGACAATAATCGATGTTACATGTTAGTTCATCAAGCGAAACGAATGAATTCACCGTGTTTTGTTGTTACAAATCACGACAGTTCTTTTTTGCCAAATTTGATTGTAATTACTTTTGATTTATTTTGGTTCAATTTTTTCAATATTTCAAATAAAACTATATTATATTGACAATTCCACAAGTTAGGCTAAACAAGTTTAAAGCTTTAAAGTTGCTTTTTTGACATTGATGAACTATCAATAAATTAAAAGAAGATAAATACTTAAAGACAAAATTTATCATTATGTAGATCTCATCTATATTTTTACGAGCAAAAAAATCTTAAATTCTTTAATTTTCAGTACACAATTCTTAATTCAAAATTAATTCATTTATTAGAATTTTAACTTATTTTTCTTCTTAGGTCACTAATTCTGACGGCAATAATGAAATACTGAAGTTTACAAAGGTCCTGTGTGATGTTCCTTGTTCTGGTGATGGTACAATGAGAAAAAATCCAGATATTTGGTTAAAGTGGAATGCAGCCCAAGGTTTAAATTTACATGGGTAAATTAAACACTAATTATTTCCAGATCTGTTTAGGACTATTTGATTTTTACTTTTAGAGTGCAGTATCGCATTGTGAAAAGAGGCGCAGAACAATTAGCGGTAGGAGGAAGATTAGTCTATTCGACTTGTTCTTTGAATCCAGTTGAAAATGAGGCTGTTCTGCAAAGAATTATTAAAGATTCAGAAGGGGCATTAGAAATTATAGATGTATCAAATCTTGTTCCTGGTTTGAAATTTAATCCAGGACTAACAGATTGGAAATTAATATCTCGTGACATTGAAATCTATTCTAAATGGGAAGAAGTTCCTGAAAAATATCATACAATAATTCGACCCAATATGTTCCCCTTGCCAGAAAACGAAATGAAAGAAATCGGTTTGGAAAAATGCATAAGAATTTTACCAAATATGCAGGATACTGGAGCATTTTTTGTAGCAGCAATAGTCAAAAAGAAACTTTTGCCTTGGGAAAAAAATGAAGTTTCAGAGGTTAAAAAAAAAACTAAATCTGATAACGGAAATATTCCCGAGAACGAGGAAAAATCAACTCCGTGGGGACCGCAAAGAAAAAAGAGGCGTCTTCACGGTTATAAAGAAGATCCATATGTTTTTTTCGGTGATAATGAGCCTGTATGGGATGACATCAATTCTTATTACGAACTAGACAAAACATTTAATAAACAATGTCTTCTAACACGTAGTTTGGTAGGAAAGAAAAAAAATATTTATTATTGTTCGCCAGAAATAAAAGATTTAGTTGTGAATAATGAGACGGAAGTCAAAATTATTAACACTGGAGTTAAAATGTTTGTTCGTTGCGATAATAAAAATATGAAATGTGCATTTCGATTAGCTCAAGAAGGACTGCAATCATCGAATAAATTTATTGGCCCTAGCAGACGACTCGAAATATCTCGCGAAGATTTTGTTACTTTATTGAATTGTACCGATCCAACAAAACCACCGCTAATAACTGAATTAACTCAAGCTACACAAGAAAAAGTTGAAAAAGTAGATCCAGGAAGTTGCGTTTTAAAGTATTCTGATAAAAATTTAACATTATTTTCAGTAGGTTGGAGAGGAACATCAGGCCTTAGGGCATATATTGATCTTTGTGATACAATCCACATGCTACGTTTAATGAAAGCGGACATTTCAAAGTTTGGTAGGTGTTCTACTCAATCCTTTAATTCATTCAAAAAAATAGTTTCTAGTTTCTACTCTCAATTAATAGCCTAATATGTTCCTAAATATCTCTTAAAATTACATAAACAAAAAAAAAATTTATCTTTACATTCCCTTTTTTCAGAAAAAAATAAATTCAAAAAAAATGATGACACAAAGGTAGATTCACCGGAAGTTTCCGAAATCAAAGCCAATAATGGTGTTAAAGAGGAAAATTCACAATCTGAATCAGTAGAGGGAACCACATAAAGAATATTTATATTTTGATTTTATAAAATTAGTTAAGTATGAACTAATAAAATTTTATATAACGAAAAATGTGTTTCATTTAATTTCATGTTTATTAGATTTGCTCAATTAATATTGCAAACAATTTTTTTAAATTGATTTGAAGTTTACTTTTGATAAGTGGTGAAACGAAATTGATCCATCTTATGACAAAAAAAAATTAAAATTTAAATCGAAAATTTCAATAAAACTTATTATATATGTTAATAAAGTATTTTTAAAACATCCATATAATTTCAAGTAGAAATATTGGAATATGAAGTTGATTTTACATAATATTCTTGACTATAATTTATTAAAAAATACAATTATTTTCATCAACTAATTCTGCACTAAAAAAATAAATGACATTGAGTCGAATTCGATGGAAGTAACTTAGGGCTGTGGAAACATATAATTAATTTGGAAATTTAAAAAAAAAAAAAAATAAATTAGAAGTACATTAAAATTTAATTTTTTAGGGGCCAAATTTTATTTTTATGTCTCAAAAAAATTTCTTTCGAAAAACATTTTTTAAGAGACAAAAACAACTGGAATCGTAATGAACCTTCACAGCAATTAATAATGAAAATCATTTTTATTTAGCAATTTTAAATTTGTTAAAAAATAGATTTTTGCTATTGTCGAAATACACAAACAAAGTTTCTACCAATAATTTTGTTAATGACATGAAACGAAATAAAAAAAAGTCAAAAAATGGCTATCAACCTTTTTTTTTTTTTTCTTAAACAAACCACAACTTCATAAGAATTTAAAACTTATTAAAATAGAACTTGAATCGAAAGTAAATTTCTTGAAAGTTAAAAAATAAAAAAAAATCGTTATCAATAATAACGAAATAAATTTTTAACTTTCAAAATCATATGAAAAAGCTTTTTATATCTTTTATTTTATTTGTTTTATATGAATGGTGTAACGAAAATATATATTGAGAATTTTTGTTTAAAAAAGTTTAACGCAAAAATGCACTTTGATGTTTACAAAAAAAAAAAAAAGAAAAAAACAATATTCAAATAATGTGGGAAAATTTTTTGAGATTTTTCTTATCAATGTAGAGAAGAAAAAAAAATAGATGCTTTTTTTTCCCAACATAAAAAAAAACATAACAAAATTCAAAATCAAGTTCAGTCGATGTCTTATTGTTTTGCGGTAAAGAGGTTGAAAATAAAAAAAATTAAAGCGGACTTTTTAAAAGTTTATATAATTTTTAGAAAAAAAAAAAAAACAAAATTGAAATAATTCAAGAAATCAATCTTAAATTTTTACAAAAAAAAAATTGTAATTAAATTAATAACAATTTTCAAATTTTAAGCAATATTTTTTTAATTAATATAAAAAAAAGCAAAAAAATCTGTCTTTATATAATTTTTTTTAAAAAGAAAAGTAAAATTTCTATTTGGTTTTTTGATTGAAAATAAAGAAAAGTGAGTTATCGAAAGTATATTAAACCTAATAGGATTGAGATAATTATTATTTCGAACGGATGATCAGTGTCAGAAGAGTGGTTTTGTCGTGTTAAGCTGGTAGTGTAAAAAAAACAATTAACTACGACTAACTTTCCTGGTCAATGTTTGCTTTCTTATTTTATTTTATTTATTTATTCATATAATAAGTTCTACCTTAATTTTCGAATCATTGGTCAAATACAAAAGCCCACAGGGATGTAAAATAGTGAATAATAGTATTTATTGGAGTTAGACAACCTGAATTGTTATAAACTGATTTTGTTTTTTCAAAGCGTGGTAGAGCGAAGCATAAGGCTCATAATTCAATTATTTAACGCTCAGCTATCATCATATACATCCAATAAAATCTGAAATTTACCCGCTACCAACCATTTATCAATGTTAGGATTTTTTTATTAATATATGTATTATATAATGTATAATTTGAAATTAAAATTCTTATTATTTTATATTTTCATTAATACATTATGTAACATTTTTAAAAGTACAATATTCATTCGTGTACTTGTATAATAGAATTACTTCTTATTCTGATATTTCTTGAAGAACTAGAATAAATTTTGAATAAAACGAATTTGATTCAAAATTTTATCCATTTAATAGTAAAAGAATGTATTCTATCCTCACTTAAATTTCCAAAAACTATGACGTTAACTTTATGTAACTTTCTAATTTGAATGTGAGCCAAATAAAATTACTGTAAGTTCCAAATAAGCAAAATTTATAATTTTTTTTTTTATGTTTCACAAGAGTTAATTTTAATAAATCAAAAAGAAAAATTACAGAAATTTTCTTTTTTTTTGGTTTTTTTTTTTTTTTTAATTCAAGGTCTTTGAAAAGAAAACTCCATTGTAAAAAGTTTTCTTTAAAAATTTTGTAGAAAATCTTTTATTTAATTTAAGATTTTTTTTTTTCAAAGACATTATTTTTAAAAACAATTTTTCTGAAAAGTGAAAATAAATAGAGTTTCATACAATCGTACTAAATTTAGTATGAATTTTTTTTTTTACTTAGAGAAGAACTTTTGTTTTTTGTATTTATTTCTCAAAGAAAATTTTGAATAATGTAATATAATAATAATAATATAAAAGATTTCATAAGGATATTCATTCTTGGAAAAAAATTCAAAGCAACCACTATATGAGTCAACAAGAAAAAGAAAATTTTTTATGAATGAAATAATTTCATTGTCATTATTTTTTGTAAAAAAAAAAAATTTTTTTATTTTTTTTAAATTTTGTTTTAAATTTCCTTTAAATTTTTTAAGTACTATGTTTACCAATTACCATATATTACTTTGTGGGATGTTAAGTTTTTATATATATTTTATTTTCTTGTATATTAATATGAGATTCTGTATAGTTAGAAGTTTTAAAGACCAATAAAAAATCAAATATCCCTTCTGCTCTTGCTGCTAGGCATAATGAAAGTTAAATTAAGTAGAATTAAAAATAAGCGAATTCCAGTGTCGTGTTTAGAGCCAGAACAAGATAATACCATGTTACACAGAAGAACAACACACTGCTTTAAATTATATACAATAATTATAATCATATATATAATAAATGTGTTTTCTTAATTTTCAATACATATTCCTTTCGATCTGGATTTGGAATCCTTTACCGTACCATTAAACACATATTCAATTAATATTGGCTACCAATGTAATGTATAGAAAAAATATAATATTAACATAGTGATCGTCAGTAAGTGAGAACAAAACTATTTGGCTACTTGTAAAAAATAAATGTTAAAAAAAAATTTAAATAAAAAGAAAACACTAAGAATTTTTTTTTTTTTATTAGATACTTAATTAATAATTTTCATTTTTATGTACTATATGTTTCAACAATATTTTGTTAAAAAAAAAAAAATAACTAATAATTTAATGTGAAATAAAAACTTTATTTTAATACTTATCTAGATGGGATCATAACTTTATAACCTTTATTTATAATTAAATATTTGAATTGCGTTCATTTATTTTAAATAACTATCTAAAAAAAATACAAGTTTAATGTTTAAAAAAAAAAAACTGAATTAATTAAATATCTTTAAATTTATTAATTATGTACTTCTTAATGTTTAGTTATAACACTGATTACTCCCCTAGAATGAATTTGAAATTACTTTTCACTGTAACTTAATTCTTATTTTGAAGTCCAGTTGCTATCTAATAGGAAGTTAGAATTTTTTTTAATTCTCTAAACTTCTTTGGAACTTAAATATTCTTATGATAACAGTCTCACATGAAATGTTTTCTTTAATTTAAGATTGATTCTTATTCACATGAGAAAGTGAAAGTGAAGGAAATTTATCACACAATACGTGCGCTTCTTATATTCCTATAAAACTAATTTATTTCATTAGCACGTTTTAAAAATAATATTGTATAGACTTCATTTACCAAAAAAATAATCATAATTGATGATTTATGAATGGTACATGATGATTTAATTTTTTATATGTATGGGTATATAGAATTGTTTAAATTTAAAGATATTCATATTTAAAAAAAAAAACTCAAAAAATTATTTCATTTCGATATTTATTTCACTCTACATTAAATATAAAAAATACATCTTACATGTGTTTACATATAGACATTGGTGAATTGGTAGATTGCAGAATATTATGTTATATTAATAATATTACAGTGAAACCTGCCTAAGACGGAACCGCAACGGACCGGAAAATAGTTGCGTCTTAGGCAGTTTTCCGTCTTACACGGGTTGATTTGAAAGGAAAAATCAAAAATCAAAAAAAAAAAGTTCCGTCTTATACAGGTTTCCGTCTTATACAGTTTCCGTCTTAGACAGGTTTCACTGTATATTACATATACAGAAACACTGCATTTCTTAACTAAATTTAATGTTCTCACTATCTATAGATAAAAAATGATAGAAAACATTATAGGTTTTTTAAATTTAAATTAATTATGGGAAATTGGTAAGGATACCGTCATTAAAAGAGTTTTTTATCTGATTGATCTTCAGAAAAAATTTTAAAATTATAATTCATAAAATAAATAAAAATTATTGTTTTGGCAACAATAAATTTAAGAAAAAAATTTTTGCGATTATGACCTGTGGAGTATGTGTCTGCACCATGTTTAGTACCAAAGTACCATTAATTCATATCCTTATTGTTATAATTTTAGTTTTTTATTCAATATTTTAGTAATGTTTCTTCTAATTTAGTTTTTTTTTAATAAAATATAAATGAAACGTAGTTTCTTTAATTACTCTTTTATTTTCACAAATTTCTTTCCTCATTAATCTAATACACAAAAAAAAGATGAATATGAGTAGGTACCTAATTGTTTTTATTATTTTCCATATCATATAATACTTGCATTTAGAGATTTCTTACATCACTTCCCTTCAATAATAATCTCATATCCAAAAAAAAAATTCACAAAAACCTTCCAAATAAAATATTCTGCTCAACAAACTAACAAAGAAAATAATAATAAAAAATTTAAAGCCATTTAAAATTAGATTTTTTTAATACTTTTTTTAACGAAATTTTCTTTTTTATTTGAATTGCAAATTGTAGAAAACTAAAAATAATAACAATAAAATTGTAAAAAGAAATAAACACGATCATTTATTATTTATAATAACATAACGTCGAGCTGAATAATTTCATAAACTATCATATTATACAACACTATTTTTATATATACTATATATAAGAAAGCAAATAACTTGCATTCATTTTACTGATCTGATTTGATGACATCACTTACGGATTTTTCTCCCTGCCGAGTCCAGACCGAAATACTTTTAAATTTATTTTTGCATTAATAATTAATTATAAATTTAATTATAAATACTTTACGGTGTATTATCATAAATTAAATAATTTAATGTGTTAATATAAAATAAGATTTTATTGATTTAAAACTTTAAAATTTTTATATTAAAAAAATCTTTGTACTTGGCTTATATATTAAGTGAAAAATGTTGGTATATTACAATTTGGTTAAAAACCCATGTGCAAAAATATATATGTTCTAAGTTATTTGATCATACACTGAAAAAACAGATAGCTGGCCCAACAAAAATTTCTGAATAATTCTTGCTATGCAAATTGATAAAATAATGTTATCACAGTAAGGAAAATTGTTATAGTCAAGGCAAGGATGCTGTATATCTATATAGTACCTATATAATAATGGATAATTATATTCCTTCTTTTACACTATATAAGCTTTGTCGTAATCCAAATATATTTCTTCATGCACCAGCTTATCAATTGGAAAAAAAAAACAAAAAATGGATTTTTTTTCACTGATTCATTTTAAAATTTTGCTTTATTTTATATTGGATTTTTGTACAAGCATTAACCAAATGAAATGTATTTTATTTTTATTCTTGTTTACCAATTTCAAAATAAATTTATAAACATTACCTAATTCAAAAAGTTTTAGAACTTTTTAATTTTATTTTAAAATCATGTTTATAAATGTACCAATCCCACACAAGATAACCATTATTATATTCAATTCTAATAAAATTTTAAAAATTAATCAAATATAATTGTGAACCTAATACAGATAATACTATGATACTTAATAATAAGATGCATATTATATATTACCCAAAAAATATGGAAATGGAGCAAAAAATAATAAAAAAATGTTGTTTCCTCAAATCCTCAAAACTTTATTGGAATTTTATTAGTTCCTTATACAAATACAATATTTGTTTTTAATAATTATTTTCAATCCAAAATAAATAAAACTCATCGATAGTATATCTGAACATCAGATTAATATTTTGGAATGAGGTCGACGTTCCAGATTCCAATGAACAAAAATTTTACAGATTTGGAATTTGGGGGCATAAATTCTTACTAATATCAATTCAAATTAAACTTGTAAAATTAGATCTTATTAAACTGGAAAAATGTTTTAATTAACATACAAAAAGAATAATATACTTCATACAGAACGCTCTTTGGGAGCTATGTACCTACTCTCTAAGTTCAACATTTCTAACATTTTTTTTTAACACCCATCGTAATTCATAACAGATTCGTAGCTAGTATAAAAATATAAATATCTGTGCATTATGATGACAACGGAAATTATCTAATTTTAGTAACCTATCATAAACATAAGCCGTGAAACTATCGTTATTTATTAAACTGACTCCCGTTTAATCGATAAAATGTCAAAAAAGTTATAGTAGAACTTTTTCAACTTTCAATAGCCATCGAATAAGATTATATCACCTTTCATACTATTTCATGTAATTTATTTTTTGATTATGGCGGGCGGTGCAGGGCGTCACACACAATAATAAAAATGATAAAGGAGAATCCTCAAAAAATTTTAGGCGAACGGCGACAGAAAAATTTCATCCTTGTAAAAAATCTAATCTTTAGTAGTTTTAATAAAAACTACAATAAAAATTAATGATATTTTTTTAAAATTCCATTCAGGAATTTGAACTTTTGGTTTTGTTTTGGAAACATACGAAAGTACAATAAAAAAGAAGAACTTTACAAGGTTAATATACAGAAAACAACAAAAAATGAAAGATTTTTTTAAGTCATTTAAATTTTCTGGTGATGATGCAATTTTAAATCAAAAAGTTTTTATCCAAGGCGAAGGTAGTTTACATTGCAAATCTTCACTTCATATAAATATAAAAAATTAAAAACTTTTTCATTTAAGAAATTTTAAGCGTATAAGTTATTGGAATGACAATCTTTTAAAACATTTTTTTATGGTTCAATAATAAAAATTAAAAAAAAAAATTAAAAAATTAATTGATAAAGCATTGAACTGAAAGAAAAGGATCATTATAATATATGTGAGCGCGAATAATTGAGAAAAACAAAAACAGAAAAAATGTTTTTATTTTTGTTAAATTATTTAACATAAAAATAAAACTAAAAATACTATCTTGATTGGTTTCAAATCAACTATAAATTAAATCTTTTTTATTGCGAAAGTGTTGAATAAAATTTTACCTAACGTAGAAAATTTGATTTGGACGTAGATTTCGAGATATAATATAGATTTTATTAATTGAAAATTCTCAAAATAATTTATTGGAGCTCAATACTAATGATAACTTTAATTAATTATTTATTATCAATTACTAAAAGTATTTTGACCCAAGGATTTATCATTTTCAACGTAAAATCTTGAATATCATAATTCAACACATTATAGGTAATAAGCTTGAGTGACATTTTTGACACTCTTTTTAATGCTTTGATATAAACATCTATATTAATATCTATTTGAATATTGTTTATGTATTTCTATATCAAACTATTTTTAATGATTCATTGATAATGTGAAATTATTATATCTTAATATTCTTTGTTTAAATTCGACATAAACTAAAGTTTAGTAGTTTAATGAGGTTTATTTTAACTATGTTTAAAATACTTTCACAGATATCCGATAAATAGAAGAAGTAAAATTCCAGCTTATAAAAGATATACATTCTAATTTCTAAATATCTTCAGTAAACTAATAGGTATATTTAATTTTATAAATTTTAGAATGCTTATTCTTGGTAAATTTTACTTTCAAATATTTCATCAGAACTTTTCTCCTTTTAAATCTATTTTTTTTATCATTATTATCGTTCCAATAACATAGTACCACTCAGGTATCAAAACAATTCATTTATAACATTATTTGAATGTTTATCTTTTTAACAAAAAAGATGAAAACATTTTTGTGTACTTTCCATATTTATCGTGTTTTTTGGAAACTTTATTCATAAATGTACAAATTCTAGTTTAACACTATCTATTTTTTTATTATTTTTGAATCATTAAAAAGTTTAATAATAATAATAATTGTGACAAAAAATTTCTAAAGTTTAATGTTTTGTTCGTATGTTTGCATAAATTATGAATGTAAGTTAATAATATGTTAGAATGTTCGATAACTGATTGCTAATATAATCAAGGTTAAAATATTAGTTAAGTAAGTACTTCAGAGTCAGTATAAAATCTTTTGGTTTGATACGTTTGACTGTACATTTAATTGTAATTACATTTGACTGTAAGTTTATATTTGACTGTATTTCTATTTAAACACATACCACAAAAGTACTTACCATCAAATATGTCATACAATCAAATGTTTGACAACTAACTTTATACTAATTTTGACATAAAAAAATATTTTCGCGTGGCTGTTCTAAGGGTTTTTTTTAATAGTTTATCATTTTTAAAGTATGTAGGGCTTTGTATAAAAATAATATGGCTAGTTGAGGACTTCTAATTGTATGCACAAACCTGTAGAATCTTAGTAGAATACGACCGAATCATCTTGATAGATTTTTAACTTACAAAAGCATGAAGCGAATGAACAGACAGACAGAAAATGAAAGCTGTTTTTTTTTTTTTCATTTTTGAAGGAAACTAAATACTCCCTAAATATATAATAAAAAGCAACAGCTTTCAACATTTATTAACGAAGATGTGCATTTGCAACAAATATTCATAAAGCATGATTCTATAAAAGAATAATTAACTATTTAATACAATACCATAATAATGATGAATTACATAAATTAAAAACATAGCATTTTATAATAATGTGGGAAATTTATTCGTTTAATAACTTTGTTTTCTTGTACAAAAGAAGATATTTAAATTACCCGTGCATATTAATTTTAGCGCCAAAATTATTCCGCTGCAATGCATTGTAGTCCAGTTCACCTTGACCTTATCGTCGTGTTTTATTATATATTTTTATAATAACTGCAAATTAAATAAAACAATAATAAACACTAGGTATACATACAAATTTTATTATTTATTTTATACTGAAAGATAAAAAAAATAAAAAATTACTTCAGGTTCAAAATTATTATATGTATATGCATACATTTATGTATAAATGATTTTATAATAATATAGGCATAATGTGTAATAAAATTATTTGATTTGATAAACATAATAATTTCCATAAATTCATCAGGTTAATGACACAGAAAATTATGTTTTTAAAAACAAATTTGACCTTGAGAAGAAATTGAATATGATTTTTGATTAATATTAAAGAAAGATTGAAAGAAATTTTTTTATAATTTTGTTAAAATAAAACAACAGGGAAAATAAGTTTTCATTCCCGCTCTCGGATTATGAAGAATTTATTATCAAATTTTGAAACAAACTAGTACCTAGCCTACCTAGTATAACTTATTGTGAAAATAAATTATGTAATTAATTCGATCAGTTTTTATTTAACAATATGTCGTTTGAGCTGTTGTCAATCACAAAGTATGCAACTCGGCTGATTACGAAGTGGTGACTATGTATTTCACTTACTAATATTTTCATTATTTTCTCAGCCTTTTATTTGCCAAAAACGCAAAACTCCACAAAACAAAAACGTCACAAAATTTATGGTTTAATAAACTTAGTACTAGTCAAGTGGTTTTACATAAAAATTAAAAAAAAAATCGAAAACTGGAATTATGAAATTTAGCAAATGAAGGGCGCATTTTTTTCAAAGTGCCTCCTGTAAAAAAAGAAAAATATATCTATGATGATAGTTGTAACTTGTAATTTTTTTTGTTTAACGTTCGAAGATTTATTGTAGTATGAAAATATTATGGGAAAATCGCCGATTTTAGATAATTTTTTTTTTTAATTAATTGATTCTATTTCTCTGAATTTTTTATTGGATCATTGTCGTTTTGTCAAACATTATAAATTCGATAAATAAATTATATTATTAACATTTAAAACTAAATACTCAAAATTAGTTTTTTGATATTGTAATACGATATAAATATTATATATTACATTACAAATAAATATAGTGTAAAATAATTTTGAAACCTCTAGAGATCTATTAGGAAGCTAACGTAGTATTTAGATTTCTAGTCTAATTGCTGTCTTCTCTTCCATTGTTGATAAAATATTAACGAAATCTTAAATTAATCCGAACATTTTTTTTTGTATTCGTTTTCTTTTTGCTCCAAACTATCCACAAATAATGGTTTTAGTATTTATTCTTGTCGAATTCAGTTCAAAGAAAATTTGTTTGTTCAAAAATTACTTTTGATATTAGTTTATGAATACCTTTTTTCAATAAATAAATACATAAGTAATATCAATTTATTTAATTTTAGATGTTTTAAATGGATTAAAAATTATCTTATACCCTTTGCTATCTTTGTTGTAATCTTGAAAATGTTTAATACCAAGGACAAATTTTTTAATAAAATTAGAATAACCTTTTACAATTTTACCTTTTATATATCTGTCTGTATTGCTCACAGATTTAATTAAGAATTAATTGAAAAATTTTTAAAATTGTAACTTAACAAAATAAATCTGTTTAATTGTCGTTTCAAAATAATTTTAATTTAATAAAGGCACTATACTACAAAAAAAAATTATAGGCCATGTAAAAAGCATATTTCAGCAATTAAGTAAAAAAGTCACTTATGTTTTTCTTGATTTTCATATAAACTTTCAATGACATAAAAATTCTTAAACCAAGACTAGTCGTTTCCTTCGTTTACTTCAAAACTCCAATACGTAAAAGATATAAAAAAGATATAACAACTTAGCTCGCCGTTTACGAAACTGACATTATAGTAGCCAATCATTTATTATTATATTTATTCACAAATTTTTTCAATTTGATTGATTTTTTCTTCAATAAAAACTTAAATCAACAATGAGGTCTGTCTGTGATTACATCTAATACTAATATTACATACTAAATTATTTTGCTCATAATTAAATTTAAAAATAATAAATAGTTTGTCAATAAAAACTTAGTAAAAATTTAATTTTTTTGTTTTTTTTTTTAAATTGTCAATATACCACCTAAAATTTGACCTTAAAATATACGACATTTTATCTAATAGATTATTTATTTCTAACATTTAACTATTTTTAACATTTTTAGAAGTTATTAGTTAACTATTAAAATACATAAAATAAAAAAGCAAATAATAAAGGTTTGTTTTTCTAATGATTTAATCGTGTTTGTTTTTTCAATGAAGTTAAACTTATTAGGTTATTTCTTTTTCAATGTATACTTTATATTCGTATACTTTGGTATGATTAGATCAGATTGAGCCAAGAACATTGATTTTTGATCTGTCCTAGCTTTCTCATATAAAAAAAAACAAACTAAAAAATCAAAAAAATATTTTCTGTGAGAGTTTAAGGTTTTTACATTTTTTTCACGAATTACATTTTTATATTTTAAGTACAACAAAACGGGCACTACTCGTCTCGATCTATCAAAGGTCTAAATAATTTTTATATAAAATTTTTATAATATTAAATAAAAAAAAAAGTTTAAACATATTTTTATGAAAATTAGTATACGAGTAGGTACGTAGGTATACGTTACGAGTAGGAAATTAAAAAAGTTTAGTATAGTATATTTGTATAGTAAATGAACAAATGGCATTGGTATAATGATAATGTTAAATGTAGGAGCCTAAAAAATAAGTTCAGCCCTTGATTGTGACTTAATATTAAAGTATCTTAAATCGAAATGCTGAAAACGGGCCGGTACTTTATTTTTGAGGTAGTCCTTTTCTTTTTTTTTTGACTAACTTGGCTGCAATGTGAATAATAAATTAATAATTATCTTACTACATGAATAAATGAAACCTAGTGCCGCCTTCAGATGCTATAAAATTATTTACATAAAAATAACTATAACTATTAATATAGTAAAAACTAAAATTAACATTATATCTTAGAGATGTATTTTAATTGTAAAATTAAGAAATATCATTTATTTTTCAAATTAAAAAAAACGAATTAATTCCCAGTTTAACAACTATTATGTATAATTTTTATGATTTTACGGTATATATTTCTTTTTTTCAATTTTACAAATAACATAAAGAGATGTCCAAATTGCGCGGCATTAACTCATATCGCTATATTATAAATCATAGCTATATATATAAACTCTTTATAGGAACTTTAATTCGATTTGAAATGATATATATAGCACCATTAAGAAATTATTTTCTTAGCTTAGAAACGGTCATTTAATACGTAATTTGAAAATATTTTGTTTGTAAATTCACAGAAAAAAAAACCACATAAGAATCAAAATGTGCAATAACTAAAAATAAACAATTATGTACTTTTTCCAACAATATTTATTTTAATTTCAGATATTCATTCCAAAAAAATGTCATCAAAATTGGTATCAACTATTACTTTGATTATTTTAATATTTCCACCAATACCGGTTAAAAGTTCAGCTGTGTTAATTGCTGATTTTACAATGTCAACGATGATTGAATTATCATCAAAGAGTCCGTTTTGCAAAATGCATACAGACAGGTGATAATTTTTTTTAACTTAATTCAAAAATTATTACATTGATACGTACAGAACTATAAATAAAACTTAATTAAATTAAGTTCGATTAACTCACATATTTAAAATCCATTATAAGCTTTATTAATTTGGCCTCAGTAGATTTTCGTGGTTTCATAGTGCGCTAAAAAAATAACACTAGCGCAAGCTCTGAGTTTAGATGATTTCCTTTGATTGTATGATAAATTGAACAAGTTGAAGAAGTGTTTTAAAAAAACATTATCAAATTAGAAATATTGTTCATAATATATATATAGTATGCAACAATTACCGATAACCAACTCGTGAGAATTATATATACAGCTAGAAATATTTATACATAATGTTTAGTGCTCTAGAAATAAATTCATTATGAAAGTTTAACATAACGTTCAAAAATTAACAGGGGAGATATTCAAAGAATGCTGCTGACCGCTGATCAAAGAAGAGTGCGACAAGTGCCAAAAGAGTCGGTTATGTCATTAGAACAAGTCTGCCATGACACAGCATCAACAGCAAGTGACCCTGCAGTAAGTTTTTAAAATTAGTTTAAATTATTCTGAAAATCTTTGGGTAAGTATACTCAAAGGACACAATTTTATTTTCTAAATATCATAAGTAAAAATGTATCTATCAAGTAAAAACATAAAGTATAAAATAATCTTACTATCCCTGTGCATTTTTTTCCAGTCGAATTGGAGGTGGGCAGGAATTTTATACTTAATTTTTAAAAATTAAGTATAAAATTCCTGCCCACCTCCAATTCGACTGGAAAAAAATGCACAGGGATAGTAAGATTATTTCATACTTTATGTTTTTACTTGATAGATACATTTTTACTTATGATATTTAGAAAATAAAATTGTGTCCTTTGAGTATACTTACCCAAAGATTTTCAGAATAATTTAAACTAATTTTAAAAAGGTATTTTTTATAAAATCTGTTTTTGTTCTTTTTTAGACTTTTCAAGGTGGTTTAGGCTTTATTTATCCAGGAACCAAATGGTGTGGCCCAGGTAATCTCAATATGTGTATAAATTTATTGGATGATAGAAAATATTGTTTTTTTTTTTGATAAAAAAAACTGTCTTGTAGATGGTTCGTGTCCACAATTCATTCATTCATTTTAATACTGTACATAATTGCATTATATAATAATATATGAAAACTTTCTTAGGTTATGGTATAAATTAAAATTTTAATAAAAATAGAAATAGTCATAAGTGTAATAATTGCATTACATATAAAACACTTAATACAGTAAATCATTCTCTGCTTATTATAAATATAAATCATATTTATTTAATTATTATAAATATGAATATAGTTATGTCATTCACATAGAAATGAGAATTAACAAATTAAATAAGGTGCAAAAGCAATACGTATAGAAATATATAAACAATAGAGAGTATATCTAAAATACCATTTTTAAATTGACTTGACTATATTTATATTTATAATTAATAAGAAATAAGAAGTTTCATATTTGTGTTTATATTAAATTCATGAATGGTATTCAGTTCAATATTGTACATTTTATGAAACTCCATATCAACATGTTGTTGTTTTCAATGAAAATTTTTCTTAAATTTACACAAAAGCGAACAAATCACATATAAAACAACACAAACACTTAATTCAAGTGAACAAAATGAAAAATTGACACAAATTCCAGTCGGAGATGGGAATCGAACCCACGACAAGGATAAGGGCAATACCACTACACCATGAATTTAAAAAATATATTACCTAAAATAGCTTAACTATTATGCTAAACCGTAAATATTGAAAAACAAAATACATAAGTATATTCTTTAATTAATTTTTGTTAATAATCAAACTTTAACATTTTTGTTCATACATATTTCTTAAGAACGTCGTGGTATTTAAGTGCATATTATCTATAAAATTAAATTTTATTATAATTTAATTTATCGTTTTGGAAAAATTATAACAGAAATTTCTATGTCAAAATTATAATTACATTTTAAACGGAATCCTCTAGATTTCTCGGCCTTTTTTATTTCATTTGTAGATGCTAATAAGCCGGTGAATTTTAATTTAATATCTAATAACAAACAATTCTTAAGTTAAATTTTTGTTGCTAAACATAGTTTTATGGCCCTGAAGGCGTATATTTTAAGCGAAAATAAATATATCTAAACAAAAGACCACAAACTTTAATTTTTAATGTAAATAATTAATGTTTGTGAACTACATTTCGTTTTAGTTTATTTTGCCCACAAAAAAATTCAAATTCAAATAATAATTCAAAAAAGACACTTTTACCACATAATTTTATTTTAATAAAGAAATAAGTAAATTTTTTAATTAATTTGGGTCAAATAAGAAGTTTTGGACTGACAATGTGAGTTTTGTATCAAGCCCTGTTTCCATTAAGCATAGTCACTATTTAATGTATATTTTGTCGTAGATCTTTAATCGTCTTATAATACATCTTACCTTTTTCACGGATTTATGATTGCAAAATTTGATTTCAAATCTTTATACATATATTATTTCAGGTAATTTGGCGACGGATTATTCTGATCTTGGAAGATATACTGAAGAAGATAAATGTTGTAGAGAACATGATCTTTGTCCAAATACCTTAAGCCCTGGTGAATGTAAAAAAGGCCTCTGCAATACTGGACGTTTCACGAGATCGCATTGTGATTGCGATGCAAGATTCCGGCGATGTTTGCAAGGACTTAATACAGGTAATTTTAAAAATTTTAGTGTGGGATGTACAGACTGCAAATGAAAATATATAGGTACTCCATCATTTTAATAAAATTTTCATATTTGTTTTTTTTAGAAACAGCAAATACATTGGGAGCAGTTTTTTTTAATGTTGTTCAAGTAACATGCTTTCGAGAACGTAATCCATGCACCACTTATCAAAGGTATGGTTGTCCACTAAAGTACGAAAAGTCGAAATTTTTCATTCCCAAACAAGGTCGAGTAGTAGCAAAAATAATAAAACTAACATCACACAATCACATCAATGAGAATTCAGGGCGATCTTTAAGCAGGGAAAACGACTTTTCATCACAAAATGAAATACGTGATGATTCATTTACGTCTAAAATTGGTATAAGATTAGCTTCTATTGGTTTAATTGTGGGAAGCTTTTTGCGAGAAATGGCTAATTTCAATATAGAAGAATTTGTGAATAATTTAATTACTACCAATAACAATCGAAAGTATTTCGCAGAAAAATTTTACCACAGTCGACCTGAACAAAATTACTTTAAGAATAATTTTGGATAATTTAAAAAAGCGTTGGTTATAATAAACTTATAAAAGAATTTTAATTTTGAAGAAATAAAAAAAATCATGTTATTTAAAAAGTTGCAAGTTTTCGATTTATAAGAAAAGTCGTAAACATTTTAAAAATTCTATAAATAATACTCTGTAATTTTTGTAATTTACTTACCAAAATTACTTACGAAAAGTTATTTCGCTTTTAGGCCTAACTATTATCTTTTTTCAATTCCGTTTTTTTTTGCGTTCATAGAATTTTCATTATCTGAAAATTTTGATCTCCATATGATTTAAGAGTCACGTTTTTTTTTATAAACATTATATTTTATTTAATATTTTGTATTGTGATATAATTTTTTTTAATTTGTATTGTATAAGTTAATATAATTTTTGTAATAATTATTTTTGTAAGAATTATATTACTAGATCTTAGTTTTAATTTTAAGTCAAAATATATCAAACTATGGAACTTATTTGAAAGTTTTTTTCTATATCTAAATTTAATATTTTTTTTCTGGTTACTAATTAAGGCTACATTTCTTATTATGTTAATTGCTACTACATCAGTTTCTAAAAAATTTTATATTTTTTTAAATTACTACTAGGAATTATAAAATATCACATTAGATACTCTAATTTGTGATTTTCTATGAACTCCACTAAAATTTATAACATTATTAATCGTTAATTTTTTTTTAAATGCTTTTTTGATAACCAAATGGTTTGTTGAGGGATACTATATACACAAAATGAAATGGAGGTACCATTACGTCAAATTTTCTTTGAAACAAAATTTAAGAATATTTTAAATATCCTGTGATGAAAAAATATTAAATTATCAGCTTTCAAATAAGTTTTATAAACATATGTCTGTACATTGTTTATACCATATATAGGTATATTTAAGTACGGATACTTACTTGTATATATAATGTACATTCATTAACTATGTAACAAGTTTTTTAAAAATATTTATTTTTACATTATTATTTATTTTCTTTTTTTTTTTTTTCTTTCAATTCAGATTTATACTCAAATAAAATCCCATCATTTCTTTTTCAAATGGCAATACAATTACTTTTTTACGTTTAAAGATTATTACTTGTCAAGCTTAAGCACCAAATGAATACCTATAACTTGCGTAAACATAATGTGTATGTTAAACACAATAACTTTGTATAAAAATATAATTTTGATGTTGCTAGAAGTATGTATATCACACTATTTATGCTATTTTCAGAATGGGATACAATAAAACAGAGTCAGATGAGCTATGTTCCCAGTGGAAATATCGTCCAAGCGAGAAGTTTATTCCAAATCAGTCACCATGGAAGTAAAATTCTTACTATTTTAACCTATTCATTGAAATATATACATAAACTTGGTTATCATAATACAAAAAAAAGATTTTAAAAAATAATGTAAAGAATTTGTTAGAGTTAAAGAGTTAAAGCCAGGGCTTTTTTTGGAAAAAAATATTTACCGGAACGCTATATTATTTTTAATTCTATAGAATGAAAACTGATACAGAAACTGAATTTCTGTTGATTGTATTGTACATTAATATTAAGAGCCCTCGACGTGAAATTCTGTTTTCTATTTTTGCAGTTTTTTTGTTTTATTTTACAGAAAATAAACGGCCGTGAAAAATGCGACAAAAAATGTACGAAAACACGAGAAAATCACAAAACTATATTTGAATTTTATTTCTGTGCAAAAACTCGAATTTATCAAAAAAATTGAAAAAATTTTAGAAATAAATGAAACTAAATAAAAATTGTTTAGGAAATTTAAGAAATTCAAAATTCTCTTTATTTCTGCGTTTGAGATTTTTTATTATCTTTTTCCTTTACTGCATAATCTCAGCAAATATGTTCAAGTTTTTCTAAGGCTCATTTGGGCCAACAAAACTCAAAATTTAAAAAATCCGCCTCACATACTGTCTCATATCCGCCTCATATACTGTCTAACATATCAAAAAATCACTTCAGTCGAGATTGTATTAACTCTAGAATCAAAGCATTTATTTCCATTTTGCGCAGTGAGGGCTCTTAATAGGCGGATTAGGCGTTCGAACATTGCAAGAAACTTTCTATGCGTTACATATCTCGCCTCCTCTAAGTTTTTTTGGTAGGGTATTAAAATAACTATTTATTATTTTCATATTCTTGGGATATATTCAGGGGCGGATTTACGAATATGCCGCCCCTAGGCACTTTTTGAGAGTTTCAGTGTGATTGTAATTTAAATAAGAAACAAACTGTATTATTTAATTAGCTCAATTTACTTATTCTTTTTTTTAATTTTTTTATTTATGAATTTATCGAATGTATCTTCATATAAAATTATTTTAACACTTCGTTCTCGATGTGCATAATTGAAATGTAATTTAATTTCGTTTCTTTCAATTGTGATCGAAGATAAGTTTTAATTCTATTCAAATAAGAAAACAAGCTTCCAGCAGAACAATTATGCTAGTTTCGAAATACGTTCTTATTATTTTTTTGTAGATTAGTTACATATTCAATTCTACAAATAGAAAAATTTATTTATTTGATTTTTTTTTTTTTTTATCGGTTTTATGTTATATTTTGCCGCTCCTTCAAATCTGCCACCCTAGGCAGGCGCCTAGTGTTCCTATTCGTAAATCCTGCGCTAGATATATTTAAAAACTATATTATAAGTGACACTTTGAAAAATAAATTTAAATTCTTCACTTCCTGAAATCTTCAAAGTAACGTAGAATAATTAGTAATCGCAGAATAGGTAACTAGACAAAAAATATAGAAAAAAAATAGCAACCAAAAAATAGCAATCGCAAACTTAGTTATAGCAAATCTATGATTTAAAATTTTTATTAGATAAAAATTATTGTTTATTACGAATTTTTCTCATGAGAAAAATAACGACAATTTTTTTAATCTAATAAGAATTGGTTTTTTATTTTTTATTTAATTTATATTTACCGGAGCTGCGCTCCGGTGAGCTCCGGTACAAAAAAAGCCCTGGTTAAAGCTATTATATAGTAATGTATTTAAGAAAATATTTACATCTGTACCTTTATGTTAATTACATAAAAACAAAAATAATTGAAAAAAAAATGAAATGAATAATAATAAAATATATTTTAGTCAATAAAAATAATTTTTTGTGTATTTTTTTAAATTATTTGCCGCCACCGCTATAAAAATAATTTTGTTTTTTTTTAACTTTTTTCTTTCTTTTTCCGAATAGTTTCTATAAAAATATCATAGATGGCTCTAGTCATGTAAAATTGTCGCTTTATTTTTTATATGCGGATAAAAGCTTCGTCGAATTCTCAATTCGAATTTGAAGTCAATTCGAATTTCAACAATTTTAAACTTTGTAAAATTGCCATAAGCTTAACATTTTTTTTGTAATAAAAAATTGTGAAAACAGTTTTATTTTGTATACCTACCTAAGTTTAATCATAGAGGAATAATATTTATAAGAGGGTCAGAATTCATACAAGTAAATTTCAGAATTTTATTTTAAATAACTCAAAAATGATGACAATATTTCCAATGTATTGAATAAAAATTTCATACTCAAATGTGTTTATTCTTAATACAATAATAAAAATAATAAAATTAAGAATAAACACATTTGAGTTAAAAAATTTTACTCAATACATTCAAAATATTGTCATAATTTTTGAAAAAAATTTACTTGTATGAATTCTGTCCCTCTTATAAATATTATTACTTAATGGTTTAATGTATGGTTTAATGTATGCAAATGATTTTCTGTGAAGATTGTTTACTTAATTACTCTTAGAAGTAAACTATTGGAAAGGTAGGGTAGAAGCACCAGAGAGCCGCCCGGTACTAGTAACCGCCCACTTTCCACTTTATATCTAATATTAAGGAAAGTATGGTGTTTTGCTTATTTCAAAGCACAAATTTGTCTGCTCAGTTTTCAGCAACACTCTTGCAAATTTTGGATGCATAGGTCCAACTGGAATTTAAAAAAAATCGGTTTAAGTTTGTGATGAAATACGAAAATTTATAAACGGTGAAAAAATCTCATTTTGTTTAAGGAATTCATAATTTTAATTTAATTAAACTTTTATGAATAAAAAAAAATACACATGTAACAATTTTTTTTTTAATAATATTATTTAAATAGATTTTTAATAAAAAAATATTTTTTTTTTATTTTTAATAATAAAAAAAAAGATGGGCGTCTTCTGGAACAATTTTTTACAACTCAAATAACCGCCCGCTATGTTTTTGAACCCGCCCAGTACGATTTTTCCTTGATTATAGTACCTGCGAAAGGGAAAACGATTAGAGAACAACATTCAATAGAAAAAAATTCTGTTTATGATTCCGCTCAGAATGATTTCTCCTTGATTTTAGTACCTCCGGAAAGAAAACCCAAGGAAAAGCATTCAGTAGGAAAAATTAATGTTTTTTAATCCGCCCATAACGATTTTTCTTTGATTATAACACCTGCGGAAAACAAACCAAAGAAAAAATTTCTGTTTTTGAATCTGCCCAGAACTATTATTCCTTGATTAAAGCACCACTGAAAAGGAAACCTAGAGAAAAAATTTCCAGCTCACAGGGATTCCAATCGTGCAATCAGAGAGGTTGAATTCATTAGTAAATGGAGAGCGATAGTAACAGAAGATTCAATTAGAAAGAAAGCTAATCAAGTTTCACTAATTTTTTTTACTATTTTCGTTGTATGTTTTTTTAATGAATAAAGCTTAAAGTTAGGTTTAATTAAGGAAAAAATTTAATAATTTTATTTTATTTATTTCCATTTTATAGGTATATTTATTTATAAATATAAATATAATTATTTTAATTTTTAAAAAACTGAAAATGAATTGAAACAATTTTTTTTTTTGTCAAATTTACTTCAATTTCCCTTCAGAATTTGTATGGGCGGATACTACAACTTATATGGACGCATCACAAAAACCTAATTTTCTCTTAAACCGTAATTCAAATGAAATAAGCAGATAGTAGTAATTATAGCGAATCGCTCTAGCTATCTATTGATATAAAGATGTATTCAATATCTCTTATGCAGGATTTTTTACGCGTTGTCAAAGTCTGAAAATTCCTTAAGTGGGTGGTTACTGGTGCTTTTACCCTACATACCTCTGGGTAATGAGTACCGCCGCCATTTAGAAAACTAAAACTATTGAAAAAAAAAAGGATCGAGAAAAGAAAAATGCAATCAGCTTCAAAGCGCCAAGGGTTAAAACGTATGTAAAATTCAAAACCGTTTCTTTCCTCAGTTTATCTGCAACAATTTCATGTAAAATCCACCGAACTGAATTGAATATAGAGACCCAATGGAAATTACTATAATTAATTAATACAGAGAGTACTTTCTTCAAAATATATATATATATACAGTAAAGTAATTAATAATAATTGATAAATTTTGTAAATTTCGTTTTAAAAATTTAAATATTTACATTGGTAGTTAAAATTTCACCTACAAAATGATTATTTTTTATTTAAAACATTCTGGCAATGCTATAATGCATATTATTATTTTCTCCATTTTTTTGTTTCCATTTCAACAATAAATAATTTTCCATAATTTTACTGGAAAAATATGTGTATTGGGTTAAAAAAAAACGTATGAAAAATCGGTTTACTGGTATCATTTTAGTCTTATTTTGATTTCGTAGTGATGTGATGGGATTTTAAAAACGCGCGGTTAACTTTTTTACCTGTTGTTTTTATTGAAAGAAAAAAAATACAATTGGTAAATTTTTGTTTTTTTTTTTTCTATTTTTTACAAAAATTTAAATATCAATCAACATTTTGATTATTATTATTATTCTATTAAAAATTGAATTGATTTAATTATAATTTATAATCAAATTGAAATTATTTAAAATAAATTAACATCAAAATAAAAATAAGTAAATTAACAAATAAATAATACAAAAGCAAAAAAAAAAAAAAACCTGTGGAATTTAAAGCAAAAAATCTCTGAATCAATTTCAGCAGCAGCAGACTCAGCAGTTTGCCACAAAAATAATTGAATTTTTTTTTTTTTAAACAAAAATCATATAATTTTATAAATTAAATATCCAAAACAATAATAAATTTGAAAATTTTATTTTAATTGGATTTATTTCAATCTAAAACTGAAATTGAAAATTATTACCTAGGTACCTTAAATTAAAAAAAAAAATAATAATTGAGAATTGCGTTACGTTGCGATCTTATAAAAATAAAAAAAAAATAAAAAATTTAAAAAAACATCAAAAATAACATCGTCGTCGTCGTCGCACACAAATATAAAATTTAACTTAACATGCCAGATGAAAAAAAATTCCAGAGCTATTAAAAAAAAATTTAAATTTATTTTTTTCTCTTTTATTCCTTTTCAGATAAATTGATAAAAAAAAGAGAGATAAAAAGAGAATTTTTTTTTAATTTTTATAAATTCTATCTAGTGTGCAAAAAAGTAAACAAAACAAAAGGAAAAATTATAATAAAAATAAAAAAAAAAAATTAAAATAAAAATACATACTGGAGAAATATAAAAAATACACGATTTTTAATTGTGTTAGTGTCAATAGTTTTTTTTTTCTTATAATGGCAAAGCAAGATCAGCAATAAATGTAAATAAAGAAGAAAAAAAAATTTACTGCGATTTTTAAGATATTTGTATCTTTTTTTTCAATTTTGTTTTTTTTTTTATGTCGAAATAGAAAATTGAAGTTAAATTTAATTCTTCTGATTATTAATTATATCTAATTAAATGAATATTTTTTTTTTTAATTATAAATATTAAAGTAGAGACCTATAGGTACTTAGGTACCTCCTAACTAATATACAACTAGATATACAGAACTCTTTACTTTTCCTATTAGGTAGGTACCTAGGTATTTAGTTTTTTTCAATTGGTACCAATAGTTATATCTGTTTATATTCGAAAATAAATTATCCACAACTAAAAGTTAGACAATAATACAAATAATACAATAAAACAAAACATATTGTCCTTTCAAAAGCAGAGAAACCGATGTTAAAACTATGTATCTACCTGCCTACCTACCTTTTTACTTACCTCCTCTCCGTAACCATTAAACAGTTTCGATATTCTAGTACATACTTGAAATTTTTCAGATGTTCAAAATTATTTGCTGTGAAACAGTTAATTAATTTCAGAAGAATACTTTAAAGAGTAAGAACCAAGGTAAACACATGATAATGTATTAACGTAGAAGTAATGCAAATATACAACAAGCTACCGACTGATTGAAAATATATAAATAATGTATCCAAGTACAAGTACAAAGCAAGTACATATGTATTGTAAAATATGAAAGGGAAAAATGTTAATAGAAAAATTATGTTTTTTTTTATAGAACATCTTTCAGATTGTTATATAATAACTATTTATTATTTTCTATAAATAGAATTAATAATAATAAATTAATTACCTAGTTATGAATTTACTTATTTGTGTTAAAATTGTTTATAATTGTTTATATACCTACAATATCTATTTACTTACTATACTAACATATTTATTCGATAATCCTGAATTGTTTTCAAATTCAAGTTAAATTGCTACCAAGGGTGCAAGTAAGATTTTTGATAAAGAAAAGAAGTAGTTAGGTATAATTACTTAGTTCCAAACTGAAGGTTAACTAAACTGACTGACGTAATTTTTCAGATATATAAAGTTGATTTTTTTAATTTTAAACTAAAAAATATTTACTTAACTATAGATGCTTAATTTCAATTAAAAAATTAATAATAATTATTATAAACAAATAAACAAAATTCTTATTTACAGAGAATAATTTAATTTGGATGGAAATTTAACTCAATTAAATTTCTGAAAAAAAAAAAAATAATAATAATAAAGAATAAAAATTCTGACTACTTTTTACTTAATTTTTTTTTTTTTTATATATATTTATAATTATAATACTTTTACATTAATATACATTACTAAAAATATAATAATTTTAATTGAATACACTAAGCGCCAAAAAAAAAATAATAAATTATAATAAAAATAGTGATAATAAATTTTTTCAAGAGTTTTTCGATGAAAAATAAACATAGAATTTAACTTTAATTTCGCGCCAAATGAAAATAATGAAGAACGGCAAAATGTTGGCCGGAATATTAAATTCAAACGGTATATCCCGCAAGGGTTTAGAATATTTAGAATTTGAAGAATGTATTGTCGATAGTCCCGAGTTTCGTGAAAATTTAAATCGCCATGAAAAAGAATTAGATCATACTAGTCAACAAATAAAACGGATAATAAAAGAAGTTAAGGATTTAATGAACGCAGCTAAAGGTGAGTGTTCTCAAAAATGCATGAATGGAATAGGTATATTTTTCTTAAACTAAGTATGTTTATCTGACACTGCTAGAAGTTTATAAGCAAACTTTGGGCGCCTAAATAACAATATTACTTACTCATTTCATTCCCAAAAATAAGTATAGTACTTAAGTAACATACTTAAATGATAAAAAGAGTTTTATTTGCGAAAATGTTATCAACAATAATATACTTACTTAGTGATAATGATAACAATGAAAAATATATGATACAAACTTATACACATATAGAATATATACGTAAGTACATTTATAATTCAATTTTGTCATATAAATTTTTTTTTATTTATCAAGAAATAAATTTTGATTAATAACGTTTTCATAATAACATTTTTAATTAAACAAAAGAATTTTATATACGAGTATATTAAATATTTTGTTTTTTTTTTTTTTTATTGATAGGTAGACAATAATTTTTTGAACCCGATCAACGCTGACATAAATATTAAGCCGTTTAGTGGAAAAAAAATAATTTAAGATTGATTTTCAAAAGGATTTAAAACCAGAATAAAAAAAATAGATTATTACCTTTAAAAGAATAAAAAAAAATGTTTAAGTTACAAGATTTTGTTAAGAAGACGAAAATATGTTTTATGTGTGAGGAAATTTTTTTCGAATTTAACTAAAAATTAAAATCGTGGGATTTTCATAAAACAAATATTTATTAGTCTTTTCTTTTAACAGCCTCACGATTTTAAGTTCTAGTCCATTTTTAGATTGTTTATCATTTACTCCATTCTGCAACTACCCACATTCATATTTTCATCGAAATCTATTTTCTGCGAGATTTTCTGCTACTAGTCCGAATCCGTGACACAACTTTTTTTAATTAATACAATCGACCGAAATTTATACTACTTACTAAGTTTTATTTTGTCGGTAATGTAGTTTAAAAATAAATTTTTACTTACCGACGAAATTGCATTACCAAGCGTCTACCTTATAATTAATTGTTAACGGTGTGTGCAATTGGATGTTGAGCGCCTCGATTTTTTTTACGTATTGTCATATTATTATGTGTAATTATTTTATCGATTAAATTATAGTAGGTAAGTACTTATATGTAAATTATACATTTGACTTGTAAACTTATAAGTACATATAAAATTTTTGTAAACATTTTTATGTTTTCAGAATTTAATATTGTTTAATAGTCTGAAGATGCAGCAAAAATAAGCCAGCAAAATATTACGCAAAATAAAAATAAAATTGAGAATAATACTTACCTAATGCAATAAAGTTTTTTATTAATAAAAAATTTTTCTAAACTTCTGGAAATTTCAGTTAATTTTTATTCTATTCAATCCTGTTTTTATCATAAAAATTATTACTTATTAATGACCTAAGTACTTAATTTTTTTTTTATTTTGTTTTAATCAAGGTTTTAATCCCTTTTTAATCTTTCAATAAGGAATTCAATGCATTTTCATCGATTTTCACACAATTTGTTGTGAATTTTATCCTTCCGTGATTTATGTTTTGTTTTCCACTAAATACACGGCTTGATATTTAAGTCAGCGCTGATTTTCTCTTTATACGATGGAAAGGAGTAAAGTATAGGTGGAACAGAAAGGGTACAACCGTACAACTAAGATAAGTTTGTGCCTCGGTTTGTACCCACTTACTTACTTGAAAAAATATTCTTGCTTAATTCTCTAATTTAAGTAAACAAAAATTTTAAAACCAGTTTAAAAATTAAAAGAATAAAAAAAAATTATGAATATTAAGTTAATTTATTCCGCGATTTATTCTAACCATACCTTAATAAAAAATAAAAAAGGTGAATCTTTGACAATCCTTTGCAAATAAACATTTATCGTCTATAGTAATTATATAGATTTAAAATTAATATTAATCGAATCTATTTTGGTTGTTGATAAATAAGTAAGGCAATAAGTATAACATTATAAGATTATAACCTACCTACCTACTTAATTATTAGCGTTTAACAAAAATTAAATAATGAATAAGTATATACTTAATCAATGCTGGAGGCAATGTCAATGAAACTAAATACCTAGGAAAATAAAAATTATACCAAAATTATAAAATATTAAGTAAGTAGGTACCTTGCTGAGTACTTTAAGTACTTTAAGTGAATATCTCTTACTAATAAATTGTCGTTGTCGATAATATTAATATGTAGATGAGCATTTTTTAATTAAGTACGTAAAGCAACTTAGCAAATTACTTAGATGTTTTCTTTTCTTCATAAAATATTAGAGCAAACTGAATTTATGGAAGTTAGTCGAGATTTTTTTTATTTAAAAATCTAAAACGATGTAAATAAGTCTTTTATCCTAAGTATTGATTACGTTGCAAAATAATAAATTATTAACTATGTATAATAATATTAAAAGTAGTTACTTAGATAAGTACTTTATTTCAATATCGCTATATTAGTGAAATTTACGGAGGCTAATATCGTAGTCAGACACAAAAATAATCATTGTGTTATTCGGTACTTAATTGCCATAGAACAACTACCGTTAACAGATAATTTAAAATCGAAATATTTTGTAGAGTACTTACCTAAGTATATCTCGACCTATACTTTGTTTCAGATTTTTTTGTTATTGTTGTTACTTTATTACTATTATTGTTGTATTTATTACAGTTAATTACAATATCATAAATCTGCTAATATTATTTTTACGTTTTTGAAAAACTCTTATTTTTTCCTTATCAATTGTATAAAAATAATAAGTACTTACCTTATCAAATATAAAATGATTACCGCATCAAAATCGAGATCAACATCTAAGTAAGTTCTTCAATTTTGTAAAGGTACACACGTACACACTTTTAACTATATGTAAGTAAGAAGTTGTTATCAATAACAAAAAAAAAAAACATTTTCAATTAAAATAAAAAAAAAACTTTGAAGATACCGCTTGGCATCGTAGGTCATCAAATAGTAAATAATGTTCCTGATCGATTTTTTTTTTAACATAGAAAATAAATACTAAGAGTCTGTTCACTTATTAGTGATTATTGAAAAAATTAAAATCGGATTTAATATTCCAGGTTTTTTAATTTGTGAACGACACGATTTTACTGCTGTTATTTAAAAAAATGAAATAATTTTGTCCTAAAGCCGTTCACAAATTCAATTTTACTTTTTTAAATTCTGCAAAGGGAAATTTTAAATTTCCCATAACAAACTAAATTTGTAGGTCTACTTTTAAGTGAATTCAAAAACTAAAATTGTATAGAGAAGAAAAAAGCGGCAAAAATGGGTAAGAAAATTCGGTCGGTCACGTATTATTATAAGTATTTGATTTCAGTCGGCCAAATATTATTTTATAAGTAGTTGATTTTAGCAGATTATACAGAATGCAGAAAATTACGTCCTCAATTTATAAATTGTGACATTTGTTTTACAGAAAAGGGAGATTTCTTTTTTTTCAATCGTTTAATAAGTGAACAGACTCTAAGTACCTAAATAAAAGAATTTAAAATAAATAGAACTGCTTTATCGTATTATATACAAAATAAAAGTGACCGATTAAAATGGGAATCAAAATGTCAAAATTAATAATCAAAATGGTAATGCGCGAGCAAAATAAAATTAACAAGTTGCTCGATGATAATTCCCGCGCTTCTCTTGGCTTTGAATAAACTGTATAAGTATTTAGTTAAAAAACGCGCAGCTAGTATGGAAAAAAAAAATTGGCCACTTTTTAATTCTGATTTCTGTTCTACTAAGTAAATATATTTGTGATGTTCATTAATTCAGAAAGTAAGGACCTAAGTAAGTATAACATCACTTAATCATACTTGAATATATACCTATCTAAGTGACTAATATTACTTTCCTTATGAATAATTCAGTAAGTACTCATACATCGAGGTATAGAATACATATATATGATAAATGATAAATAAATAAATATTTTTCAACGTGACTGGCCGTCTACTTACCTTAAAAAAAAATATATATATTTTTTTTTTAATTGAAATAATGAATTGTGTTTGTTTTTAAATTAATACTAAAAAACAAAAATAATGTTATTGTAAATAAAATGAGAACAGAAATATTAAAAAAAAGAAAAATTAATATTATATTATTTTTAAAGTGAAAAAAAAAAAATTTACTTCAAATGAACGTGCTAAAATTCTAATTTTAATAATTTTTTTTAAGCTCAAAAATATATGTAAGTGAATGTATAATATTAAATTCAAAACAAAAACAAATTAAAAAAAAAAAATTATGAATATTGATTTGGAGTTGAAACTTTTATGGTCAAAGTTACAAATTTTCCATAATTGTTGAACTTTTTTAAAATCGAAAAATTTCACTTGTGTTGTGGAAAGTTTAATAAAGCGCAAAAAAATATAATAACAATAAAATAACAAATATGGAAAATGAAATAGAAATTGAAAAAAAAAAAAAATATTAAATAATTATTTTCTACTTTTGATTTCTCAATATCAAAAATGTTTTTAATACTAATCCATTAAAAAAATTCATAATTTCTAAAATATTGTGTGATTTAAAATCAAAGTATTAAAAAAATAAAACTATAAGTATATCTATTGATTAGAATTTCCCTGATAATTTCTATCTTGGTTTGCATTATTTTCTTATTTTAAATAATTTATATTCAACAGGCAATTTCTTTTCGGAAAAAAATTTTTTTTTTTGATGGGATGAATTGAGTCAATAATGAAGTGTGGTGCGATTATGGTCGACAACTAGGTAGTTAATATTAGATACTTAGCTGCTTATATTATTTGGAGAATATTCAATTTACCATTATACTGAATAAAATTCTCGAAATGAAATTATGTGATTCCTACAAATAGAAAAATTGACAAATTTCAGTCCGTGATTGGAATCGACCCAACGCCATAAAATAATGGCAGTAACACAACATCGATTGCTCTCTCGGATTTGACTAAGTTTTAGTTTAGATTAATTTTTATCACATAAAATCAAGACTTAAATTAACTTGCGTTTTAAAATCTTTGGGCTATTAAGTATATACTATGGTTATGAATAGTTCTTGTGATTTGCGTTCTTATAAAATATCAATTTGAATTGTCTAAACAGGAAAAAATGTAGGTACCTAAGTATGTTCTTATTTGTGATTTTACTTAGATGAATACGTCGATGTATACTTAATTCGCTGGTGCTTTAGTTAAGTACTTATATGAAAAAAATTCTAAATTAATATACCTAAATGAAAGTCAAAAACAACTAACTATCCAAAAAGATTAAATACCCGTAATAGTTTACTTCAAATTTATAATCCTAATATAACTTAACTTATGATCAAGCTTATGATAAAATACATAAGTATTATGTGTAGTAAATTATTGTTATGGGTTCCAAGCTTCACTTTTTTGTTTATATTTTTTAATTTTTTAATTGATTTTCAACTTAGTAACATAGACAAACCTAATTATTGGAAAATTAAGTAAGTATAACAATTTTTTAAATAAGAAAAAGATTGGTCTTTTAAATTGAAAGTTTTGGTCAACGGGTTTTTATCTTGATAACTGATAAAAAATACTTAAATGTTTTGCTTTTGCAATATACTACAATACTACTAATAAAAACCGTGAAAACATTATGCAAAAAAAAACTTCAAATAATGTTAAATGAAAATCCATACTTTGCAATCAGTAAAATTGTTTCAGAATTTATTTATTAAATAATAACTTTTTATTCATATACAAGTTTATACTAATCTAGTTTTACTTTATATGTAGGTAAGTTATTTTACTACTATTACTACTAATACTGCTTATGTAAATATTTGTGTGTAATATTTTTATTTTGTAAGGTAACTAAGTTTGTTATGTGGGTAATTGAGTACCTATCACCTGAAATATTGTTTTTGTGTAAATGTAATTATTAAAATTATGAATATTTTCACAGTGATATAAAGTTATCCACGTTAGCTACCCACAATATATTAATATGTTGTTCTTGTAGCCCTGGAAAAAAAAGAGAGTATTGTAATACCTACAGCCGCGCATGGAAACTCGAAAAAAGTCTTGAATGCACGTTGCCTTAGTTGAAATGCGAAAGAGGGGTTATAATCTGTTTGATCCTCAAGAAAAAACTAAATAAAATCAAGTAACTAATTAAACTTAGTTGATGTTTGTGTGAATTCGTGGATAACTTGACCTTGCGTCGGTTATTTCATTCGACTCGGAATAACATTTATTTTATATTTGTGGCCCATGTCTTTAAAAATCGTTGAAAATATTTCCTAGCCGCGAATATAATAAAAATAAAAATTATATTTACTTATGTAAGTATTTAAAAAAATAAGTTTTTGCACAAAAATCTAAGTACTGAGATAATTGTTAATAATCTAAGTGTTAAGCAAAAAATTCATACATCAGTATAAATACATATATTATTTTTTTAAAATATTAAGAAAAAAACAGAGCAAATATTTAACACCAATAACCTTGATTATTTTTAGCTCTTTATATCAGGTTCAATATTTTATTTTTATTTATTTGCTTTGATAAATTCTATCTATAAAATTTTTTGTATAAACTTCTTGTCATTTATAAAACATTTTATTTTTTTTTTCATTTAAATATGTATATAAATATAGAAATAAAAAAATGGGGAGCTAATTGCATAAAACTCTCGCTCAAAATTTTTTTTCCAAAAATGTATCATCGATTCAATCAATTCAACACATTTTAATTCCGAGAATAGAAGTAGTTTCTTAAGCGTTCAAAATGAAATAAATAAAATCGAAATCGAAACGAAACAATTTTTTCGGAGTTTTCTGGAAGAATCATTTTAATAAAATAGATAATTAATCTAAAGATTTAGATTCTACGATCCCTGATTCCAAAATTAGAAGCTCTCAACTCTCCAAGGTCGAAACTATTTTCATACGAAACATTTTCCAAATGTCTGATGAAACCATAAAAAAAATTTATAACTATTTTCATCACACTTAAAATTTTCGATTCCATCTCCAAACGGTATAAATTTGGCTCTAATGGTCTAATATCTAATATCTTCAAAGAACCTATGTACATATAATAAATAATTAACGTCATTTATATTACCTCCTACCTTCTACTTTAAAAGTATAAGTATCCTTATTATTTTTTAATTTCCCTGATTATCCGCAAATAAATTAAAAGATTATGAAATATGAATATTAAATAAATTTTCTAAATGAATAAAATTTTTACGGGAATGAATAAAAATTTCATATATAGTTATAGGAAATGTTTTAATTTTATGGACTTTTATCATATGATCATAACATACATATTTACATACTTATATAATATACGTATTCAAGTACTTATGGATGTTAAAAATGAAAATCTTACAACATACAATCTTTTTAAGGTTGAATTCTTTGAAATTAATTGAATTTCGCTTGTAAAATTATTCGGAGTTTAATAATAATTTTTCTCAATTTGTTTTTTGTTGAAGTTACAGATTTCCGAATAATGAAAAGGTTTCGAAAGTGGATAAAATAAAGTTATAGAACCAATATAGAAATTGAAAAAGGTTTTTATTACACTTCAAAGTAAAATACGACATTTAAGTATTGCATTGGTCACAAAATGTACGTATTTGTTAAGGAACGCTTGTATTTGTCAAATACTTAATGTTTCCGCAGGAATATGACCTATGAATTTTATTTATTAGGCCGGGGCCCATAATTATAGCAATAAGTTTAAAAATAATTATAATTCTATTTACAATATGTATATAAGTACTTATATATATAAAAAAATAAAGTTTCAAAAAAAAAAAAAGAGCAACTAAGTAGGTACTTGTTTAAGTTAATATAAGGAACAAAATTTCACTAAACCGAAAAAAATAAGAAACTAAATACTTAGATACTTACTTAAACACAATTTGTCGGAATTCAATTCATAAGTCAGTGATAGAAGAACATTTTACAATAAAAAAATTGACACAATTTTGCTTGTTTACTTTTAGAAAATTTTATTTTCAAGAATATTTTATTACATAACTTTTAACAACACTTCCATAAATGCAATTTTATATAATGTATATATCATGGTTTTTTGTTTGTTCTTATACTCAAAATTATAATATTTTTTTACTCCATAATAAAAAAAAAATCTAATGGCAAAGGTTAAGATGTTGATATTAAAAAAAAAAAACATTCAAAAACAAATAAGTATAATAATAAAAATAACTGACACGACACTTGTTGTTACCATATTCGCATTATCTGTACAATATGTATAATAATAGGTAAATTCTTATTAAAATAATCTTTTAAAAGCTCAACTGGCATTAAATAAGTTTTGAAGAGACGATGAAACCAAAATAAAAGTTGATGACACTTTTATACTAAGTTTGTAATCAGATAAATATAAGTCAACTTAGCTAAAAGAAAAAAGTATTAAATATAAGAAAGTCGTTCCTATTTGTTTTACAGATAATTAAACTTTAAAACTATTTCAAAAAGTAATCGTTCAAACTTCAAAATTTTAGTTTATGATAATTTTTTATGAGAAATAAGGTGCGTATTAAAATTAAATGTTTGAAAATGATTTTTCTTTATAGCTAAGTACCTTTTAACAGTTTACGCAATTTTTATTTAGAAACGATTCATACACAACTTATCGTTAAGCATAGGCACATCGTATGAAAAAATTTCGTAGCAAATGGGCATACAAAAAAAATAATATGAAAATATGAAAATTACAATAGATATTGCGATAACGTAGGTTGGTTGGTTAAAATGGCGAAAACCCTGAACCTACAGGGGTTTCCAATTAGCAAACGTAGGTTAAATAACAAAAAGTCTCGCAAATATTTATAATATAAAGTATGTAAGCATATTATGTTAAAGTTATAATGTTTATATGGTAGGTCTAAGTATATAATAAGATCTATGTATAAATATGTAAAGTGGTGATACTCGAAATTTTTAACAACCGGGATGTTTGTAAAATGAAACTTGAGATACACACGAGAATTAGTATTTATATTATTTATGGAATAAAAACAATTTATATTGCTATATATATATATATATTTAATTAAATAATTGTCATAATAAGTTTTTGGAAGGTGTAATACGGATTGCTTATTTAGAACGTGTATTAGTATTTGTCACATGATGTCTTTCAAATGTGGCTTATAGCGTCCAAACTTTTATATCGATTTTCCCATTAAACTAATTGTGTTCAGATATTTTCTAAGTGAATTTTAATTGTAATTTTCTGGTATTATCGAAAATAAACTTACCAAAAATAAAACTAATGATTTAATTGAAACCTATTACACTAAGCATAAATAAGTATTTAAATTTTTTTATAAATTAGAAAAAATAACTCGAAAACAAACTTCAACTTACAATATTATTTTCAAAATTAAATTTATTTTCTTGTACTTCCAACTGCAATTACGAAAAAATAGAAATATAATAATTCAAGTGGTAAATATTAATATGTGCTTCACCCTTAAAAAAATTTAAGAATTTCAAATTCTGAATTTCAAATTCCTAATGTATTTTGTTAGTGTGATTTAATGTCAAAAAAAAGTTTCCGGGTGAACACTTTTTTTTCACTTTTTTTCATAAATTTCAAATACATATTATAATAACAAAGCTGCCAGAGTAGGATTTTCTTTTCCTAAATTAAGAGGATTTTATTATATCGGGGAAAAATTATGAACAAAAAATTATTGGACAAGGAAAATCTTAGGAAATGGCCGGAATTTTTTTTTATGTGGCATGTTAGTTACAATTAGAATGACAGATCTTGAGGCGTGTATTTGAAATTCACAAAAACAGCAAAAAAATTTGAAATTTTACACTAACAAAATACATTAGGAATTTGAAATTGTTAAATTTTTTTAAGGGTGAAGCACAAATGTCTATCTATAAAGATACGATTTGATGATTTAACAGCTTTGCATCTTCTTTCGTTAATTAAATTTTTGTTAAGGTTGCACTTTAACCGCACACACAATTCAAAAACCTGTGGTAAAAATGCGTTGTAATGAAAATTTCGTTTTATGCAAAATACAGTTTAAGATCAATGAACTTTTTTTTTGCTTATTTTTAGAAAAAAAAAAAAAAGGTGCGCACTTTCGGTTAGATTTATGAATTTTTTTTACGGTTTTTATTTACAACTCAAAAATTTCTGTATTAGTTACAAAATTTTTTGTCAATTGATGAATTTAATCATTTTTTATAAATTTCATAATAAAAAAATTTATAGAAAAAAGTAATTGAAATAAAAGAGTTGCATATATTCGTTATTAATGTAGACGACATCACTAACGAGCGTCGTGCGCCGCCGAAATTTCACAGTGCCAAATCATTTTTTAAGAAGTTGTTAATCAGCGTGCTAGAATCTGACCACTTCTATTGAGATCCAAAATTGTTCAATAGTTTATACTCGAGTTTACTTACTAACAATGTTTAATTCCAAAAATCCAGCTTTCCTTAATGAATGTCAAGTTATGTAATACTTACATATACATGTATTAGCCTCGCAGGGTAATGTGAAAGATTTTCTTTAAGTGACTGGTTACTGAAACCTATCCTGGGAAAAAGACCAAAGCAGTAAGTTGGTTAAGAAAATGTGGTTGTTTAATCCCTGTAGCCTGCGTAAAAAGTTTTCAAGTTGCTTATTGAAAAAAAATAAAAACAAATTTTATTATTATATTCCATTCATATTTGAAATCAAGCTATTTATCTTTAAAAGAGCAAAATGAACGATGATGTTTTCGAAGTGTAAAAATAAATTCAAAATTATTAGTTTACCTAAAATTAAGTAAGATCTCGAGTAAAATACCTTTATACGTGTCAATTTTCACAAAAGGCTTGTGCTTTCTACTTTTCTATACTATTTTTCTTAATGTTCATTAAATTATTATTATTATAAATAAGCATTTCAAACTTAACGTTAAAATATCGAAAAAAAATAAAATAAAAATGCATAGTTTTATGTTTTGAATTCATTGATCCGATAGTGGAATTTAATATTTAATAAAATTTAATAAAATATTCAAAACAGGTAGGTAAATAAACTTTTTAATTTATGTCTTCAGATGTAAAAAGTAAACAAACTAAAATTTTGAAAACAAAAACAACTATTTAAAAATTTAAATAGGTATGGTAAGTATATTATATATAAAATTAAACGCACATTTCATTTTCATATTTATTTTTTCCTCAAAAATTGATAAACGTATAATTTCTTCATGTTAAATTCTCTTTTGGCGGTATATCTTATTTATAGTGCTTTTTTGAAAGAATAAAAATCTGACACCTAACAGATCACATTAAGAGTAGTGTGGTGGTTGAAAAAATTGATTTAAGATTAAAATAAAATCAAAAAGAAAAACAATATTTTGAAAGAGATATCGCTTATCGCCCCCGCATCTCTTTTTTTTTTTGTAATACTCATTTTTCTTAATTCCAATTTTGCTGCTTCGGATGTAATGACATCATGTTGTTAATGCTGTATTACTGTTTATTTAAATAAAAGAATTAATTTCAGACAATGTTAATTCACTCAAAGTGGAGCTTAAATTAAAATCAATAATAAATAAAATTTGAGAATAACATTTTGTTTTATACTTAACCATCAAATCGTTATTGATAAAAAAAAACGTAAAAAATTATGTATTCATCCTGGGCAGTACAATCTACAATAGCCAGTTTCACGTCTGATCGCTTCGAAAAGTTTACTCAAATCATTTATGAACAATGTAAAAATAAAGGTCTCTTTTGTTCTAGAACTTACTTCGAGCATCAATAGTTAACATAATGTTTTTCTTATGTTCGAAAAACACTATTTTCCATACTCACCTAATTTTTATCAATAAAACTAATCTATCGAATAATTTTCTTAGCAAATTCAGAAAACATACTATGACTTGAAGCCCATTGTCGACATATACCTACATACAATACTTAGTTAAAAAAATCTACGAAATGAATTTCTTTTTTTGTGCACAATTTAAATTAACTCATTGTTTGTTAGAAAATTCAATGTTTATTTTAAATATTGCGTTAAGTAATTAGTTGGATTCAAGTATCCAAGTGTAAGTATATTTGGTTTTTTTTTCCAACTTTGTTGTTTTTATGTTGTTCATTCATTATTGTTATAAAGAATAAAATTTTAAAATGCATTCAAAGATGAGTTTTATTTTTTATTTGTACATATCATATTTTTTTTGTAAACATTTTTTAAAGTAAGAAAATTTCTACAAATATTTAATATGTAAAGAAAATTTCTTTAAAAAAAAAAAATTTAAATTAACAATATCGTGTATATATATAATTATATATATAGTATATAAGTAGTATACTTTGTTATACAATTCTTTATTATTTACGTTGTTTTAACACTTTCTATGTAAAAAAAAAATAAAAATTATGACGATTGTTATAAAAAAGAAAAATTATGTGTTTTTTTTTTTGTTTGAATTTTAACATACTTATGAAAAGCTACAAAAGATAATTTATGTTGTGATCAAGCATAAATATGTTTTAAAATAATTTTATTTCAAATGATAAAATTACAATCATAGAAGAAAAATTTTATTTATACATTATACAAGTATTTTATAATGATAATGAAAAAATATATGAAATACTTAAATAACAAAAAAAAAATATAAACAATAACTCAATATTAAGTTTTGTGTCTCTGTCTGAATATTAAACCAATTATAAATATATGTTGAACATACTTATATATAAAAATTATGAAGAAAGTGTTAAAAAAAAATAATTTTCATTTTCATATTTTTATTTATTTTTTTTTTCAATAACTTAAATTTAAATAAAGTAATTTCAACGTGATATGGAAATTATGAGAACCTACTTATCTACTTATCACTTTTTCAATTTTATAATTGGAATTTTTATTTTTATTACTATTACTATAATTATCGCGAAACTATTTATACATATAACTATATATATATGTATATTTAAGTATTTATTTTTCCCCTTTGATATTGCTTTTAGGGTCAAGTGGGGTAATTGTGAATTGGGGTAATTGTGAACGGTAAAAGTAGCCTAGGAAAAAATTACAATTTAAAAAAATTTGAAGCGTAAATACAAATTATAATATTTTCTGCACGTGCGAAAAAAGTTTCGTAGTGTTTTGTACATTTTCTACTTGACATCAAGTATTTGAAAAAAGTTCCAAAAAAAAAGTGTTTTTCAGTTGAGAAGAGTTTTTTTTAAACCTTTTTATTTTAGTGAAAATTTGACATTAGTAAAATAAAATTATTTATTTTAGCAATATAAGGGTTTAATTTAAATAAAATGAAATAAATTTTTAAATAAAAATAAAAACAAAGTGAAATAATTAACTTTCACAATTACCCCTTAATTTTTAATGTGTGAGGTAATTGTGAACATAAAAAGGGGTAATTGTGAAAATAAAAAAAAACTTATTTTATGTTTAAAGATAAAGAAGTGGACCAAAAATGCCCAGAAATTACGTTAAGAACACATTGCCAAAAAAAAAGTGGAGGAGAAATTGCTGAATGCCTATTAGCTCGTGCAAAAAGTGGCTATCCATGTGACAGAGACGAATTGCAAGGTCTTATATAAAGTTTTGTTTTATCCAAAAATTTAAATACACCATTCGTTAATGGTATGCTGGATTGGATTGGTTCAGATCACTTATTGCACGAAAGCCTTCACTATCTATTAAAAAGCCAGAATATCTTCAAAAATATAGGAAAGTTGCACACAAACCAACAATAATTTACGATTTTTACGACAAATTGGAAAGTGTTTGCAACAAAATTAACATAAAAGATCTTGAAGATGCCTGTTTTATTTTTAACGCTGATGAAAGTGGATTTAAAAATGATCCTAGTCGATTACGTGCGATTGGCGAAAGAGGAAAAAATTTTTGTCGAGTTTTTGGTGTAGATAAATACCAGTTCACATTTACCCCATTTTTGTGAGGTAAATGTAAAAATCGTCGACTTTACGGAATCAGCTACAGCACTGGGACTGTACCTCAAATTAGAATTCCAAAAAATACATAAGATAGTGAAGAAAGTCAGCTTTCCAGCAACGTATGGATTTTTTTTCTACGACCAAGCAAAGATAGGAAAAAATAATTTTAAACTTTTTTTTTTGTAAAGTTGCAAAATCGTTCACCATTACCCCACTTGACCCTAATTGAATTTTTCGCAAATAAATTTTTATTTTCTATTTGATTATGTTTTTATAGTTAATCAATTTAAAGATTCATTAGCCTTCGTCAATCGATTTGTTGTCAAATAAATACATATTTGCTTTTACAATATTTATACAATTTTTATAAATAGTTAGATGTGCTTGTGCATGCACTACATGTGTAATATACAAAAAAACATTAGTTACATATGTTCATCTAATAGTAAACTATCATTCAGTAAAGTATTTAACCAATTACAAGTTTAAAAAAAAATACTCAGCAGATATTAAGCAATTTAGTTTTTGTAATGCGAAACTAATAGAAGCAGATTGCGGGTAACTTAATATATGATTTAATTGTTGGTTTATTAATAGTTTACATTAATTAAGCCTCATATGAATATCCTAAAATCGAGAAATCGTAATTGATAATTTTCGAACTAAGAGTTCATACTCTGAACATTTTAACGATGATTTGATAACAAAGATCTGAGCATAACCTCAATTATCTATTTTTGTGTTCATATTCATATTTAACTTATAATTTAATTTTTAATGTTAATAATTTTCAATTTTACGTTTACAAAGATGTCAAAACAAAAAAAAAATGAACTTGAGTATGACGAAAACGATATTTTTCTTCAATAAACATAAAATGATAAATATTATAAGTTTTTTCTGGTTTTTTATTTACAGATTAAATTTAAAGTTTACCTACATACATATATATGTATTTTTTATGTATATAATTTCTCTTTTTTACCGGTTTTTAGGCAATCTTTTTTTTTTTTTTGGAATTCTCTTCATCTGTGGCAAGAGTATAAAACCATCAAAAGAATAAAGCAAAAGAATTAATTACCGGCAAATTGTAAAAAAATTAAATATGAAAATGAAATTATGGTTTTTAATTTTTTTTTTCGTTCTGCATAATTTCGTATTTTAGAGTTTTTATAGTTAATAAGAATTTTTACAAAAATTTAAAAAATGCTAGCTAAGGCTTTCGTATATTTGATACAGTAAGTATATTGGACAAAAAGGTAAATATGACTAATTAATTTATTAGCTCGCTCTAAACTTAAAAAGATTTGTTACGCTTAATAAACTAAAAAAATCGTATTAATTTTGATCATAAGACCATATTTTTCTACGGAAATGCTTACACTATCCTATTCTTTAGTTTTAAATCACAAATAAGTAATAACTAAGTATATGTTTATGTAAATGGAGTGCATTTTATTTCGATTACACCATATCAACGAAGAATAATTTTAATTCGAAAATGTAGTTCAATTTCTTCTTTTATTACTGTATGGAATAAATTCAATATTTTGACCAAAACAAAATAAAATATGCTCCCTTTAACCATCAACGACATAAATATCAAGCCGTCTGTCTTCTAGGCAAAACAAAATCGCGTAGGAATGAAAATCAATAACAAATGCATTTTGTATGAAAATTTATTTCTAAAAAGGGGTTAAAGCTAATTTTTATTTTTTTTTCGTGAAAATTAATATTAATTACTTCTATGTTTAATAAATTGATTTTAACAATTAAATTATGTTCTTTTTTATTTTATTTTAATTAATTGGTGTGTAAAAATCTTTAAGTTTTCTGTATAGGAATTTTCCGAGGAATTTTCTTATTATTTCCTATCAAAGTAACTATAGAAAAAGGAAAATTCATACAATAGCAACGCGTTTTTAAAAACATAAATTTTACAAATTATTTTTATAATCAGTTCTAGCTAAATACTCACGATATGTACATTAATCAGAATATCACTTTCTTTTAATCAAAGTGTTCAATTAAAATGTCCTAAGTTTAATTACACCAAGTCCATTAGTTATTTTTCATATTTTTTTTTTTTACCTCTGATTAAAACACTTCTTTAATAAACAAAAGAAGGCACTTGCGTGCAAAAAAAAGATAAATGAATCTTGAAAGTTGAACTTATGATTATAAAAATTTTGTTGTCAAAAAAAAAATATGAATGCAATATAGCAGCAGTTATGCGATATTGCGTTCAAATTTTAGATCTACTACCATTTGAGATTATTTGTAATGCTTATATGACTACATGTCATGGGGCTTTTCAAATCGCAGCAAATAACATGCATTAAATGAATAATATGATCGAGGTTATGATATACCATAGATTAAGAATACAGAAAGATGGGAAGCTTCATACAACATTTTTTCAGTCATTTTTGGTATTTTTATGTGAATGTGTTAGTAAAACTAAATAAAATTCTTTTCATATATTGATAATTATCACGTATTTTATTTTGTTTTACTAACACATTCACATAAAAATACCAAAAATAATGTTGTATGAATCTTCCCATCTTTCTGTATTCTTAATCTATGGATATACCTACCTACCTAGTTCCAAATTTTTTTCAATAATGGAAACTCAAGTAATTTCAAAGCAATTTAAGTTAAGTTTCACATTATGTGATTGGAATCGTAATCCTATGTATCAAAATTCTCTATGTAGAATCGGTAAAAAGTTTGTGTTTTTCAAACTTTGCATTAAGAAAATTCTATTTTTCAAATTTCTATAGATCGAAATTCAGCCTTTCAAGAATTATCTGTTTCGTCATATATTTATTTTGTCCACGAATAAAGTTAGGGGGTACATTATAATGTCATCGTAACATCGCGTAAGATTTTTTTCTGAACATTATGATCGGTTGTCTAAGCGATCGTTTTCATCGTCAAATGATCTTATATTTTATTACGCTAAAATAATAAAAAATACTTCTTGGATTATAAAGTTGTTAATCCGGATTTAGTAATTCATTTTTAAAATTCTTTACTAAGTATTATCCTTAATTATTTGAAAATTAACCTATCCCATTTGGGAACAACTTCCTATTTTTATGCATTTAAGTCTAATATTTTAAAATTTGTTCTGCCTACACAATATTAAATTTAATTGGTGAAAGCAATTGGCAATTGTATCAATTCCGTTAAAAGAATGACGTAATTCTTGTTATTAAAAATTCTAAATTTGAATATGTTGAGTATATGAAAAAAAATAGAGAATGTTTAATACATATTAACATAACAGATACATCTTCTTTTTATATCTTTTTTTAATCTTGGAATCTAAAAAAAAAAACAATAAAGTTCATTAAATAAGGAAATACAATTTCTAGAAAAAATTTTAAACTATAAATTTATCTTTAAATGTTTGGACGAAGAATACAAAGAATATAAAAACGTTTATTCTGACATTCAGAAAAAAAATTTTAATTAAAAAGTTTTTAATTTTATTTGTTTCAAAATTATTATTCCAAGATAAAATTACATAGAGTTTCCTAAAAGATAACTTCAACCGTTTGAAGGCTGATCAGCGAGCTCATAACTGACCAGAATAAAAACGATTTCAGTAAAAAAAAATCGTTGAATTCAATATTAACAGATCAGTCAAATAGAAATAAAAACGTATAGTCTGTTTAAAATTATTACTGCAACATGGCAAGCTTGACCGTTAAGGCATTATCAAGAAGCTCTCACAGAAATATTGAGTAAACGAACGATATAAGTATTAAGTTTTACGATAAATTACTATGAGAAGACCGAGAAGACGAATTTAATATACTTAAATTAAATATTCGTATAGTTATCTTGAATTTTTTTTTTATTTTTTACTTCCTATTATTACATAAAGCCTATTCAAATCAATATGCAGTAGTTTGTAATTAATGATGCAATTTATTTTCCATCCAGATAAATATTTTTTTTTATTTGATTAAAATATTTTACTACAATATTTTTGCATTATCACGTCATCAATTAGAGTCAATAATTTAAAACTAGGTCGTTAAATTTCATATGCAATATTTTAATTAACTAAACTAGTACTTACATATTTGTACAAAATTCAATTTTATTTCTATAAAAGCAATGCGAAAGCATTAGAATTGTAAATTTTCTTTCTTTCAAACAGAAAAATAATTCTGCCATTGAATTGTCTATTAATTAGAAAAACTGCATTGTGAGTGACAATATGATAAATTAGTTTTTTTTGAATCTTTTTTATTGCAATTATGAAGTTTGACCAATTTTTATATTACAATACTTACTACTTAGTGCCCTGAATTTGGAAATAAAAAACAATATTATGAAGGCACTTACTTACATTCATACACTACGGAAAACAATAATATTTAAAATCTTTCTAAATTATAAATCGAATTAATAAAAAATAAGTAAGTTAGTATAAAATTTCTTGTGAAGTGAACAAAATTTTATTTAACTCAAGCTAGCTTTAAATAATTTAGAATTAAGTGCACTAACTATTCAACATACTTAATATTTTATAAAAAACTCATCATATCATAGAATCATAACATGAAAAAACATATAAGAACCACATTAATAATGTGTTCATAAAGGAATTTTAGTTTTTTGTAGCATGGAATGACCAACATTATAATTTTTTTTTTCTAATTTTAGGCGAAATATAAAATATGAATTTTTAAGTAAGACTATTTGTTTCATTAATTTTGTACTTAACTAAGTAACTAATAAAATTGTTTTTTCAAATTTTCAATTATAATATTTGAGAGCAAAGTAATAAAAGACAATTGATATTTTGTTGTTATTTTACTAAGAAAATCTATCAGATATAAATTGCAGAACAAATGGTAAACTTAGTTCATACAAGCCGCAGGGAATTAATTCAGTTTTGTTTTTTTTTTTCGTTTGCAGAAAACTACATACTATATGCTATAACACTTACAAACGATAATATTTTCTGATTTAATTGAAATCACTTTTCTGGGTCTCTTCTTTTTAATTGAAAAAAGGATTTAAAAATCGTAAAGCAAATTTTTGTAAAAGCAAAAACTGACCAAATTTTTTAGGTCAGAGAATTTGAAGAAGATTTTTGGAAAAACCCGAGGAAAACCTCAAACATGCGAATACATTTTTTACACGTCCATAAAGTTAGCAAACCAAAATGAGCACAAACGGTCGGGATTATTACCATAATTTTGTGCTCTTTTTGTGCTAATTGTGTGTGCAATTCGCGATTTTTGTGCTCATTTGAATTTTTTTTTATACAATGTTGTGCTAGCTTAAATTTAAGCTAGCACAACTTCTTAATTTATGAACCGATTTGAATGCAACCTTGACCATAATTTTGTGCTTTTTTTGTGTTATTCAATCCAATTATTCTCGATAAATTCGGATTTTTAGTTTTTTTTATTTATAGTGTTGTGCTAGCTTAAATTTAAGCTAGCACAACTTCTTTATTTATGAACCGATTTGAATGCAACCTTGACCATAATTTTGTGCTTTTTTTGTGTTGTTCAACTCAATAATTCTCGATAAATTCGGTTTTTTATTTATAGTGTTGTGCTAGCTTAAATTTAAGCTAGCACAACTTCTTTATTTATGAACCGATTTGAATGCAACCTTGAACATAATTTTGTGCTTTTTTTGTGTTATTCAATCCAGTTATTATCGAAGAATTTGGATTTTTAGTTTTGTGCATTTTTAGTGTTGTGCTAACTTAAATTTAAGCTAGCACAACTTCTTAATTTATGAACCGATTTGAATGCAACATTGACCATAATTTTGTGCTTTTTTTGTGTTATTCAACCCAATAATTTTCGATAAATTCGGATTTTTAGTTTTTTTTTATTTATAGTGTTGTGCTAGCTTAAATTTAAGCTAGCACAACTTCTTTATTTATGAACCAATTTCAATGCAACCTTCACCACAATTTTGTGCATTTTTTGTGTTATTTAACCCAATATCTTTCGATCAATTCGGATTTTCCTTTTTTTTATTTATAGTGTTGTGCTAGCTTACATTTAAGCTAGCACAACTTCTTTATTTATTAATTGATTTCAATGCAACCTAGACCATAATTTTGTGCTTTTTTTGTGTTATTCAAACCAGTAACAAAAAAAAAATTAAGAAAGATCCTTTTCTAATAAAAATAACAAATAATTTGAAAATTGAGTCATTTATATTCAAGAGTCGAAGAAAGTCGGATCATAGTCGGATCTAAGTTGTACCGGGTGTACAAGTGTGTTTAACGTTTAATAGTAGTTAGTATAAGGAAATACGCGTTTTATGTAAATACATACATTTGGGTACAATTTTCATAAAAAACTGTAGGTAAGTAAAATTTTTCATTTATAAACTATAGTAGGTACTTATATACTTTTTTATAAACTTTTTTGTACAATAGTAAAATAAATATTTTTAAGCTAGATTCTCCTCCTAGTATATTCTTTAAATATTGTAATATTTTCGTGCATACCTCCTTTTTTTTTTTAACTTCTATGACTGCTAGCGATCGCTTTCACCTAAAAATTTGTCGCTGCTGCTATCGCGTCGGCGTCTGTTGGCTAGTTATTCCAAATACTACAAAAAAAAAAGTTATGTATAACCTTTGGTAATTTGTTTTATTATGGGCAAACTCGACGCGACAAACCATATAATCGCGTAATTACGTTAACGTTGAGACTGTTCGCGTTCATATATTTTCATATTTTTAATATTTCTTCCTTCATTTGCATCGCGTCCGTCGCGTGCGTCGAGTCGAGTTTAACCTAACCATTACAGTTCACATCCCGCGGTGTTCCATTCCTATTAGAGTCTGCCCGGTTTTAAAAACAAAAATATTAGCGTCTCATTCCATTTATAATAATAATAATAATCTTTAATAATCGTATATTCGGGTGGGTGCCACTTGTACAATTACCAATTGTACAATTTTTCAATTTGTATGGCGAAAAAAAATTGTACAACTGGCATTTTTCTCTGTACAACTGGTAAAAAATAATCCAGTTGCACAATTGACCAGTTGTACAATTTACCAGTTGTACAGACAAATTTACCATTTGTACAATTCAGTTATCACCACTTGTACATTTTAGACCAGTTGTACAATCCTTTTTTTCTCAAATTAACCACTTGTACAATGTTTGACCAGATGTACAATATTTATTTTTATAAAATTAACCACTTGTACAATTTTTGACCAGTTGTACAATTTATCTTTTATCAAATTAACCACTTGTACAATTTTTAACCAGTTGTACAATCTCTATGGTAAAGTTATAACCGTGAAATATACTAGGAGGAGAATCAAGCTTAAAAATATTTATTTTACTATTGTACAAAAAAGTTTATAAAAAAGTATATAAGTACCTACTTATAGTTTATAAATGAAAAATTTTACTTACCTACAGTTTTTTATGAAAATTGTACCCAAATGTATGTATTTACATAAAACGCGTATTTCCTTATACTAACTACTATTAAACGTTAAACACACTTGTACACCCGGTACAACTTAGATCCGACTATGATCCGACTTTCTTCGACTCTTGAATATAAATGACTCAATTTTCAAATTATTTGTTATTTTTATTAGAAAAGGATCTTCTTAATTTTTTTTTGTTACTGGTTTGAATAACACAAAAAAAGCACAAAATTATGGTCTAGGTTGCATTGAAATCAATTAATAAATAAAGAAGTTGTGCTAGCTTAAATGTAAGCTAGCACAACACTATAAATAAAAAAAGGAAAATCCGAATTGATCGAAAGATATTGGGTTAAATAACACAAAAAATGCACAAAATTGTGGTGAAGGTTGCATTGAAATTGGTTCATAAATAAAGAAGTTGTGCTAGCTTAAATTTAAGCTAGCACAACACTATAAATAAAAAAAAACTAAAAATCCGAATTTATCGAAAATTATTGGGTTGAATAACACAAAAAAAGCACAAAATTATGGTCAATGTTGCATTCAAATCGGTTCATAAATTAAGAAGTTGTGCTAGCTTAAATTTAAGTTAGCACAACACTAAAAATGCACAAAACTAAAAATCCAAATTCTTCGATAATAACTGGATTGAATAACACAAAAAAAGCACAAAATTATGTTCAAGGTTGCATTCAAATCGGTTCATAAATAAAGAAGTTGTGCTAGCTTAAATTTAAGCTAGCACAACACTATAAATAAAAAACCGAATTTATCGAGAATTATTGAGTTGAACAACACAAAAAAAGCACAAAATTATGGTCAAGGTTGCATTCAAATCGGTTCATAAATAAAGAAGTTGTGCTAGCTTAAATTTAAGCTAGCACAACACTATAAATAAAAAAAACTAAAAATCCGAATTTATCGAGAATAATTGGATTGAATAACACAAAAAAAGGACAAAATTATGGTCAAGGTTGCATTCAAATCGGTTCATAAATTAAGAAGTTGTGCTAGCTTAAATTTAAGCTAGCACAACATTGTATAAAAAAAAATTCAAATGAGCACAAAAATCGCGAATTGCACACATAATTAGCACAAAAAGAGCACAAAATTATGGTAATAATCACGACCGTTTGTGCTCATTTTGGTTTGCTAACTTTATGGACGTATTTTTTACTTAGTTATATGAATACCGTGAATACTGAGCTTTTACTGAAGATTATTAGTATTATTTCTGTCTGGAATGTAACCAAATTTTTTTTTTTATTAATAGATGTAGGTAGTCATTTACACTTTTCTTAAAGCGGCACAAGTCGTAAATCAAGCGTCCGCCAGCTGTCGGGAACAGTTTTGATAGGAGAGCATTCCACATTCTCGAGGTGCGAATTGAAAACGAATCTCCGAAGCTCGTTCTATCACATCTGGGAATTTTGACGAAAAATGGGTGTGACGTTGAAGCGGTACGTGTTTGGTGTGAAAATACTTGAAGTAGAGGAAGTAGGGCCCGTCCAGGGAACACGTATCCGTTCCAATAAGGTACTTATAGAAATTGGAAAGTGAACCTACATTACGACGGTGATTGAGTGATGTTAATGGTTGTAGAATTGCAAACGAAACCTATTAATGATTATTTCGTCAAAATTTCTTTTAATTTTTTTTTTATACATATAAATAAAAGAAAGCTTTTACAGATATTACCGCACGTCCGCACATATATGTAATTGTACTCAATGATTAAATGCAAAGAGAAGAAGTTATCGAGTAATTATGTATTTTTTTTTTGCAAAATGAATCAATTTTTTTAACGTCATATATTTTTTTTTTACTTTTATACCTGATATAATAACCAAAATAAACTAATCACATCGGATGGTTTAGTAGGTTTTCGTTTTTACTTATTAAAGAAATATTTTACAATCTTATTTAAAATTAAAACAAATATTGTACATTTATTGAGAAAATAATATTTTTTATAAGGCGCATAAATGATAAGCTAAATTGTACCTTTTATGTATAATTATTAAAAATGAGGAAAAAAAAACTTAATGTTTACTTTAATTTAATATTTCTAGTTCACTTCAAATTGAACTATGAGATTATTTTTATCTTCTAAACAAATTTGCTTTAAATATTTCAAATATAAAATACATTGTCCGTATTGGTTTCCTGTCAAAATTGTAAATATTTATATTTATAATATTCTTTCATTCATCTAAGGTTTATTCATGCACGAAATTTGTCTGCTGCCTCGATAACACTTTTTTTATTTAAAAGACTATAAGTAAAATTCCTGTAATACAAAAATATAAAATAAATTTTTTAGCATTAATAAAATTCAGCCCGATCGTTCTTCTATCAATTATTGGATTCATAAATATTGGGAACATTTCTTTTTTTTTCTTCACTTGACGTTTACTGGGTATTTTCAGTACTGATAAAATTTAGAAGATAATAAACGAAATGTTGTTGATTAAAAATTTAAACAAGTGTTTTATTTGCCATGTTATATTCCCAGTAAACAGCAACGTATAAATTGATTTCATTTTTTTTTGTATAAATAAGATTTCTTGGTTTTTACCATAAATATTTAATCCTAGAAAACATAATAATAATTCTATTACAGTTCTATTGATTTTAATTCTATTAAAATAATATGAAAAACCTTAAGCTAATATTAAAATATACATTTGAAAAAGAACCGCTTTTACAAAGCAATTTTTTATTTAATTACTTTGCTCTCTAACCATAAATATACATGAAAGTAAGGGTAGTTTATGTATATGTATACTTATTATTTGCTTTGTACATATCTCAAATCCACATCCAACTCATGAATGATTTAGTAAAATTAGGAAAATTCAATATAAGTACGAGTACGACAATTTCAATAACCTCAACTTGTTATAATTTCCTTGAATTTTTTTTGAAATAACGTTTCTAAGAAACGTTTTTTTACTTAACATTTTTATTTTTTTGTAATTTTTTATTGTAGATAATAAATAATTTATTGCATTGCAATTTATTCTATGACTTTTTTTTATCTATTTTGTGATATCATTTTGATATCATTTTGTTACTAAAATTGTTGCTAAAATTAATATTAAACATCTACTGAATTTTTTTTAACGATTTATTATATAAGTAAATGCATTTAATATTATTTGGAATACAGTTTTAGTCGTTTTAATTAACACAAGTCTTATGCATCATACGATTCATACGTATAGGTTATCTTCTACCAAAGTTTATATTTCAGTGTAGTATTCTGATAAAGAACAATTTAGAATTGACATATATTTTTTGACAATAAAATAATAAAAACGTTGAGAAAAATATTACATTAATTTTTCTATATAGTTCCCATGATTATTTGTACAATTTACAGAGAAATAAACTATTAAACTTAATTTTAGATATTAAAATAAAAAAAAACATTTGTCAGGTTTTTAAATTTTTCCTAAATATATTCACACGTTATAAACAAGAAAAATGATTAACTATACTTATAAAATAAAAGCTGAATTCTTAGTTGTAAAGGCTACTTAGGTTAAATTTTAAACTCTAAATGAATTGTAATGAATAATAATAATAATTCAATAACATAATGATACGACTAAACGGATCCCTGACGATTTTAAATTTTATTTCAGTTTAACACCATTTTTATACTTTTTTCAGTTCAAAAACCCTGTCTTGCCAACCAAATGCAATAATTGTTAAAATTATTTTTCAATTGACAATATTGTCAAGTTCGCAGTTAAAGTTTATATATTTTTATTCCACATAACTAGTACTACTTATTTAAGTTTTTTGATTTTTTTTTTTGAAAATAAAAATAAAAATTATCTTATTACTTAATTAGATAATTTTAAATTGCATTCAAATGAAAAATTGTGAACGTTTATTTAATTTTTTTTTTTACAACCTTGATTAAAATAAAAATATTTTTTTTTTTTATAATTTCTGAGAAAAAAAATTAGTATAGGTAGTTCAGTAAAATAAAAATTAACAAAATAAAAAAAAACATCATCATAATTACTTAAAAAAATAAATATTGAAAAAAAAAAGTTTTCTAAACAGAATGGATTAAATTCAACTTTGAGCCGTAACTCAATTTGAAAGTCAATGAAGTTGAATCAATAAAAGTATATAAGATTCAAGTCTGCTTAGTTTAAATGTGTCTTAAGCAAGTATTTATTCTGATTTTATGCTAATATTTTCAAATTTTTATTATTTAAAAGGTATACTTAAAATATAAAATGAAATCAGGACTACCAGTAAATTATTCACGGTTCGAGAATACAAAAAAAAATTACTTTTAAATTCAATAAATAAACTTTTTAGTAAAAAATCTACTTTATTCGTGATTTTATTGTATAATGATTCTAAGAACTTAAACATTATCAATATAAAATCTAATTTTTATTTCTATGATTTGTCGTCATTAATTGGAAACATGTTCATTTAAAGGCTTGGAAGAAACAAAAAAAAATTATATTGAGCTTTAAAAGTTTAAGTCATCGCATCGGTAGTTAAAAATTTTAATGAGCTCACAGAAGTACAATATAATAATACTATAGTCATTTAATCCATTTAAACAAAAAAATTCATTAATAACAGACAGTGTTGAGAATGTCAAATTTAATTATTATTACCGAGATTATTACATAAATATTTATATAATAATAGAATTCTAAAAATAGCAACATAATATGCTACGGAAGTTAAACTTCACCAAGTTCTAATAGGTTTTTATTAGATAAAATTAAATTTGAAAAATTCTATTTGTAAGAAGAAAAAAAATGTTAAAACTTTTTATAAAGCAAATGATAATAAATCAATAGGAAAACCACTAAAAAATTTTTTTGTGGTAATTCTAAAGGTACACCGTAATATTGAGAAAGTATTAAGTATTATTCGTAAAAAAAATTTAATATTTCAGAAAACGTTAAGAAAATATGGTTTTTTTCTATTATTCATTCTCTAGCCACGGGTAATAATATAAATTATATATTTAAATAAAAAAAACTTTGCAATATACAATGTAAAGTTCAAAATGAATCTTCTTCCTTAAAAAAATCCAAATCAACGTAATATAATTTTTATAAAATCAAAAATCAGTGAGTATTATAGACTTCTAGAATTGAATTAATATTTCAAATAAAAAAACTGAATTTACTCTAAAAAAAAATTTAAATTTTTAAGTTAGTTACATGCATTAAACTTTTTATGCTCGACCTGCATTATAAAATCATTAAAACGTAAAAATGAATTTGATACAAAAATAGCGTTAATGTATAAATTAAATCCATCAGATATTATTTTTTTTTTTTCAATGCCACTATGAACTCCGTTATGGTCATTAGAGTTTAATTGTAATTGTGTCAACCATACAAATCGTCCAAATATATATATTGCATAGCAGACACAATATCATATATAATATAATATAATAATCATATAAATTATAATTATGCTGTTGTCATGATCATATTTTTATTATTAATTTTGACAATAAGTTAAATATGTTGACTTTTTTTTTTCATCGTTTACAATACAAATTTATGTAATAATATGCCGCCAAAAATATATGTAGAGCAGAAAAATGTTTTAATTTCAGTTCTCTTTTGCTGTATTTCTAGACGAATGAGTATATAATTGAGTGTTAAACAATTTAAATTGAATAATAATAGCATAGATTAATGTTAAAGATAAAATACGAGATAAAATATTATTTGATGGTACATAATATCTTAAAATATTTATGTAATATATAATACAACAATATCGTTTATTAGTAAGCTTAATACTTGTATGCAATAATATTACTTTTTCTTAAATATAATAAAAAAAAACTGCTTAGTTAAAAAGTCCAATCTAATTAATTTTCAACTTCTAAAATGTGACATTTGGTTGAGTTCAAATCATTGCGAAGTGTTATAAAAATTAACGCAGATAAATCTCAAAATTTTCGAATTATATATAGGTATTATAATTTTATAAACAAAATCACATTTATTTGCCTATTAATTTCAATTAAAAAAAAAAAAAATTAATTTAGAATTGAAACAAAAAGAATTGATTGCTTCCTATCCGCCTCCAATTTTTCAAACAACAAATTTTATATAAGTACATCTAAAATGTTTCCAGATAAACTACTTACATTTTATTTGTATTATGCTTTTGAAGAAAAATCGTGTTTTTAAATTATGAACTAATAAAAATAATTATTATTTCCACCTACTTACTAACTAAAAAAAAGTATGCATAGATACTTATATATTTTTTAAAATTTTAAATTTTGTTTTTATATTATGTCGCGCTTAGTTTTAGAGATTTTTCTTATATAAGTATATTCTGTTTATATTTTCACGCGTTATTGTTTTGCAATCTGGAAATTTTAAATTCGCGCTTCAAAATAAAAAAAAGCTTACAAGTCAAGTGCAAAAATAATGATAATAAATTTATATAATTTTTTATTTTTCGTGTTTGCAATTTTTAGACATTATCTTAAATTGATATCATAAAAATGTAGAAAATAAATTAAACAAAAAAATAATAATAATAATAATAATAATGTTAATTTCATTCTGTAAATTGATTAAAATTTATAAAAATATATATATTTCATTTAAAAAAAAAAAAATTGTTGCACTGAAATCAATCTAAAAACCTCCCATTGATGATGTACATCATTATCATTGTCACATAATAATTATCAAAAAAAATATTAAAAGAATACAATTTAAAAACGCCTCTCAAAATTTGTTGTCAATTCAAAAGTTCTATATTTTATGGAATAATAATTAATGCTGATAACTAAAATAAAATCCTTAATGTCCAGTGAAAATAAATTTTCTTTTTTTTTGAATTTATGCTGAAACTTTAATAAAATTAAAAATTCTTACAAATTAAATAAAATTATGAAATTTAAAGTTTTATTTCATTAGATGTGTATTGAACAGAGTGGCAATATCGAAAATTTCTTATCTGATTATTCACTTTATAATTAAACCTTATGTGTAAAATGATGATCTTAAATAGCTAAAATGTTTACGTTTCCTTTATAATGGCTAGCATAAAGTTTTTTAGTGTGTATTTCAATTAAAAACGCGAAAAAAAAATGGAATTTTCCAAGATTGTCATAAAATTTTCCTATAACTAAATTGTCACGTCTATTAAACAATTTTATTTCTTATGAGTTTTTTTTTTATTATTATTATTTTATTGAAGTAACTTTCCTTTTTTTTATCATTATTTTCATTCAATAAAAATTAACTTTATTGGACAGACAAATATATATATAAATGAAAACGTGATTTAGTTTTTGTTTAATCACACCTGTAATGGTCAATTGCATTGTAGTTTGCACAAAAACGTACATGAAAAAGTTTTTCAACCAACATGTCCGCATAATTCATTTCTGTTTTTTCCTTTTTTTTTATTTTGTAAGACAGTAAAATTTATTGTACTTTGATTATAACTTTCTTATTTTTCAATTACTTTACCTCTGATTTTGATGAATGAATAAATATTGTAATTTAGATTTCATTAATTAGTTTTTTTTTTTTTTTTTTTCAAATCAATTAACTAGCTATAATTAATCATTTTATTATAATTATTATTTTTAATCTTTAATGGTTATCAATTAACCAATTTGCTGAATTTGAAATGCATAATACAGCATAACATAAATTATACAAAAATATATATGTTAATATGGTTTAAATCAAAACAACTCCTAATAATGGATTCTACTATATCTCCAGCGTACTTATAAAAATTTCACAATTTTTAAGTGATTATTTGAAATTACTTATTATATTGGTTAATATGAATAGTTCATAATATTTACATTATGTAGAGTAAGTAACTCATTTAGTATTCTTTATAGTGATTTACTTGACGAGATCGATATCTTTTAAATGTTATTATAAATGTGCACTTTAAGTTTGTTTGAACACTTTGAGGTTTTTTCGCGCTAAAATGCATTTTATACGTTATTATTATTATACGCATTTAACTGCTTTATTTTTTTGGTATTACCAAGTGAAAGATTACGTTTTAACCTGCTAGACTTAATGCCCTAAAAGTCTTTTGTAAAACTTTATTAAATTTATGGCAAAATATGAATTAAATTTATGGCAAAACAGTTTTATTTTTAATTGTGTTAACTAAATATTGCATTTATTGTATTTTATTGAATAATTTTTAGTGAATTATTGGAAAATATATTTTATGGTCTGCGCTGCTTGAATCAATTCATATTACGAATCACTCATGCTTTTTCAATATATGAATAATTCAATTGAATAAATAAAATAAGTATAAATATAGTTATTCACACTCATTTTCTATGAATTCACAATAATTATATTGAGTTGTTTGATTTCAATAATAATGTATTGAGTCACTATCGACTATTCATATAAAAAAAACTATGAAAAAATGATTTGTAAATAGGGATGCTATTCATGAATGGTATTATGCAGTTCGTTGATCTGGACATGCTTTTAAATTATTATTTTTTCTTAATTAATTGCTTAATTTTAAATTTGTTTTTATCTTTTTACTTTTTTGAAATTTTTAACTATAATTCTTTTTCTTTCTTTCAGGTACGTTAACTGATTTTTGAGTTTTATCAAAAATGAACAATCGATATAATCAGTAAGTTTTCATATATTTAATGTTTATAAGCAAATTTTAAGAAAACTAAACTTTGAATACAAATATGTACATAGAAAAATATAACAAAAAAGTTTAATATAGAAAATTTTGTAAACTTCTTAATATTTTCATTAATTTATAATTTAACTATTTGACATTTTGGAAAATTTATTAAAATGAGACGATTTATTTCTTTTTACGGTTATTATTTAGACATACTTATGTACTATACTTGAACTGTGCGAGAGCATAGTTTATTAGAATATTTTTTAATAATTAAATCGTATGCATTAATAATCCTACGTAAAATTTCGCGTAAGTGGGATTCTTGGCATTATTTGATTTTTACATTTTACTTTTTGATTGATGTTTTTCAAACGAAATAATGATTTTTTATTTTTTTTTAAGAAACTGCAATAAAACGAAAATTCTTACTGTTAAAAAAATGTTTAAAATGTAATTAGTTGTAGTTTTTTTTTTTTATTGTTTTGCTTAAAAGAATATACCAGGTATGTAGCGATGTAGGCATATACTAGTATATAACAAAAAATGCAATTTATAATTAAATAGCGTGTTTTTCTTCAAAGAACAGTAATAAAAATATCATGAAAACAACTAATTTACAGTTTTAACTTCATTAAATACAAAAAAAAAATAATTTTTTTTCAATTAAATTATACACATTAAAAGTCTATCTAACTTTACACTGTACACTGTAATGAACACATATACATATAGTTATTTTATTATTTTTTTGATGATGAAGAAAAGTATTAAAACTTTTAACACTGCCAATGTTGTTGTTACTTTTTTTTTTTTAATAAAGTAATTAAAGAAATTTAGTGGAACTAATGAAACTAAAGTACCATCTCCATTTGTCTAATATTAAAAGTTTGTTTAAATTAAAACTATTTTTAATAGATATTTATAATGTAAATTATATTTATTTAAAATTTATCAAAAATAATACACGGCAGGTTGAAAAAAAAAGAATCAGTACGCACTTTACGAATAGATACTAAAGAAAAGAGTAAATCTAAGTAATTGAATTATTAACTTTATAATATGCTTGCATTAAGTAAATTTATTTTGTAGTTTTAACTAAAACTATTGTTATTTTAGTTTCTTTCTATAGTGAGTTACATCGCTTTAAGCTGAAACTACTTGATAAAACATAAAATCAGTTATTTATAATAATTCTTTTAAATTCTTTTTTTTGTTAACAATAGCTATGTGTACAACAGGACGGTAACAGGATCTAAAAGTTGTTTATGAAATCATGATTAAAACAATCTTATATATAATTATTTTTATTTTCGAATATTTCGACTTTCTCCAAGTCCTCCAAGTCATCATCAGGAAAATTTGTCTTGATTTATTTATAAAATTTTTTTATTTTGGGAACTTGCCAAAATATTTTGTCTTTCCACAACACCTGTTAGAAAATAGGATTAGTTTGGCGTTAAAAAAAATAACAACTTTTAGGTATCATAGGAAGTTTTTAAATCTCTATTATATTCCTTAATGGAAAACAGAAACTTCGTTGCTGCCAAATAGTCTGAAATAAATACAGTAATATTTAGTATTTAAATATTTTATGATTTTTAAATCATATTTCATTATGATGTTGTAAGATATTAGGAATTAGAACTGCAATGAATAAAACAAAATCAATTTATTTTTTAATTTTGCATTCACATATAATCCAGTGATAGCTAAAAGAAATTAGTCTGCTTTTGCTGTATCGAATATTTATAGCTAAAGGTAAGTTTTAGTAATGATGAACCGCAATAGAAATTATCGCTAGCTAAGCTAATAAGAAATAAAAAAAAAGGTTAAAATACTTATTTCATTTAAAAAACATAAAAAATTAAAAATTAAAAAGATTTCCTTATTTTCTATGAAAAACTTTTATTTAAAAATTAACCCAATTTAAAATTGCTGTTTTTTGTGAACAAACTGACGTCAATATTGTTTTCTTATATTACATATGTAGGTACATATAAATTTAATTATTTATTTGTTCATTATGTTTTTCAATTCAAATTTTATTAGCGAAATTATTTTTATAAAGCTTTTTATTATTTAATTTTTCATTAAATAAAAAAAAGAAATTAAAATGTTTGAGAAAATTTACTTTCCAGACATTAAAAATGTTCGTTTTATTTTCTTAAGGCGCGTGCCATTTTTATATTTTTTTTTTTATATTTATTCCAATAAAATTAAATTTGGTTTTTAAACAATTTTTGAATTTATCTGTTTAGCTAAAATTAAATAATTATTTTTATAATTAGGAATTTTCATCATATAAGCAGTGATGAGCTGTGGAATTATTATCAGAGGGCTCGCATTCAAGATTTCATAGATTTACAAAAAAAAATTTTTTTTTTTTTTTACCTGCATTTTATTTTTTGAATAGTCTAGTATAATTATATACATATATGTATAAAACATTAAAATTTATAAAATATTACATATATATTTTAATTACTCATTGAACAATAAATTCCAAATGGGGTTCTCGTCACTATTTAACTCTTTCCCATTTCTTTGAGCTGCAGTTGCAGGTCGGTGAGACTTTAAAAATGATTTAACCTGATTCTCAGGCTTCCAATTCTTAAATGATGGACCATTTAAATTTATTGTCATAAAATCGGCTAAATGTTCAATAGATATACAGTTTCTTTTTACTGTAATTATGTTGTTCGTAAGACTGAATGCACGCTTTTTATTCAGTAGTATACCGGGACTTTACATTCAGTAGTATACAAAATCAAACATTTCTATATTAACTTTACGATTTTTTTATTGTATCAAATAATGTACTAATATTTTAAGTCGATATTTTCGATACTTTTTCGCAAATTGTTGCATCAAAAAATTTTAATATTGGGTTAAAACAAATATCTTTTGAAATTATCAATGGGCTCGCGTATTTTTTAAAGTTTATCAGAGGGCTCGAAAATTTTTTTTAAATTTATCAGGGGGCTCTTGCGAGCCCGTGCGAGCCCCCTTCAGCTCAGCACTGCATATAAGTATTATTATTATTTTTCCGACAGAAGCAACATGATTTACCCACACTTGTATGAAAATATTATGTTCGAATTGATTGTTTCAAATGTTGAAAAATCTCCAGAATTATGTCATAAATTTTAAAACAAAATATTTTTGGTGGTTTCTATTAATGCTTGACAAATTAATACGTGTATTGCTTGTCATTTATATTATGTTTTTGATTGTAAATTATTGTATTAAGTAAAATCAATTGAAATGCCATGTGTTCACTTGAAATACCACAAATTTATTAAAAGTTTTTGAAAAATTCCTATTAATTTAAATTTTTTATTATTTCCATAAATTTTTTATAAATAGATTTTTTATTGTATTAATGACGACAGAATTTTTTTTTTTTTATTTTCTGACAAAAATTAAATACTTTATTTATATAATACTAGTCGAAATACCCGGCTTCGCACGGTAGTTCCGAACTTATATTTATATCAAAACACTTTAATCCAGATTTTGTGCAATAAAAAAACAGAATTTCAAAATTTATTAAATATCCACTTCCCCGATGCCTTAACACATCCAGTCTCCTAAATAGTCGATTCGGGTCCAACGCTATAATATTTTATCGGAATATACCTAAATTTAATTTTTTGCACTAAAAAAAAACAAAATTTTAAAATTCGTTAAATAGCCACTTCCCCGGTGCCTTAACACATCCAGTCTCCTAAATAGTCGATTCGGGTCCAACGATATAATAAATACCTAAATTGCAAAACCGCCTTCTAAGATAGCCCCCCGTCGGTGCCTCGGATCAAAAATATAACCAATCGGGTCTCTAAGCTCTTTATTTTCAAAATTTTAAAATTTCGAAATTTGTTGTATAGCCCCCCAATTAAGCCCTGGGACGGTCGGGGGCCTGTCAACATCCAGTTTTTTAAATAGGCTTTTCGGGTCCAACGCTACAACATTTTATCGGAATATACCTAAATTGCAAAACCGGCTTCTAAGGTAGCCCCCCCCGTCGGGGCTTCGGATCGAAATTTCTAGTATCCTATAACCATCTCAGGTCGCAGTGCGACTTAACTTCAAAATTTCGAATTTTGTTGTATAGCCCCCCCAATTGAGCCCTGGGACAACAGTTGGGGGCCTCTCGACATCCAGTTTTTTAAATAAGGTTTTCGGGTCCAACGCTACTACTACTATATTTTATTGGAATGTACCTAAATTTCAAAACCGGCTTCTAAGGTAGCCCCCCCGCCGGGGCCTCGGATCAAAATTTCTAGTACCCTATAACCATCTCGGGCCCCAATGATACTTAAGTTCAAAATTTCAGCCAAATCGGTCCAACGGTTTAGGCGTGATTGAGGACGGAGGACAGAGAACAGAGAACAGAGAATTTTCATTTTTATTTATTAGAAGATATAATCAGAAGAAGAGTATCGGTCAGAGGTTTATTTGAGTTTTATAGAGATCTAGGAGATTAATAAGATAATTTATTACTTAGTCTTAGACATTTCTTTTTTAAATTCTTTAAATTAACTTGGTCTGGTTGATTGATTGATTGTCCCAGAATTTAAGAAGTGAAAATTGACCCACTTCAAGTCATCCGATCGAGATAAAACTTTGCACATCGACTCATAGCCGCTGACAATGCATTAAAGCAAAATTTCAGCTCGATTGTGAATTTAAATTTTGGTGAGAAAAGGGGAACGAGAGCTTAAGCTCTTTTATTCCAACCATATTTTGCCAAACAAATTTGGACCATCCTGTAGAAGATCATATCAAATCTGAAAAGAATATATTTTACAAGATATATTTTTTTTTTCATAACGTTTGACTTCCGCAAGTTTGACCTAAAATAAAATATTACAATCTCTGAATTTTAAATTGATACAAAATTTTAATATTGCAGAATTTCCAAAGGCATGAAATTAAAATTTGGTTTCATTTTGAAACTTAAATACATACTTGTAAATTATTAAGAGAGAAGTAATTATAATTGCATTCATTCAACCGCAAAATAAAATTAATTACTTTGAAATAAAATCAATTTAAAACGAACTCATTAAATTTATTTATATTTATAAGAAATCTTCAATTTTATGTTAATGTATACCTAAGTACTTCAAAAAGTTGAGAAACAATAATAAGCGATTAGAAATTATTTGCATACTCTAAGTTTAAAATTAAAAAGAAGAAATTCTAACGATATTTAAAAAAAAAACTGTACGATTAATTTATGCCCGATGCATGTTGAAGTTATGTATATTTGAAATTGAAATTCCCTGTTTTGGAATGTTAACCTTTCTATGTTTCAGTAATGTTGTTCAAATTTATCAATCTTTTTAATATTCAAACCCTAGCATAACTATTAACATTTATGTACGATATATATTCATATCATATCAGCATTATTTTGCATGTAATACTTTTAAAAGTGCAACAAACTTTAACCTTTTACGTATAAACACAACAATCAATAAATTTATGTGTTTTTTAGACACATAACCTTTTTCTCAATAAAAATATAAATAATGAATATTAAATATTGATTTAGAAATTTTTATTTATAACAAATTGTACATTTAATGTAGATTTATGCTTTCCACAAGTTATGGTTTTCTCTTTTTAAGTTTTTTTTTTTTCTTTTTTAAATAATTTTCGAAACTGGAACAAGAAAAATTACTATTAAAATGCGTAAATTTTACAAAAAAAACAATTTAATTTATTATTTATCATCCAAAGCAATTTTGTATATCTTATTAGTTAAATCTTATCTCCAATTCAAACTATGTGTAATGATTTAAAAATGAATCAATTTATAGATGCTAAGTTGTTGGTAAAAACTTCGATGGTATTATAAAGAAATAAAAATACTTAAATAAAAATGTAGAACATATATAGACCTCATAAGTGAATTACGAACCCGTTTTCAGTATTTCGACATTTCCAATCCTAGAAAAAAAAAACTATTTAACTTCCTAAAAAATATTATTAAAAGAAAGTCGCTTATAATCCAATTGTTCGAAATTCTGAAATTTTTTTCATATTTTATGAGACATTATTTGTTATGAATAAATATATTCTTATGTACACATTTGTCATATTTTATTATTACAAAGAAAAGGTTTCCATGAAAATGATTTACTAAAGCAATAAATAACATTTTCAATACAAATTCAAATGCAATAGATGTGCAAAATTGACTTTTAAGTATATATTTATTTTGATAGAATGTAAAAGTCTTGAAATCGAAACAGTTTTAAGCGAGGTTTTAAGTTATGAATTTACATTAGATATGATGTTTAAATAAATTTACATTATTGGTAGGTATATTTGTACTGAGACTTTAATACGTTTATTAATCAACGCTACAACCTTATTTTCATAATATATGGCCTTGACATCCATTTCAACTCATTCATCGCAATCTTCACTTTATTAAGACCACAATCCCACTATTTTTTTTAATCAATTGGTGATATCAACTCGAATAGGAAATTTTCAAAATTCAAAAATATCAATAATTACCTATACTTAATTTATTGGTTATTTAAGTTTAAGTAATCAATTATTATATAAAATACATACATACCTAATAGTAAATAAATAAATAAATTTTGTATTTGGTTTATATATCCATTACACTATAGTTAATCCCTTCCTAACCCAGTTATTTAATCACGGGCAAAATAATCTGAAAATAGTTCCATATATATAAAATTCTATTTGCTTACTCATTACTTGTTCTTCATTGGCAAAAATATAATAGCCAATAATAATAATATAACTCTTTAATGCCTTTTTGTTCTAAATATAATTAGAAAACTTTTATTGTCATTTCATTAAGCTAATGTTTTGAATATTGTACTATATATATTCAGGTATATTAATAGAAAGAACTATTACTTTTAATTAAATTGCATTATTAAAATAAAAATGCAACTTTATATGGTTATTTCGAAGGTTATTCACATTATGAATTATTAGTTGATAAAATATTTTTTCATGAAATTCATGGTTTCTTGCTAACTTATAGGTAGTTTGTATAAGTTAAGGTGTATATTTTTCGATTAATCTCTGTTATATAAGAACTTTGCAAATAACATCTCAACTACAACTATCAACCTTATTATCGAATTAGTTTCACTACATTATACACAATTACACATATTTACTATTATAACATTTCAGCGATTTTGTAATATTTACGTATGTAGGTATATAATACCATTTACATATAAAGTATACATTAATTTATGTTTAAGTATTTGGCAAAAAAAATTTATTATTTTGAAGTCTCTACGTTTTTTGGTTATATCGCTTGCCGTTATGTGCGTGACATGATGCCAATAAACTCAAGCATATAAAAAAATATGAGGTATATGCACTATAGAAATCAAACCGCACATACCTACTTTTTTTACATGGTTTTTTTTTTCTCAGTCATATGGTCACAAAGTTGATAATGAAAGGAATTTTAGCACTTTAGATGTCCTTGAATTTTTTTTTTTTGTATTTTAATTGTGTAAGAATAAGAAGTGAAAAAATTTCCCTCATGGGACGCTAAAGAATATTATGCAAAATTTTTATCCTTGAGTTGTTTTAAAATATTTTTCTGATGTTCATAATATAATGGGTTCATAAAAAAAAATGAAGCAAAAAATACAATTATTATTATAGTTAACACAAATTCTTTAAAATTATTCTGACAAGAATATGTCACGAATTAATAGTAAACTATAATATTTTCGATTCTTTCGTTAGCTAACATAAAAAATGCAGTTGTTTTTGAAATTTTGATTACCTATTTGTGTATCGTTTTGTAAATCAATAAATGGCAACATAAATATCGATGAAATGCGGTGCCGGGTTGAGATTTGTTTATATAAATGGTCTTCTAGTTTTTCAATTTTTTATTTACGTAATGGTTAATGTTAATGGTAACTATTCGTTACTCATTGATTAAATCGATAGATTTATGAAAATTTTTCGATAATAATAATTTTAATAAATGTTTATATTAAAATTGGAAAATGAAAAAAAAAAAAACAAATATAATTCAACTAAATAATACCTTTTAAGCCAAAGTGTATTTTTATTCGATGGTTACTTGAAGTTCTAAAAACAATGGTCTGTCAGTTCGAATTAAAACATATCACAAACTTTAAAAACTTTATGTAGGAAATTAATTTACACTCATAGTGATCATTTACATTCTTAGGTTGTATTTAATTCTTAGTAATCGTAAAATTTTTTTCGGAACTCTTATTTTAAATGAAAAAAAAGAGTCAAGCGCGTCCTTTGCATCGAAACGTTAAAAATTTCCAAATTAATTTAATAATTGTATGATTATTCCGACGTTCATTCAAATTTAAAGAGACGGTGATTCAAATTAAAGCTCGAAAATTCTTCAATGTTTGTGTCAATTTTTTCTGGGCAAAGTGTTTTTTTTTATTTGACATTATGACATTATTTGCCACTACAAAATACCAACTATTAATGAAGAAGAGTGTAAAACGAACTTAAAAGTGATAAAATTAGAAAATGTTTTTTTTAAGATTTGCTTTATGTCTAGTCTAAAATCGAATAAAAAAAATAAAAATTGATTCAGGTGAAAAACCTTAACAATGTATATATTTCATACATAATATAAATAAAAATCCTTTATAGACTACAAACACAAATTCTAGAAACTATGCTTTAAAATATTTGTTTTAATTCTCCTTTTTGTTTAATTTTCTCTGTTATGTTGTTAATGAGCACTGAGCATACATATATATAAAGTACTTTGAGCACTTTTTTGTTTGCGAAAAATAAAACTAAAGTGCAGTCTTAAGTATATATTTTCATAAATTCAAGGACCTAGAGATTTTATGGAAATTCTATAATTAATATTGTTTTTCACACATAATACTACACTATAATAATAAAAAAAAAATAGTTCATTGTAAGCTCAAAACTAAATGGAACCTTTCAAATCAGAATATTTATTCATTGTAAACAAAGGGCACTTTTTAACAATAATCTGTGTTGTAGGGTGATTCAGAATAATGAAGGAGCTCTTCAAAATTGCACTTTAAGAAAATATACATATTTATGTTATAAGGTTAGGTGTATCAATAATTTTTTTTTAGTTGTGTATTGTATGCAAATATAAATATAGGTATACTATTTTTTATTGTTATGTATTTAATCCTCAATATATGGTATTAGAATCTCTAAAATCATTAGCAATATTTTCAATTATTACTTAGTTCAGACTTCAGAAATCATTCATAGTACGCCGAAATCAATCGTGAAAAATCACATTTGTTACTTCTTTTTAATTAATTTTTACATCATTTTCTCATTTCCCGACTATCATGTTATTCTTTTCAAATAATTTGAACATTTTTAGGTTTTTGAACCTTAATATGAGAGAAAAATAACAACCAAGAACAAACATTTTAAAAATGTTGGATTTGGCAACTTGTATATCACAATACACAATATCTTAGTTATAAATTACTTAATGCTTAAGGAGTAGTATATCAGGCGCTCACTTAAAGCTTAAGGAATTGTATCTATCAAATTGTTTTCTCAACAGTTGGAGTATATTCCAAAACTCATCTCATTCCAATAGGATGAGTTCAATTAATTCTTTTTTTTTTCAATTAATTCTTGAATTTATTTGGATAAGAAGTTCACCTAACTAGAAGGGAAAATACTTATTTTTATTTTTTTAATTTTAATAGTTATTCTTAAACTTTCTATAACTAAAAAATTTAATTATTCCATAATGTTCATATTGTTTCTTAGATATTGCCTGCTTTAGAATTTGAGAATGACTAATTTCGTAATAAAGCCTTTGATCCCCTTTCAACTGAAAGTGTTTAAAGGATTTTGGATTTCCCATCTTTTCTTTGTATTTAATGAATTTAATCCCATTAAGAATATTTATTAGCAGTGTGTGTATAATTTATTTATATCAGAAATCTTCATATTATTAAAGAAAAGAACACTAAGTATATATTTCGGTAAATGATATTATATGCTTATGATATCGTTATAAGGATATGAAATATAGATTTTTCATCTTATACCCTCTCCATAAAATACGAACGTGCTGCGAAAGTTTCAACTATTCACATTTTTTTTATTAATCAAGTATTCCAAACGGAACACATTATGTATTGCGTCTATAAATAAGATTTCGGTATGTGAAATTGAATGCATAACCACAACCCCATTTAAACAATTGGTTATTGGTATTTTACTTCTTTTTTTTTTGTTGTTGATGAAAAACTACGTTAATCATGGAAATTACTTTTTGTCTTCACATTAGAAGTTTTTTAATAAAATATTGTTTTCCCTATTTTTGTACATGAAACGTGATTCAGCATGAGGTATAGTAGTATTATGGCAAATGTTATGAAGAAAAGAAAAAGGTTAATTTTATATGGAGTTTATTGTTTAAAATATGGTTGCAATGATTAGAAAGAATCTTACTTCAGGAGAAACATTTAAAAAAGTGTAGCATTAGAGTTATGTTTTTAGCATCTAAACTTTCGCCTTCATTAACCATTAACATTTTGTTGTAATATTATGAGATTAAGTTAATTTTTTAGCTCCATTACTTATTTATTTAGTTAAACTTACTAATAGACTTAAGTACTTAGTACAAAAAAATTTCTACCACTTATAGAAAGCACTATTTCTTTAAACCAGCAATTATATATATATATATATATATATTCAGATACTATATATAATATTTGTAAATTTTTTTTTATAAATCAGTAAAATATCGACCTTAAACTTAAACAGCTCACATTTTTCTAACATTTTAATGAATTATTTATTAATGACAAAAATATTTAGTTATTTTTATGTTTATATTGTTTTTTAAATTGAAATTCAACGCAATTTTTTTTTCTAACCTAGAAATTTTAAGCTATACATAAGGTAGCTATTAAAACAATGAAATAATAAAAATTCCATAAATTATGATATATATTTATAAATACTTAAGTATTTACTTACTTATAAAAAATAAAAACAAAAAATCAACTTTGCATAACAAAATGCTGTCATCAAATTTATCAAATTTATTCAATATAGTATGTACAAATATGCAATTTATTTTCTAGCATTATTCTTATATTAAAATGATGTTTTCATATATCATTTTTAAATAAATCCAAAAAAAAAAAAAATAAGCTGCTTATCAACTTTTATTTTTGGGGGAGTTTTAATGAATTCTTTATTTGCTATAACTATATATATAATACGATTTATATAAAATATGTACAATTTATGTCATCAAAACCTCTGAGAATAATAATATTGAAATGATATGAGTCGGACAATAATTAAAAAAAAAACTTAGTGTTAATATTTAATATATAAATTGTCCAAACTCTTTTTTGTTTTGAATAAAATGTAAGTTATATGTATATGTTAATTTCGTGAAACAATTTAAAATTGAAGAACCAAATAAAAAAATTTAAATAATTTGTTTTGTCTCATTGTTGTTGAGACTAAGATAAAATCACGAATAGAATATATTCTTCATAGTTAAAACAGAAAAACTAATTGCAATAGTGTGAAATATAAGTAAGTAGTCAATTTTATCCACGAAAACCTATTGATCGAAAAGTCAGATCAATTAAAAGAATATAGAAGACATATATAATCTAACGGTTATTTTAGTAAATATTAACTTATTTACAATGTAAAATAATATGCATAAGAATGTCTGAAATTAATATGAGTTATCTTCAAAAAAAAAACAACTCTCGAAAAAAAAACAAAAAAAAAGATACAAAACCCTCAAAAATTCTTTTGTAAATTGTAATATTGTTATTTTTCAAAATAAGAAAAAAAATAAGCCTTAATATTTTGTACAAAATACATATTTACTCATATATATAATGTAGTAATTTTTAACAAAAAATTTATGGAATTTCCGTTTAGAGTTATACATACATATACTTACTTATATGTTCATAATATGTTTTTAGTTTTGATAGCAGTATCCGCTTTTTACATATTACCAAAAAAAAAAAAAAAAAGGTTATAAATGATCCAATCGTATGATAGTAGTACAGACAGTATTCTATTTTGACAAAAAAAAAACTGAAATAAATGTTTACAGATGAGAGAGCGTAGTTGAATATATCCACGATTTTGCATCAATATGTCTAAGCTAGCAGTGACGTAACTACCGGTCGGCGAAAGCAGCAAATGCTGCAGGCGCACGAAGTTAAAGGGAACACAGTTTGTCAGCATTTTACCAACAAAATTCATGATTTTTCACAAAAACATGTTTTAATTTATTTTAATTCAAAATCACACTAAGAATATTATTTCGAAAATGAATTTAAGCATGCAGCAATATCAATATCTGCTGTCTGGTCGATGACAGCTGAAACGTGACACCCTATTAAGATGGTGAGTCGTTTCCGACTTAAAAAAGAAGTTTAATGTTCATGAAAAACGGCGTTGACGAGTCGCGTAATTAGAATAATAGGCGAAAACTGAAGAGTTATTTTTTTATAAAAAATTAAAAAATAAATTTTTAAAAATAAATCAAAAATTATTGGTTCCTTTTTTTAAATTGTGGGATGGGTGGAAGAAAACGGAAGAGTTATTTTTTTATAAAAAATTAAAAAATAAATTTTTAAAAATAAATCAAAAATTATTGGTTCCTTTTTTTAAATTTTGTAGTTACTCCACTGTAAAGCTAGCCCATGGTTTCAAATCACGTAGTGATTGTAAGAACTGCCGTGTTTAGAATTACACGAAAAACGTTTTTCTCTACGAGAGTTTAAATCCTGGATATATTTGTGAATAAAAGCCTTGAATATCTTCAAGTTAATTAAAAATACGGGATGTTCTATAATAATATATTTTTTTTAATTCAATTTTTGATCTTAAAATAGTTTTTTAATAAAAGTTTTAGTAAAAACAATATACAGGGCATAATTGTATTAAAAAAAATTACTTTGTCAGTATCATTTTAGTGCAATTTTTTTTGAATTAAAACGTTCAATGAAACGCAATCTAATTAAATTTTCCTATAATTTCTATACCTTCTTTAGTTCAGTTCTGTTCAGAGAAAGAAATCATTCATATAATAATAGAATAGATATTGTCTTTGCAACATTTTAATTACATTTATGTTTATTGTGCTGTTTAAAAGCGCGCTAAAAAACAGAGCTAAAATCATAATTTGATTAATTCTTCAAAAGTGTTTTCTTCCATAATAAAGGGAAAAATTGACTAGAAAAATGAATAAAAATTTTTATACATAAATAACAAACGAGAGTTTCTTTGTTGGAACAAAAGTCAAACGCCCTAATAAAAACCACATAATAAATAAGTATATCGTATTTTACGCACATTTGTGATTGTGACTCTATTAAGATTTTTTTACCCTTATTGAATCGTGAAAATAAATGGAAATAATCAAGATCAAGGATACAAAAAATTATAAAAATGGGATACGGATTTTATTCAGGATTTTATCTAAGATTTTATCTAAGATTTTAACCTCGATTTTGACGAAGATTTTTGGAATAGAATTGATTAGGACGAAGATTAGTGGAATAGTCAAAAAATAATCTGTTATTTATATTTCTTAGTGCTTCAATTTATAACAACAAACATGATACAGTCTTTCTTAAATTATTTTTGAAAACCACTGTACAGAGAATGAAATTTGGTAATTTGGTAAATTTGGTATTAAAAACTCATTCCAGTACACTTACGCGGCGTTTATACTAGATGTTTTTGAAGATTATTTCGAAGATGTTTTTTGAATGTATTTTCGTAAAAATCGAAAATACATTCAAAAAACATCTTCGAAATAGTTTTCACTGTCCAGACTAAAATCTAGATTTTAGTCGAACTAAAATATGTCAATTTTTAAATGAATATAATAAAGTCATGGACACGAAGTCGATAAAATTGGAAAGGAAATAAGGTTGGCCGGTAGTGAACATAATTTTATTATCTTTTTCAGCGCCTTTTACCTATTATTACCAAAAAAATATAGAAATTAAAATTTATATAAATAAAAATGTATTAATTATTTGGTTATTTTTTTAAACTGCGTATTTTAATTTGAAAACAAACAAATAAGATTCATCAAAGATTCGATACAATTGAAGAAAATAATATAATATATAAATGTAATTTTTATAATTTAAAAATTATTATTTATTTTGTTTAATACGAAAAACTATTAAAATATTTGTCTATCTCTAAATAAATATTGAATTGAATAAATAATATTTATTTCACGTCGATAAATTAGCAGTCGTTGAAGAAAATTCTTAATTTACACAGTCAGCTATGAATTGAGTCAGCATCGACATAATCAAATAATTTATTTATGTTTTCAGTTTTCCTTTTATTTACTTTTTATGTATTTGACATTTCCGCATTGCCAATTTTTCTTCGAATTCATTTTTTTCTTTTTATTTGACAGAAAATAATTAACATTTTAAGCAACATTTTTAGTCTAGACTAAAATGAAGATTTTTTAGTTTTACACAATTTTTACACACGCATTGAAAAAACATCTTCGAAAAAATATTCAAAATCATCCAATGTAAACCCCAAGTTATTAAGTTAAGATATGTTTTGAAAACAGAAGCTAAAGCATTATTATACTTTATTATTAATAAGAAGTTATATATTAATACATACTTAGGATACATGCATTATTACTGAAAACTCAAAATAAGCTTTATTTTTCATCAAAAATTTTTTTAATAACAATATATATCAAAACGCCTCTCTAACAACAAATTCAACTTCTCTGTAAAAAAAAATATATAATTATAAAATGAAAAACCTCTAAAATAAAACCACATATAATGTATCTTATTTCTAGTCTTATAAATGACTCATTATTTAGATTTTTATTAACGCTTCATTAGATCCTCAAATATAGATTTTTAAAGCGTAGTAAATAAATATTATAAGTTCGACATAATTTTTTTTTTTCATTTCAAATATATTAATTTTATTTTTTTTTGTGTTCAGAGGTATGTCGGTTAATCAATCACAAATGGACATAAATTCCATATTACTTTCAAATGTTTTGAATCAGAGAGTACTACTATTACTGCAGTACCTACTTACTACGTATTTAAATCTATAATCACATTTATTAAATAATTCCGCATTTTTTATTGGCAAATTGTTATTTTATTTAAACAAATTTTATAAGAGAAATTTAAGCATTTTTCCGCAATCTAGTTTTTTACTGAAATAATGTAATTACTTATATGTTATTTTTTAATACATAACTACCTATGTTTTTAAATGATGTCTTAGAGAAATTTTCTGTTCTGAAACTAATAACTAATCATTATTGTGGAACTCAAAAAGTAAGTGATTATTATATGTATTTTAGCATAAAGGAAGTATAAATAGAGGAACTAGTCCCATACAAAAAATTCTAATAAAAAAAGTTGAACAAAATTAGATCAGACCCCCGAGCTTTTATTTTTTTTTAGAATATAACGCTATAACGAGAGAGCTTTATAGCTTTTAAAATATTTTTTTTTATAAAGCTTCTAAAAATAAACAAAATACTTCCTTTATTATAATTGCATTTTAATGTTTACTAGTATTTGTTCTCTATAAAAAAAAAAAATTAGGTTAGATAAATGTAAATAAAAAAATTATAAGCATTAATAAATTCATTTTATTTCATGTTTATTTACATATCGTCGGTCTCGTGCATAAATCACGAAACTGTAATTTTGGCCGTTTTGACCTAATATTGTAGAAAAATCATAAAAAACTAAAATTTTAATATGTTCAAAGTTAGAAGTTGAAAGCTGTCATAAATTATATATACGCAATGACTATTTCTATTTTCCCGAAAGTATCAAAATGTACTAAAAAAAAGAAATTTAAATCCAATTTTCTCAAAACTATGTTTTTGCAGTTCCGTGATTTTTGCATGAGACCGACGATGTTCACATTATTTTATATCATTGGAATAATGATTTTTTTGTTTTTTATTTTGGTTTGAAAATATACTTTAACTTTGTAATAATATCCCTTTTAAAAATTTTGAGCCTTTTATTATTAAAAGTGTTAATAACAACTCCAAAAATTTAAATCTATGTTCATAACATTCGTCTGTTTCGGTGAACCAGAAATCATATTTTTTTGATAATTTTATTGCGTCCAAACAATTTGTATATAGTTTGTTAAAATTCTTTTTTTTATAAAAATGTTGAGCAAAATAGTTATCAAACATTTTTATATGAAATCTGGTAATTTCAAACAGATCAAATAAAATATTTCCAAATCATTGTCATAATTTTTGCGATATAAAAATTGTTCTGATTTCAATTCAAGGACATCATTAGTTTTTTTTTTATTTTTTTTATGATTGGGGTCGATAGAAGATAACTTGTTTAGCCGACTACTTTTTATGGAGCTTTAACTTCATGAATTAGTAAAATATTTAAGTGAAGGTCGCGCATTCAAAAAAGTGCGTTTACCTACTTATTAATAAATAAAATAAATGAATAAATATTTACTTTATTTTATTCAAATTATTTATACTTATTTAAATTCCGTATCCAAATTGATAAATTTCCAATAATAATAAAATATTCCGATATAATTTTCTTAATGTCCTTATATTTCAAAATTTAAATAGTTAAAACAAAGTTCATGCAAAATATTTTAATATATACATGTAAGTACCATTAAATGCAAAACACATTTATTTTAAAGAATGAACTAATTATACGTAAATTCACGATAAAAATAAAACAATGTCTCCCACTATCGTTTAAGAATATTTTATCCAAAGGAGATAAAATATTATGACATATTATCTCTTTATTAATGTAAAAATTAAATTGCAATATATATATTTATTGATTTGAAATAACTTATGATAAGGATTTTATAAATTTCAATAAAGACGAAGATGCTAGTTTAAAAAAAAAAAAAATCATAGATGTTATAAATTGATATTAGCACATCATAACAATACATAATTTAGACACATATTTTTTCATTCATTCATTAAGTTATGATTTTTCGCACAACTACATTCGAATTTTTAGAACTTTGTTGTAATAAAACTAAACATCCTCAGAATAGAAAAAAATTAATGAGTATATAGAAAATAGAAAAGCTTTTTTGCTTATACATATGTTTTGGGGGTCTGAAAAAATAGGAAAAAAAATAAAAACGTTATTTTTAAAAGTTGTTAGACATAGTTACTCTATATTATACTTCCTTTATGCTTTTATGTTGATGACAAAAGTTCATTTAATCTTTTTCATTAATAAGTTATTTTATATTTTTATTTATTTATTTATTTTTTTTGTGTTCTCATTTGATTCCATTTAATTTTAGAAAATTATTCTTGGCATTGAATTTATCATTCCTTAAATGCTTAACACAAACCAATTAAATAAAATTTGACGTTTGATCAACAGCATAAAAATCTAAAAAAAAAAAAATATGATAGGGTTTTTTCGATCGAAATATTGAATTATGCCATAATTTAAAAAATGATTAAAATTTTAAAATTAAAACATTCTAAAAAACTGAAAACAATATAAGTATATATTTTTTATAATTATGTTCCAAAGGTTTAAAAAATTATATGAATAGTTACTTATAATAATAATTTTAGACTGCATGAAAGTATTATATACGAATTAATATATTATATAAAACTCTAACCCGTGCCAAATGAAATTTTATCGCTGCTAAATTTTTTTTTGTTTTAAACTTGATTGCAGTTAAAACAAGTTTATTGATAATATAATAATAAGTTATGTACTGTTCTGCTTGCTTGAGATATGATTTATTTTGTATAAGTAAATACACAAAATACATTTTATTATTACAGTGCATTACATATAAAATGATCATGTAAGTAGTTAATGTAATTTTATTTGTTTTCTTATGGAGGAGAGAATCATACAAATTCCGGCTCGTGAGGAACTAAAAATAATTAGAATTTCTTTACTTTATAAATATAAATGCTTAATTTAGTTATAATTGTCTATTTTTGTCAATATTATTTTAAAAAAAAATTTTCACTTTTTCAAATTTTTCACTCATTATTTTTTATTTTTCATACAAATAAAGTGAATTATTCATCTTGGGTGTCCCAACAAAATATGTACTCAAAAACGAGAAAAACATTATTTTATGTAAACAAAATTAATTTATATTTAAGCTTATTATTTAAAAAGCAATAAATAACATTAAAATTAAAAAGATAAACCATAGTGTTTAATTTCATGAACATGAATTTAACAGTTGAGGATTTAATATCAAGATACACCCACCACGTAAATGTTAAATATAAAGAATACATATTTACTTCTTTTTTTTTTTTAAATAAAACAGGGAAACTTTATTTAAGCTTTTGAAGTTTAAATCAAGCATAAATAAAGAACTGAAATAATAAAACGTTTCTTCACTTTTTTCTAAATCTAAACCAAAAATTTCAAATCAAGTTGAATTGTTATCTGCGATCAATCTTTCTAAAAGAAAAAGGAAAATACAACTAATGTACTAAGTATGTAAGTGCATATAGTACTATTTATATGATAAAGGCAGGTTGCCAACATCTGGACAATATAATCTTAATAAAAAATAAAAATCTTCTATAATATCAATGTTTATTTATATTTTTATGTTTATGTTTATACTGTAATAATTATGCGTAGATGAATCAACATAAAAATTTCTCATAATAAGATTTGAATATTATGTAGTAAGTAGTAATGTTTTTTTTTTTTGCTTTTTAACATCAAGACATATGGGCGTATCTACACTAGAAATTTTACGCCTGGCAGATTTTTAATAAACCATAACTTAGACTTGAAGTAGGTATGTAAATTATTTTTAGATTTAAACTAAAAATAGAATAAAATGCTTTATTTTGCTCTAGTCGCAATGAATAATAATAATTCATGACGAGGTCAAGGTCAACTATTTTTTTTTCTAGAATCACCATAATAATTATAATATTTTCCTAACTTTTTTTATGTTTTAAAAATTATATGTACTTACTTATATATGAATGTAAGCATATAGAATATCTACATAATGTGTGTTGATTTCAGTAATTTATTTAAAAATTAGTACTGTGTTAAAATTTTTGTGATCTGATTTGATATTTTGATCTTTTTTGTCACATCAATCTTCGTAATGGTTCGAAATTTATTTTAATACTTACTTTATTTCCTGTGTGTAATTTCTACTTAATGTAGGGATCTCAACAGGGTCAATTCATGATTATTTAGAGTTTTGGTACATTTATATTAACGTCATTATAATTATGTATATTAGCTTCTTTTTTTTTTAATTATGGAAATATCGAGGGAAATATTTATATTATTCTTGAATATTATAAGTAATTTAGAATTAGCATTATTTCAGTAAATCATTTTTAGTTAAACTCCAATTGATAAAATAAATTAAATTGTGCAATTTTAGTTTTTATACTAACGGTGCAAAAGTTAAAACCATAAGTTAGAACGAAATATGTCATAAATCGTATCTAATTTCTAAATTATATGTAGTATTATCAAAACAGGAAATTAACGTTTTTTTTAATATTCTTGCCTTTGTATTATCAATTAAATTTAATCGATTTATTATTTGATATAAAAATAAAATTACTTGTCATCAAAATAATTGAATTTACCTTTAAAAACGAATCTAAAATTAATTTTCGAAATAAACATTAATTAAAAACGTGAAAGTTATATGTACAAAACATAAGTAAGCATTTAATGTGCATATTATTTGATTCATATTCGTTAGAAACAAAATATATTTACATTTCGTTACAATTTAATATTTCATACATGAAATCTCATATTTTATTCATGTTCAAAAACTTTTGTCTTTGTTTTTTCGAATTCGCTTTCAATTTTTAGCATAATTGGTTATTTTTATAATTCCTGATGCTGAGGTTATAATCAATAAACAGCGATAATAGAAATAAAAAATTTTACGTTTTCGGTATTTGATTTTTTATTAAGTATGGAATATTGCTGTTTCCAGACGCTCTGACTGGAAAATTTTTAATAATATGAATTTCATATGAAGTTTTAAACATAGACAGAACTAACGTTTGTACAGAAAATTTATATGTTTATTTGAGGAATTATTAAAAATCTATTAGATTTTTATAAAGGAAAAATTAAACTATTTAGTAGCATGCAATATTAATAATAATGCAAATTTAAATAAAAAATATCGAGAAATAGACATAATTTTCCAAACAAATTTCAATTTAGTAAATTTACATTATATTTCCATTAAAAGTTCAAAAAAAAGTTTAAGTGTTTAAGAACAACATACAACATAACGTTATCAACACTTTTTTTTTGGGGACTGCATATTACAAATTGAAAAATTATTTTATTTATTTATTCAATTCAATTTAGTTTGGCTTACAGTGAAATTCATAATATTAATGGTAACCGTAACACGCATAATCAAAAAAAAATTATACACATAAACCGGCGCAAACCAACTTTCAATTAAATTGTATTCTAATTATCAAAACGAAATTACGCACTTTTGATAAGAATTCATTTGTAAGATTTTATGATTATTAGATAATGTGAATGTGAATAGTTATTGTAACGATATTTTCAAGCATACCTACATATTCATTTATATAATAAATAAGTAATTATACTTAATCTTTCTAATTTTATTATTTAGGTACAGTTTTAATTTAATTATCAGAATTAATTTGACAAATATTATTTTTTGGAATTTTGTTTCAGTATATTGAAGTTTTTTTACTAAAAAAGATTTTAAGTTTGTGAAGAAAAATGTCTGTTTAATATAAGCATAAATAAAATCAATAATACATGACAATCATATGATCTTAATTATTATTACTTATTTTATTATGTACTTAATGAAAATTAACAACTTTAATATTTTAAAAACAATACATCGTTGGTTTACCGTAAACAGAACTGACTTAGTAAATTTTATAAGTTTTTTGTATTTTTTGCTAAATTAACTCCTCGATTAACTCATTATAATGCCAACTTTATGTTGCCAAAACCTTATTACTTACTCGTATTTCAATTCTACTGTATAGTATTGTAATATAATATAAATAATAAAATATAAATACTTTTAAATAAATATAAGATTATCTCGAAGATTATAAGAAATATAAATAATTTTTGCAATCCTTTTCTAAACCAAATTTTAAGGCTTAAAGAACATTATTTTGATATAACATCGACATTAAATGTAATTACATAATTTTGAAAGACTCCAACATCTTAAATATCGATTTAGAAAAATCTATGTTTTTTGACTTAGTGAATTATTCTTGTAAACCAAGGATATTTAGGTGTATTGTATAAACATATTACCTATTACATTATATACATTTGATTATTTTACTATCTGTACAAATTATAACAAGTTGAACAATTCCATATCACATGACATCATAAGTGAAAATCGAGGTGTAAATTAATGTTCACGGTGCTTAATGTAATAAGTTGTTTCATACAATAATAGCGTGTCGACGAACAACTTACTAGGATGAAGAAATTATATTCTCTAAAGTTAAAACCTAATTATTGAAATTTATTTAATATCGAAGATTTAATTTTTATTTTGAATCACATGATAAAATCAGTATTCAACGTTACTTGTTTTTAATATTAATCTTCTATTTTAGATTTTCGATAGCTGTGAAAATGTACTGAAATATATGCCAACCTTTTATTGAAACTATTAATATTGTAAAGAATACTAATTTATAATTTAACAATAAAAAATGTGTATTCCTTGTATTTATCATTCCACATTTATAAAATTTTATATAAAAGTAGATATTGATGTTAGAGAATAATTCAATTCTATAGAAATAAATATATACTTATATCCGACGAATTAACTTTCGCATATGGTACACAGAAAATTCTTTTTATGGTCAACCATTAACTATGTTATTAAAATTTTTTTCATATTAATAAAACATTTGAATATTTAATATATTCAAAAATCAAAAAAATCCAATTTTAACTAATTAATAAAATTATAGCGTTCTTGTTTTAATCAAAAAAATATACATTTTGATTTTGATTTAAAATTAAAAAAAAAATCTGTTGAAAATAAAATAATAAAATAGTTCCATAACAAGATCAGATAGCTTGTTTAGAATATATTCGAATTTCTTCCAGTTTTGTAGGAATGTTTAAAAATTTGTTTTCGGTTTTTCAACAATAAGATAAAACAATATAGATACAACCTCGGTTACAACAATCACAATTCATTTTAACTTACTAATTTATAATCAAATAAAATATCAATGGTCCGAAATAATCCTTTACTGAAAATCAATGGTTCGTCATCTTTAACAATTTATTCCAAAATGCCATAAACCTATCACAACATATATATGTGTACTGGGAGTGGTTTTTATTTTAATTAAAAACTGAAAAAGATAAGATTTGATAAGATAAGGCTTGAATTATCTATCCTAGAGGTTAAATGCAATAAAAAAATTAATGTACTTTAGAGATATAAAGTGCCTGGCATATAGTATAGTAATAAAAAATAAATAAAGGTAAAATTGTTTTAGTATTTATTTTACTAATATCTTTTTATCGTCTAGCCGAGGTGCCGCCGTCGTTGTTGCTACAATTTTTAAAAAAGTTAGGAATGCAAAATATGTATGTATTGCTTATCTAATGTTTCAAACATAAGAACTTCAAAATAAATTTAAGCCGTTAAACTTTTACAAATTGTTACATTTCATTTTATTTGACTAGCAGAATTCGTTATATTTCACAAATATTTGTGATGCGACAACTTTATTGCCACTATAATACATAATATTCTTTTAACAAATAATATAATATTGTGATGAACTAAAAGTTAATGTAATTTATTCCAAAATAATAAAAATGATAATGTAGAAAAGGTACAAGTATACATATGTATAAATTATTTTTTTAAGTACATTTTTTAAATGCAAAAGTGGGTCAAATCAAAAACGAATATATACAAAAACAAAATGAACATAAAAATGTTTTTAATTTCTATTCTAAAATTATTATTGTATCTTGTTTGAGATTTAAAAATAAAAAAAATTTCACTTTTGCTTTAATACAAAATAAAAATTAATTATTCATGACATCACACCTAACTTTTAATAATATTGAATTTTGACTTCCGTAAATGGTATTTTTTATTTATACTTTGTTTCCGCACAAAAAATTTGCAAAAAAGTAAAATTATTTTCACTTCAAATTTAGCATTAATAAATAATTACCAAAATTATATCCTACGTAAATATATAATGTCAAATGAAAGAACAAAAAATGTATATATACCTATTTTGGCTTGAAAAAAAAAAAATTTTTTTACTATCTATTCACCATCTGATGTCATTAAGTGGAAATTTTATCTTGTTAAGCCATTAAGAAGATTCTTATTAAGATTATAGTTATTTATTTGGGATAATCAGCTTTTTAACGTGCATATATTCTTAGTACTTCTGTGAAACAAACTGTTTTAATATTTTCAAGAATTTTTAATAATATTCATGAACTAAATTGTTTTCTAACTCTGTGCAGTGCCAATTTTCTAAAGTATGAAGATAATTTTTCATTCTAATCTTAAGATAAAAAAAACACTTTCCTACAGACTTTTTTTTTGGATATAATAATTAATGTTTCTTCAGGACTTGTTTCACAAATTTAATAAAAAATGACAGTTGATGCAGAGCTGTACGAATACTGATAAGTACTTAAATACTTACTCGGCTCGAATAATAACACTTAAATTAGTTATACTTAATTTAACTAACTATTAACTCGAAAGGGGTTAAATGTATTATATGTCGTTATATGATTTTAAGTTATATGTAAAACTGCTAATAATGATTTTATTAGATAAATTGTGATACCTATAATTTATATTATAAATTCTAAAAGAAATCTGTTTTTTTATTTCTTATTTAAGACAATTTTAATAATAATATTTCTATTTAATACAACTTTAAGTTAAAACGTCTTTTTCGGTATTTCGGATTAAGATCATAATATCATTTCTATTATACCTTTTTATAAAGTACATTCCTACCTTATTTATATTAACCTCGTTCCTAAATATATAATAAAAAAAAAATTAAATCATACTTTATTACCTCGATTCGGTCCATCAAACTTCAAATTAATTAAAAATTAAAATTTATTAGAATAAAAATTATTTCGAATATTACAAATGGAATGGGGTATAAACATTTTATAAACATTTAAAAATGATAAAATTTCCTCTTTGGCCTTAACTTTCATCACATGCACATTATAATTTTTATTTAATTTATGATTACGCAAATGATTTCATGTAGTGTAGATACATACGTTATATACATAATATATTAATGTATACATTAACTTAATTTGTAAGTAATATCAAGTTCAAGATACGTTTGACCAAAAGTTGCACCCACACAAATTATTTCCTCACTCATTCATTGGAAAAGTTTTATTTAATTTACAAAAAAAAAAAGAAGCAAATAGTAGACTTCAATAACCATGTGTCTGCATACTTCGAGGCTCAATTAAGAAATAAGAAATTTCGAAATTTAAATATTAAGTATTTGTAGAAATTCTATGTTAGATTTCTGAAAGTATAGGTCAGTTTTAAATTTTACCTACTTAAAATCAAATTGAAACTAGTATGGCTATAAATTTTGGGACATTTGAAAAGAGCGCCTTCCATTCCCAAAAATTATTTATTCATTCTGAAACTTTTTTTCCATTAATCTTGAATAAATAAATTTTCTAAATCGCAATTAAAGATTTTAGTTGAAGTGAACCTAAACCTATGTATATATTTATTTTTAACAATAAAATAAACATATGCAAGAAACATACACATAAATGATGTGCTGATAACCAGTTAGTGAATTTTTCATAATGATTGAATAGTTTTGACTGCATGAAAATATTGAAACAAGTTTTATGCTTATTATTTAAGAGTGTATTATTTATTTATAAGACATAAATTAAATGTTTATTTTTTATATATTTTTAAAAATATAAATACATAAAAAACGATTAGTAATTGAAGCGACAAATTTATTTGTTTCTATTTTTTTATATTTATGATTTAATACAATTATTTAGTTTATTTGAAAGCGAGCTAAATTTATTTATTGTAATTCAATTTGAAGTTATTAGATTATATATAAGTATTCTATATAATGTGATTAATATAACCATTAATTGGGGCTTTTTTTCTTTTTTTTTATGAATAAACTTTAGTAATCTGTGGTTAATAGTTATGATTAGATTAATAAATCTTTTGGGAATCTTTCTGAGTCCTGTTTGAAAAAAGGTTAGTTTGCCAAAGTTAGATATAGTGACAAGTTTGTTAGGCTTCACAAACATGAATCAGTCTATTATATCAAACAAACTATTATCCTTAAGCATTCGCATACTTCTACGTTTCATGCTCATATCTTAAAAAAAAGCATCTATTTCCGTAGATAAATTAAAATTTAATTAATTTGTACTATAGGCACAAATCAGCCTATATGAATTAAAAATAAAAACTTTACCTTGTGTTTATTTTTTGTACAATTTTAATTATTTTTTTTTTGTTGTTGCTTTCGAAACATTAAGAGCAAGATTCTGAGAGATTGAACCACTTAACATTAGGAGGTGATTCACACCATCTCCGATTTGTCCCAAAAAATTACCAGTTGTTAGTAACCTTACTAAATGGCTAAATCCAAATTTTTTTGCTTCTATGTTATACCGTTCCTGTTTTATGACCTTCTGAAGGTTGCCTTTAAAATGACGAAAAGACCCTTTTTTGTAAAACATGAAAAATGTTTTTGTCTGTACATTATTGCGCGAACAACTTGCCATCAGTATTTCTTTTGTTATGGACTGTACCAGCATAGACCTTTATGAAACATACCACAAGATCATGGCAAGTCGGTTGCGCAAGGTCATTGAAGGTCGAGAGAAGTCAAGATTTTTATGCTTTTCTCCATTTTCAAACCCCAACTACACCTAGCGCAAATGACTTGCCACTCCAAACAAGGTATCACTAGATAGAGCTATATTAGTACTATTAATAATTGTATAAAACATTGAGGCAAGTTGAATGCGCTGGCAGTTATGTTGTGCCATAATCCCTAAATTTCCGAATTTAGGGCACATTCGGCCTCCTGTATCTCGCTGCGCGAACAATATTTTCAAACCCCACTGCCACTATTTAAACACAACTTTACTGTACTTCACAGAAAAATAAAGTTTGCTGAGGCAAGTTGAGCAGAAAAATTAAAAAAAAAAGTTTTGTTTTGGGAAAATTCCTTACCTGGGTGTAATAGCTTTTGTATCTGGCAACAGCATTTTCAACAACTTTAACTACTTTTTGGTGTGGCAGCAGCTATTTCTAATAAATATAACGCTTTTTGACTGTCAAACCCCCTTGAAAACAAAGACGGCTGCTATAGATGAAATTTCAAACACAATCATAAATCTTGAAAAAATAGTGTACGATTTCAACATCGAAAGTAAGGATGTTGTCGAATACATAAGACACATTATGAGAGGTGTTCAGCAGGAAAAGGCAAAAGTAGTATCTCTGGGTGCTATAAGTGAGGAAAAAGCATTCTGGCTGCAAGACTGGTCACAAAAAATAGTGCCTCAGCATTACCGTGAAAAACAGCAAGATTACTTTGGAAAAATAGGCATATAAATGCATGTAGATGTATTGTTACTGAGGTTAATGGAAAGACAAAAGGCAATATAAGTACCAGTATATTGGGGGCACTGAATTATGACCGCATGAATTATGACCGCATGAATTATGACCGCGGAAAGAGTTTGTATGGGCGGCCAAAATTCATTTTGAAAATGAATTTTGTCCGCACATTTTGCCGCGGTCAAAATTAATTTTTTTTAAATTGAGTTGTTGCCGGGAACGCGAGTATTATGCACAAAAGTTATGGAGAAGATACAATTCATTTTAAATGACTTATTTTGAAAAATGAAATCAACCCTCCGATAAAATATTGTGTTCTAAGCAAAAGGGCAAGGGCGCCAGCCGCAAATCCCACTGACCAACCTCCCGCCCGCCGCCCTGCTGCCCCCCCTTACCCTTGTGTCTACCCCACAAATATTTTATCACATACGATAAATAGTGTCGTTTTAAAAATTATTTTAGGCCTTTTCCAAAAGGATGCCGTACAAAATGTATGAAAAAGCTGTATTTGTTAAGTAATATTTTTGATGAAACTATTTCTGCATAATACAGCCGCAAATTTTGTCGCGGTCAAAATTCATTTTTTTTTCTAAATAGAGTCGCGGCCAAAATTCATTTTGAAAATGAATTTTGTCCGCACATTTTGCCGCGGTCAAAATTCATTTTTTTACTAAATTGAGTTGCGGCCAAAATTCATTTTAAAAATGAATTTTGTCCGCACATTTTGTAGCGGTCAAAATTCATTTGTTTTCTAAATTGAGGCGCGGTCAAAATTCATTTTGAAAATGAATTTTGACCGCCAGTCGCGGTCATAATTCATGCGGTCAAAATTCATGGAGCCGTATATTGGTACTGCAAAAATACAGTAGTATTATCTCACAATATACTGGGTACTGCAGGAAGTTTAAGTACCAATATACTGGTACTGCAAAAATACTGCAATATGTTCTGGTACTGCTAAAAAAATTGAGTACCAATATACTAATACTAATATACTATTGGTACTGAATTTTTCGGTACTGAATTTTTTGAAATTGGAACCAATATACTGGTACTGCAAAAATACTGCAATATTTTTCTACAATTTACTGGTACTGCAAAAAAAATTTCAGTATCAATATACTAATACTAATATACTATTGGTACTGAATTTTTTTAGTAGTACCAGTACATATTGCAGTATTTTTGCAGTACCAGTATATTGGTACCAATTTCAAAAAATTCAGTACCAATAGTATATTAGTATTAGTATATTGGTACTGAATTTTTTTAGCAGTACCAGCACATATTGCAGTATTTTTGCAGTACCAGTATATTGGTACTTAAACTTCCTGCAGTACCCAGTATATTGTGAGAAAATGCTGCAGTATTTTTGCAGTACCAATATACTGGTACTTATATTGCAAAATACTTAAATTTAGTCAGCTCTGATCAGAGCACACATTGAAGATGTAAGTATATCAGATAATATATAAGTGAGGGTCATGATGCCTTTTGTCTTTCCATTAACATCAGTAACAATACATCTATCTACATGCATTTATATGCCTATTTTTCCAAAGTAATCTTGCTGTTTTTCACGGTTTTTAGTGACCAGTCTTGCAGCCAGAATGCTGTTTCCTCACTTATAGCATCCAGAGATACTTCTTTTGCCTTTTCCTGCTGGACACCTCTCATAATGTGTCTTATGTATTCGACAACATCCTTACTTTCGATGTTAAAATCGTACACTATTTTTTTCAAGATTTATGATTGTGTTTGAACTTTCATCTATAGCAGCCGTCTTTGTTTTCAAGGGGTTTTGTTTTGACAGTCAAAAAGTCGTTATATTTATTAGAAATAGCTGTTGCCACACCAAAAAGTAGTTAAAGTTGTTGAAAATGCTGTTGCCAGATACAAAAGCTATTACACCCCGGAAAGGAATTTTCCCAAAACAAAACTTTTTTTTTTAATTTTTCTGCTCAACTTGCCTCAGCAAACTTTATTTTTCTGTGAAGTTCAGTAAAGTTGTGTTTAAATAGTGGCAGTGGGGTTTGAAAATATTGCTCGCGCAGCGAGATACAGGAGGCCGAATGTGCCCTAAATTCGGAAATTTAGGGATTATGGCACAACATAACTGCCAGCGCATTCAACTTGCCTCAATGTTTTATACAATTATTAATAGTACTAATATAGCTCTATCTAGTGACACCTTGTTTGGAGTGGCAAGTCATTTGCGCTAGGTGTAGTTGGGGTTTGAAAATGGAGAAAAACATAAAAATCTTGACTTTTCTCGACCTTCAATGACCTTGCGCAATCGACTTGCCATGATTTTGTGGTATGTTTCATAAAGGTCTATGCTGGTACAGTCCATAACAGAAGAAATACTGATGGCAAGTTGTTCGCGCAAAATTGTACAGACAAAAACATTTTTCATGTTTTACAAAAACGGGTCTTTTCGTCATTTTAAAGGCAACCTTCAGAAGGTCATAAAACAGGAACGGTATAACATAGAAGCAAAAAAATTTGGATTTAGCCATTTAGTAAGGTTACTAACAACTGGTAATTTTTTGGGACAAATCGGAGATGGTGTGAATCACAGGTGGTTCAACCTCTCAGAATCTTGCTCTTAAGTTATTTTAATTTTGCACTATATAATGCAATTTAGAAATTTTTGAAATATTCATAATAATTAAATATATTACAAAGGATTTATCGAGATTTATAAAAGATAGAATAGAGTATATACTTACACATTACTAAAAATTATTTCTTTTGTCAGCAAAACTAAATTGAAACTTTACATTTTGATACTTCTACAGTTAAGCATTCATTTTTACAAATAAAATTTTAATATAATAAACTGTAAACATTATTATTAATTTGATATAATTAATTCAACATAATCAAAATGATGAGCATATTGTTGTTATTTTAGGCAGAAATCTTCTACGATATATTTTTGCATTTTATATTATACACCTTAAGAACTTAACAATTTTGAAAATTCATCCACATTATGGAAGGATTCATCCCTATTGTGGAGGACGTTTACGCGGGAGTAAAGAGTGAGAAATCATTTATAATCTTCTTAAAGCCAAGTCGTATATCAAATGTCCGCCAGCGCTCGGAAATAATTTAAATGCGAGAGCATTCTACATGCTAAAGGTATGGACTGAAAATGAATCCATAAAGCTCTTTTCAAGGAATTTAAAGGCAATCGTAAAATAAAAGTCTTATTTAATTTTGTCATAAGTGCAAATAAATTCAAAATTTCATTCAAACCTATTTCCCAGTTAGTTATGATTTTAATGATAATGTTTTTATAATTAGTCATCTCATCACTGTTTATAAAAAACTTATATTTTTATTTATTTTTTTTAATTAATGTAATTATAAAATCTACTTTTTTTTGCATACAAAAAAACCGGTATAGAATGTTTACTAAAATGTCATTCCCATTGCATGCATGCATGTTGTAAATTAAATATGTATAAAATTTATGCTTCGATCATAAAAAAAAAAGTCATTCCAATCTATTATTAAATCATGGTAAACCTACTTTATCTAAAAAATTAGCGATTATGAATTTCCGCTAATACTGTTCATGCAATTATATACATCATAATATAAATATACATATAAGTACATAACATTTATATATATGCAATAAGCACTTTAAGTTTTGTTTTCAAATTTTTAAACTTATATCGAAAAGAATAGAAAAAACTAGTTAAACTTATTTTGGATAAGAATTTTTGCATTCTTAGATTTATTTTTCTGAAACTCAGAAATAAATAATAATTGGGTGATAATATGATACTAAGTTTGGGTCCTACAATGTCTGCCAATAAATACTTACTATATATGTAAAATAAAAATATAAACTGACTACGAGGACGATTTGATAAGTCCATGGAGAATGAACAAAAGGAATCATTTTTTCGGTCAAAACTAAATTTATTTATCAACATAATCTTTTTTTAGTTCGAACACCTTGCTCAGCGTTTCTCAAATTTTATTCGAATAATACGATTTATCGAAATCCTCGAAATAGGCTTTTTTGCTTCCAATTTCTCACCAACGATTCATTGCTTCGAGTCTCAAAAAAAAAAAGTTCTTGCACTTTAGATAATATACGGCTTGGAATTCATGCGGTAGGAAATTTCCTCATGTTTAAATATATATTAAAGATGTTATGTACCCATTCGCTTGAGTTGCTTCTAGTTTCATTTAGTATTTCATTGATCATTTGTACGTACGAATATTTTATTCTTGGAAGAAAACGTAATAAATATTTTGGTTGGAAAAGAAAATTTTTCTTAACATGTTAAGATAAGAAAATTCAGATTTCTACAATTTTTAATATGACATGACATTTTATAGGTATCATAAACATTATGTTCTGAGCACGAATATACGTACTCGTTTGAAATTTTACAAAATCATCGAAGAAATAATTTTTTAAAAAGCATTCGCATACTTCTACGTTTCATGCTCGATGCCTCACATTATGTGCGGTGGTTTCCACTAAATCCATCCTAGTAATTTTTACAGGTCTCAGATGTTCAACACTTCCGCATTTCGATCTATACTATTCTGACATTTTATACTATTGAGTAGATTAAAAATCTCCACGTGTTTTTCGGATACTTAATGTCCTATTATATTATCGCAGAGAAGTTTGAATGAATATAATGTGTAACAATTAAGTAAATGTAATATGGTTTATTAAAATAATGTTTATACATTTAGTAATATGTATAAACATTAATTTAATAAACTTTCTAAAGTTTACTTAAATCAGTGCAACATCATATCTTAAAAAAAAATCATCTATTTCCGTAGATAAATTAAAATTTAATTAATTTGTACTATAGGCACAAATCAGCCATCGGTCAAGGTAAATAATATGATTATATTGGATTATAATACATTCATGATTTTTTCGATTTAATGTATTTACGAGTTTATTAATTTATGAATAATTTTCTTTACAAAGTCATACCTACTTATAATTTTTTTTTGTTTTTCCTCATCGCATCATCGATAAAAATTTATATTTAAAATAATGACATGTGAAAACTTAAATTGCATGTTTTATATTTTATTCATTGTAGTAGTTAAAATGCATTATAATTATTTCTTCCTTATTTTCACGTGAAAAATTATTTTTTATGTTTATGGGTTATTAATAAATTAATGAGAGGTATAAAATGTTCCGGATTTCAAAGTCGAGATTTAAATAACTCTCACGTTATTTTAGATTTATATCTATTTAGGTTAGAAAATAAATACCCCCAAGTAATATTCTTATTTATTCTATTACACTTTGTAGTTGAAGTTAAAACAACTGTGAAGTGCAAAATTGTAAACACATAACTAGTTACACAGATTCAAAATAATAATATGTATTATTATTATAAAACCTATTAGGTTTAATTAATTTATAATGAAATTTTATTTCATTTGCATTTACTTAAAGAAATTCTTATCAACAACAAACTGTTATGTTATAAGTACTCAAAAAAATTATAAAAAAAAATTAATACTTAAGTCATATTTTTTACATGAAGTCATTAACCTGAAAGGTAGTAAAATAACATGAAAAGTTTCAAGAAAATTTTTTCAATAATTTAATTTACAAAAAAATACGTTCAAGCTAAATAAAATCTTTTCCAATAGACTTTGCAGCTGTAAAAAAGTTGAGCATTTAGTCTCCTTGAAATAATTTCAAAGTTCTTTTAAATAGTACTAAATTATATAAATTAAAAGAAAGTTTATACTTATATCAATTAATAATATCAATATTTATTCTATTTTGTTTTCCCATTACAACTTATCTAATTTTTTAAAGGAAACTAAGTATATAAGCATAGAAATATCATGCTTCCAAAGAATATCCCAGAACCAGAGATCAATTACGAACACTAAGACTTCTTGTACATTCGTATTCATTCACACATTGAACTAATTTTGATGTCGATCCTTTTCCTTTCAGAAAGGACTGCTATTTTATGTTTTTCTGACTACTTATTTTAATAACTCCGTCGTTGTAACTTTAATATGTAAAAGACACATGCTTGAAAGTTTTTAATATCAAGATTTTGCAAGGTAGTTAGCAATATATAATAAAGTTGGCCACCCCTGATATACACTAGTCTTTGCCATCATTAATGATCTTAACGCACATCTTAAATTATTTTTGATTAGTTAAATCTTTTTTTTAATTTTTCAATAAATATAACTGGTCATCACTACTAAAAAAGCAATCATGTCTAGTCAAATCGATTTCGGTGGATAAATTCGAATAAGTATAAATATACTTTATAACAGATAAAACACATAACCTCGCTCTTGCGTAAGGAGAAACATTTGACTAAAAGAAAATTTCAAATTACTTTCTTTACCATTTTTATATTAATTTTGAAATTTCTTACTACGATATAACATTTACTACTCACTCTTTAGATTGGAGGCAGAGATATAGAAATGTGTGTAATGTCGCACGTGAAAATTTATTTTTTTTCTTTTCCTTATCTTGGAAAAAAAAAACTTTCTTTAAAAGCATTTCTAAATTCAAAGATTTTTTTTTTCTAATTTTTTTTTGTAAAATTTTCAACAGAAAGAGAAAAGTTAATTTTTTATTGTGGTCATTTTATTTTTATTTTTTTTTTATTAAATACCCGTGATTTATTTGAAAACCATTAAAATGACAACAAACAGTGAACAAAAAAAAAATAAAACGTGACTCATCCATTAAGTTGTTTATAAAAAAAAAAAAATAAATAAATAATTTGTGATCTTGAAACGAAGTCGATAAAAATTTTTATACTTATATATGAGCTTTTTCTTTTCTTATATACCTTTTAACGATTTTTTTTTTTTTTTTTTGAATGAAGAGAAGAAAAATAATGCACACATTTTGTGATCACTGAATGGAAAAGAAAATGAAAAATTATTATGATATTTTTGTAATGTAATTTATAGGTTTATTAAAGAAAAATGAAAATTTGGTCTTGAATAAATTTTAATAATTTTTTTTTTTTAGCGCTCACATTGGAATTTAATACATAGAAGGGTAATACTGGATACTTAAATACATTATTTATTTTTATGAAAATTATTTATTGACATTATACCAAAGAAAAAGATATTAATTTTAAATTAATTTTTAATTTTAATATTATCCTAATCGGAATAAATAATGCGGAGGTACCTTCTAGATTCGTATATGTTTAATTTGGTTTTCGGTTCTCGGTTAAATAAAAGTATTAAAATGGGAGATATTTAAATGTATTATAAATGTCTCTCATATTATTGATTCATATACATAAAGATATACATATTCATGCTTATATGTTATGCAAATAAAATCAAAGCTTGTTCCGCTTTACAATTTTTTCAAATGTTTTATTTTGACATCTACAAAAAATAAAATAAAATAAACATTATGAACAAAATATAGAGCATTACCTCATAAATGAAGTATGGGTACCGTTTTCAGTATAAGTAAGTATCTACGTATTAATATTTAAATATTCTCTAATTTTGACGTATATTTGATCTATTTCGCAAGTCTTTTTTAGATATAACTTTTGTGATTCAGATTCGTTAAACGTTATTCTGACATATTTTTAGCATTCTAGTTAATATTTATGATGAGTTGAATTTTTATTTTTGGATTACTGAATTAATTATAAAGTATCTAAATAATTATAAAGTATCTAAGGTTCCAATACATAAAATTAAGAATTTCCCAGTAACATATTTCGGCCCTCATAATGATTTTATATGACGTATTTAAAATCATATTCGTTTAATAAAAGATTCTAAATTTGGCATTGACCTGACGATTTTTTTTTTGCTAAACAAACAAACAATAATATCATATTATTATTTACTTTTTCCATGTTTATAAGAAAAACACAATAATAATGGCTCCATGAATTTTGACCGCATGAATTATGACCGCGACTGGCGGTCAAAATTCATTTTCAAAATGAATTTTGACCGCGCCTCAATTTAGAAAACAAATGAATTTTGACCGCTACAAAATGTGCGGACAAAATTCATTTTTAAAATGAATTTTGGCCGCAACTCAATTTAGTAAAAAAATGAATTTTGACCGCGGCAAAATGTGCGGACAAAATTCATTTTCAAAATGAATTTTGGCCGCGACTCTATTTAGAAAAAAAATGAATTTTGACCGTGACAAAATTTGCGGCTGTATTATGCAGAAATAGTTTCATCAAAAATATTACTTAACAAATATTGAAAATAAAAACAGCTTTTTCATACATTTTGTACGGCATCCTTTTGGAAAAGACCTAAAATCATTTTTAAAACGACACTATTTATCGTATGTGAGTAAAAAAGATAAAATATTTGTGGGGTAGACACAAGGGGAAGGGGGGGCAGCAGGGCGTCGGACGGGAGGTTGGTCAGTGAGATTTGCGGCTGGCGCCGCAAATCCCACTGACCAACCTCCCGCCCGCCGCCCTGCTGCCCCCCCTTCCCCTTGTGTACCTCACAATATATTCCGATAAAATATTGTGTTCTAAGCAAAAGGGGAACGGGGCAGCAGGGCTGCGGGCGAACGGTTGGTCAGTGGGATTTGCGGCTAGCGCCCTTGCCCTTTTGCTTAGAACACAATATTTTATCGGAGGGTTGATTTCATTTTTTGAAATAAGTCATTTAAAATGAATTGTATCTTCTCCATAACTTTTGTGCATAATACTCGCGTTCCCGGCAACAACTCAATTTAAAAAAAATGAATTTTGACCGCGGCAAAATGTGCGGACAAAATTCATTTTCAAAATGAATTTTGGCCGTGACTCAATTTATAAAAAAATGAATTTTGACCGCGAGAAAATGTGCGGGCAAAATTCATTTTCAAAATGGATTTTGACCGCGACTCAATTTATAAATAAAATGAATTTTGACAGCGCGGTCAAAAGACATTTTGTTGCGCGGACAAAATTCATTTTAAAAATGAATTTTGCCCGCCCATACAAACTTTTTCCGCGGTCATAATTCATGCGGTCATAATTCAGTGCCCCAATAATAATCAATATAAAATTTTGTGATCTAAATTGTGTTCGACCTAGTCTGGTTTTTTATTAGTTTGTCAGTTTTATTTTTTACCTGTTAATATTCATGGAATAATTTTTCATAAATAAAAAAAAAAAATTCATACTTAAAAGATGTATATTTTTTATGTTTGACCAAGTGAATATTAAAAATAGAAAAAAAATTAAGCTCACCAAACATATGTTAAAATTTTGTTCAGATTAAATTTTCACAGATTTTTATCATGATTTATTTTTATTTTAAGTTTATTTTATTTGGCATTTGTTTATTTTGCATGTTTTTTAGATTATGTGTATGGCTATTATTAACTTTTATAATAAAGCAAAATATTATCTCTAAAAATTTTACATACTTGTACTATACTATAATACCATATGGGTGGGTATTCCTTTCATTGTAAAAATATAATAATGTAAATAAACACTATATTTGTTTATTAAGTCCATAAATATTTACAGAAACAAAAAATTATGAATCTGTTGAGTTCTAATATCAGAAACATATAATATCATATTATTTAAATTATAAAAATTAATCGATAACCAAATAAAACCTAGTAGGTACTTTGTAGATGTAAGTAAGTATATGGTTTAATATCTAACGCCTAACAGAATAAATTGAAGTCTCTTATTGCAAAGGATATTAATTCAAAATATCAATAAAATTATTTCTAAGAAAATAATGCACTTTCAAAAACTTAAGAGATGATTTTTATAAATTTACTGATATACATTATGTACCTATGCGTAACAATGTTATTAAGTATTTTAATGGGCATGTGGTCGGTATGTTGTATTTAGTAGTATAGAATTTAGATCACTAAATGGAATATTATATGCGTCAATACACATGCAATCATTTAGATGCATGAGCAAGAATAATAAAATCATTAAGATGCATCTGCGTGAATAATGAAATCATTTAGATGCATCAGCGTAAATAATGAAATCATTTAGATGTTCTCACAATATTTCAATACAGAAAAATACCAACAAAAAATGAAAAAAAAAATGTGTATATCAACTTTTGTTTTTTTTTTTTTTTCATTGTAAATGTATAGACTGCAACTACCTTACACATACGCATTAAAACAGTATATTGGATATGTTAACAAAATTTGTTATAGAACTCGTTCTGTATTTACACAAAAACACATAGACACCTGTCAATTTATATCACTCGACCTTCGGTCTCTTGATATAAGTATTGACTCGTGTCAATATGTTTTTGTGTATACAGAACTCGTAATTAATAACAAATTTAGTTAACATATAAAATAATCTACTATTAGTTCTTACAATTATGACCATATCCAGGTCGTAAAATGATAATTTTTTCATAAAAAACAAAAGATTTACCCTTCTTATTTCACTTTACGTAGCACACAAAAAATTTACCTTTCTTATTTTTATTTACGTACCACACGTAACCATTCTGTTTTATAAATGGATCCAGTTAGTACTTAAAGTGACAGAGAGTTGATTCTAAACTGATTATATGCCCTAACTAAAGTGTACGTACTGGACTATACACAGCAGCACCTGTTCACAAAAGCTCATTGCCCATAATTATAATACAATAAAAAACTTCATTTGAAATATGTATAGTTATTTTTTTCAATGCCATGCTTTGTAAGCATTTGGAACCAGTGAATCATATATGTAGTATGTACTATGATCATATCATACATACACAACGTATTACATAATATTCAATTATTTATTATTTTTCTTTTCTGTTAATCTGTTTTTGTTTATTTCTTTTATGCTCAGAAAATATATTTTTGTCGACATAATAATAATAATAATAATTGTTAGAAAACAAAAAATGTTTTGCTAATTTATTCAAAATTTATCCTAAATTTTGCATGATGATTCCAAAAATAATATGTTTTAATATGGAAAGCGAATTCGCAGAAAAGATAATTATTATTTATTAAGATTTTGGACATTTTTAATAAAAAAAATTAAAAATCAATGTTTTACTAATATTAAAATATCTGAAAACATTTTAGATTTTAGATAGATAATAGATTTTAGATTTTAGATAGATAATATAATGATTTTATTAGCTAACATATGTTGTTTATCATTCCTCTGTTGTAACAGGCTTTCAACAATATTATAGATTAAAGGTAACCACACTGTTATGTTCTTTATAAAAAAAATATATCTTAGCTCCTTAACCCTTACAGCGAAATTTTTTAAATTAAAAAGTGACATTTGCTACGAATGCCTATAGTGGTATCAGTTAAAGTTAAAGAAAACAGTTTCTATGTGCACTTTATTGAAAGAAAGAATAAATTTTTACATGAATTCGAAGTTGAATTTTAATACAAATGAGTGTGAATATAACTTTCTCATTTAATTAATATAATTATACATTTTCTATAGACATAAATTTTAAATATAATTCTAAATACAAATATGTACAAGCCAAGAATGAAAATGGGCCTTAATATATAATTGAGTTGGGGGTGTATCTTAACACCACTGCACTTCAAGGCAATAAATTGCCATGAAAACTTTACCATCACTCTCATATACATGCTAATACGAGAGGAGAGGGCTCGGTACGAAGCATGCAATGGAAAATTAATATTACCACCAAACGATGCTTAAATCAAGCATCAGAAAAGAAAACAAAAAAGAATTATAGAAAAAAAAACATAAAACACTAAGAACAAGTCTCGTTTCTGATAAACAACGAAATCACTAGTGACATGTCACATAACACAAGAATAGTTTCCCTTGAAAAAAAAAAAAAAAAAAAAAAAATTTTAAAGGAAGAAGATTAGTAGAGGAGTAGATTAAAAAAAAAATAAAGAATAGAAAAAATAGAAGTAAAATAAACAGATAGAAAATAAATATTAATTAAAGTCTTCCAACGTTATTAGAGAAAAAAGAATTAGTTTTTAAACCAGCTTTAAGGGATGCCTTAGAAATATTAAGGTCAAAAACATGATGATTTTTATTAGCAAAGGAAAGCATTCGAGAAATGGGATCATTGCATCCATATTCGGTTCTATGGTAAGCAATTTCAAATAAGTTAGTAGTACGGAGGTTTCTGGTATTAACTCGAAAGTTGATCTTCTCCAGAATAAAAGGAGAAATAATTTCACCAATAATAATTTGATGAATGAAAACAACATCAGCAAATTCACGTCTGTCTTGAAGAGATTCAAGCTTAATGAGATTTAATCTATACGGTGGAAGGATTAAGTTATCCTCCCAAGGAAGATGCCTCAATGCAAATCTAAGAAATTTTTTTTGAACGGATTCGATTCTGTTGATGTCGACAGAAAAAAAGGGTGACCAAACTTGAGAGGCATATTCTAACAATGGTCTCACAAGAGATGTAAAAAGAAGTCTGGTTATAAATGGGTCACAGAACTCTCTTGACCAACGTTTAATAAAACCTAGAGTGGAATTTGCTTTATTTACAATTGCATTTACATGTGGTTTAAATGTCAATTGGTAATCACATAAAATGCCGAGATCTCTAACTTCATTGACTTTGGGAATAAGAATATTATTAAGTGTATATTGAAAATTAATAGGATTTCTTTTCCTTGAAAATGATATATTTTGACATTTAGACACATTAAGAAGGAGATTATTCTTAATACACCAAAGGCCAAAGCTATTAAGGTCAGTTTGTAAGAGATTGCAGTCTGAAGGACTAGAGATTTTTTTAAAAATTTTCATATCATCGGCATAAATGTTGTGATCGCTATAGGAAATGATGAGTGAAACATCGTTAATAGCGATCACGAAATCAAGTGGACCAAGGTGGCTACCTTGAGGCACTCCAGAAGTAGCTGTGTAGGTTGAAGATGTGGCAGAGCGAAATTTGACCTGATAATCCCGAGGACCAAGCCAAGATTTTTTCCACTCAATAAAAGAAGGTGGGAAACCATATGCAGCCAATTTAAATAAAATAATCTGATGAGGAAGGACATCGAATGCTTTGCTAAAATCAGTGTATACAGAGTCAGTCTGATAACCCTTCTCCATGTTATCCCTATAAGCTGAAGTAATTTCTATAAGATTAGTAGTAGTAGACCTACCCTTAAGAAACCCATGCTGATTATCAGTAATAAAATTTTTGCAATAAAAATGTATATCTTCAGAAATGACAGCTTCAAAAAGCTTAGGAATTGAAGAAATTTTAGCTATTGGACGATAATTTAAAACGTCAGCTCTGGAACCTTTCTTGAAAACGGGTATGATATATGAGTGTTTCCAGACTTTTGGAAAGTAACCGGTTAATAAAGATCTATTAAAAATAATAGATAGAGGATTACATAAAGTAGAAGCACAATTTTTCAAGATTATCGGTGGGACACCATCAGGGCCAGAAGAACAATCATCTTGAAGCTTAGATAAAAACTTGAAAAGTTCATTCACTTCAATTGATATTACGGTCATAGAAGTTTGTGGGCAATTGTTTAAATAACTGAAATAGGCAGTATCAACATTGAAGTTTGAGTCAGAAAAAGAACTGGAAAAATGGTTAGCAAAAAAATTAGCTACGGTTAGGTCATCATTGGAAGAGGTATTCAAGAAACTAAGAGTTTGAGGATAACTATCCCCTTTCTTCTTAGAATTAATAAAACTAAAGAATCTTTTAGGATCCTTCAATATGTCAAGCTTTGTTTTGTTTAAATAATCCTCATATTGAGACTCAAACAAGATTCGGAACTCATTCAATAAATTTTGAAAAGCCTCATGGTCGACCTCACTTCCGGTTATTAAGAAATTTTTCCAAGCCTTATTCTTCCTGTTTCTTAGAGCTTTTAGTTCTCTATTAAACCAGGGAGGCGAACAAGATCTCATGTCCCTTCTAGTAAAAAGTGGACATGATAATGAAAAACCATTGAAAAGAATTTCATAAAAGGAGTCAACCATCGAGTCCAAGTCCAAATCCACATCATTAAGGAATGAAAAGTCAGCCTGGCTGAGGTAACTATTGAGTTTAATGAAATCAGTTTTCCTAAAATTGAACTCAGAAGAGCTTTGCGGAATTATTTCATTGGACTCAAAAACACTAAATATAAAATGCATAGGGGGGTGAAATCTATCAATTTCAACCAAGAAATTTGCACTTTCTTGAACAGTGCAATTAGTTGGATCAGAAAAGAAAATTAGATCCAACTGTCTGTTCATAAAATTTGTGACTTTAGAAATTTGAAACAGAGGAGCTGATGAAACAGCATCAAGAAAGTCAATCTCCAAACATGAGGAGGGTGTTGTTGAAATTAGGTAGTCACCCTCATCAGACTCAACCCATCTCAAATTGGGTAAATTGAAATCACCCAAAAGTAAAAATTCATCCGTTTCAGATCATTATGTCTTGCAAACCTGATTATTCCCCTTCAATGTTTTAGAATAATTATTTTATAATATATTATAAAAATTTTAATTCTAAAAAATCTATAAACATTAGTAGATTACAATACATGGTAAGAAAATTTGTTATTCTTGCGAGTTGTGTATACACACAAACACATAGACACGAGTCATATTTATATCACGAGACCGAAGGTCGAGTGATATAATATTGACGAGTGTCTATGTGTTTGTGTGTATACACAACGAGCTATATAACAAATTTGATTACCATGTATTGTATACTGCTTTAATGTGCATGGGAGAGGGAGTTGAAAACAATACATTTACAATGAAAAAAATAAACAAAAAATTTCAAAATGAAGCAAGGAAATAAAATTTAATTAATACGGAAGTAAATTTATTTCTCGAAATGATTTAAGATCAGCTAATTCCTAAAATATTAAAAAAAAATTAGTAATTTTTCCAAAAAAAATTATTCATTTTCTTTTTTGCAAAAAAAAAAATCGAATAATTTTTTTTAGAAAAATTACTAATTTTTTTTTTATTATTTTAGGAACTAATGGTCTTCTTAAATTTTATTTAATTTTATTTTTAATTATTAAAAAAAATAATAATAATTTTATAATTATTTTTTTTTATAATTAAAAATAAAATCAAATAATAAATATATGTATAGTTATAATTTATATTTACAATAAATAATCTCCTTGTTGCTGCCATTTTCCTCGTTTGTTGATAAAAGAAAAAAAATTCTTACTTGACATTTGACAATTTTATAATGACAACAAAAAAAATTTTATAATGACAACAAAGATATTTTCAGGGTTACCATTGTTCTATTTTTATTCATTTTGTTTTTTTGAATAAAAATAAGTGCAATTTTTGAAGTGTGGTTTAAATTTTTGTACTAAAATCCAACCAAACTCGTTTAAAAAAATTTAGTAGTAGAGGTTCGAAGATCCTTTAAAAATAGTAGATTGAAACACATGTTAAGAAAATTCATCGACTGATCGACTGGCCGCTTTTTAGAAAAAAAAAAAAATATCCGCGTATTTTTTTATTTGTTCTTTTTTTTTTTTTTTGTTTGCTCAGAGGGAAAATATAGATTAGCTCAGAGGGAAAATATAGATTTTTAGCATTATAAACTAAGCTTTGTTTGACATTGATATGATGCATGTGAGAGGTATACATTTGCAATTTTTTTTTTTTTTTTTGGTATTTGTCTGTTTGAAATATTGTGAGTGTGAGTGATATTATTTTTGTTTATAGTATTACGCAGTTCAAAATGAAGAATGTAAATACAATATAGAGCAATGTAAATACAATTTACATCACAGGGAAATGTAAATACAATTTACATTCCTCTATAATTGCATGTGTATTGATGCATGTAATGGAGCATTTACCGAGCTAAATTTGCGAATGTAAATACAACTTACCGAAGCCATGCGCATTAAATATAATTACTTATATATAATTTTCTAAATATTTCCTTTTTTTTCCTATTTTACTTACAGTTTTATCTCAGCGACAGAGAACTTTAGCTAAAAGTTTAAAAGATTTTAATTTTGAATGCATTGGTACAGCTCAAACCGATGATGAATTAGTGATATGTGATAGCTTGAAACATTTCGGTGATTTAATTGATAATATTGAAGAAGAAAGAGGGAAAATGGTAAATATTAATTTGAATTCACATTTTATATCTGTTTAATTTTTTGTTTGGTAGTTTTGAGAATGATGCATACGTCATTTTTGAGTGATTGCCTTTTCAGGGAATTGACGTTGGACAAATTATGTGTAAAAGGTGTAAAACGAAATAATATTTGAGTTTTTATTTTTAGTTTTGACTTAGAATTGTTCAGCTTGTGCTGTTTTTAATTTTATTTTATTTTGATTTTAATTTTTTCTTTTTAGTTAGATTTAGCAGATGTCCAAATAATAGAACCATTAGAAGATTTCCGTAAAAAACAAATTGGAGGTGTGAAGGAGAATAAAAAAAAATTTGACAAAAAAACCGAAAAATTTTGTCAATCGCAAGAGAGAGTCCTAAATTTATCATCGAAAAAGCCTGAGAATACAATACAAGAGGTAAATTTCACTGAATTTTATTATTTCACAGGATTTACAGAATTTATATATGTATTTAAGACATCTTAGTGTAAAATTCAAACATTTAATAATGAATTTAATAAATATCATAATATGTTTTCACTGCTCTAAGCATTCCATGATTTACATTTAAGACAAGCGATTTTTATTTAAAACAACTAATAGCAAAATACAATTACGTAATGCCTACTAGGTTCTTTATTTCTGGAAAAATTAAATCAAGGGTGTATCAATTTCATAGATCGAATATTATTTTATGCTCAAATAAAGAAATAGCACAATATTATCCAGACTTTTTTTAAATGAATTTTGACCTTGGAACGTAGATTTCATTACTTTCTTTACTCCGCTTAAAAATAACAAATACACTAAACACTTCATATAACGTTTTAACGTTCAAATTTACTACGATTAACTCCTAATTGTTGTTTGTTTAAGAATAATATGTCACCGCTATAAATATTACCACCTTAAATAATGTTTTAAATTTATAGATATTTGCTAATGGCGGAAAATAAATAATGTAACTTTAAATTTTTATATTCTTCAAACAATTATCCTAGTATAAAAGTATCACATTTAAAATTTAAAGAAATAAAAATAAAGAAATCAAGAAATATAAAGAAATACAAATCTAATTTGTAGAATGTTAAGTATTCTCAATTCCCAAATCTATATTAATAATTGCTAGATCGGAGTTAAAAGTTCAGTATTTGTTCAATATTTTAAGAATTTTTATACACAAGACATTTTTTTTTATGAGTACCATAACGTCTGCTAAGAAATGAAACAACGTATGACATTTATACGTCATTATTTGACAACATCACCATTCGATTCCTCGTACTCGATTTTATAAGTACAACTATTTTGCAATATTCTTAATGTTGATTAAAATGTGTTTTTTAAATGAAAATTGTACGCTACTTGATATTTTTGGCTAGGTTTTTTTAATTTTCAAATCTTTAAACTCAAATTACTCGAAACTATACTTTTCATTATACATTGTTTCATTTCTCAGCAGACTATAATACCACACAGATTTACTCGGTCGATAAAATAAAAAATCATTATGTTTCAAATAAGCATCATCTTTTTACTGCTTTTACCATAAGTACTATTATGCAATTTTGCAACTTTTTTGGAAATTTTATTTCTTTTTTTTTTTTTAAGTTTCTAGGTACATAGAATATTCATACTTATATATGTATAATAGAAATGAATTTATCTATGATGTAAGAAAATTTTTTATTTTTTATTTTAAAAAAAACAAGAAAACTTTGTCTTTTTTTTTCTTTTTGAAGTCAACGACTTTTGATTGCAAATTTATATTCAAGTAAAAAAATATCATCTACTTATAGACGATTTTCCACCTTAATCCTACTATTAGAGGATAAAGTTGCATAAAGGATCTCATTTTTCAGAAAAAAAAAACAGTATAAAATATCTATTTGCATTAAAGCTCACAAAGTATAAAAAGCTATCAGATGTATTTTATAATATTCCGGATGCAATACAATTTTTTTTTGTGATTATGTGTTAACTTGGTGTTGGTGAAGCGCTCAAAAATGAATATATATGTTGTATAAATACACATTATATATTTATTAGGTATATATATTCAGAACTAAGCAATGATTTATTAATCTTCCTAAACTATGTTATTAGAAACTAAGATCTTTAATTTATTTTCATATACCTATTCTTAGAAAATTTTTAAGTTTAAAATTCCCATTGAAACACACACCTTGCAGTTAACATTACGTTAATATACTTATATACAAATATTATAAAAAAAAATTAACTGAGTCTATAAAGTCTATAATGCTTTGAAATTATGTTTGTGAACAAAAATCTAAAAAAAAAAATGAAGTGGTCGATACTCGATATCTTAAGTTTTTTACAGTTTGTATATACGAGCCCTGCATCATAAGACCTCGTACGGGTTTTTTTTTTTGAGTTTGTTCTACTTTTTTCCAGTTTTCTCCAGTTTTGTATTTTTTTCGTTTAAACCAACCTTTTTTAGGAGTTTTTGGTCTTTATAAAAATAAATTTTTTTTAAGTTAAATTTTGAGAAAAAAATTATTTTCCAAAAGTCTACTTTTCCAACTTTTTTTATGGGCATCGCAGAAATTTTCGAAAGATGCACTTTGAAGGGCATTTGGGAGTAGTTAATTTTAGCTTTTTGGGTTTTGTCGATAAAATAAAGGAGAGAGTCAAAAAACGCCTTTGAAAATCCAAAAAACAGGTCAAAAACGCGAAAAATAGCAATTTTGGCCTGTTTTTTGGAATTTCAAAGGCGTTTTTTGGCTCTCTCCTTTATTTTATCGCCAAAACCTAAAAAGCTAAAATTAACTACTCCCAAATGCCCTTCAAAAGGCATCTTTCGAAAATTTCTGCGATGCCCATAAAAAAAGTTGAAAAAGTAGACTTTTGGAAAATAATTTTTTTCTCAAAATTTAACTTAAAAAAAATTTTTTTTTATAAAGACCAAAAACTCCTAAAAAAGGTTGGTTTAAACGAAAAAAATACAAAACTGGAGAAAACTGGAAAAAAGTAGAACAAACTCAAAAAAAAAAACCCGTACGAGGTCTTATGATGCAGGGCTCGTAGTACCTATATCAGGAAAACAATAAATCACACAGACGATATTATTATTTGATAATAAGTGGCTAGTCTATTTTCATTTTTAATATGTATAGAAATTCCATGACAAAAAAAAATTAAATTTACGTGAACAACATAAAATATGAAAATATAAAGGACAAAGAGTGAACATTTTCATTTCATCTGGAAAATATTGTAAAACAAAATTAAGATGATGATAGATAAATAAAAAATAATAATTGAGGAAAAATAAATGTGTATGAGCATTTCTTTCTGACAATAAAGCTAAACGGACATCTAATATTTTTTTTTTCATATTCACTTAAATTATAAGGAAAAATGTCAATAAAATTTTGAACTATGTATTTTAGACAATAAATAAATTATAATTATTTATAATATGTCATTTATCTTTGTGAAAAAGAATAGAAATCTGCAAATTAAAAATTATGAAATAAGATATTCATGAAACACAAAAAAATTTTATGACACTAAAATTTTTAAACTAATATTTTCGAATAAAGTTTTATCGAAAAGTCTAAACTTCAGATAAGTCTTTCTTTTTTTTAATAGAAAACACTAACAGAATCATATTTTTTTGTACACATTACTCAATAGATTTTTAGAAGAATTTTTTTTTTAAAAACTCTTAAATATTTTTATTTTGACAAGATGTTAAATTTAATTTTAACATATGTATATTATATTTACTATATAAAAATCCTAATTTTAATTTTTATCTAAATGTTTTCTAAACGCTTACATGGATCATGAACACCAACACCATATTCGAAATATCTTAAATGTATAACCTCTGCCAACACTATGTATAATATGTTAAAAGAAGAATTTTTCAAATAAGTATTTAATAATGCATTTCGATTATTATTTGTAGTCTACTCCTGTTTTATTTTTATGTAATTTTCAAGCCACAGGAATATGATATTTTTTTAATTTAAATATTTAATAATGTATATATGGTACAAAAAAAAAAGTTCTCACAAAAAGAAACTAACATTTTTTCTTGAAACATTATTTTTATATGCTGCTGAAAACCAAATTCAAGATTAAATATTCTTATGATGCTTTTAGATTTTATCCGGAAAATTTCCTGTATTTTCCTATAAAATAAAGGATAAAAATAAAAATTAAATGATGATGAGTCATCATTAATTTTTATTATGGTTTTATGTCACACCTCCCGAACGAATAATTCATCATAAATGCTTTCAATTTTATAAATCTTCATACTTAAATCTCAATTCTTAGGCTAAGTTAGGTTGTAACGATTCGGAATACCGAGATTCCCTGGCACTATAGACCTGTTGGCCCCGTTGTACTACCCTCCCAGATGAGCCTTTTATTCCCCATCGAGCCATTCTAATCCTTTCACAAACCTAATTATTCTCCTTGGCTTAGGACTTTCGCAGGTTAGTGCTATATCAAAACTTTCTTTTCTTCACACCCTTCGCAACTAGCATGTATCTCCCTCTTACCTAATGAACTAGGGTTTGGTCGCTGTACCCACATTAGTTAAGTTTCCTAGTATGAAGTTTTATGTTAAATTTAAAAAAAATTGTTTCCGTGAATTGTCATGAGAGAGTAAAATGTGCCCAAAATCAAACAGCCCAAATCAAAAGATTATGGAGGACAATTAGTTCCGTCGAATTTTCATTCCAAAAATTTATGGCTTCGTTGGTCTTCTGAAGCGTATTCGTCAGACATTAATTTTCAATATTTTTGATATTATGTGAGATCTATGATATTTCTGTATATTAACCTTTACTTAGTGCTGTTTTTACTTTGAAACGAAATTTTATAGGTTTTATTATCAAGTCATAAAGTCAAAAATTAATTTTTTATTTTGTAGAATTTGAAAATTATTTTCAGCTAGATTTTTATAAAGAGACGAAATTATGATAGCAAGAATCCAAGCGTTATTTTTCAAGTCTTCAATTTAAAAAGTTATTGTTCTTTAATATCCGGAAAATTTATATGTACGTGTAAATGTATGCGCGTTAATATTTTTTTTTAACTTTATTCCCCACCCTTTTCATTCATTTAACATGAGTTGGTATATTCTAAATGTTCACAAATAAAATCCTTTGAAAGGATGCATTAACAATATTATTTCGTTGACATGTATGTTTGGGACATTCATAATCATAATAAATATAAAAATATTAGAAATTAATTAAAATGAATTTTTGACATTAATCAAAAATAAAAATTAGAGTGCACTAAAGGCTATCTTTAATACTTCTCATTGTCGGCAATCTTTTTTGGCTATGGTTTATAATCGATCAAAATTTGATTAACAATGTAAAAGTCATGGTATATTTATTATACTTTATTTACAAGATCAAATGAGTCAATTTCGTATTACACATATTAATTAATTATTAATTATTGATTTTAATTGTAAGGAATACACGTATACTATGTAGCATAATAAATTCCTGGCCTTGGTATTTTGTCTATTTTTGCGAACTTTCCATATTAATCTAGACCTCGCGAATTAAAATGTATTTATTCGTACATTAAGCATACAATTGGAAAAAAAAATAAGAACATGTGTAAATAAATGCTTCCAAATTCGATAACTATCTATTAAAAATTCAATAAAACATCTGCAGCTCAAACTTCAAATTAATGATTCAGATTTAAAAAAAAAAGAAATGCTTATAAGATTTTAAAAAAAATCATCATCTAAAAACGACTAACTCCATTATAAATTTAATAAATATACTTTACAATCATCCAGTTTTAAGCAATTTAAAACAAATTCTTTTATTATGCCTAGCCAAAACAATTTGTACCATCACCCGGCATTTATTTTTCATTATATAAATATTTTTATACAGACTTTTTTAATGAATTTTTTTTATTGATTTATTTTTTTGTTTTATATAAAAATTGTAAAAAGAAGCAACATCAAAAATAATAATAATAAAGTATGTATACATTAGTTTTCATTTTATATGAATTTTTATTAGACTTTTAACTTTTTATTTGAAAAACATGCGCGGCAAAAAATTTCGTTAAAGTTTGTTTAATGACGAAAGAGAATGTATACGTGAAGAAAGTATTACATAGCATAAAAAAAGAACTATACATACTCAATAAAGATTTCTAAATATATGAGTGAATGACGTAATCCTACTTTTCTAACTTTTCTCCAATATTGTGTGACCTTTCTGTATGAATGTATATCATTTCACCTGATTTTTCTTTTTCAGATAAATACATTTCTATAAATTTAATAGAAAAAAATTATTTATTACTATTATGCAACAGATGTCGTTACATACTTGATCTAGTTCTGATATTAAACATTTCTGTTGAATTTATAGAATATATTGCAAATTATCATAATTTTTCTTAATTAATAAAAAAATAGATACATCTATTTCTAGTGCAACTAATATTTTGAATATATTGAAGGTTTTAAAATTTAAACTAAGAAAAATATTTTAACCGATATTTAGATTGTTCTGAGCCAGCCATCATCACAAGATTTGACTAAATACATACATAAATATAAAATGGAATAAAATATATTTTTTTGAGAACAAAAGTTTAAATAATTTTATGGAACGTTGTGAGTAAGTACGATGTCTTTGGCTTCGATTCGATTTTCAAAAATCTACAAGTTTTTGAAATTTGAACGATTATCTTCAAATTAATTTTAACCATAATTTGGAACTTTTTTTTTTGATAATTTATACATAAATAATTTATTATTTACATTTAAATTAAATACAAATTTTAATAATTTTTATCTAAATAATTTAAAAAATGAACTTCATACACAATGAGTACATATTTTCTAAATGACGACTATCATATAACATCATTTCATAACGGTCAACATTTTCCAAATTCTTTGAAGAAGATAGGTATTTATGATATTTTTGTCATTAAAAACTATTATTTGCTTTAGTTTTGGACGTGACGTAATAATAATATCTCATTTTAATTTAACACATTTGTATTTGTTATCTTTAAAGTTTTTGACAATAATATTGCAAATTAGTTTTGATTACGTTGTTTGTTCTATTAAAGAATATTTTTAACTTTATAAAAATACCCCAGGATAATTAGGACTAGTTGGTTTATTTTTAAAATTGTAACTACAAAATGTAATTAATAATATTATTTCTGTATAGTTCATAGGTAATTTAAATTAATAATCCACAATATTAGTACAATTGTAGTATTATGGGAAATTTGTTTTAAAAATAAATTAATTTATTTTACAATTCAATTTACTTTTGTCTGATTTTCTTTCAGTCATCTTCCTTATCTTTCTTATACGAAAGGGTTGAAAAAAAAGTATAACTTGGTAATATTAATATTCATATTTTCTTTCGAAGCAACAATTTCATCAAATATTCCTCTCAATATCGATAACAAATAATTGTACTAGAAATTATGTCTTACAGTTAAAAAAAAATAAAATAGAGCTTTAAATAATGCTTCTAGAAGTTAATGTAGTATTGAACTTCCAGATTGCATCACACAACATTTTTTTTCATCGCATGGTACGGGTTAATTACATTTAGGTACATATCATTTAACTGCAAACCATTTCACTAAATATTACTTCACTGCATTTTTCTACATTTCACTTCCATACTTCATTGTATATCATCTCACTATCCCAATATTATCAATTTTCAAATGTAATAGAAGGCAATAAATTAATAATTTAGTAAAACAGTAATAAACAAACATTTTTACCGTCCTTACGAAGGATGGGAAAAAATGTTCTTCCATAACTCTCGTTCGATACAACTTCACATCATTTAAAAATTTTTAAAGTTTGAAACGAAAAAATTAGAACTATTAATTGAATAAAACTTATTTAAATAACTTATCAATAAAGGACAAGTACAAGTGGTTAAAGTAAAAAAATTAACGAAACAACCTGCGAAAAATGGATTTCATGATATAATTATGCAATAAATGTGCAAAAGGCACATGTATATATTTATATATATATGTATACATACATATACATATATTAGTAGTGCATGAATACAACTTCATTCTAAGAAGGGTGATAAAATTAAACTTTATATATAACAATCGATCAAAAAAATAATTTGGGGTGGATTCCATTGTTCTAACAATATAGATTTCATAATACGCAGTCAGCAATGTATTTGTAGTTGCAAATATTATGTAAAGTAAAGCATAAAATTAGAAAGGTTGTTTAATTTATTGAAGGTATTCTTATTAAAAAAAATTAAATGTTCAAAGTTTTTTTTTTTTAGATAATGAGATAAATCAACGGAATAGAATCTAATATGGAGGCAATAATACCTATTTTATTTAGTTCCTTATTTTATGTAACAAAAGTTACAAAAAAAAAGTTTAGTTTTACAATTGTCCGGCTATTTCCCACCTTTCGGGACTCACTGGTCGCGAAACTACAATTTTAAATTGGATTTTTACTACATATTACAATAATATATTTCTGACATTATTTCCATTTTGGTCAAACTTCTTGGATTATGGGAAATATTATTCGCAGATGAACGTCTAAGACCTTTTTAGTAGTTCTTTTACATATACATATATTTTTTTTAAATGTACATTAAATTTTATTTTTTAACCAATAAGTTTCACTGCACATGTGTGTATATTAACAATGACGTAAATTTGAGAATAAAAACAAAAATTTTGATTTGTGATCATTAAACTTATTAAAAATCTGTATTTTCTATTCTTTAACTTTTTAAACAAAAAACCTTTATTTATTTATTTTTTATAAAAAAACCTTGAACAATTTTATTAATTTTATTTTTTCATTCTCATTCTTCGTTGTGCTTAACTTTAACACCGCACCAGCAAAAAAGAAAAAAAAAAATTCTCTTCCAACAAAAAAAAAAAGAAGTAAACTCTCTACGTAACTATTTTAAATTTGTGTGAAGGAAAGAAAAAGGATATATGTGTATACTTTAAAATTGTTTTCATGTATTAAATTCATTTTCCTCATTTTCTTTTTTCCTGTGAATGTATTTTTGTTTAATAGTGTATAATTTTCTTATATTTTTTCACATAATTTTCAAAGTTTATTAAAAATGATATACATACATATATGTGTTTTTTTTTTTTGTGTTTCATTTAAATTTAATATTTAGTTTCGTCATTATCCTTCGAATGTTAAGTTCATAAAGTGGGTTTAATTTTATTTATTTATTTTTATATTAAACTATCAAATATCAAATTGAGAGTAATACTTATATTAAATTTAAAATAATATCAAGAGGAAAATTAAAATATTTGTTTTTTTTTATATATACAAATATAAATATATACAGATGTTTTTTTATCTTTCAATTTAAAAAAGAAAAAACTAAAATTTTATAAAAAAAAAAAAATTAAAAAAAAAATATTTTCCAAAAAATAAAACTTCATTTTTTTAAATTCTCAATTTGAATACGTGGATCAAGGATTAAATTATTATTTTTGAAGAAAATATTAAAAAAAAAAAAATTTTTAAATCGAAAATATATTTTTTTAACGAGAATAAAAATTAATTAATATTTTTTTTTTTGTAAATTTTAATCGAAATTGAAAAAAAATTCTTTTTTTTTTTTTTTCAAAAAAATAAAATTAAATAAATATTTTTGTAATTTTTATCAAATTAAGCGAAGAAAAAAAAAAAACAAATTATATTTTATGAAAATTTTATTGTACAAAAAAATAAAATAAATAAATAATTAATGGCAATAATAAAATTTTCAAAAACATCGACATTATACGAAAATATTTAAAAAAAAAATATTATATATAAATGTATTACAATAATTTATATCCTTTTTAATGTAAAAAGAGAAAATTAAGCAAAAAAAAAAATTTGGAAATGTTTATAAAAATAAATTTGGAAATGTTTGTAAAAATAAATTTGGATTTTATTTAAGGTAAATAAATTATAATGTATTTTGTTTAACAAAAAATAAAATTTAAAACTTTATAAACTTTGTAGCAAATTTATCACAAACAAAAAAAAAATAGAAATTTTATTCCTTTTCCTTAATTTTCATCCTTGAAAAGAAATTAAATTAGGTGTAGGTACAGATTTTCTGTTCAGATTTCCGAAACAGATTCTTGATCGCGCTACATACCTAAAGTTTAATTTTTGAGTTTTATTTGTTATTTATTTTTAATTAAATGAATTTTCGAAATTATTTAATTTTTATTTAACAATTTATTATGACAAACAAATTTGATAGTCTTAATTCTTAATCTTTGATTTTATTTGATTTTAGATATGACGATGACTCTAATATGCAATGAAAAGGAATTAACCTAAAATGGAGAATATTTAGAGAAAAAAAAGATTTTATTCAAATTCCTATTTTTAGATTGTAATTGAAGACCCCTCAAATTGTATGTAGGGCTACACCTACGTGTAATATATTCGAGCTTATTATAAGCATAATAATGATCTCAAGTGTCTGTTTTAGTTCTAACAATTTAATGAAAAATTTTTATTTTACTGAAAATAGCTATTAAATCATATTAAATTGTTGAGATATTGGATTATTTAATATCTTGGTTAATGTTATGTTAAAAATATTAAATAAAAAGGACTGTAAAATTACAAGTTAGTGAAACCTAATAAGAGTTTCAACAAAATAAAATTATATCAAAAAACGTTGCCAAGAAAAAATACCCTCCAATTTATGGTATATAAAGAATTAGTGGCACAAGGATTTATTTTATTTTATTTTTTATTTTGAATAAAATTTCTAGGTAAAATTTAATAAAAATAATATAAAATCGATTACGAAATGAAGTTGTTTCGTTTTCTCCTTTCAAGTTTCATCATTAAATTCATTGGTTTATTTTTTTATTTCCACTATAATACCATATTCGTGTATAAGAATTGACATTTTTTTTTAATGGTTTCTGGTGGCTCTAACAAAAATACTTACATGTGTACATTCTTAACTTACATAACAGGTAAAATTTTTATTAGTTCATTATTGATTTAAGTACCAAAAAAATTCTACAATTTTAATTGACGGGTTGTCTTTTTTTTTAATTATTCCATCAAATTACAATTTTGTTCAAACATATTATATGAATTTTCTAATTTAAAATTTATATTAAAACACCTGCGGCTACATATAATTATTGTAAGGAATGTAATAACTGAATATTGAAATTTTTATTTTCATGAAAATGCTAAATTAAAGAATAATTTAAAAAAAAAGTATCAAAAACAAATCCTGTTTTTTAGTTTCCTAAAGACCATATTTTTATGAAATATTTTATTTTGTATTGTTACAACATAAGTAAATACTAAATATGTGCATATACATATTTATATTAATAAATTACATAAATAATATCGTCAAACAATTTTTTTTAATCCACACCGGCACAAAAAAATGGATTTTCGTTAAAATGCTTAAATTACATAAATTTTCCATTTCGTGATTTCTATCCATTTTATTAAAAATACCTATAACAGAAAATAAAAGAAAATCATGAAAATTTAACTCAAAATCATCATTTTTATATAAAATATATAATAATATATGAATGTAATACCGTGATGAATTGATATCGAGAAAGAAAAAACTAGATAAGCACAATTCTATTGATTACACTGTAAAAATTATGACTTTTATATAATGACTGTATATTAGTCAAGCAATAATTTTTGAACTTAATTAAATATTATTTTTTCTATTCTATGAAATTAAAAAAATTCCTTGTTTAAGTTTTCTAGTATAGTTATGAGTTCAATCATATCACTTTCTTCACCATTGCCTTATTCTTTTAAAACTTCCTTGTTAGGAAGTTTCACAAAAAAAAATTTCTTGGAAAATAGTTAAAGTTTAAGGTCTGTCCTTATCAAATTATATAATATCATCGAATTTCGCACAAACAATGTATTTAGAAGATACCAGTTAAATTAATAAGTAAGCGTATTTTTTATCACTTTTACGTTAGGGCTCTTAACGGAAATCTAAAATCAAAAACTTTTTTAAAAGAAACCTTGAAACAGGGCAAAATGTTCATGTGTCAGATTCCACTTAAATATTTGTTGGAATTTTATTAAATATCATAAACATTTTTAAATTGTTAAATTACATAGTAACAAAAATTATGTCTATTACCTAAAATTTTATTTTATGTTGTCTTTTTTTTATAACATGTAGAAGACATTAAATATATTTTTCCACTAGATTATACAAACATACATAATGTAGGTATTGTACATACTATATTGTATTTATATTTAATAGATGAAACTTTGTTACCAAGAGAATATAAACATCAGCAAAAATTGCATTATCCTTTTTTTTTCTGGGATTTATAAATTTGAAATTAATTTCATCTAAAAATATTTAGATATTAATATGTATGTATGTATATGTTTTTTGGTTAGTTGTATATTTTGTTATTTGTCACTTAACATTTTTTAAAGCACAAAAGGAAATAATATAAAAGGAAAAAAATACTGATTAGAAATTATGAATGACATAAAGTTTCTGTTTTAATAGTTTCTTTCTCATCGTTTAAAAAGTGTCAGACAGAAATATTTAATAAAAAATTAAGAAATTATATAAAACTATAGGTATCGTATACAACGAATTAGTATCATTCATAAGATTAAAAATAAAACTTTTTATTAGTATGTAGGACTTTCAAAAAGTTCGAATAAATTATTTATTTCAACAAAAGGGGAAAAATGTTTTATATTTTCATCCCTTTTCTTTAAGAAAATCAAATTTTGAAATGTTTTTAGCCGAATTTTTCCTAATAAGAAAAACTGTGAATGCAGTTAGAAAGATATGGTTAAGACGAACACTAGGGTATATTAAATCCATTTTCTTAAAGTGTTTTTGGATCCCTAGATAGATAGACTAGATACAATAGATAGACTGAACCCCCTGGCTTTTTTTTAAAGGGTTCTGTTCTGGTTCTGTTCCACAATTTTTTTTCCATTTCGGTCCGGTTCTGGTTCCGGTTCGGTTCTAAACTCTAGTTTAAAAAAATTAAATATGAAAGCAAACTTGTTATTAAACAAAACAAAATAAATAAAAGGAACAAAATAATTCATTATAAATAAAATTTTAATATATTCTAATAACACAAAAACATTAAAAAAAATAAGTAGCAAAAATAAAGCAATATTACGACAATTATTGACTTGGGAAATTTTTTTTTTTTTTGTGTATAAAGAACCTAGAACCTTCAATATTTTTATTCGGGTTCCTGTACCGGTTTCGGTTCTTAAAAATACAGAGGGTTCCGCGGTTCTTGGGTTCCGGTTCCGGTTTCACAGCACTGGTTTGTACAGAAGAGATTAAATGGGGATGTTTCAAGAATTTGTTAATGTAAAACTTACACTAAGTAATTAAACACATTTTTCAACGTAAATGCCATATAACATTCCTAATTTAATTACAATAAAATTTCATTAATAAATTCCAAAAATTGGTAATCTATTAAAATAATATTTCAAACAGATATTTAGTTGAAATAATTTTATTTCTAAGAAAATATTCAAGTGTGATTGATTTGATGCCCAGCTCAAAGGTTTCAAACACTATTAAGATAACTCTATATATAATGTATATAAATCTAATGTAATTATTATTTGTTTTTTCTCTATTAATAGAAAATAATATAATTTACATACGTAAAGATATTTAATGTATATTGTATGTATGTAATGCACCATACATTACACAGTTAGATGTACATTTGCCTAATTATCTCTTGTAACAGTTATGATTTTAAGTATTTTCTTTTATTTTGTAATATGTAGAATACATAATATCTCACAATTTTAGTATAAAATAATTTAGTTTTAATATAGGAAAACTTTTATTTATCTTGCTATGTATATATACAACGCGAACCAAAAATAAAGAATTACTATACTTATTAAAATTAAAAATCTAATAAAAAATAATATCTTATCAGGGAAAGATCATAATATTGTGTAGAAGTCGAATAAATGAATTTTACGACAATTATTCGTCGTGTCGATTATTACTTCTTTCAAAGTATCACAATTGACGTTCAATATATTCTTAGACATGTTTTTTGGAAGTATCAGAAATCAGAAATTAAAAGACAAAATAAAATCGAAACTAGTTAAAGGTGTTGCTTACTTAAAGTACATTTAAAAAGGAGAATTTAAGAAAATCTAATAATTTCCTGTGATATATACTTCTGAAATAACGACAACTATACTAACAACCTTGGATTCATTAATTCCGTATACGCGAATTCCATTTTTTTTTAATTCGTTTTCTCGGAATCTCTTTCTATTTGTTTAGCATCACAATTTCTTTCAAAACCTAAATTTTTTTTATTATCATTATAATTTTTTTTTGTTTATTAATTTGTAAGTATTCTTTTTTCTTTTAAACTACCTCTAATTTTTGTTCCGAGGAATTTCTGAATTGGTTTTCTTTTTGAGTGGTGATGTAATATTTTTAAGTTGCTTTTATCTTTCTTCTAAAATCCTTTTTATTTGCTTTTGATTCTTTGAAAGTCAACAAGAAAAATTTGCTTTTAAACGTATTCAATTTAACCTCGTTCTGGTAAGCTTTATCTATTTTAAGAGGAAACATTTTTAATTTTTTAATATCGTAATATTTTGTTTATGTGGACAATTTTTTTTTTTTGATTATAAATAGCTTCTAAAAAAGATTTTAAAATATTATTAATTACTTAGAATAATGAATACACAATATGCAAGCATTAAACGTTATGTTATTATTGCAAGGAATAAATTACTTATGTTAACTTCATAATTAAAAACGAAAGATAGATTAAGAATTTAATACCAGAATTGCTTTAGATTGAAATTGAAATTAATATATAAATAAGAATAATTAGTATTTTGATATGTATTCCATGTGTCTCCGAGGCACTGTTTTGGATTCGTAGCATCGAATATATATATTGAGTTTAAAAACCTGTTGGCTTATTATACAACCCCACACAATGGTCCCAAAAATTAAAAAAAATTGCAAAAAATATTTTAAATGCACAGAATAGTGAATTTGCGAGCATTAATAAATAATAAAAATTTTTATTCGAAATTAAGTAAGCATAATTTTTATTTATTTTCAGGCTGATGCCAGTTTAGGAATGCATGAACGCGAATATATTAATGAATCATTAAGTTATGTGTTAAGAATACAAGAAGTTCAGGAACGTATAAAATTTGAATTTGTTGAAATTTTGTTAGCTTTCATACAAGGTTGGCTAGTTTTTTATCATACAGCTCATGATCATGGCGATGATAATAAGGATTATTTAACAGATTTAAGGCATAAAGTTCAAAAGGTTAGTTGTTTGTAGTTTTTTATTTAACTCCTCTTATTTCGCTTACGTAACTTATAATATATTTTATTAATAATTAATTTTTTTTATTCTTTATTTACATCTTTTCATCTAACTATATTGTGACAGACAAGGGAAAATTTTGAAGAAGCCAGAGAAAAAGTAAATGAGTTAAAAAGTAAATATATGGAAAAGAAAACGGTAAGTAAAAGTAATTAAAATTAAACTCATCTACAAGTACATACATTTTATGTTCTTATTGCAAGCTTTATGCATTATGTACATAATTCATACATTTTGTAGTTTGCAGAAATAATATAGTATAACGTTGAAAGTAATTTCATCCTTAAGCTTTTACTGAGAAGCGCAAAGTCTTTTTCGAAACATGTCACCGTGACTAAAAACAATAAGACTCATTTTTTCATTTTATACACTGCGACACTGGGCACCGACCAAACCAATTTATATGTTAGATATTTTCATCTTTAAAATTGTTTTCTACAAATATTATATTGAAAGCACTATAAAAAATAAAATGTATCAAATGACATTTTGGTAACTACAATCGGGGTCTAAATTGAACTTGTCACGTATTTGATAAGATAAAGCGATTAATCTGTACATTCAATTTCACATTTTTTATTAAAATAAATTTATGTCCATTCTTCCTTTTTTTTCAGAAACCTGAGGAAAAATTCACCAAACGTGGATATTTATTTTTGATGGAAAAAAGTAAGTAAAACTTTATAATTAAAAACATTATTTCCACTTCCAAATAAGAATACAAGGGCAGTAAAAAAAAAAACAAAGAAATTTGGATTTTGATCTATTTCATCATGGTTTTCGTTATGTGCTTATCTGTTACTTAATTCCTGCATTCATTAGTATTATGAAAATGATTCCATCTAATTTTTTCTATTAGAAAGGAACATTGTAAATATTTTAATCAAAATATAATTTTTTTTTAGAGCCCTTCAAGGCAACATGGACAAAATATTATTGCACATACAAAAAACAACAAAAAGAATTTACAATGTTACAGTTTAATCAAATTTCTGGACGAGCAGAATCCACATTAGAAAATTTAACTTTATATTCATGTCAAAGACGCGCATCAGAATTTGAAAAACGTTTTTGTTTCGATTTAGTATTTAAAGAGAAACCTGGTATCATCCATACATTCCAAGCATTGAATGAAGACGATCAAAAAGCCTGGCTTAGCGCAATGGATGGAACAGAACCGGTTAGTAGAGATTTTTTTAAAAATATTTTTATTAAAATTTTATAATATTATTTACTTACATTTTTTTTAGACATATTTAGCACCTGGGAAATCAAAAAGTATTGAAGAATATCAGTTGGATGAGACTGGTTTTGCGTTTGTACGAAAATGTATTGAAGTTTTAGAAAAACGTGGCCTAGAAGATGAGGGATTATACAGAAAAAGTGGTGTTGGAACAAAAATCGCAAAATTACTCACATTAGGAATGGATAGGAAAAAACTAGATTCAGTGTTCAATGATGAACAGTATCGTGATTTGCTGGAAAGTAATACAATTGCGAGTGCACTAAAAACATATCTGAGAAATTTAAATGAACCTCTAATGACATATCGTTATCATAATGGATTTATTATAGCCGCAAGTGAGTACATAGATTGCTTGATATACAGTTTCCAGGTGTAATGTGAATATTAAAAAAAATCTATTGCTTGTGTGTTCTCTATCTTAACTAATATTTTCGAAAAGAATTTTTTATTTATAATTATCAAACATTCAAAATTTTGTGATCCATGTTCAGTTTAGGTATTGCCGTTCCATACTTTATTTTGTGCGCAAAAAAATCAATAAAAATTTCTGAGTTGATTTTATCTGTAAACTGGACGTAATCATTTTTTTTAATTTGGATTTAAAAGTAGGGATACCATATTTTGATCTCTTTAAAAGAGACCAAAAAGAGGAAATTTTTAGTGCGTTTTACAGCATTTTTGAGTTTGTTCAACCTTTGGTGACCATAAATCCAACTTTTAATTACCTATTCAAAAAGGCCTAGAAGTTGAAAAACTATCAAAAGGTTACTTAGCTACTGAGTTTTGAAAAATATAAAATTAATAAATTCTTCGGAAGAATTTATTATTTTTATTTATTTTTGTTCAAAATTCAATGTCTCACTAACCCTTTGATAGTTTTTCAAGTTCTAGGGCTTTTTGAATAGGTAATTAAAAATGCTGTAAAACGCACCGTTTTCGAGATATTTGCCAAAAACTAAAAATGTCCTCTTTTTGGTCTCTTTTAAAGAGATCAAAATATGGTATCCCTATTCAAAAGTCAATCAAAAAGTAAAATGGGTAACCTAATTTAAGACAATAAAAAAATTCTCCACGACATTGTACTATGTACAATATCATTTATCTTCTAACTTTTGTTTGTTTTTTCAGTAATGACAAATTTAAATTCATTATTATTTATTGTAATTACAGAACAAGAAAATTTACGTCAAAGAGTTCACGATGTTCATACACTGGTGCATAGATTACCAAAATCTAATTTTGAAATGTTGGATTTAGTGATTCGACATCTAAAAGAGTAAGAAGAAAAAATTATGGACAAAAGGTTTTTAATTGAAAAATTAATAATTGTTTTGTTGAAATCCTTTCGTCCATATTTAAACTTTTAAATAAATATATTCTTGGCTTAAAAAAATAAACGGAGTGGAAATAGCTTTCTTTACAAAATAAGAGTAAAAAAATACATAGTATAGTATCGTAGTAACGTAGTTAAATAAATTATAATTGTTAATTTCAATCTTAGAACTGAACATAATAAATAGCAAGGTAATAATAAAAATTTTACTACTGCTACTATTTATTTTCAAAAAATTGCAAATCAAGAAAATTATCAAACTATTTGCTTATTATCTAATTACGTAAAAAGGAATGCTATAACGCCGCTCCACTTCTATCCAAAAATCTTCATATCTGTACAAAGAAATTTTTTAATGATTTTTTTTTTAATTGTTTTAGAGTTTCAAGGAAATATGAACGCAATAGAATGTCTATATTTAATTTGGGTGTTGTATTCGGACCAACTCTACTTCGACCACAGGAGGAAACAGTAGCTGCAATTTTAGATATAAAATTTAATAATATTGTTATAAATATTTTAATAGAAAATTATGAAATAATGTTTAAAAATCCTCCTGGTGCAATTGACAACAATGGAACTAATTTATTGGATTCAACATCAAGTCCGCCTACACGAGCCCCTCGTTCGCATCATAGTAAGTCGCGTAATGTGTGCTCACCTCAACAACAAGTTTACCGTGTGGTTGCTAAATCTAATTATACAGAACAACCAATGTCTTCTAGCTTGCAAAGTATACCAAACGGTATATATACATCACCTGGTCAACAATTTAAACAGCCCCAAGCGCAACAACAATCACCCCAACAGCAACCACAACAACAACAATTGCATTCAACAGTAGCATCACCGCAAAAAGTTCATCAAATGGCGTTATCTGAAAGTGATATTAGTATAAGGCGTGAACCGAACTATATATCAGTCAGTAGCTCGCATTTGTCTGGGCCTAATGGACCAATCATTGGTAGCAATGTGATATCGACGACACATCATTCGGCGGCACCGTCATCACTTCGTAATGACTATTTAATGACTTCTTCAAGTTATACCCGTCATAACGCTAATAATATTTCACCTAATATTCGAAATGATGAATCGCGATTAATGTACGGCGCAACTAGACATCTTACATATAATCCAGCTAAGCACTTTCAAAATCGAATTGTAACTGATGAAAGAATGCATTCAACTAGTAGTTCAAATGAATCAGTATGCGATTCGTTATCGTCAAATCGTGATAAATTAAGTCAATCCCGACTCAACTCGTCTGGAGGTAGAAATAGTGCTGAATATATTCAATCAACAATGAACTCTTTGAGTTTAGGTGATGATGTTACGTCAACGCCATTAACAAATACACCAAGCGATTATGTGCCAAAAAAAATACATCGAACGAAAGATATAAATCAAATTAAAAAAGATTTGCAGTCAGGCACAGCGTAAGTTTTCAATGTTTATTAATGCCTTTAAATTTTTGTTATATTTTTATTAAATAATTTTTAGACGTGTAAGGACTTTGTATGCATGCTTAGGTGAAAATGAAGGTGAATTGTCTTTTGAACCAAATCAAATTATTAACAATGGTAATTTATTTAATGTTTAAATGAAATTCAAAATATATTTATGAAGGACTTTTATTTTTAGTGCGTTTCAGCCATGAACCTGGATGGTTACAAGGTACTTTGAATGGAAAAACAGGTTTAATACCAGAAAATTATGTTGAACATCTAAAATCGTATCATTGAAACTGATTCTCTCAGTAGAGAAACTTAAAACACCGTCAAACATAATCAAAAAAAAATTATCAGAAATAAAGACTTAGTTAGGGAAATTTGTCCAGAGTTCACAAATAAATAGTAAATATCAAGACGAAAAATTATTGCAGACTTTGCCGAAAGTCTAATTTTGTCATAATTATAAAAATTTAGTACTTGAAACTTATGTAAATCATAAATTAAAAACGAACAGTATGCAATAATTACTTTTATTGGATCAATGTACCTAATATGCAGATTAAAAAACTGTTTTTTGTTTGAAAAATTGTTATACATTTATGCTATAACTTGATAGTAATCAGAGAATATAGTACAAGCGCAGAAAAGAATTTAACTTTTTCGTATCAACATTATAATTTTAATAAATTTCAATAAAAATCCATATGTTTAAAATCTTTAAAATTCAGTTTTAAGTGACTATGAGCATAGAAATTATACAAATTCGTGGTCTTAGGAAATATTAGAGACTCGTTATAGTTTTGTTGCGAAATAATAATAATTTTCTTAATTTAAAAGACTCCCAAAGGAGATTTTTTACAAAAAAAGGTTCGAATAAATAAATCGTAAACAAGTGTAACGGACTACAATTTTACGATTAAATCTAAATATGAATAATATCATTTCACCTTCTTGAGGGTACATTGATTCTTTTTTTAAGACAGAAAAATTAAAAAATTAAAAGAAATGTTGGATTATCGTAATTATTATTGCTGTTCAACTTTTATGTAATATGTAGAAAAAGTTTAACTGAACGATATTTTAAAAAACATTATCAAAAAAATGTAGTGAAAAAACATAATAAGATTTCCGACTTAGTTTAAAAAACATTTTTCTATTTCGAAAATTTCTCTACAAATTATATTTGATAACAAAAATGTCATATGAATAATTTAACATATGTTGCACAGTCTTCTATAGTTTCAACATTTAAATTTAAAATGCAGTTACGCTTTCAATATTCGATTTCTGTTAATTATATGTACTAAACCTTATTTGCACATTATTTAAAAGACAAAATTCTAATAAATACTATAGTGGGAAATTTTGAATTTAATTTGAATAAACGAATTTTGAGCGATAATGAATTCAATACAAATGTACGTATTTCAGTAAATATCACTTTCATTTTCTGGCATCAAAAACTATTGACAAGTTTTAGTATCTTATAATAATGGAACGGATAAATTGAAATTAAGTATCCATATTTTAAATTTCTAATATTTTTTAATTTCATTCGTTTCTATTTGATTATTTATGTCACACATTGCTACTTCCTATAGTAAATATTACATTTTTCCATCTTATCATCAAGCAGTAGGTTTTCTTACTATGGGGTTCACATTATTTTACTTAAAAAAATTTGTTTTGCCTTTAACCCTGATGTTAGAAATTTTTCTCCAGTAACAAAATTTTCCATCTATAGTTATTTAGTTTAGTGAATAGAAAAATTTACATTAAAAAAAAACATAAAATATAATCTAATTAATTAAAATTGCCATAAAAAAACATAAAATTATAGTTCTTCATTTTAGATATTGTGTATAATAATTATCAAAAAAACATACATAATTTTAATATATGTACTTCCTTAATTGTATTAATATTGTACATATTTTAATGGGGGTGATATATTTAAAAAAAAAATTAATCGGACTACAAAATGAACGAAATTAAAAAGAAAATGTTTTTTGTATTTGTGAAAATGAAAAAAATAAAATAAAAAATTGACAAAAAAAAACACATAAAATAAATGTATGTAAAAAATTTAATAAAAAGGCTGTTTAAACTTAAAAAATAAACAATTTCAGAGAACAAGAATTTTAAATAAGTAGTATTGCTTTTTTATAATTAAAAAAAATTTATTTAAAAACATTTTTTCACAAAAATACTGGAATACTGAAAAAAAAAAATTCTTCACCTTGTTCAGTTTTCGAATCGATTATATATTATACCATCCGAGTATATATATCGTATAAAAATTTGTACTTTAAATTTTATTTACTACTCGGCCTTAGTACCTCAAAGTCTGTTAGTATTTATATGCCTACTTCATTATCAATTAGTAATAGTACTTTGCAGATTAATTTTTCAGATAATTAAAATATAACTTAACTATTTTAACCAATATTAAAATAAGATAATCGTAAATTTAATTATTTAAAAAAAATATGGTTAGTTGGAGTAACATTTCTTGATTTGTTTAGACTTTATGCACCATTGAAAAATTTCAAAACGTTAGCTCTATAGAAAGATTTCTCACTCTTTTTGAGCGTGCGATATTAAAAGACAGGTGGGATTGTGGACCAATTAAATAAATGCTAATCAACATTACTGCAATAAATGTTTAGTAAATCAATTATTTCGTGCTTTAAAAACTTTCAAAATAATGTTACTATTATGACAAGCTTGAAAAATTTGATTTATATGAAGGATCCGAATGATTTTATCATAGTAGCACTAGCACGGTTAATTTTTTATATAAAAATTATTTTGGTTTGTTCTATTATGAAGCATTCATCGCTAAAATATTCTGCAAATTGAACAGAGTCTAATTAAATATTAGCAAAAACTTTGAAGGATTCGAGTGAAAAAATGTTTTTAAAATAAAAATACCTAATAAAAATAAAACCATATAATAATGTAGAAAATATAGAATGTAAATGTGTATATTTTTTGTACTTGATACTTGAATGCATAAAACTATGGATACTTTAATTTTTTTATAAAATAATAATTATACCTAAACTTATTATTTTAATATTGTAGAGTTATTTTATTATTATTAACTTGAAAAGATTATAAAATTTGTTTTATTTTTTATAAGTTGTAAATTATTTTCTCTTGTTTTTTTTTTTTCAATTTGTTAATATACTTATAAAAATTTAATGTAATAGTGTAAAAAAATGAACAAAAGTAAAATAAAAATATTAAAAAAAAAACAAAAATTCTTCCGCAAGATTTTATATTTTAAGTTTATCATAAACTTATGGTGATAATTGGTAAGGTAGGTTCCTCAATTATGAGCGATGAAATTAAATTGGTCAATTCGTCGTAAACAATTCTTTGTAAAACAATTCATCGTAAAAGCAATTCATCGTATACTAATTCATCGTAAATTAATTTATTTTATTTTCAAAAATCAATTTTGTCAATTGTTCGAAAAAAATCAAAACTTGTAATAAAATATTTGGGAAATAGTAAATTAAAAAACTCATTGTAGAGCCGATACATACTTTCGCTGCCAGAACAATTCATTAAAATAATAAGACTGCAATAAAGAAATAAAAGGCAAATAAACCCAGGGACTCGGCTCAAAAATCGCAGGCTTACGATGAATTGGTTTACGAAAAATTGATTTACGATGAATTGCTCTTACGATGAATTGTTTTTCGATGAATTGTTTACGGTGAGTTGATTTACGACGAATTGTCTATATATCGAACATTATGTTTTCTCAAGCTTAAATACCTACAACTGATTTTTTCCTAAATTTTATCAACACTTTAGACTTGATAGATATTATTATCTTTTATTTTGTAGAGATCATCTCACCATTATCTTTGAATAAAATATAAAATCATCTTTGGAAATAATCTATGGATTTGATTATTATAATATTGTTGTTAGGAAAGGATTGTTACAAAAATCAAAAAAATATAAAGTCGATATTATATAAGCAATAAATGGTAGGTAATTAAAACTTTAATAGCAGATTATTGTATATGTAAACTAAATTTGTTATTAATTAAGAGTTCTGTATACACAAAAATACATTGACACGAGTCAATACTTATATCACGAGACCGAAGGTCGAGTGATATAAATTGACAAGTGTCAATGTATTTTTGTGTAAATACAGAACGAGTTGTATAACAAATTTTGTTTACATATCCAATATACTGTTTTAATGCGTAGGGGAGAGGTAGTTGCAGAGAGAATATTTTTTCTTCTCATTTTTCTCATTTTTTTTTTGTATTTGGCTGTATTGAAATATTGTGAGAGATATTATGTTTGTTTAGGTATTACGTAATATTCAATACGAAACATCTAAATGATTTCATTATTTACGCTGATGCATCTAAATTTTTTCATTATATACGCTGATGCATCTAAATTTTTTCATTATTTACGCAGATGCATCTAAATGGTTGCATGTGTATTGACGCATATAATACTCCATTTAGTGATAGCATACTCCATTTAGTGATAGCACTAAATACAACATAACGTTCCCCAACGCATTAAAATCTTATAATGGTCGCTTGAACAAATGGGAATGCAACCGCCGGATAATATATTTTTCCCGGTAAACAAAAACTATGCATATATGCAGGAAGCAGGGCATGTGAGAGACACTTGGAGGCCCAGGTCAGTCAACATATGTGGAGTTCAAATTATTAATGGAGTTCAAAAAACTAAGTTGTAGAGGTTAATTCAATTCTAGAGAAAGAGTTGTAGAGAGTTGTAAAGGTTAATTCAATTCTAGAGAAAAAGAGAATTTTTTATGTGCGACGTTTGTATGGTAGATAGACAAAGTGACGGTGGTGATAGTCTTTTCCGGAAAAAATTTTATTAGAATGATCTACAGTAATAAAATAATTTTTTAATTAGTTTTAAAATTTTTAGAGATTTGAATTAATTTATTTTATTTTGAATTGTAGGATTCCAGAAGCAGCTGACAGTGCTGAGGACTTTGTTGATGCGCCATGCGCCAACTGTTTTTGTTGCGGATGATGCCTTTTCACTGTCGGAAAATATGTTAAAGCCATACGGGAAAAAAATCTTAGTGAAGAATTAGAATTTTTAATTATAGGCTAAGCAGAGGCCACGGATAATTGAAAAAGCTTTTGGAATTTTAAGCTGTAAATGACGAATTTTTTCAAACCACAATAAATGCCAAAGTTAGTACGGTTGAACAAATAATACTATATAATCTTCCGAGTGTTTACACAATTGGGTTCGACAAAATGATCCAAATAATTATATCACAAAGGAATCATGAAGAGAATGGTATATTTGTTGAAGGTAGCTGGAAGAAAGAAACGAAAATGTTTTTACCGCTACAAAAATGCAAAAAAAAAATGCTTCAATGGCAGCAAAGGCTATTCGTGACAAATTTTGTCGATAGTGGAAGATTCCATTGGCAAGATAAAATAAAATAAGTTAAATTTAGTATGTATTTATATGTATATATTTAAAAAAAAACAAATAATTCAATAGTTTTTTAATTTGAATAAAATAATAACAGCAATATTCAGATGCTTTCAAAAATAAAATAAAACTTTATTATTAATCTAAATCTACTACTTCATTTTAAATTTTTTGTAAAATTTCCAGTCTCAGTTTCCTTTGTCTAGGTTCTGGTAATAGTCACATATTTTCAATATCCATACCCACATAATAACGATCGATTTTAGTCTTGACTTTGTTTCAATAACATCCACCAACCTTTTTGTTAAATCGAGTTTTTGTTTTTTCAACTCAATATATGGGGTTTCTACAAATTAAAATTTATTTAAATAACATTTCTAGTACAAAATATGATAATTTATTTACTTATGATATGGTCGATGCTCACAGCTTGGGACTCATCAATGCTCCGATCTTGGGACTCATCAATGCTCCCATCTTGGGACTCGTCAATGCTTCCATTTTCTTGGGCGTCTTCAAATCTAAAAATTGATGCAGAATATAAAAAAAAAATATAAATAATAAAAATATTATTTTTACATCTTAGGCTTGCTGGAATCATCTAAAAATCTCATAAATCTTTCGTATCTGAAATGTTTTTTTGTGCAGCTTCCTAAACCACTGGGAGCTATGGTTTTACTATTCGCATAAGCGGTTCGTAAGTAATCCCATCCAGGGATGCCAACTGGGGTGTTTTACCCTGGAGTTTCCAGTTTTTCAACAGAAACTCCAGTAGTCCAGTCTCCAGGTTTTTTAAAATTTTACCAGTTTTTTTAAAAATTCATAATTTTAAAGTAAAATAGAAATTCCCTCTAAGAAAAATTAACGAACCGCATTTTGCGTATCGAAAACGAATCGTGTGCGTAATGCTATTTCACTAACACTTTTGCTTAAATTTTTATATAAAAAACAACGGCACGAAAACGGGCCGGAAACGAAGTGGTTTCTCAGAACCACTCCGTATACGCTTCGCTTTTGGCGATACAAAAGCGAAACGTTTTCTGTATAAGAATGCGGATGGTTTTCATTCCTTTATTTGACGTGACAGCAATAAATTAAAGTAAACTAAAATTTAAAAAATGTAAGTATTAATTTTTTTTTATTTTTATTTTATTAATTATTGTATAATTGATTCAAATATTTTTTCATCATAGAATGTAGCAACGAAAAATTCTCCAACGTGAGGGTGACGGATATTATGTACATCATAAAAAAATGGTTTCAGTATGCAAAGGACAGACAACGAAAAAATGTAAAGCCTCAACAGAAAAATTTTAATAATATTTTTAAGTAGATAGTTTATGAGAGTTCTGGACCAATGTGCGTATTATATGAGAGTTCTGGATAAATTTAAGCGGAGCCGCGTATTATATGAGAGTTCTAGATAAATTTAAGCGGAGCCGCGTATTATATGAGAGTTCTGGATAAATTTAAGCGGAGCCGCGTATTATATGAGAGTTCTAGATAAATTTAAGCGGAGCCGCGTATTATATGAGAGTTCTGGATAAATTTAAGTGGAGCCGCGTATTATATGAGAGTTCTAGACCAATTTAAGTGGAGCCGCGTATTATATGAGAGTTCTGGATAAATTTATGCGGAGCCGCGTATTATATGAGAGTTCTAGACCAATTTAAGCGGAGCCGTATATTATATAAGAGTTCTAGATAAATTTAAGCGGAGCCGCGTATTATATAAGAGTTCTAGACCATAATTAAGTGGAGCCGCGTATTTTATGAAAGTGAAGTATTTAAGTGGATTATTTTAAGTGGAGCCGCGTATTTTATGAAAGTGTTTATGTGGATTATTTAAGCGGATTAATTAGTTGAATTTTTAAGTGGATTATTTAAGTAGATTATTTAAGTGGATTATTAAGGTGAATTTTTAATTGGATTATTTAGGTGAATTTTTTAAGCGGATGATATAGGCGAATTATTTAATTGTATAATTTAAGGCGAATTAAGTGAATTAATTTAAAAAAGATTTTTTAATATAAAGTTCTAAGTGGAGCCGAGTAAAATAGTAAAGTTCTAAGTAAAATATTTTAAGTGGATCCTCGTATCTATTATTTAAGTGGATTATTTAAGCAAATTATTTAAGTGGAGTAAATTATTTAAGCGGAGCCGTGTGTTAAGTAAATTATTTTAAGTGGAGCCTCGTATTAGTAAATTATTTCAAGTAATGAAAGTTATACCTAAGCGGATTATATAAGCGGAGCCGTGTATTAAGTAAATTATTCTAAGTGGAGCCATATTTTCAGATAATTATAATTGAGGTGTAAAAATGCTGACGAATGTAATTTGAGATTCGAATTGATTTTTATATTAAAATATTTAAATTAAATTATAGATATAAAAGTTAAGTTGACTTAAAAGAAATTTTTTTTTTTGTGGATTTTTAAAGTGGATTATTTAAAGTGGATTATTTTCAGTGGGATATGTGGGACAAACGTAATTGATTATTATAAGAAATTAATTAAGACATCATTGTATGTATAAGACATGTGATAATATGTAATTATGTATTCAAAAATATAATAAATTTTTTATCGAACTTCGTATATGATAAAATTGTACATAAAAAATAGTAAACTTCAAAAGAAAAAGTAAAAATTTAAATCTAAAAATTAATATAGAATCTTTAAAACAAAAAAATTTAACTGCGCCAAAATATTTTACACTTATTAATTGAAATAAGAAAAAATTTGTATTCAAAAGAATTATTTTTAATATCTATAATAATTTTTTCACAAACCAAATCTAAAATAAATTGGAAAAATTACAAAATTATAAAAATAAATAATAAAAATTAAGAAACAAAAATCATTCATAAATACTTTAATTCAAAAATAAGATTCGATTTCAGTAAAGAACAAAAAATATCATTTAACTCAAAAAAAAATTTTTTAAAATAAAAAAATATAAATTCGATTATGAATTCTTATTCAAAATTTGAAATTGAATTTAAGGGAAACACAGAAAAATTTTTACTTAAAACTTTCATTTATTATTTTGTGACATCAATAATATAATTTCGCAAATAAAGTTTTGAAAAAATTAAACTCGATTCGAAGAATTATAAAATTTAAATTAGTGAATAAAAATTTTAAATATAAATTAGATTTGAATAAAGTAATTAAAAATCGTTAAAAATTGAAAGTCTATTTAAGTAAAAAATTAGATCGCACTAAATAAATAATTAAGCTAATCTCCAAGATGGTGAAGCAGGATTTGCAGTATTTTTACCAGAAAGATTGGGGAAATGTGTAACTAATAAGAAACAACTGGAAAAACTCAACAGTGAAAAAGCTAATCTAGTTTTTAAAGGTCGAGATAATACTCGAAAAGATATGGCAATTATCGAATTTGTTAATCAATAAAAAATTAATAAAAACTAAATATTATATCAAAATTATATTCTTTTATTTAAAAAAGCTTTACAGATTTGATTACATTTAATTTTTTAATCCTACTCTTTAGACAAAATAATTTTTTTAATAAATTTACAATTTTTAAATCATTGTTACTTATGATCATGATTAAATAAATTACAAATATATTTCAGAGATTTCCCCTTTGACTTATAATATAAAAAGATAGTACTATATTGACAACAAAAGTTTGATGAAAAATTTTGAAGAGTTTTATTATTGCTTACAAATCTTATACAATTATCTCTCAGTAATTTTAAAAAATATGGATTTGAACGATACATCCCAAACGAATCAAAATATTCTGTTCATTATTTTTAGAAAAATAAAATGCTGCCCAATGTTGGCCTTTTTGTTGGATGAATCTGTGTTTGCAATTAACATTGCTGGCTTTTTCTTAATTTTTTTAGGTAGTTTATCACAAGGAAAAACCCCAATAAATTATTTTTTTTTGTTGATTTGTTACATTTCAACAGTGATCTTAGTTGTGATGAATCCATTTAAATTTGTTGTAAAATGTTTCTGTTTTTATGAATTCCAATGATTGAATCGAATTCGCAATAAACAAAGCAAGTTATAGCTTCTGGCAGTGCCTCATCAAACTTTCCTTTAACTCTTATTTATTTCATTTTAAGGTTTTTGTTTATATTTATTATTATTCCAATGTAAATGCGTTACAGTAATTAAAAATTTAGTAATTTTTTTTTAAATATTGGTATTTCATGAAAAAGTCTTCTTGTTTGAATTTTAGTTGTTTTCTTAAAATACACTTATTAATATAACACATAAAGTACTCCATTACATTGTTGTTGTAGCACATAACAGATGGAACAAAAAGTCTGATTCTTGATTTTGTAACCAAAAGCGTCTTCTGTCTCCTTTTTCTCCAAAACTCAACGAACTAACATCTTTTTTTTTCTTTTTTTTTATTAATATTCGTTTTATTGTGGGTATTATTATAAAATTGGTAGCCATCTCTCGTGTAATATTAACTGAGATATCAATGAGATATTTTGGTGGGGGATTGAACCCGGAAAAAAAAGCACCTCTCTAGCTTAATTATTTCGAAGACTTTACCAATTAAGCTAGAGCGATGCTTAGGAAAGTGTTAACATTTTTTGTATATAACAACAGAAATTTTTTTAAAGATTATTCATTTCCTTGAGAAATGTATTAAAAAACAAATATTAATTCAAAAAAAGATTAGATTTTAATAAAGAACAAAAAAAAAAAATATTATTTAACTTAAAAATATTTTAAAATAAAAAATTGAATTTGAATTTTAGTGAAACACAGAAAATTTTTATTTAAAACTGTTTATTATTTTCTAACATCACTAATATAATTTCCCAAATAAAGTTTGAGAATAAATTTAAACTCGAACAAATCTAGAAAAATTATAAAATTTAAATTATTGTATAAAAATTTTAAATATAAATTCTGAATAATTTTGAACTAATTTTTTTAAAAATTTAAATTTGATTTCGTTGAAAACAAAAAATTTAATTTCATTCATAAATTTTTCACTTATTAATTCCGTTTAATATCAATATTATAATTTCCCAATTAAAGTTTGAGATAAAGAACAAAATTTAAACGCGATTTGCACATACAGTTTGAGAATTTCACAATTGCAGTCTGTGATATACTATAAATTGAAATTTGATTATCGCAATTTGATTTAGTAAACAATAAAACTTTATTCAGATTCTTACTTAATAAAAAATAAAATAAAATAAAAAAAATGTTACAATTAAAACTTAATTCTCTAAAAAATTGCCCAAGCTGGTGATTTGAATAAAACATCCGTGAGTTTTCATGAATTTTATAAGAAAAATAAAAATTTAAATTTAAATTTTCGTTAAATAAAAAATGTAGATACAAATGATGAAATTTTCAGGCACTAATCCTAACTTTGATTAAGTTAAAACAATGAAAAATTATTCTGCTAAAAAATATTTACACTATTATTTTAAAAATTTAAATTTAATAGATCAATAAAAAATAATTTCGCTAAAAATTGAAAGTCGATTTAAGTAAAAAAATAATAAAATTAACTAATATAAATAAATAATTAAATAATTCAATTCAATTCAATTATTTATTTGTGCACAAAATATTTACAATAATTTTATAAATATACATAATTAAGGAAACTTAAATCTAAGAGATAAGGATGGTGGAAATCCCATACAACTAATTAATCATGGCATAATTGTTATCGACGAATGCGTGTACAATTTTCAATCAAATAATTTAAAAATTAAATCAACTAGATATTTTAACAATATTAACTTCTGTTAATTATTTCTAATATCAAAAATAATTTTACATGATTGAAACCATTTTCTTGAATTTTATAATTAAAATATGTGATAAAAAAAAAAATCGAAATTCTATTAAAGAGTTCAAGAAAAATGCCCCTAGGTTTCTAGGCATATTTAAGTCAGATTTTCCTTAAAAAAAAAAATGAAATTGAATTTAAGTGAAACATGAAAAGTTTTAATCTAAAATATCGAGAATTATACAATAATAAATAATTTCTTAAACCGATTCTAGAAAAAATACTAAATTAAAAAAAAATTAAGGAACAAAAATCTTAGAAATTTTTTTAATAAATACTTTAATTATTTCATTTTACTTTAAAATTTTTACATTCCTGAATATTGTGAACTCGAGTGTGAATTCTCCTTTATTTCAAAATTCAAGTCAAATTGAAATTGAAAAAAAGAAAAAACACAATAATTTTTTTTTTTACTAAAAAACTTCAAATTTTAAATAACATTAATAAAGTTAAAAAAATAAAGTTTGAGATAAAGAAAAAAAATTAAATTCCATTTCCACAAAAAAAAAAAAAATCTAGAAAAAATATAAAATTTAAATTAGTAAATAAAAAATTTAGATGCAAACACTCAAAAATTTTTAACTAATACTTTCAAAATTTATATTTTATTTCAGTGAAAACAAAAAAAAAAAAAAATTTCTTTAATCAATTTTACACTTATTAATTTTGAACTTGAACTAAAGATGGATTCTATTTTTGCATCTATTTGTGTTTCACAATTTGAAAATTTAGATCTGATTGAAATTCATTGAATTAAAACTTCGGTTTATTTTCGAATATCAACAGTTCCAAATTTCATCCTAATATTTCTTTATTTTAACAAGATTAGTAACTTTTACTTTTGATAATTTTTATCTTAACTAATAAATTATTTACCTTAAATTTATTTAATAACAAAATTATTTTAACTTAAATTAGAATTTCATTTAAAATTATTTTAACTTAAATTACAAAATCGTTTTCTAAATCTAATCTAAAACGCATCTTATAAATAATGGCCATACGCACGGAGAGAAATGAATATGTCGAATTTATTCTCAAGCTCGGAATAACTATAATTTTTTTTGTTTTTTTTCCTATTATTCGCAAAGGGAATACATTTTACGTTAATTTGGAAAATAAGTAAAATTTGTCGTTAATTGTAAACATATTACTCAAATCTGTTATTGAATAAATTATTCATTCTGTTAATAAGTTTTATAATTTTTGGCGCTTATTTATGGTGTGAAGTAATTTGTTTTTTTTTTTCAAAAATATTTTCAAGAGTTTAGAAATTAAGAACAGAAACGAATAATTTGGGCAAATAGCACTAAATTATAAGAATATATTTCAAAAACGAAACGAGCCTGAAGAATGTTTTTCTAAATTTATACATATAATTTATAAATGTAACATAAGCCTGAACATTTCGACCAATCCCTAAGTAAAATCAAAAATAGGTTCTCTAAGTAAAAAATTTTATATATTTCGCTTTAAAATTTACAATGACCCTACTAATTTTCATTGAATTATTTTTGTGAAGCAACCGTGATTCTAATACACAGTAGGGGTCGACAAATAGCACGCGGCGACCAAAGATAATGAAAATGAAGTCTGTTTAAACATTTTTTTTGTATAACTGACGTGATTTACAGTACGATGAATTTGAAATAAAGTATCGTTAATTTATCAGGGCACGCCTAACAATAATCTTGACCCTCTTGGGAAAGTTTCATCATAACCCAAAAAATTTGTATGGAAAATATAGCACCCCAGATTTTTTATAAGTCTGTCATTATGATATAGAGAATCTTCAAGAGAATCCACAAAATATTCAATCCCTATGAAGTTAAAGGAAGAACCCTGCACCTGTTTCCGTAATAATTTTGAATAATAATGCTAATTAAAAAAAATTGTTGATTCATCGATCAATTTACTGTAATATTGAAAACCCATAAAATTTGGTATTAAATGATAAGTTCAACAACCTGCGACCATTTCGTTAATTGGTCATAGTATTAATTTAATTACCCTGTTAAAAGTTTGAAATAAACTCTTTTATAATACGAAATCATTCGCTGTTGAGAATAATTTATAAAACCTATGAGAGTGAAATCTTCATTCGTGCAATGATATAAATGCTGTTTATTCCTTTTGAGAATAATTTATTTAAGTCTGTTGAGATAATAATGTTTTATGAAGGCAAGTGCTTTGATTCTTCTCTTAAATAAATTATTATTCTTACTAGCGAATGATTTTTTTTAATAATACCGGGTGGTTATAGTAAAAACAATCAACAAATATATTTTTAAAAATAGATACATTGTGGTCGGCCGGTTATTTTATGCAAATTTGGAATAAGATATGTACGTGAAACCAAACTATGAAATCAACTTTTAGTCAATTTTTTTATTTTCACAAATAAACTTTACATTTAAAAATATCAAAAAAGATTTTCTTTTAATGCGTAGCAGTAAGTATGTCCAAAATAAACAAAAAAAAAAATGAAATAAGTGTCGGATAAGTATCGGGTAAGTAAAAATTTATTTTTTTTATTTGGTTCTTGCTACGTTTGTAATGTTGGAAACCAATAAAATAAGCAGCTTATTTAGTGGCACATTATTTAGATGGTTTGCACATGAATAATGTTGACTCAATACTTAAATTTATTATTTAAAATTTAAAAGATAGTCTTGATTTAGACATATCTAATATATCAAATGTACTATAACTGTGCATAATTAGCATAATATCAAAAAATATATGTTAAAATAATTTTATTATTCTATTTCATAATGTAGATAATGTTTGTTCCATAACTCAAATTTATTATGAAAGGATTGAATAAGAACGAAAAATAAAATTAATACAATTCGAGAACTTTGTTTGTGTTTTTATTATAAAGAAATAAAAATATGTTTTAATAACTGACAATATTTGAATTTGTCGTTCAAAACTATTTTTATTAGAAAATGTAGCTTTTGCTGATTGCAGTGAATTTAAAATTAAAGCTAATAGATAATAGTATAGAAAAATACTTTAGATTTTCGATGGAAATTTACCCTAGGACAATTTTTTTAGGAACGTTTTAAATCGGTGTTAAAAGAGTTGACAGAGTTGACACTAAGGTACTAAGTCGTTATCAATATGTTAATATTCAATATGCATATATATATATATATATATATATATATATATATATATATATATATATGTGTGTTAAAATATATGTTCAACACCTGTGGCAATTTCGTTCATTGGTCATCAAAGTTTATTACTCTGTTATGGGTTTGAAATAAACTCTTTGATAATACAAAATTATTTGCTGTTGAGAATAATTTGTAAAACCTATGAGAGTAAAATCTTCATTCGTGCAATGATATAAATGCTATTTATTCCCTTCGCGAATAATTCATTAAAGTTGCTGAGAGAACTGAGCATCTTACTCATATATCAAACAATTTATTCCCATAAGCGAATAATTTATAAACTGAACTTTTAAAATGTTCCGAAATATAATAAAACACCTTTAACTTTTACAATTTTTATTTGTCCAGTCAATTGGAAGTTTATTGTCGAAAAAGGTGGAACAAAAAAAGAAAAAAATTTTTAAAAATTTATTTTTTTTAAATTAAACAGGTTGGATTTAATTTTTTAATAATAAATAAAAATAAATAACACAATAAATTAAAAATAGAAAAGCTTGGAACAAAGCCGCATTGCAAGGTAAGTCATTTATTTTTTGTAACTTTTGTAATTTTATTTAGAACTTATATTTTTGGTTGTGACACGTTTTCCTTAATAACAAAATCTTTATTACAGAACCATTTTACAGAATCCTTATTTTCAAAATTCTTAAGAGCGAAACTTTTATTTACAAAATATTTAAACACAAAATCCTAAAAAGATAAAATCCTTAATAAAAAAATCTTTAATATTTAAAAAAATAAAGATTTTTATTAATATTGTCGCGTGCGACCCAAACTAATAAAAATCTTTACTTTTTTGTAAATACTTCTATCTCTTAATTTTTTTCTTATTAGATTATTTTATAATAATTTTACGTTTCATAAAACACTCAATTTCGATACTTCGATTAGACCATTCTGTTTTTTTTTCGGAAACAATCTTTTAGAAAAGAGTCCAATCAAAAACAATTCGTATTGATGGGAGAAAAAGGAAGTAAAAATTACCATTTCGGGTTCTAAAAGGTTGTATCTCGACACAAAAAGCAAAATTTGAAAAACCAAAAGGGATCTGGTTTTAGCTAATCATTTTTTTTATGAATCTACATTAAAATTTTCAGAGTTAATAAACCCGGCCGACAATATTTGAAATGGACAAAAGCTGAAGACTTAATCCAATCCACATTTAAGTCAAGAATTAAATTTGCATCTGGACTCAAATTAATGGAAAATTTGTCGAATAATGAAGGTAAGTGAAACGAAATTATTTTTATTTGTAGAAATAAAATTCATTTCAAACCGAAGCTTATGTCCTTAAAAACTAGTTGAAAAAATTTAAATTTATAATGAAAATTATTCGATTTTTTTTTTTCTATTTAGAACTACGCAGGTATCAATTTTGTAAACTTTTCCATTGTTTGGTCAAGTCATCTGCCAGAAAAAAAATTAACGGCAAGTTTTGGAAAGTTAGTATTGGAGATTCCTGGGGTTGTTTTGATTTGGAAGCTGATACGGTTGCTGATATTGATGTTTTAATTAATAAAAGAAAATATTTTGTGTGGAGCACAAAATCAATTTTCAACCAATATTATTTGTTATTGGAAATGATGATGTAAAATTTGTAGTTGCTACAGAAAAAATATTATATCCACTTGAAAATGAAAAATTTTGGATTTTAATTCAAAATAATTTTTATGAAATTTATACTCCCAACGAAAAGTTACCTACAGATGTTTCAGATCTAATTGATAATTTTTTAGGTAACCAATTTTGTTTTTTATTTTTAAATATTATCCGTGTCTTAAAATGTTCTATTGTTTGAATGCATGAACGAAATGTTTAAGTTAAAGATAAATTAATAATTAATATTTTTTAATATACTCGGTGAAAGCTACGGATTTTTATGCATAATGATGTGAATTACTTATTAATTAAAGTAAAGATACATTATGTAGTTGTAGATGTATCATGTATGAATATATTTACTAGACGGTAATATTGATTTAAAAAAAATGTGTACTACATGTAGTACAGTACATACAGTAATTTATATTGACAATAACATTTTAACATTAGAAATAAGAAATATTTTTAATTTTATTAATAAATGTAAATAAAAATGAATATTTGATTTATTTTCAAAATATCAATTTCTTTTTGTCACACGATTTTACCATTTCAGCAGATTTAGGTTCTAAGAAGAATTTTAATCAAAATTTTATCGCATGACATCTAAAAGTACAAAAGTTTAGAATTGCTGTAAAGGGAAGAGTCAATCATCTAAGTTATGCAACTTTAAAATTAATTAAAATGTCCTGTATTAAGTATTAATTAATCTAATAATTAATCTTATCTAATGTAAAATTATTTTTAGGTAGCAAAAGGAATCGATAAATTAATAAAAGTAGCAAATATTATACCAAAAATTAAGGAAAATTCTTCCAATTTCGAAACTATTATCCTCAAGAAGGAATGATCTAGAGAAAAATATACTGGTGGAGAAGAATTGTGGGTCAGATAACGGAACGTTAATTTTTTTTCTTATTTATAATATTGCTCTTCATTGAAAAGTTGGAAAAGGATCTGTTTTTCTGCAAAAAGTCATTCATCAAATTGTTAAATTTTTAAATAACATAATGAGGAATAACTTTTATTCGGAGGAACAGCTCACTTTAACCAGATTTACGCAAATAACAATATTATAAAAGAAAATAAAATAAAACGTATCTGAACTATAATAATTGCAACCAACCCATTAAAAGAATATTTTTTGCGACTAATATTATTACTTCTAGATTATTCGTTATTGACGATGTTTCAAAGAATTTCCTCAAATTTTTAGTATAAATTACTATCATTATAGGCTAATAAATAATTCACGAATCCTTTTTGCTACCAATAAAATATTCCAAATTTGACATGATATCAAACTGTATAAGGAATTTTCTATATAAATCCTTCTTTCAAATTATTACCTTCTAATGAATTATTACATGTTTGTTTCGAATGTTTTATTATCAAGTAATCCATAAATATTATAATCTATTCACGAAATCAATACGAATTATTCGATAATACCCACATTTTACTGCCACTAAGAGACTTTCTATTAATTTGCTAGGAATAATTTAATAACTCTTACGCTGTCATTCTCTTAAATTAATAAATTCTAATTAATAATCACCTGTTTGCTTCGAATATTTTATTCTTAAGTAATACATAAATGTGGTAAGCTGTTGAGTAAACTATTACTTATATCTAATAGTTTACTAGCATAAGAAAACGTTCTATTAGTTCGTTAGGAATAATTTATTAATTCTGATACATAATTCGAACAAAAAATCGAGTAAGTATTTATTCCAAAAGCTAACAATTCCTGCAAAATATTATTGAGAATAAACTATTTGCTATTTGACTTATTTATTAGCAGCTAGCTAATAACCCATTTTTATGCGCAATTTTCGAATAGAATATGGTCATTGGGTATAATATCAACGACGATTTCTCTCCGTGCGGTTATGTGTTCCGCCTTCATAATTTATAGGATTAGTAAAAAGGCATTAGATAGATGATAAGCAAAAAATTTGCGTAGACGGCGTGAACACATAAGCGTATGGCCATTATTTATAAGATGCGTTTTAGATTAGATTTAGAAAACGATTTTGTAATTTAAGTTAAAATAATTTTAAATGAAATTCTAATTTAAGTTAAAATAATTTTGTTATTAAATAAATTTAAGGTAAATAATTTATTAGTTAAGATAAAAATTATCAAAAGTAAAAGTTACTAATCTTGTTAAAATAAAGAAATATTAGGATGAAATTTGGAACTGTTGATATTCGAAAATAAACCGAAGTTTTAATTCAATGAATTTCAATCAGATCTAAATTTTCAAATTGTGAAACACAAATAGATGCAAAAATAGAATCCATCTTTAGTTCAAGTTCAAAATTAATAAGTGTAAAATTGATTAAAGAAATTTTTTTTTTTTTTTGTTTTCACTGAAATAAAATATAAATTTTGAAAGTATTAGTTAAAAATTTTTGAGTGTTTGCATCTAAATTTTTTATTTACTAATTTAAATTTTATATTTTTTCTAGATTTTTTTTTTTTTTGTGGAAATGGAATTTAATTTTTTTTCTTTATCTCAAACTTTATTTTTTTAACTTTATTAATGTTATTTAAAATTTGAAGTTTTTTAGTAAAAAAAAAAATTATTGTGTTTTTTCTTTTTTTCAATTTCAATTTGACTTGAATTTTGAAATAAAGGAGAATTCACACTCGAGTTCACAATATTCAGGAATGTAAAAATTTTAAAGTAAAATGAAATAATTAAAGTATTTATTAAAAAAATTTCTAAGATTTTTGTTCCTTAATTTTTTTTTAATTTAGTATTTTTTCTAGAATCGGTTTAAGAAATTATTTATTATTGTATAATTCTCGATATTTTAGATTAAAACTTTTCATGTTTCACTTAAATTCAATTTCATTTTTTTTTTAAGGAAAATCTGACTTAAATATGCCTAGAAACCTAGGGGCATTTTTCTTGAACTCTTTAATAGAATTTCGATTTTTTTTTTTATCACATATTTTAATTATAAAATTCAAGAAAATGGTTTCAATCATGTAAAATTATTTTTGATATTAGAAATAATTAACAGAAGTTAATATTGTTAAAATATCTAGTTGATTTAATTTTTAAATTATTTGATTGAAAATTGTACACGCATTCGTCGATAACAATTATGCCATGATTAATTAGTTGTATGGGATTTCCACCATCCTTATCTCTTAGATTTAAGTTTCCTTAATTATGTATATTTATAAAATTATTGTAAATATTTTGTGCACAAATAAATAATTGAATTGAATTGAATTATTTAATTATTTATTTATATTAGTTAATTTTATTATTTTTTTACTTAAATCGACTTTCAATTTTTAGCGAAATTATTTTTTATTGATTTATTAAATTTAAATTTTTAAAATAATAGTGTAAATATTTTTTAGCAGAATAATTTTTCATTGTTTTAACTTAATCAAAGTTAGGATTAGTGCCTGAAAATTTCATCATTTGTATCTACATTTTTTATTTAACGAAAATTTAAATTTAAATTTTTATTTTTCTTATAAAATTCATGAAAACTCACGGATGTTTTATTCAAATCACCAGCTTGGGCAATTTTTTAGAGAATTAAGTTTTAATTGTAACATTTTTTTTATTTTATTTTATTTTTTATTAAGTAAGAATCTGAATAAAGTTTTATTGTTTACTAAATCAAATTGCGATAATCAAATTTCAATTTATAGTATATCACAGACTGCAATTGTGAAATTCTCAAACTGTATGTGCAAATCGAGTTTAAATTTTGTTCTTTATCTCAAACTTTAATTGGGAAATTATAATATTGATATTAAACGGAATTAATAAGTGAAAAATTTATGAATGAAATTAAATTTTTTGTTTTCAACGAAATCAAATTTAAATTTTTAAAAAAATTAGTTCAAAATTATTCAGAATTTATATTTAAAATTTTTATACAATAATTTAAATTTTATAATTTTTCTAGATTTGTTCGAGTTTAAATTTATTCTCAAACTTTATTTGGGAAATTATATTAGTGATGTTAGAAAATAATAAACAGTTTTAAATAAAAATTTTCTGTGTTTCACTAAAATTCAAATTCAATTTTTTATTTTAAAATATTTTTAAGTTAAATAATATTTTTTTTTTTTCTTCTTTATTAAAATCTAATCTTTTTTTGAATTAATATTTGTTTTTTAATACATTTCTCAAGGAAATGAATAATCTTTAAAAAAATTTCTGTTGTTATATACAAAAAATGTTAACACTTTCCTAAGCATCGCTCTAGCTTAATTGGTAAAGTCTTCGAAATAATTAAGCTAGAGAGGTGCTTTTTTTTCCGGGTTCAATCCCCCACCAAAATATCTCATTGATATCTCAGTTAATATTACACGAGAGATGGCTACCAATTTTATAATAATACCCACAATAAAACGAATATTAATAAAAAAAAAGAAAAAAAAAGATGTTAGTTCGTTGAGTTTTGGAGAAAAAGGAGACAGAAGACGCTTTTGGTTACAAAATCAAGAATCAGACTTTTTGTTCCATCTGTTATGTGCTACAACAACAATGTAATGGAGTACTTTATGTGTTATATTAATAAGTGTATTTTAAGAAAACAACTAAAATTCAAACAAGAAGACTTTTTCATGAAATACCAATATTTAAAAAAAAATTACTAAATTTTTAATTACTGTAACGCATTTACATTGGAATAATAATAAATATAAACAAAAACCTTAAAATGAAATAAATAAGAGTTAAAGGAAAGTTTGATGAGGCACTGCCAGAAGCTATAACTTGCTTTGTTTATTGCGAATTCGATTCAGTCATTGGAATTCATAAAAACAGAAACATTCTACAACAAATTTAAATGGATTCATCACAACTAAGATCACTGTTGAAATGTAACAAATCAACAAAAAAAAATAATTTATTGGGGTTTTTCCTTGTGATAAACTACCTAAAAAAATTAAGAAAAAGCCAGCAATGTTAATTGCAAACACAGATTCATCCAACAAAAAGGCCAACATTGGGCAGCATTTTATTTTTCTAAAAATAATGAACAGAATATTTTGATTCGTTTGGGATGTATCGTTCAAATCCATATTTTTTAAAATTACTGAGAGATAATTGTATAAGATTTGTAAGCAATAATAAAACTCTTCAAAATTTTTCATCAAACTTTTGTTGTCAATATAGTACTATCTTTTTATATTATAAGTCAAAGGGGAAATCTCTGAAATATATTTGTAATTTATTTAATCATGATCATAAGTAACAATGATTTAAAAATTGTAAATTTATTAAAAAAATTATTTTGTCTAAAGAGTAGGATTAAAAAATTAAATGTAATCAAATCTGTAAAGCTTTTTTAAATAAAAGAATATAATTTTGATATAATATTTAGTTTTTATTAATTTTTTATTGATTAACAAATTCGATAATTGCCATATCTTTTCGAGTATTATCTCGACCTTTAAAAACTAGATTAGCTTTTTCACTGTTGAGTTTTTCCAGTTGTTTCTTATTAGTTACACATTTCCCCAATCTTTCTGGTAAAAATACTGCAAATCCTGCTTCACCATCTTGGAGATTAGCTTAATTATTTATTTAGTGCGATCTAATTTTTTACTTAAATAGACTTTCAATTTTTAACGATTTTTAATTACTTTATTCAAATCTAATTTATATTTAAAATTTTTATTCACTAATTTAAATTTTATAATTCTTCGAATCGAGTTTAATTTTTTCAAAACTTTATTTGCGAAATTATATTATTGATGTCACAAAATAATAAATGAAAGTTTTAAGTAAAAATTTTTCTGTGTTTCCCTTAAATTCAATTTCAAATTTTGAATAAGAATTCATAATCGAATTTATATTTTTTTATTTTAAAAAATTTTTTTTTGAGTTAAATGATATTTTTTGTTCTTTACTGAAATCGAATCTTATTTTTGAATTAAAGTATTTATGAATGATTTTTGTTTCTTAATTTTTATTATTTATTTTTATAATTTTGTAATTTTTCCAATTTATTTTAGATTTGGTTTGTGAAAAAATTATTATAGATATTAAAAATAATTCTTTTGAATACAAATTTTTTCTTATTTCAATTAATAAGTGTAAAATATTTTGGCGCAGTTAAATTTTTTTGTTTTAAAGATTCTATATTAATTTTTAGATTTAAATTTTTACTTTTTCTTTTGAAGTTTACTATTTTTTATGTACAATTTTATCATATACGAAGTTCGATAAAAAATTTATTATATTTTTGAATACATAATTACATATTATCACATGTCTTATACATACAATGATGTCTTAATTAATTTCTTATAATAATCAATTACGTTTGTCCCACATATCCCACTGAAAATAATCCACTTTAAATAATCCACTTTAAAAATCCACAAAAAAAAAAATTTCTTTTAAGTCAACTTAACTTTTATATCTATAATTTAATTTAAATATTTTAATATAAAAATCAATTCGAATCTCAAATTACATTCGTCAGCATTTTTACACCTCAATTATAATTATCTGAAAATATGGCTCCACTTAGAATAATTTACTTAATACACGGCTCCGCTTATATAATCCGCTTAGGTATAACTTTCATTACTTGAAATAATTTACTAATACGAGGCTCCACTTAAAATAATTTACTTAACACACGGCTCCGCTTAAATAATTTACTCCACTTAAATAATTTGCTTAAATAATCCACTTAAATAATAGATACGAGGATCCACTTAAAATATTTTACTTAGAACTTTACTATTTTACTCGGCTCCACTTAGAACTTTATATTAAAAAATCTTTTTTAAATTAATTCACTTAATTCGCCTTAAATTATACAATTAAATAATTCGCCTATATCATCCGCTTAAAAAATTCACCTAAATAATCCAATTAAAAATTCACCTTAATAATCCACTTAAATAATCTACTTAAATAATCCACTTAAAAATTCAACTAATTAATCCGCTTAAATAATCCACATAAACACTTTCATAAAATACGCGGCTCCACTTAAAATAATCCACTTAAATACTTCACTTTCATAAAATACGCGGCTCCACTTAATTATGGTCTAGAACTCTTATATAATACGCGGCTCCGCTTAAATTTATCTAGAACTCTTATATAATATACGGCTCCGCTTAAATTGGTCTAGAACTCTCATATAATACGCGGCTCCGCATAAATTTATCCAGAACTCTCATATAATACGCGGCTCCACTTAAATTTATCTAGAACTCTCATATAATACGCGGCTCCGCTTAAATTGGTCTAGAACTCTCATATAATACGCGGCTCCGCATAAATTTATCCAGAACTCTCATATAATACGCGGCTCCACTTAAATTTATCTAGAACTCTCATATAATACGCGGCTCCGCTTAAATTTATCCAGAACTCTCATATAATACGCGGCTCCGCTTAAATTTATCTAGAACTCTTATATAATATACGGCTCCGCTTAAATTGGTCTAGAACTCTCATATAATACGCGGCTCCACTTAAATTTATCCAGAACTCTCATATAATACGCGGCTCCGCTTAAATTTATCTAGAACTCTCATATAATACGCGGCTCCGCTTAAATTTATCCAGAACTCTCATATAATACGCGGCTCCGCTTAAATTTATCTAGAACTCTCATATAATACGCGGCTCCGCTTAAATTTATCCAGAACTCTCATATAATACGCGGCTCCGCATGGCTCCGCATAAATGGCTCCGCACATTGGTCCAGAACTCTCATAAACTATCTACTTAAAAATATTATTAAAATTTTTCTGTTGAGGCTCCGCATAAATGGCTCCGCACATTGGTCCAGAACTCTCATAAACTATCTCCTTTTTTATAAATCGTTTTTAAATTAATTTTGAAAATAAATAAAACTTAAAAAATATATATATTTTTTCATTCATTTAAAAGACCGCTGAAATCAGTTAGGAAGCTTTAAGAGCTACGAAAATGAACTACTGTTGTGTAACATAAACGCACCGCTTATGGTACGAAATAAGTACGTTTTAAGCGAAACAAGAATGAATCACTGTGGTGTACCGTTAATGCACCGCTTATTCTACGCCATCGGCGAGGTCCCAATACATGCATATAACTCCGTTTTTTTGTTCACTAGTCTTATTCTAACATTTACGTTTACGGCTCGTTTTCTTATCGCCAAATCGGTACGCTGACGGAGTCTATTATAAGCTATGGACTTCGCCTGCGATACGCTTTCGTGACGCTTTTCTTAGAGGGTTCACATAAACTTTTCACCAGTAGATGTCATTTTACTTGCCTATACTAGAACTTTGGTCGGCTATGTGAATAAATTTTAACAGATTTTCTAATATAGAAAGCTACAAATTTGCTGATTTTTTTTTAAATTGGGACCCAAAAAATCGGGGGCCTATAACTTTAAGAAATCATTGTTCTCATTAATTAACTAATATTTTTCTAATTTCAATTATTATGTATTTTAATTTATTGTATTTTTTTTATATTACTTTTTATAAAGTTTTATTCTAATTTGAATTATTTTTTTATCTGCGGTTTATTTTATGTTTCGTTAATATGTTTTTCCCTTTAATATGTTTGCCGTCCCTGGATTTACTCATGGAAGTTGCTAAGGAGAAATCAGTTGATATCGTGACCTTCAGCGAGCAGTGTAGGAAACCGGATTCTGCTTCCTGGTATCAGGATAAATCTGAGGGTCCTGACCTACTCGTTACAGATTATGGTACTTCAGATCACGGCTTCGTATGGGTGGAGACCGATTTGTTCAGGTTATACAGCTGCTACTTTTCGCCGAACGACGCACCCGACAAGTTCAAGGAAGACCTCGACGAGTTGGAACTTCCAGCAAAGAAGTGCTGATAACGGGGGACTTTAATAGTAAGCACCTTCCTGGGGGGAAATCAGGCTGGATAGCAGGGGCAAACTGACAGACGAAATGATAGCGGCAAACGACCTGTTAGTACTTAACAAAGGAAGTGAGCCAACTTTTAGAAGAGGGTCGAGTAGCTCAATAATCGATATATCTATAGCGACGCCGGGGATAGCGAGGAAAGTAGCTAGATGGTGCGTTCTTGACATGTGCTCATTAAGTGATCACATGTACATAGAAATAGTAATAACCAAAGCCTCCGATGAACAAGATCATCCAAGGAAGAAGTGTCTGGGGTGGAACTTAAAAAAGTTGGATAAGACAAAACTCCTGAGGTTTATTCAAGAGTCGTCTGCCATAGAGGACCTGGGTTGGATTGCAGGCGGAGATAATCTGTCCACAAAGGAGAGCAAATAGGTCACCAGCTTTTTGGTGGACAGAGGAAATCGCCAGTCTTCGAAGAACCTGTAATGCTAAGAGGAGGCAATGGTGTAGAGACCAAAATAAGAAGGAACTGCAAACGAGCTACAAAACGTCTAAGAAGATTCTCCAAAAGAGTATCAGAAACAGAAAAATGGAGTGCTGGAGAGCCTTGCTAGAAGAAGTTGAAAATGATGTATGGGGAACTGCATACAAAATTGTATCAAAGAAACTAAGAAAGAGGGGAGACATACCAGAGCTAAATGATCAGAGCCAGATGCAGGTCATAATACTAACCCTCTTTCCATAAAGGCCACAGAAATAGGAACGAGGCGGCCAAACATCAGCGCTGAAGCGGCGGAGCCATTTACAGAAGAGGAGCTGCACTCAGTTGGCAAAATACTGGAGAAGGGCAAGTCCCCAGGCCCGAACGAAGTGCCGAACGAGGTGTTGATGGAAATGATAATGCATTCCCCAAGACTTATCCTGAAACTGCTTAATAAGTGCTTAGAGCAGAGAGCCTTCAAAAAAACTTGGAAGAATCAAAAATTGATTCTTCTAAGGAAAGCGAAGAAACCAGCAAATCAGTCGTCATCCTATAGGCCCATTTGCTTGTTGGATACAATAGGAAAAGTGCTGGAGGGACTTATCCTACAGAGATTAGAGGAGCACATTAGCGAGCAAGGTGGCCTATCTAACCGACAGTTTGGTTTTAGAAGGGGCCGTTCAACAGTGCGTGCTATACAAGAAGTGGTCAGGTTGACCAAGCAGGCAAACCAGGGAGATGGTAAGAAAAAAGGATTCACAGCACTCGTATCGATCGACGTTAAAAAAGCATTTAACTCGATTGGTACGAACGACATAATTCTAGCTCTTAGATCGAAAGCATTCCCTGACTACCTAGTGGATCTAATAGAAGACTATTTGAAAAACCGACACGTGTTCTTCGAGGGGAAAAACTTCAAAGTGGAACACAATACAACGTGCGGGGTTCCACAAGGATCTAAACTGGGACCCTTTCTCTGGAATATAGTCTACGATTATCTGTTAAAAATCACACTACCTGATGGCTCCTACCTAGTAGGTTTTGCCGACGACGTCATTATAGTAGTCTCGGCAATGGATCTAGAGATACTCCGGTTGAGAACAAATGATAGCCTCAGGAGAGTTAAAAGGTGGTTGGATATGAAGACTCTCGAAATGGCGATACAAAAAACAGAAGCGGTGTTAGTAACCGATAGGAGGAAATTCAACAAACCGCCCATTGAAATTGATGGCGAAATAATACCATGAAAGAGCCAACTAACATACCTAGGAGTAGAATTGGACAGAAGACTTAACTTCAAGCCTCAGATGAGCAAACTGGCAGCAAATGGCGCAAATGCTTGCACCAGCCTGTCCAGGCTAATGCCGAATGTTGGAGGCCCAACATGCATGAAAAGGAAAGTTCTAGCAGGGGTCATCTTATCCAAAATGTTGTACGCTGCCCCAGTATGGGCACAGGCCATGGAAAAGCCGTCCTACAGAAGTCATGCAGCCTCGGTGAATAGATGTGCAGCGCTCAGAATAGCGTCTGCATATAGAACAGTTTCCGACAGCGCTATTCTTGTGATAGCCGGTACTCCGCCGATAGACTTGATGGCGGCGGAGAGGAGCAAAATTTTCTGGGAGATACAGGAAAGAGGGGAAGAGAGAGTTTAGCAAATAAAGATACAAGGTAAATGTGAGACTCTAGCTAAATGGCAGGAACGCTGGGAAGAAGCAACAAACGGACGGTGGACTCATCGTCTCATCCCCAATATAGAACAGTAAGTAAACAAGAAAAACGGAAACCTAAATTTTTACACCACGCAGGCACTTTCAGGACATGGATGTTACAAAAAGTACCTACACAGATTTAAAAAACGGCAAGATAGCGTATGCGACTATTGCGGAGAAGAAGAAGATGACGCGCTTCACACTTTCGTCGTGTGCAAAGAATGGGTGAATGAGAGGCACAGGCTAGAGGAAAAGTTCCAAAAACCAATAGGGCCAGGAAATATAGTAGAAGAAATGTTGGAAAGTAAAGACAAATGGGACACAGCAGAAACATTTTTCAAAAGGATCCTTCAATCGAAGCAAGAACTCTTCAACAGAGAAGAATAAAAAAAAAAAAAAAGATAACAATAGCAGATAATTAGGGAAAGGCCAGACTAACTTCGAAGTAATGCCGAAAGGTGGTGCCGAGGTTAGTTACTTGGCGGACAAGAAGGTTCAGGGTTTTAGTCGGTAGTCCAAAAGTGTTTGGAAGTCCGTCACTACGTGCGTAAATGCATTTCCCCCCTTCTAAAAAAAAAAAAAAAATATGTTTGCTTTGGTTTTTTTAATATCTTAAAAAAAAAAGTTAAAAAATAAATATAAACAAAAAGAAACATGTAAATTTACCAAGTTCAAGTATCACTTCATTCCACAGTCGTGGACAGATGGTTCTGTTTTTATACTCCTTGTGGTAGATGTCCCAAATCGGCCGTCTTTTATCAACGATTCAGAAAAAAAATGTTTTCCCTAAAAAGCGGCCAGTCGATCAGTCGATGAATTTTTATCTAGCGGCGGTTAGAAAAAATAGTCCAACGGCTGACTGGCGGCTACTGGAAAACACGAAAAGCGTCGCAGTCTGCTTCTTTCATGTGTTTGTTGTTTTTGTTTATTTATCGTTGTCTCGTTATCTCGTAGTTTGACTGAAAAAAGATAACATCAAATTAGCCTTTTTGTAAATCGCGCTTAATACGTGATCAAAAAACAAAGTTCACGGAAATTTTTTTCCGCCTAAACCGAATTTTTTACCCGCTTTAGCTTAAACATTTTTTTTACCCGCGTTATTTAAAATAAGTTTCAAATACATTTCCGCGTAAAACCGAAACCGTGTAATTGAAGTGCCGCGTTAATCGATAGTTACCTGTATATTAATATGAATGACAGCACCCCATTAATATCAAGCAGAGTAATGAAAAAAAAAATCTCGGAGATAAAACTCGTAGGTACCAATTGGATGAAACTCTAAGAAAATATATTTACCACAATTTTGTGGAAAATATAATTGAACCACTTTACATTTTAGTAGTTTAACTACCAAGTAATTTTTTTTTATTAAATTCTCTTGTGATATTTTTATTCAAAAGCAACGAAAGAGTTAAGAAGACATTTTGCTATTTGCCCTCTTTGAATTAGTAGTGGAATCATGTTTTGTCAGAAAATCGCTGACTGCTGTTAATTACAGTAGCTCACCTAAAATTGTTTGTTGCTTGTTTCTTGCTGCTGCTGCTGCTGCTGCTGACATCTTTAAATAATTTTAAACAGGGCTGCCAGATTGGGGAATTTTTTCCCCAAACTGAGGAAATTTTTAATTTCGGGGGAAAAAAAAAAGTTAAAAAAAACGTGAGGAAAAATTTGAGGAAAATATTTTTTTCTGAGGAAAATTTGAAGAAATTCAGAAATATTGTGCTAACGTTGGCAATCAACAATATTTAAAATTTCAGACTCGTCAATTTTTTTACCCTAATAATTTTAAGAAATTGATGTCATTACCATTCTTCTACGTACGTTGAACTCAAAATCCATTGTTGGAACTAAACTTTTTGATTTAGAACATTATAAGTACCGCATAAAATCTGAACATATTAAAATTTTGAAGAAATCTTGCAAAAATATGCTGATTTTGGGGAAAAAGTGCAGTGATAAATATAAGTGCTAATTTTGTATATTTATTCTTTGCCAGTGCTGATGAACAACCTTGGTCAAAAAATGAAAGAAGAAGGCGTAATTGATATGTTTTGTTTCATTAATGCAAATAGTTCAAAGATTTTTGAATGCTTTACTTATTAATTTTATAAATATCGATCTTTTGGAAGATTGATAAATTTTAGATAAAATAAATTGGTTTTAGAAACCTACAAAGTGATTTAAGAAACTCAAATTTAATACAGGGTTAAAAATTAATGACATGTTTTAAAAACAATGACAAGAACTAATAATTTTTTAGAATTTTTTAAACAGATTTAAAGACTGGTTTTTCTAAATATACATTCCTTTGATCGAAAATATTATAAATCAATTTATAAGATGTATTCAGGTTTTGTTAATATATTTTTTTTTAATTTACATATTCTTAAGCTTCAATGACATAAATTACCATTACCCAAAAGATTCCAAAAAAAAAGAAAATTCTATTATGAAACGTGTACCTAATCGACTAATCATAATTCATTTCAAAAATTGAGCAATTAGCAAGGCAATTATATTCATACTATAGACATTTTTTAATTATCATGAAATTTGGAAATTATGTGATTGAATAAATAAATTTATTTTAGATAAGTAAAATTATGACCAAAAAAAAATCTATAAATATTGTAATAATTAAACATAATATTAATATTTATAACGTAAATACTAAATCATATATATACTATTTAAATTTATATGTAATTATTTTAAATGTTGAAAAGTCGAGGAAAAAGATTATGTTTATAAAATAATTCTGTATATTTAGCATTCACGTATGAATGTATGTATAATACATATAAAGTATAATATCATATTACAAACCTATTTTAAGCTCCTTAAAGTATAGTAATAGTAGTACAAGATTAGTTCGTTAGTACATTTTTTTCACATTATTTATTTTGGGTGTTTTGAGATATTGTATTTTTATCTCAAGGTGTTACTAAAACGAAATAAAATACTATTGATTCATATATTTATTATGTATTATCAATGTATTATTAACATTATTTTATTTTGTTTTAAACACCTTCAAATGAAAATACATAATTTTAGAGAATATTACAAAAAAAAATATGTACAACAAAATGAATGGGAATAACTAATCTTATACATTATGAACATACGTATGAATGCAATGCTGGAAGTTTCCGAATCCGTAGGGCACAAACTTACGGGCATTGTTTTTTATTTATATATATATATAAAACAGATAGGAGATTGGCTGTGAAGTGTGTACAATATACTTGTAGTTAGTTTCTCATTCCAAATGTAGATTATGATAAGTGTAATACGAGTATATCTAATACGCCTTTCACTTTTTAATTTTTATTCGAGATATAATAAGCAGTAAGCAGCACCTCAGTATATATATGTACACCCAGTCCAAAACGGGGTAAAAATTCTTAGTTAAGATTTTGAGTGCGTACTAAATTTTTGAAGCAATTGTTGATATATTTTTAAAAATTTTGTTACAATGAAATATGAAATGAAAATATACATTTTAGCTAAAACTGATTTGTTTTCTTATTTTGAGAAGTTTATAAAAAACTTCCAATTTTTACTAAATCAAATTGATATCGGCAAATCTGCATTAAAGAAAAAGCTTACGTAGTACACTAATCGATATTAGCTAAATAAACAAATTTAAAGTAAAAATGAACAATTTATAACGAACAAATTATTTTTTATTAATACAAAACATTAAAATCATTTCAAAACATTAAACTTTAATTTAATAACCCATGCTCATTAATAGTCCATTAAAAATGGTTTATCATCGGGACCATAAGGTTTCAATGTGATATCATAAGGCATTGGAAATTTCGGAATACCATTTCTATCATTTTCAAGTGGAAAGGTGTCTTCGCCAATAACATATCGTGGTACAAACAAAACTCCTGCTTCATAATTATTTATTCGTAAAGTGAACCAATTTTTATTATAAGCTCCCCAAGCAGATTTTGATAAATTGGCCGAAGTCAAGCAAAACCAATATAAACCTTCATTTGACCACCGGCAATATGTTTTAATGTGTGGCATTGCCTGATTACGGTTTCTATTTCTGGACTGCCAATGATATAAATGATTTTTCAACCAAGGCTGTTTATCATCGGTATTTTTTGAGTAGGGCAAACATCCACCTCCTAACATTCCATCATGACTATTTTTAACATTATTAAAACTTGGATATATCATTTTAAATTGAGGTAGACGTCGAATTCCTAGTGGGGATGAATCTTTTCTCGAACTGTTTACAAAATCCTGTTGAATCCAAGCTTGAACGTTTGGACCGAGACTTCCAATACTTGATGATTGAGCAATTATCGGACACGATTCATTTATTTTTGCGGAATGTTTTCCCAACAATGTTCCTAAACGTGCATGACCAAATGGATGGCCACGATTCGGTGATTCCCGATATCCACCAGGACATGAGGCAACCAAAAATACACTATATGTAAAATGAATTAATGAACCTTAGTTTATTATATGTTAAAAATATATTATCTTCCGAATTTTTTCAAAATTTCGGGGTTAGGAACACTTAAACCCAAACATTTCCATTCAAAGATTGTAAATTCCTCTTTTCGAATACAAATCCGAGTTTACGTTTTTAGTTTTCAACTTTTTATCCGTACACTTAAAACAAATTTCAAAGACGGGATTCTCGAGTTTTCGGTTTTATAATAATTTACAACTCCCAAATTTGAGGTGAACGCTTGAAGACTTGCCATTACTTATAGGTATACGAGTTACGAAATTATATTGAATTATAAAAAAGGAACTTACTTTATGGAGCTGAAATCAGTTTTTCTTATTCTAGCTATCCAAGGTTGTAATTTAGAAATTTTGTATTCCACTAAGTACAGCATTAAATCATTTCGAAAATTTGTGGGGCTTTCTCCAGCGCATGTGTCAGCATCATCAGGTAAAGCATTTAATTTTGGACTAAGCCAAATCCCTTGAGTTCGATTATGAAAATCATCTTCATATAAATTTGCGGTAGAAATGACTACACGCATGGAACCATCTTTATAAGCCAGAAGCATCATTTTTGTATGGTGAGTTGCAAATGGTGAGCTCATGTTAACTTTTATGGCAGTAACTTGAGGTTTCCTTTGTGAAATAGTTTTAAGCTCAGCTGATTCATTTCCATAAAGAACTAGCAACGGAGTATTTCTATTTCTAAAAACAAATATAAAAATTATAATATTTCAATCATTGAATTAATTAAACATTTTCAATTAACAGTCAACAATAGTTTTCTTAAAATTTGGCTTCTAATGGGAACAAATTAGTATTAGTATTAATGATAAAAAAACAAATAAAAACTTACAACCAACCAGCAAAATAATAATGTCCTATTAACCATCCAATGTCTACCATAAAATTTATTTGAACTGATGATTCCAATTCGCCTAAACTTTCATCCAAAATTTCTAAAATTGAAAAAAATACAAATTTTTTCAACCAGTGCTTTTAACAAATAAATCTTTTACACTTTTTATACTGAATATTCACTGTAAATTTATTATTTTCCGAAATTTTCAAATGCTATATCGATAGACTATTATTTTTACTACAATGAAATGAAGCAAAGGTTTTTCGGAAAAATGTTATTCACAGTAAATTCTATAAACAAAAATTAATAAAAACAAATTAATATATAGCAAATTTGTGACAAAAAAATTGTTCTCTCTAATTACCTATCTGCTTTTTTATTCTTTTTAAAACGAGATTTGAATGATTTGAATTATATTTTATTTTTACCTTGAAATGTTATCGATAACGGCTCATTATGAGTTGGTTTCGAATCAGTTATAGTTGTTAGAAAAAAATTATAAGGTGCCGCTTTTTCTAATTTCTTAGCCATTTGTCCTTTAGGTAAAACAACTTTTATGTAATCATGAATATTTTTGTCAATTTTCGTTTTTTTTGATAATTGAGTATCAGCCGTTTGCAATGTATTGGGTGAATTACGTTGTTCATTTGAAGACGTTGCAGTCGAAACATTATCAGGTGATGGGCTTCTGCGTGAAGTTGATGGAAATGATTCATTTTTCATATTATTTGTTATCGATGATTGTAAATCAGGGACCTTTTCGGAATTCTTAAATAGACAAAAAAATAATCATATACCTAGATATTATATTAATTTATGTTTATCTTAATTACGTTATCCTTTAATTTTCTGGGAGTTCCACTCCATCTGGCATCGTTTTCTACTCGGCCAGTATTGTGATTTGTTTCGGCTTGTTTCTTTGATATAACTATTTTATTTTTTGGTACATAAATTTTCTCCAAAATCTCTAATTGTCCCAAAATAATTTCTTTTATCATCGAAAATTCGGCTAAACTGCAGTTTACGTGACTTACTCAGAATTGGCTGAAACTTGGAGGGGGGGTAGAGGCGGTGCCCAAACCTCCAAAACTGAAATCAGTTCTTGGGGCAAAGGCCCCGTTTTGGAGATACGGCCCCCCAAAGTTTTCATACATTTTGTATGGGCAATTTTTTTTTTTTGCTCGATTTGCCCCATTTTTTTGTAGAGTGTAGGGGGTGCCGCAAATCCCACTGACCAACCACCAGACCGCCCGCCCGCCGCCCCCCACCCCCCCCTCTTGTTTTGGGGCACCCCCTTTATCCTTTTCCCAAAAATTGGCTCAATCGGGCAAAAAAAAAAAATTTCCCATACAAAATGTATGAAAACTTTGGGGGGCCCTATCTCCAAAACGGGGCCTTTGCCCCAAGAACTGATTTCAGTTTTGGAAGTTTGGGCACCGCCTCTACCCCCCCTCCAAGTTTCAGCCGATTCTGAGTGGGTCACGTAAACTGCAGTTACGCCGAAAATTCTTCTGGAATATCATATTTATTTGTTTCATCTTCATCCCGTTTTCCAAAATGTTCTCTACTAAAATATATACATAGGTATTTTTTTAATTATTTTGCGGAACTCAGTGGGTACCTATAGCCAGTCTACATAAAAGAGATTCTATAAAATCTTGAACTTACAATGCGGATGAGAAAATTCAATAAAATAAGTGGATTTTTCCTGTAACAATTTTTGCCGTATTGACAAATTGCCTTAGAGGAGTCTTTTAAAAAGATAAAAATATTAAATTGAAATAAGCAATTATTATACCTGTAAATATTTATTGAATATTTAAAATTATACCTGATTTATCCATTTGAGCTTTATTTGGGATTACACGTATAGATAGGTAGGTTTTTCTATTTTGTATAGTTTAAGTACCCACTTTTTACAAACAAAAAATTACAGAATTAAAATTTACATCTAAAATAATATTTGAAACCAGGACTGCCAGATGGAATGAATGAAATTTCCTCAAATTTTCAAGGAATTTCCCCAAAATAGACACTTTTTTAAAGAAATTCCTCAAATTTTTTTTATATTTTTGTGTACTAAAATTTTTTTTTTACCCTAAATTAAAAAAAAAAAAAAAAATTGGATAACAGTTTTACTCACTTCAGTTTTTCCCCAAAAACAGCTAATTTTTGCAAGATTTCCTCAAATTTTTAATGTGTTCAGATTTTATGCGGTACCTATATGTTGTACATCAAAAAGTTTAGTTCCAAGAATAGATTTTGAGCTCAACGTACGTAGACGAATATGGTAATGATATAAATTTTATTAAAATCATTAGGGTGAAAAAAATTTAGTCTTAAATTTTAAATATTATTGATTGCCAACGTTAGCACAATATTTCTGAATTTCTTCAAATTTTCCTCAGAAAAAAATATTTCCCTCAAATTTTTCCCCACGTTTTTTTTAACTTTTTTTTTTCCCCCGAAATTAAAAATTTCCTCAGTTTGGGGAAAAAATTCCTCAATCTGGCAGCCCTGTTTGAAACTGGCAAATGTTAATTCATATAAAGGCTTTCTCCCTGAAAAAAATTTAAGAATTTGAAATTCTGCATTTCAAATTCCTAATGTATTTTGTTATTGTAATTTTATGTCAAAAAAAAATTTTCGGGAGCGCATTTTTTTACTTTTTTTTCTAATTTTTAAAATATTTTTATTTTGACGTTTATTTTGTTTGATTTTTTTTTTATTTTGACAGTAATGATATTTCAAATTCATGAATTTCAAATACACGCTCTGAGGCGTGTATTTGAAATTCACAACAACAAAAAAATTTACACTAACAAAATACATTAGGAATTTGAAATGCATGAATTTCAAATTCTTAAATTTTTTTCAGGGAGAAGGCCTATAGAAATAAATTAAATCAAAACATGAAATTTAGAAATATTTAATAAATTTATAAAATTCTGCTTAATCCGTCTTATTCGACTTTCTTGTTCCTCAGGGCTGCCAGATGGAATTAATGAAATTTCTTCAAATTTTTAAGAAATTTCCCCAAAACAGACACTTTTTGAAAAAAATTCCTCAAATTTTTTTTTTTTATATTTTCGTGATCTAAAATTTTTTTTTGCCCTAAATTAGAAAAAAAAAATTGTTTAACGGTTTTACTCACTGCACTTTTTCCCCAAAATCAGCATATTTTTGCAAGATTTCTTCAAAATTTTAATATGTTCAGATTTTATGCGGTACTTATAATGTTTCTAAATCAAAAAGTTTAGTTCCAACAATGGATTTTGAGTTCAACGTACGTAGAAGAATGGTAATGACATCAATTTCTTAAAATTATTAGGGTAAAAAAATTGACGAGTCTGAAATTTTAAATATTGTTGATTGCCAACGTTAGTACAATATTTCTGAATTTCTTCAAATTTTCCTCAGAAAAAAAATATTTTCCTCAAATTTTTCCCCACGTTTTTTTTAACTTTTTTTTTTCCCCCGAAATTAAAAATTTCCTCAGTTTGGGGAAAAAATTCCCCAATCTGGCAGCCCTGTTGTTCCTTATCCTTCTTCACCAATCAGGGTTACCAACCTTTTCAAATGTTTCCCCCTAAAAAAATAAATTTTCCCCCTAAAAAAACGCCTAAATTTTTTTTTTATAGATATTATAACAGCTATACTTATATACCTATGAGGATTTCAAATAGATGCTTGTAGAAAAATATATAACGCACATCGTAAATAATTTTATTATTTATATAATTTACGATGTGCGTTATATATTTTTTCTACAAGCATCTATTTGAAATCCTCATAGGTATATAAGTATAGCTGTTATAATATCTATAAAAAAAAATTTAGGCGTTTTTTTTAGGGGGAAAATTAATTTTTTTAGGGGGAAACATTTGAAAAGGTTGGTAACCCTGATTGGTGAAGAAGGATAAGGAACAACAGGGCTGCCAGATTGGGGAATTTTTTCCCCAAACTGAGGAAATTTTTAATTTCGGGGGAAAAAAAAAAGTTAAAAAAAACGTGGGGAAAAATTTGAGGAAAATATTTTTTTCTGAGGAAAATTTGAAGAAATTCAGAAATATTGTGCTAACGTTGGCAATCAACAATATTTAAAATTTCAGACTCGTCAATTTTTTTACCCTAATAATTTTAAGAAATTGATGTCATTACCATTCTTCTACGTACGTTGAACTCAAAATCCATTGTTGGAACTAAACTTTTTGATTTAGAACATTATAAGTACCGCATAAAATCTGAACATATTAAAATTTTGAAGAAATCTTGCAAAAATATGCTGATTTTGGGGAAAAAGTGCAGTGAGTAAAACCGTTAAACAATTTTTTTTTTCTAATTTAGGGCAAAAAAAAATTTTAGATCACGAAAATATAAAAAAAAAAAATTTGAGGAATTTTTTTCAAAAAGTGTGTTTTGGGGAAATTTCTTAAAAATTTGAAGAAATTTCATTAGTTCCATCTGGCAGCCCTGATTTTAAAAGTTTTTTTTATCTCATCTGGTTTTTTGTTTTTGTGTCAAAATTAAAATATTTTCTTTAAATTTTCTTCAAATATTTTGATTTTCATTAATTTTCTTTTTAAAATTACTTACTTTAAATTTTAATAATTTTTTTAAAAAAGAATTTACTTTCAACAAAAGGTAAATAGCAACCAGAAGTTAAAAAAACTATGCTACAGTAGTGCGGTACGGTTCCTTCTTGCACGTCTAAACAACTGATTCGGTTCAAGTTCAAAGAATATAATTTTGAAAGGGATTCAAAATCCAAAATTTCTCTCTTCTTTAAAATGTTAAGCAAGCTAGGGATCATTAAAAATTCCCTACCAAACCATAATCTTTCTATAATCTTCAATCATCCAAAAATTAATTTGCATAACAGGTTCAGAGAAGCCTTGCTTTTGAAAAAACATACTTTCGTTCGAGTAAATAAATTTTGAAATATCTATGCATTAATCTTATCCTTGAAGGACTTCTCTATACAACCTACACATACGTACCTACCTACAAAAATTTCATACTTTGCCACCATGCAACTATGTTTGGTTTTTCAAGTAAGTTTAGTTGCTCTTGTAGGTGGTATATGTACTCTTGCAAGTAAGTAATTAGGTTCTAGTGGTTTTGTTTTTGATTCTTATAACTCTTCTTATATTATATAACTCTTATTTTAATTTAACTCATTTTCAATTCCTTGCACTAACCAAGCTAACAAGAATCTCAAAATGGATTCAATTATGGATATTTCGGCTGTGGAATCAAAATTAAATGATGTTTCTATAACTGCAATACCGATGAACCGTCCAAATTCAAATGGTAGTTTGAATTTATCATCGTCAAATAATAATAATAGTCACAGTCCGTCACCATCGTCGATTACTCTAAGTCAGTATGCTGCCCAAATGCCGCAAATCCAAATTTCTGCTGTTCAAAATTCAGCATCAATAATACCACAGCAACAGTTATCACCACCAATCCAAAATTTACCAAAGAATTCATCAACTAATGATATTTTATCCCAAATTGTTACTTCCTCAACAATTCCAGCAAATTTACCAAATTTACAAGGTTTGAGCAAATATGCTCAGCTATTGGCAGTAAGTACCTACATCTAAGATTTTGGATTTTAGATCTATATAGAATTTTACTTGTTTTAGATAATAGAGGAAATGGGGCGTGATATAAGACCAACGTACACTGGTAGCCGTACTAGTTCGGAACGATTGAAACGAGGAATAGTCCATGCAAGAATTTTAGTACGAGAATGCTTAATGGAAACTGAACGAAGAAATTGAACCACATACAGTTCGGTTCATTGAATAAAAATTTACTCAAGAGCGGTTTAGTTATAATTTTAATCTAAATGCTTTTTTTTTCATTTTATCAGATCTCCGTTCAAATGACTATTTTTCGGTAATTTAATTTTTTTTAATTTTGTTTAGTTAATTAAATTATTTAAATTATTATTTTCATTAAAACTTAAATAATTATTTTCAATGGAAAATGTTTATTTTTGTTTTTAGAAATAAAAAAAAATTTAAATTTATAGCTTCAATGATCCATTATACATCTTCTTCTTCTTAAATCTTAGACTAATTATTATTTTTAATAAAAGAAAAGCGACACACTTTCATATTGGGTGCTGTTCAATTAAATTACAGCGCATGAAAATTTTCAAGAGATAAATATATAAATTATTCTGCTGCCTTTGAACATTAATTATTTTTGTTACAAAAACAATTCTATATATTTGTAAAAGACAGAGTAAAATTTCAAAAACAGAAATCCCCTACAATTAAGGCAGAGATTTTTATTAAATTAATAGAATAATCTAATAATTAAACCATTATGTTGGTCTTGAGGTAAGTATTATTTTCTAAAAAACATACCTAACTAACACGTTTTAAAAATTAGAACTGAAAATTTTACAATACGTTACAATACGAAATGTTCAGAACAAATAATTTTTTTTTTTCCTTATAAAACAATAATTATTATCATTCTTGCCCCAGTAACATTTTTTGTACCCATTGATAGAAATAAGTTCAAGAAAAAAAATTTTAAAAATTTTGTTTTAATAATTAATAATATAAAAGAAAAATATTTTATAGTACAAATTTAAAGTGTGTAACGGTTTTTTCAATTATCATAATAATTATTTAGAATATTTAGAATATCCATTTTACAAAATAAAAAAAAAATAAAGATAATGCAAATTGATATTATCTAAATAAGAAATGTAAAATATTCATAAAAAAAATTGTACTTATGAAATCAAAATGTATAATATATATTTCGCTCATTTCAAAAATTATAATATACAAAAGATTTATTAGATTGAACCACAAAAACAACCTGTTATTTCTTTTCCAGAAACTTTCTATTAACTATGTAATTATGAAATTTTTTTAATTGAGCGATTTATATCCGAACCATGTATAGCCTAAACATAAAGAAAAAAAATATTTTGAAAGATTATAAAGATTTATTTAAAAAATATTTAAAAAAATTAAGCTAAATAAATACAATTTGATAATAATTATTTACTTATTAATAATTTATAATAGAATTTTAATAGCAAATCATATTTCATTGGGAATGCCATAATTTTTTTACTTTGTAATCTATTCGTTTTTAAGGAAGCCGATAACACCATTCAAAATTCTGGATTTTTGGAAAACGATTTCTAACATATAATACAATAAAATATGTTTTACCTACTTACGTTCACTTAATATTTTATTTTATTTTTAATTCTTGTAATCAATAAAATTTTAAATGTTAAGTTTTTCGTTATTTTCTTATAACTATTCTTGGAAGTTAAACAAACAATATCTTAATTTGAAAATGAAAATGACGTATTATTTTAAAATTTTATTTACTATTTAATTGCTAGACTAAAAATTTTATAAAGAGCTATATACATATTTATCCTTAATATAAATTTAAGTGTTATTACAAGACAAACTCACTAGGTATTACATATTTAAGAACTCCATTCCGTTCAGAAGAAAAAAAGTTCGTGCCAAATGCTGAGGACTTTTTATCCGTACAGGGTATTTAACACAAAAGGTATAAAGTTGAGGCATAGTTTATTTATATATTTTATCTCTGTAGGGTTGCCAATAAAATTAAGTCCTATAAAACCGGTCGTACCGAAGACTTTTTATTATCCCAATTTTCAACAAGCCATCAATCCGAATATTATATAACAAACAATTTTATTTGACCGGCTTCTAAGATCGGGACCTCGGATCAAAATTTCTAGTACCCTATAACTCTCTCGGGTCTCTAGGCTCCTTATTTTCAATGTTTCGAAATTTGTTGTATAGCCCCAACTGAGCCCTGGGACAACGGTTGAGCGCCTTTCAACATCCAGTTTTTTAAATAGGACTTCCAGATCCAAAACTACAACATTTTATCGGAATATTGCAAAGCCGGCTCCTGAGATAGCTCCCCCGTCGGGCCCCAGAACAAAATTTCCCTATAACCATCTCGGGTCCCAATGCCAATTAAGTACAAAATTTCATTCAAATCGGTCCAGCGGTTTAGGCGTGATTGAGGACAGAGAAACAGAGAATTTTCATATTTATTTATTATTAGATAGAAGAAAGTACTTACTGGTGAACCCGATAAAAGAAGAAAAATAATCTGTCTAATGAAAGAACAGTTTTTCATATAAACCAAATCTCATAACAAAATCCAAAAGGCACAACAACAGCAACAAACAACGTTATTAAGCGCGCCGAAGCTGACATGAAGTCACGACGACGCAATTAACAGAAAAAGTAACTCTTTAATGTCGCTTCAAAAATATAACGGCGCCCAGTCTATGTGATTTTTGTTTGTTTGTTAAATGAATTAATTCGTTTTCAAATTTAATTAATTTTTTATTTGCTAAGAATCTGGAAATAAATTTATTTTTCGGCGTTCCCTTAAAAAATGTCTGAGAATTTGGAAACAATTAAAAACTCCTCAACCAAAGAAGAAAATAAAATGTCAACCGATGATGATGATGACACCGATTCAAGTGATTCTTCTTCTGATTCGAATATGGAGGATGAGGGCGAAAACGATGAGGCTAAATCCATCAAAGAATATATTAAAATCTGTTCTGATCTAACATTGAATAAAATGAATTATGATTTATATTTGGAATTAATTAAAATCGCTCATAAAATTAATGATTTGGATAAAATTCGAGAAGCATATAAAATGTTTTCAGATGCATTTCCATTGTCATCAGATTTATGGTTGAAATTAATTCAAACTGAAGAAAATTTTTCAACTTCAATTGCTGAATTGGAAAATGTTGAAAAACTTTATCAAAAATCATTAAATGATTATTATTCAACAGATTTGGCATTTAAATTTGCTGAATTTATTACTACCAATTATAATAATTCTAGTAATAATGAAAAATTAAAAAATTCTGATAAAATTTGGTCAGAAATTTTAGCCACATATGCTTTGCATCCAATGGAAGGTGGAAAATTTTTCACATTATATCGAAAATATAATGATTTGAAAAGTGATTTAACTGAAAAAGAAAAACAAATAAATTTCATTCAAAGTTATTTGAAACAACTTAAATTACCGCTATTTGGAATGGAAGAAACTTATATTGATTTTAAAGTATTTTATGAAAAAAATAAAAATATAATTGATATTGATATTGTGAATTGGGATAATATTGAAAAATATTATAAAAGAGCTAAAGAAGATCTAGAATTGATGCTACCATTTGAAAATATTTTGCTTGGTATGTAGATAGAAACCAACTAAGTATTTAATTTATCTTTTTTGGTTAGAAATAAACTAGATAAAGGTTACAGCTAAGTAGGTACGTTAAAAAATTTCAGTAATCTCTGTAGGTATCTACAATTTGAAAATAACATGAACATTTAACTGAAATAATTACTAATAGGTACTTACAATCCTAAACCAGGGGAATAATGACGTTGCCCGAGAAATGATTCTTAGGTCTGATGATCTATTTTGAAATTGTCTTGAATCTTGAAAATTATTTATTTTCTTTTTTTTTTTTAGCAATAATAATGTTCATAGTTTTAAATAAAAAACTTTTGGGTTTAATTTTTTTTTCTTCTCATTTTTAGATGACAAAATTGAAGATAAATCTGATGTTTATAACAAATATATTTTTGAAATAATTGAATTTGTTAATGAAAATATCATTCAAATGGTTTATGAACGAATGGTGGCTGAATACTGTTTAAATGAAAATTGCTGGTTGAATTATGTTAGATTTATGGAAAAAGAAGAAAAATATAAAAAAGATAATGAAAATTCATTTATTAATTCGAAAAATGCTTTGCAAATAAATTCAAAAGCATTAAGAAATTGCATTTGGAGTCATAAATTACATGCACAAAAAATTCATTTGTTTGAAGAAAAAGGAAAAACAAAATCGGATGTACTAAAAGTATTAGAGAATGCTTTAGAAACAGGTATATTATATATGAATTTATATTTATTTTGCTTTTCATTTTGAAACATCGAACTAAATTCAATATGATCCCATTTGCAATGCTTTGCATTTCATAGTGCCGGTATCGATATTTTTATTTGTTTGAAACAAACTTTGTAAAGGTGGGACCCATATTATAGACATAAAGCTACCACTGCGTCGTAATTACAAAAAATACAAATGAAATCAAATTAATTGAAATTAATTTGAAATATAGGTTTTTAAGTTATTATTTTTTTGTTTCAATTCAGAATTTTGAATTATTAAAGGGAACCAGATGCCCTTGGATATATAAGGAAAAACAATTTTTTCACAAACATTTTTTTACTAACCTAAGTTAAATTCTTACAAAAGATCAAGTTTAAATTAATCTGTCTCCACTTTTGAAAAAAAAAAAAAATATATATATATATATTTTTGTCTTTTAATGTTTTTGAGCCTAAATTTACAGAACAGTAACTTTTCTGGAAATAACATATTATATCTATTAACACTGACAATAATCAAAAATTAGTTGCTTTTCTCCAGAAATTTTAATTGGAAATTAATTTATATTAAAAACAGGTTTGCAATCAGCAGATGGTTATGTTTTTTTATGGCTTGAATACTTATCATATCTAATACGAAACACAAATTTTTCTGACGATAAAGAGTGTGAAGTATTAAGAAAAAATTTTGAACTTTGTTGGGATAGTCTTGGTAAGCAATTTGGAGTCTTAGCAGATTGCAATTGTGAAATATTACAACTATGGGGAAAGCTTGAATTTACTCAGTTAAAAGACCCTACAAAAGGTAAAGAGTTATGGAAAACTGTAATGGAGAGTTCAGATAATGCAGGTAAATCTGCTCTCTGGATAGAATTTATTGAACTACAATCGCAACATGATTTAGATGCAGCAAGAAAATTATACAAAAAGGCATTAGAAACCAATACTATTGATAATTTCTATGTTCTTTCATCAGCATGGATTCGTTTCGAACGATGTTATGGTTCTCAAAGGCAACTTGTCCATTGCGAAAATTTTTGTGAGAAAATGATTAAATGGCACACAGAAAAATTAAATAAGTCTTTTGAAAAGAGTTTCGAAAAAAGAAAAGATAATAAACGAAAACTAGAATCAAACGAATTCGTTCCACACAAAAAAATTAAGAAAGAAAGTAACAATCCAAAAAGTCAGCCCAATTTTTCAGAACATACAAAAAAAAATGATTCCATTGAGAAAAAGCAACAAAAACATGATGATATTGACTTTGAAAAAGATCACCTTCGAGTTTTTTTAAGTAATTTAGATTTCAATATAACAGAGGAAGAGGTGAAAATTGCTTTGGTTGACTTATCTGTTAAAAATATTGATCTAATAAAATCAAGTAATGGCAAGGGTCGTGGATTTGGATATGTAGAATTGAGTTCGGAAGGAGATGTTCGAAAAGCATTATCCTTAGATCGAACAGTGTTAAAAGGTCGACCAGTTTACATTTCAAATGTTCTTAGGAATAAAGATTCTAGACCTAAATTTAAATATGGTGATGGAAATGAGAACAGAAAAGTTTTTGTGAGAGGACTTTCAGATGACACATCAAAGGATGATTTAGAAAAATTATTCAAACCATTTGGAAAATTAGTTGATGTCCGTATTGTTACCCATAAAAGTGGAAAACCTAAAGGTATAGCTTATGTTGAGTATGAATCCGATTCATCAGCCAATAATGCTATCAAAGAACTTAATAATTTAAATTTTATGGGTCACACACTTAATGTTGCTATTTCTGATCCTCCCAGGAAAAACATTGATCGAAAGTCTCGAGATGCACAATTAAAAAATGAAATTTCCAGCACTGACAAGTTTGAAGTAAGAAGCGAACAAAAACGTAGAATGGATTTATTTGTGCCGTCGTCAGTTATTCAAAAGAAAGTAGCGAAAGTAAGTCTACCTGAAACGTCCCAAAATAATAGTAACAATGTTGTTAAAACGTCTAAAACAAATGATGATTTTCGAAAGCTATTACTAAAATAAAGTACTAATTTCACAAAACAAATTATTTTTTATTTCAAATTATTAAATTATTTTCATAGATAACCAAACACCAAATGATAATGTTTTGTCAACCTTGAAGGTAAAATTTGAGAATATAAAGTACATACCTTTTTTTTAATTTGCAAAAAATGAATTTTCGTTTGACAATGCATCCAAATTTAGTTATTCAAAAAAAGAAGAACCGAAATGAGAAAAATAACGTAGAAGGACGATAAATTTTGTAAAAGAGTAGGACGGCTTTTCTTATTTTATAAACGGAACTTGTTTGACATCCACTTTTTATAAAAAAGAACAAATATAATAAAAAAAATAAAATATTTTCTGATATTCAAATAATTTAATTAAGTTTTAAATAGACAAGTTTGGTACAAAATTATTTCTTTTAAATCAATAAAACTTGATTACAAATTATTTTACTTTTTTAGGTATATTAAATTCAATAAAAATACAAATAAAAATTCTTTAAAACCTTTTCCAAAATATAACACGCGAAGCTTATATACAATTACGTGAACATAAATTTTATGTACTATAAAGTTTTTTTAGTTTTAAAAAAATATCTTTATAATAGTTATTGCCACCTTATTAATTAATAAACTTATAATTTCTTCAAAATCATTTTTTTTAAAAATAAAATTCGTATATTAGCAAACATAATTAAAATTAACAATGTTATCAATAAAATAATATATAATATTGGTGATCAAGAAAACGAATTTGGGAATTTAAAATATATAGGTTAGATTTACAACATTTCGAAAAAATGTTTTTGATTGTTATTAACCTTTCTTTCATAAATAGGGACTTTAAAAATTTATTATAGACTGTGTGTTGAATAGACCAATAAAAATTTGTTTTGTAATAAATAATGTTTATAGTATTCAATTTCTCAGTAAATCTGTATTTATTTTTTATTAATTCTATTAATATTTTTTTTCCTCCAACATAATCAGATTAGGTTAAGAGCAAACATATTAAATTCAAAATACTTATATTAGAAAAATGTTGTTAGTGAGCTCATCTCTTTAAGAAAAAGTAATAATAATAAAAATAAAATAAACTAAAAACAGAAATTGCCTAATTATTAATATGGTATTTTAAATTAAATTCATTTTTAATATTACATTGTAACGTTTTTTTTAAATTTTGATGAAATGTAAAATATTAAACAATTTTATTTGGCAGTCTCATTTTGTGTAAACATAATCGTGTAACCTGGCTTTCACATACTACAAAAAATTTACACTTATAAGTTACTTAATCTATAAAAATCTTTAGTGAACATGTTTTTTGTCATATTTTCAAAATGAAACAAAATTTTATTGGTTAATATTAAAAATTATATAATTTGTCAAAACATTGCTTATTTTGAAGAGGCTTGATCTTTACCTATTCTGTTTTTCGTATTTCTTCGATTAAAAGAAACTCGAAAGTCTACAGTATATAAATCACGTATTTTATTCTAAGTGACTTAATAAATTAGAAAAATTTTACAACAATTTACACCATTTCAATCTAAAAAACTATTCTTCAAATGTTAAACGAGGTACTCCATGATTTTTAATATACCTTCTATACGATTTATATTTCGGATTTTCAGCTAGAGCTTTTTTCACTTCTTCGTCTTGTATTTGCTTCCATTCTTTAAATTTATCTTTCTTCCATAACTCTTGTTTTAAATAATGTGCAATTTCACTATCTTCTACGGCATTAAATTGATGGCTGCCCATTTTCATATTTTTTCGAATCAAATATAATTTTTCTTCATCACCATATGGTTGTCGTAAGATTGTAAATTTCCATATCCAATTGGCGTACCATACAAGGTATTTCAGAATTGTGTACGGTAAAATAATGAGCTGTATCCATAAAATATCCATAATTGATGGTTTAGCATAAGCTCCTTTTATATCCATTTTATCTTCTATTACTTTTCGTATAATTGTCTCTAATAGTTCACGCTGTTCAGTTTTTGTCATTTTTTGTTTTCCTTTTTTCGATATTTTCTCATTTATTTCAACTTGAGCCATTTCCATTGCTTTATTACGGTACTTTGGAACTGTAGAAAAATGTTTAATTGCCGATTCATAACGTTGCCATCCAGAATAATACTGAATTATAGATATAATAGATATTGTAACAATAATAACAATTTTGACATCTACTTGTGGGGCTAAAAACAATATGAAAAATAATAAGATAAGCGATATTTTTTTAAACAACGTTACAAATATACCACAAATTTAATAGAATTCTTCAATATATTTGATATCTTACCTACACGTCTCCTATAATATCTGTAGTAATGTGCATAATATTCTTCTGGATTATCTAACATATAATCATAATCAGCTTTGGAGCCTTCATCTCTTAAAATTTCGTAAGCAGTTGCTACTGATCTAAAATTAAAAAAAATATTTTCATAGTGAAATCTTATATTTCGTAATGATAGTGATTGAGAGAAAAGAATAAATTTAAAAGGGTATAAAATAAAAATTATATCAATATTCATTTTCAAGTTTTTATTTGAAAAAAAAAAAAAAATTAAATTTAACTACTTAAGTAGGTTACGTAGTTGTTGAACTAAATGTTGTAGCCTTATATCGAAATCATTTCACTGGTAGATATTTAAGCTTTTTCAGTGATAACTTATTTCAGTTAAATAACTTTATCATTTGAAATAAAACTCTAATACAGTCGAGAAAAAGTTTTCAAAAATATGATCAATATTCTTAATAGTACACTTTCAAATCTGAGACATTTTACTAAAGTTACTAAATTTTGTATTTAGACCTATAATATTTGTTATGCTCAATAAAACACTTGCCATAGCAAAAAAATAACATCTGTGTGATTCATTGAAATTATGTTTCGAAAACACAGTGCCATGACCTCAAACTAAACAAGAAAAAAATAAAATTAACAAAAACATGCTTACTTAATATTTTTTTAAATACCTAGAAACTAGTTTTAGTTTTTTTTTTTATCAAAACGTCATCTGAATTTTTTACCTTCCTTAACAACCTACGTATGTATATACCTACTTAAGAAAGTGGAGAAGAATTGACTGTCGATCCTAATCATAACTTAATAGAATTTTTTGGCAAAATTCCTTAGAAGACAGTTATTTTGTTATCACTACCAATTAGATATACCTATGCATGTACCTAGGTACATCTATCTTATCTACCTACTTACTTGAACTTTTCTTCTGCAGCTTTTTTCGCTTCTTCGCCGCGATGCAAATCGGGATGAAATCTTTTGGCTAAAACTCTGTAAGCTTTGGCAATTTCTTGTCTTGGGGTATCTCTTGTTACACCAAGAACATCGTAACAGTTGTCTTGTCCACAATAAATTCCTTCCAACAGTGCTACTGACGTTGCCGGTAAAATGAACAGAATTGTACAGAAGAATAGATTCTTTATATTCAGATTCGAAGTAAATAATATTTTTTTTGTCTCCATAATTTTTTTAAATTATAAATTTTTAATAAAAATGAATTAAATAAAATAAAATTTTTGATTTCTCAAAGTGTTTTTTTTTGTACATTTACTAAGCTGGTGCCACGCTACTATTATTTAAAGTTAAAATAAATAATAATATTTTTAGAACTTCTTAATTGTGAATCTTAAAACCAGCAATTTTTTTTTGTTTTTTTTTTATTATTGATGAAGAAAAGAACTAATACGACGAAGCTGCCTTTTCTTTTTGAGCTGATTAATTGTTAGTCGACTAAGAAATTAGTGGCTTTGTAGTAAAACCATAATTCACTTAGTTAAATATCCAAATAGTGGCTCCAATGGCGAAAAAAGGCACATACATCATGGATAATATTAGAATGGGCAGCATATAAAATGTTCATTGAAAAATCTGAATTAATTGAGATAAAAATCTGGTTTTATTCTTTGACAATTTTAACAATTTGCAACAATTTTGATATTGTTGATTATTTATTGAAATGTAGTATGCATAATAAGATGTAGTATAATAAGATTGGATTGGAAATATGTATGGAAAATAAATTCAGTCAAAAATTGTAATAATCTGAGAGACAAGATGAGTACTACACAAGCTAAAATTTATTTACATCGACTCGAACTTTCCAACTCCAATATCGTAGTCTTCTATAAATTATCAATTTAAGAGATATTTGACATTAAACATCTGTATAAATAGTTGCTGGGTACTAGGGTGTTTCAAAACGCTGAATTTACTGAATCTAAAAAGTCTCTCATTTGAATTTTAAAATAAGAGATAAAGCAATAAACCAAAAAATAAGGGAAAAATAATTATTTTTGAATATACAATTACAATTGGAAATTTTGTTTTTTAATGTGATAATACCATAAAAGTTTTCATATTTCAATCTAAAATATTTTACAGGCATTTTTTTCAATATTTCTACGGTCGCTCTCTACCAATATAACAATCAACTCGAGTCTTTGGTCACAATCCTTCGGCATTTACTCTTACACTTATTTTTATAGAAACCATTTTAAGCACTCACTCTGAATCCTTGAACCCAATCGAGAGCTAACCAATTTTTTCGTTCTTTGGCCGGTCGAGAGTTTCTGATTTTTATTAAAAGTCCTTTTAAAATTAAATTAAATACATATTAATTATATAAATTAAAATCATAAGACTGAACCGATCTAATAATAAAATAGTATGACAGCAAATGATAGTTGTAATGTTGTAAACAAAATTAGGTTGGTGCACCTATATTGGATATGTTAAAATGAAAATAAAAAAATTGTATTTAATTGTAATATTTGTAATTGTGTAGTTTGTTTGTTAAATTTTTGTATTTTGTATTATTATTTATTAGTAAAGTACATAATTGATAATAATAATAATAATAACACACCAGCTCAGCTTGTTTAACAAGCTAACAGGTATTTGAGAATTATTGAGAAGAGGTGCTATTAACTATTGTTTTACATATTTACAGTACTTTATGTCTTATGATAGTGAACTATTAGGTTTTGATAATGATTTTATATATGTACAAAGAACCTTACCTATCACTATCTGTTTCTTCTTTGACATAACATTATAACGAGGGGAGATACGAATCTAATTCAGTTTTTTTTATGTAAATTATTATTTAGTTTTAGGGTCCTACATGCCTATTAGATACTAGAAACTAGGTTTAAATAATCAATCTAATTAAAAATAACCATTTAGGGATCAGATTAATTGTAAATATAGGGCCCTATGAACTAGGATATAATGAACTAGGATATAATAGCCAAAATGAACTAGAATATAATAATATAAAACCAAATGAACTAGGATATAAAACTAAATGAACTAGGGTATAATGAAAATGAACTAGGATATAACAAGATTTTTTCTATATTCTAGTTCATTTTGGGCTATTATATCCTAGTTCATTATATCCTAGTTCATAGGGCCTAAATATAGTATCATTCTTTCTCAGATAATAAAACACAAATAAAAAGTGGATGCATGCTATATGACCATAATGAATGTGAATTAAATCTTTTCTCTTTAATTTTAGGATTCAAACTAAAATGGCTGGTTTTAATCCAATAGATGTTATTAATAATAAAATTTATCAATATTTATTTAATAATGAAATTGAATTGAATTTAAATGAAAATTTTGTGAAAAAATCATTGGAATACTCATCTAAAATAGGTGAATTCAGTTTTCCAATAAAATTATCATTATGGAAACAAAGAATAAAATTGGATAAGGTTAAAAATCCAAAAAATATTCAAGAATCAGAAAATGATTTCAAAGATTGTGATAATTTGAAAAAAGCAAGTGAAAAATGGGGTTTCCCAAAATTTTCCAAAATTATAATTGACCAAGATCGATTCTATTTGAGTTTAGAAAGGTAAATAGATGTTTTATAACTAGGTAGAAGTGTAGAATAATCAATTATACTATGATTACGTTAACTCAGGGTTGGCCAATAAACTGGTCGATCTCAGAGTAATTCTGGTTGATGAGATATTATTAATTATTATTAGCAGGAATTAATATGTATGTTTTGTGATCAAAAATATCCTGATTAAAACTATATTAAACAAAAAAAACACTATTCTCCACATAAATGCCAGTAAATTTTCTCAATGGAAATCGACCTTTAATGCACATAAATTTATTTTTTCAGCTATACACTTTTAAATGGGAATTAGAGACCATACTAAAAATATACATTTCAAGTATAACATTTTTTAAAATACCGATTTAATGTTCCGTAAACTATATATTTTTATTGTAGAGTTTCGACCATGAGGTTATTGATGGAACAATTGCTGAATAACGATAATTATGGAAAATATAAAATTGATGGTAATTTAAAAATAAATAAAGTCAAATTCGAAGGCAATGATTCAATATCAAAATATCGATCATTTTTATTTTCACGCACATTAAAGAATTTAATGGAATTTTGTGATTATTCAGAAATAATGGAAAACTCTAAAGAAATTCACTTTTATAGTAATTCAGAAAAAGGTTCAAATAGGTTGAAATCAATAAATGAAAAAATGTATATTGGTTGCGGAATTGTAACTGATCCAGAAACAAATAAGATTGCTAACATTACGTATTCAGAATATTATAGGTGAGACTTTCGCCTTAGCTTAATTGTTTTTTTTAACGTTTTTTTGTAACAAACCACAAAATTGTTAAGTTAATTCTTTTTTTTTATGTTTCATTTTCAAATTTTTTTATTGAATCGGAAATTATAATTGCAAAACCAAAAAAAAAATTTAATTCTTGAAATTTACACAAGTCGAACCTTTTTGTTGATAAAAAAAAATATTTTTAGTATGAGAGCACGAGACATGCAATTAATGGCTATGCATAAATACGGTATCAGAGTTCGTAATGAAGATTTTTTCAAAGAACTTATTCATAAATTGGGGGAAGCGGCTGTAATTATCGATTTGATGCAAGTAAAACTTAATAGTAATGTTATTATGTCAAAGAATGGCCAAGGATCATCGAAAGGTGAAGAAAATTTATGAACATAATATTGTAATTGTTCTTTCATTTCATTAGCTTAATTTTTGAAAGCGTTCTAAAAAGACTACTATAATTTTATGAAATAAGTGAATGTTTGAATCCTCCTTTCCTTTACTGTAGGAGCAGCTTTTATTTTATACAATGTGGCAAGAATTGAAACATTATTGAGAAATTTTCATGAAAAATCTAAAGAAGGTCAATTTTCCGAGCTGCCGGATCTCAACAACATTGATGTATCATTGCTGAAAGAAGAGGTTTATATAGAAATATAGCTTTTTTTTTTTACTAATTGAAAGTGTGAATCTGAATAATAAACTTTACGGACAAAAATTTGGTTTTCTAGGAAGAATGGCAAATAATGTTGAATTATGTCTTTACATTTCCCGATTTAGTCAAACGTTGCTTGTACGATCTAAAAAATGGCAAATGCTCATTGCATATAATATGTCAATTTCTTAATGGCCTGGTATCATTATTCAGCATCTATTATAGACGAGTAAAAGTTTTAACGGTAAGACTGTCAATTTAATGTGTTAAGAAGGAAGGTATTATTGTTGACAAATTTGGAATATCTATAACAGTAACAATGAAGAACATTGCGAAATCAGTGCGAGTATGTTTTAAGGATTAGTTTAGAATTCTGAAACGATGTTTTTTTTTATATGGGATGATATCTATGCGATATATAAAAAACTATCATAAAAGAGGTATAAAGTTTTTGAATATAAATATTATTACAAAACTGCTCAATGCTCATTCTGAATTTCGCTGAGGTAACTGATGTTTTGTTCTAAGAAGATTAATCAACAATCGTGTTAATAATTTTATGTTGTATCTTTACTCCCAGTTTTAAAAGATTAATTAAATAAATGATAATAATTTTTTTTTTCAGGAAAATCGAACGCATTTGATGCCAATTTTATTCGCTAAAATTTATTTCTTGAAGGTTATTCAGAAAATTTTAAATATTTGTTTAAATATTTTAGAAATTAAATCTGTTAAAAGAATGTAAAAAAAAAAAGGATTTTGAGATTAAACTATTTTTTATTAATAAATAAAACTATTTACATACATTATTTAAAAAAGATAATATTCTAAAAATATTCAAACATTTAGGAAGTTCTATCATCACGACATTTTATTTAAATTTTTATTTTATATGTTATTTAACTTAAAAACATAATATTTGGTATGGCAATTGTTAAAATGTAAATCAATAGATTTTCGTTTTAATTTTTCTTAACTACGTATTATGTATAATAACCCGAAATATATGTTACATTTATTTGAATCTATTTATTGTAACTAATATGGTTTATTCGAAGTTTGTATTGAATTCCAAAGAAACAAACAAATGGCCCGTTCAGAAGTCAATGTGGATTAGACGAAGAATTATCCTTTGTCCAAATTTAAATTAAAGTAATAAAAGCTGCCTTATATGAAATCTCATATTAAGAATGTGTTGTAATTTAGTACAAGAAACAAAGAAGAATTCATTCTAACGTTGTTAACTATTTAAAAAAATAGTGTGTAAGTTAATTTATTCGAGTACGTTAAAATTTTAATTTAATTTACCTACTAACTATTGAAAAAATAATCCAGTAAATTATTTGACTTTTAAACTTCTTATATATAAAATAATCTGATTCATTGTTTTAATTTTATTAATTAATTATATACATTTTTAGAAATTTTTTTCGTACACTATTATAGATTCAGAAGCGTAGAAAGGTTAATCTCATTTTTATCTCGGAAAAGATTTAAGTGTGAATTTTATAAAAACATTGGCAACAAAATTTATAAATACCAAAATTATTTCTAAAAACGCCCTCAATTTTATGTTTTGAATTCACAATTCCGAATGGAAATTTAATTTTTGTTTTTTAATATCAATTTCCATTTGTTGCACATTTTACTCATGAAATATTAATTTTGAGTAATAAAAAGGTTTAAACTAAACTGCATTTAATTCAAAAAAGGTTTCTCAAGTTAAAATAGTTTTTATTTGTAAATGATACATCTTTTTATTGAGAATGTAGATCTCAATTCTTCCTAATTTCATATTTTATTAATCTGCTTCTCTAAAATTAAGGGGTAATCACATGGATATTTCATTTCGTGTATTTAACACTACCATAATTACTGTATATGCTGTCAGTACGAAATATCTTCAGAGACTCCAGCTATTCTAATAAATAAATAATACTTCGGTATTATGTGTATAACCCTATTCTATTTGTTTTAAAAGATACTTGTGCTTTGCAAATTTATTGGAATTTTAAATTTATCACCTTTGATTGTAAAAATTATAATTTATTTGAATCTATTATGATTTAAATTATATTCAGCTATAAAATCTATATTGTTTTTGTTACTAAAAAATAAATTTTCTAAAAATTTCGTACTACTTAACGTATTTGCCTTAGTTCCTAAACACATATTATATTGTGTATTTTCTAAATTTTCACATTTAATGTCATGATAGATATGTATTAGTGATGGATCCGCTGATCGAAAAACATTCAATTTTCTTATTTTTTTGACATTATAATTTGGTACTTCGGATGTATTTATTAAAAATGTTATTTTTCTATTTCCTATATTAATTATTTTCTCCAAAAATTTAACATCTTCTAATCCCCAACCATTTATGTTTTTATCAAATCCATTGATTTCTGGATCTAATATATCTGATTTATAGATTGAACATGTTCCAAATCCATATTGACGAAAATATCCATTCTCATCGGTAATCTGAAAAAAAAGTTGCATAATTTTACTAATTTATTAAGATAATTAATGACTTAACAAAATCGAATTGTTAAATTTTAAATTTCAAAAAACTATCAATCATACTTATATTTAAAAAAAACTGGCCAATTTTAAAAGTTATCCACACAATTGCCAATTTCACTGGATTTATACTTATAATTTTACTGATCTGCATGCACAGTCAATGTTTTAATTTTAATCAGGAATATATTTATTTAGATATTATATTATGTTCTTATAAATAAGTTTTCTTTACCTTATCTGTTGAATTAAGATTTTCATTTCTGTACTTGTATTCACTGAAAACAATTGGTGTATATATTTGTTTGCCTTGAATTGTATTTAAACGTATTCGATCAAGCGTTAATTGATTGAACTGCATATCCAAATCGATAAATAGAATTATATCATTATTCTGAACGTAAGCAGATCTCGATCCGATATTAAGTGCAACCCCTCGGGAAAAGCTTCCATTCAAATTAATGTAATTTAGTTGAGAAAATGGTTGTTGTTTCCTTAATTTCATTAGTAGTTCTAAATGAGACTTAATATTTTGAGATGATCCAAATATTACAATAAGTAAATCACAATTTTTATCACTCTGAATGGCAATATCATTATAATTGTCTAAAAATCTTTTAAAAATTTCATATCTTTCATAAACCGGGACAATAAAAACAATCTTAGATACTGTTGATTTAAAGTTGAACCCAACATTTAAAGAATTCGATAGTTTTTCGAAACCTGTACTCAAAATGTTTTTAAAGCGATTTGAGATGTGATTGGAGTTTTCTGAAAATTAAATAAATATTTTGATAGATATTTATGTACATAATATGATATAAATTTATATGAATCGGCTAGGCTTTACATTAATTAGAACTTTCGTTTAAATCCCACGCCGAGGTTAATTTTTTATTCTTATTCTTAGTAATTTTCATAAGAATAATGAAAAAGTATTAAAATATTGAGAATTAATTATAATATAGTTTTAATATTTAACTACCTAAAACTTCGAAATTTTTTCGATTATCAATATCGCCATCAGGTTCTGAACTTATAAAAATTCCAGTAAATGATCTTTGTACGTAAAGGTGTCGTCGAACTGGAACTGTCATTTTCTTTCCTCTATATTTTTTATAAATTAATAATAAATCTAGAATTAAGTCATTGCCATGCATAGGATTTAATCTGGAATAGCCATATAAAAGTTCTCTAAATTCAATTACACGTCCTCTCTGCCTTGAAAAGTTATTAATGTACTCCATTACTTCGGTTATAGTTTCTTCTAAGCTCTCCTTGCTAGCCGAATCAATTTTTCTTTTTGGATTTGTATGATCAGCTGAATAAAGACTTCTTGATATGTAATCCCAACTCAGTAAATCCTCTGTGCTTTTTGGAGTAAATTTATTCAAATCTGGACTAACTCCTGAAAATGTTTTTTATTGTTCAAATTTGTTCAAATAAAATTAAGGTTCAGGGGTATACGATGTTGTACTGATAACAAAGGCAAAGATAAAACCTTTCTAAATACCAGTAACAGAAAAAATATTTTACTTACATGCATTACTAAATTTTGAAGAACTTTAGTAAAGGTACACGGTATTAATTGTACATTTCTCGTGAATAAACTTCTTGAATTTTTATTTCTTGTATAAAGTAGAAATAACATATTTTTGTGTTTAAGGCTGTGTATAAATATTTTATTTTTGTTATAAAAGAATAAAAAAATATATTCTATTGTTAATCTTATTAGATTTTATGTTCTGTAAATAATATATGCCTTTTAAAAAATTGTCTTAAAATTCACTGAAACTTATTGAAAATAATAAGTTCGGCATTTCCAAAATCCATAACAAAATTAATAAAAATAATTTTAAATTATTAATGATTTAATCCAAAATTAATTTTTATGATTACTGGTTGGAAATCGTGAAAAATATATAAATTATATTACATTTATATTATCTATGTTGTACTAAACTTTACTGTAAGTACTACGGTTTCGAATTAAAAATGATGATAAACCTTTAATTTGAGGACATATTTATTTATAAACAAAAATTACGTTATACCTAAAATATTGTGATCATCAAAATGCGTATCATGATCTTTATTGGGATAAATTGATACTCCTGGAACTAAAAATTTATTTTGATCTGTTAATTGTAAATACTTAGACATTGTTCTAATGTCTCGATGCAATAATAAAGCCTCTTGTCTCAATTCATCTGCTCTTAGACCCTAGAAAATGAGATTTTTTATTCGCTAAAATACATTAAAAAATATTTATTTACTTAACTAAAAAAAACTGTGTACAAAATTTGAGACTTATCTTTTTGTGAAAAAAAAAAAGAATAATTTCTGGCATTAATGAGATAAGAATTATATTAATTAATTATAGATTAGGTATTTTTAAAGATGTAATAAAATAATAATTTACGGATATGTATTTTCAAAGTCAAAGTACAATAATAACTTGTGCCGCTTCAAAAAGAGTGTAAATGATTTCCTCCTAATTTCCCGCTTTTTACTCCTGTTTAAACAACAAACAAATTCATACTTCTGCAAGTAAAAGGTATTCCACGTATTTTTATATATATAAAAAAACAGGAAAATACAAAATCGCAGAATATGTACAGACCTGAAGAAGTAGAATATTTGGGGGTACTTCTAATCTAATCAACCACCAAAAATCAGTAAGAGATTATAACATATACTTAGTACACTTAAACTGCTTTATAATTCGATTTTTATAGGCTTACATTTTATCTGTGCAGTCATTAGTGTAAATTAATAAAAATCCTAAACCTATTAAGTTGAAAATAATTTAATTAACTAGATATAAAGTAAACTAACCGAATTCTTCATTTTAATTCCACATAGGAACACATTTATGTAGTTATTGATATTAAGAACGAAAAATATAGTTTTTATTTTCTTGGTTATTTATACCTGGATATAAGTATGAAGTCGGTACATTAAAGGTGATTGCTTCACAGGATGTAGAGTTATGGCATTATGAATTTCTTTTCGTTTCAAATTGGTGGTAAATGCATTTTTACCGCTGGAATTATGTCTTAAAATATACTGCATTTCATAATTCCAAGTACATGGTACTCCAGCATATTTTTGAACACACCTTCCGATTCTAAAAAAATTTATAAAACAAAAAATAAGTTTTTTTAAAATTTGATATAAAAATATAAAAGCAATCGTACGTCAGTTCAAAAACCTATCTATTTCTTACATATCATCCAAAAAATGAAATAAAATACTTAGGGTTAGAAAATTACCAAAGTTTAAGCTCAAACAGATAATAATAATTTTGTAAGTTATTGCTGTTTTTTGTATTTGAATATATTAGTTAGAATGCCAATAATATATAATAGCTTCCTGAACTTCTCTTGGAAATGTTACGATCATACTTTTTTTAAGATTAAAACAAAAAAAACTTACTCTACATCCTCATGAGTGCTGTATAAATTTTTCAAGCATGTTGGAATGTGAGGTGCAACTAAAATGTTATTAAAATTATTCCTACAATCTGTTAGTTTGTTTTGACGCGTATTTACCTCTTCTTAAAGTTTCTCTACTTAATATTACACCAGGTCCACCCATACAGAAATTTTCATCATATTCCAGGGAAAGTAAACCAAATTCTTCACTATTACCTTTGCCAGCTTGACCAATAAATTTGGGTTTGGAGCTGTCAATTGAACGTAAAAATTTTTCTAACTTTTTAACGTCCATGTAAACATCGTCATCAGCTCGGATAAACCACTCAAATTTGTCGATGAACTGAAAAAATAGAAAACTTTCTTATTTTTTTATTTCTTTGGAAATAATATATTCTTTTATAATATTATAACACAAAAAAATATATTAAGGCAAAAAAATTAACTCATTGAATTAGCAACGATTCTGTTCGCATATTGAACTATTAATATTTGGATATTTTTGTCAAGTATTCTCATAATTAAAAAGGGTAAAAAGTCGATAATATTCAAAAATTTTTGGACTACCTACAAGACCTTAAATAATTATATTTAATTTTCGTATATAAAATACCAGCAAGTGATAGTTTCTAAATTATTGATTTAAAATATTTTTATTTAATCGGATGAATGGCTTTGGAATTTTTCTCAGAGAATAACATATATAGGTTTTTATATTTTAGAGCATAAGTCATTAATAAAGTTTGCTTACGTGAACATAAAAGTACATTAACATCATAAATGATTTTTTTTGGGGTGGATATCGGTCATCAACATTTTTCAATGCAATCACTGGCAATTCATCTGATTTTGAACCTTCAGAGCTGAAGAAAGCTAATTTGCCGGGAACTTCTTTGCCCCACGTATCGTAGACAGCTTTTGCTCTTCCATTCAGAAAACTTTTTGCTGTCATTACCCCAATAAAGACTAGATTCTTTTGTGAATTATAAATTGTGTTATTTGAAGGTAATCCTATCACATCTATTGGGCCTAAAATAAACAACAATAACATTATAAATGTACATAACAATAAAATAATACAATAAAATAATATTGCACCTTTTTTTTATAGGTACGAAAAGCTATAACTGAAAAATTCAAAAGCATATTTAGATATTAATGTTTACAAAATTTTTTATTATTTATTTCCAAAAATCGTATAAAATGTGCATAAAAAATTTGTGACATTTAAACATATTTTTGTTAACATAATATTTGAAACTGTAACTTTACAGTTGTAACCAGGACGCATTTAATCACATTCATTCAAAGAAAAAGTTAATAGTTAGCTTATTATTTATTTAATATTTTATTTTGAATTTATTTTTCATATATCTAAACAATATGTACATATTTAAATGTAAATATTTTATGATTTTCTTAGGATTTAGGGATGTTTATTTTAAAAAATTGTAGAAAAAAAACTTTACATTTTCATTTTCAATTTAAATAATATTTCGTTGTGTACATATTTCTAAAATACAAGTATACATATTTCTAAAATACAATATTAACTTACTACTTTTAACAGGAAGCCTGATGTTACATTTTTTTACAATTTCTAAAGCACGATAATTCTTAAAAACTGTTCCAATACATAATCCAATTGCAATGCCAAAAAATGCAAACATTAAAGTTTTCCTTCGAGACATGTTGATATAATATTTTGCAACCTTTATAAATTATAATTATTAATTATAAATATTAAAAACAAAAAAAAAAAAAAAACAAAAAAATTAATCATTAAATGTTTCCAAATTTTTTGCTAACGATTGTTAAATTTTTGGAAAAGTTGAACGAACCATAAATTAAATTTAAATATTGAGCAATTTTCCGCTAAGACTATTTTTAGTTCTTATTGTATTTCTTATACTAAATATTATAAATTTTTAGTTCTTGTATGTATTTAAATATTATTCGAATTCAAAAATTTTGATCTAAGGTCGTGAATTCGGGTTTGCGATATTCAAAAGAAATGTAATTAATGTAATTTTAGGTCTTCAATAAAATTCATTTCTTAATTTGAATTCTAGACGTTATAGGTTATAGCGCTCGTGAATTTCTGTAAAATTTAATTATAATTTATTATATCAATTTTTGTAAAATAAAAAAAATTAAAAAAATTTGAATTTTATATAAAACTTCGCCTATAACGTCTTAAATATTTGTTTTCTGTGATTTAAAAACCAACAATTTGTTTTGTCTTATATATCTTAAACTTTTATGTCTGGAGGAGTCAATCATTTGAATTATTAATTTTAGTGAAAATCGCATTTTAATTTTCAACTGTCTACTACGACGCGACGACTGAAAAGTATTAAATACATTATTTTTTATGATAAAAACATTAAATTTTCCATTTTAATTTTTTAATACTTAGCAGTTTTTTTCATATTTATTGTTCAACAGTTTTAGAGTTTTCTGAAGTATAAAATATTTGTCATTTTAGAGCGACTGCATATATTTAATGAAAAAAAAAAAAGTTTAAGTTCGATCAGGAATTTGCTCGAACAAGAAAATCAATTTCAAAAACTACACTTTATATAATTTGAAGAAGTTTTCAGTTTGAGCAAACACAGAAGCTTAAATTTACACATTTTTCTTAAAATTCATATCCTCTCAGACAAAATTGGAAATTAAGAAATTAATGGGTGATGCAAAAATGTATATTTATGATTTTTTTTTTAAAGTATATTAAAAAATTCTATATATACATAAATATTTAGATTTTGTATTATGGTTTAGGCATAGGTATTATGAGCAAAATTTATTGCTTTTGGATTTAATTTTAATAAAATCTAATTTGATATAATGTAGTATATTTAACATTTCATATTATTTTAAACCATTTGAAATTTGCTTACATTATCTTAAATTCTAAATAATCATAATCAAGAGCAAAATTATTTCAACAAAACATAATACATATAATTTTTTCCATTGAAGTAGGTATCTTATTTAAAAGAATATTATTCCAATTTCCAAATAATTGTCGGCGTGTTCGATTTTGGGTTCAATTTATTTAAAGTTAAGTGTTATTTTTAAAAAAATATAATTATTATTAAGAAACAAACATTATTTATTAACAAACATGTAAAAATGTATATTGGCATCTTTATTTGATGAAGCAGTAATTTTTTCTCAGTGCAAATGTAATCATATCACGCATATAAGGTGTAAATTGGAAAAATTATTATTATTATTTTTTTGCATTGATAGTAAGGGGAAATTATTATTATTATTATGTATATTTTTGTCAATACGAAAGAACAAAAAAATTATTATACGGTATTTAATAATTAAAATTTAAATTACCTACTTAGTAATAATTTTTATTAAATTTTTTTTTTTTAGATTAATAAACTGCAGGTGCAATTATCAAAATTTTATTAATTTTTCACGATTTATTTTGTCTAATTAAAAACTTTAGAATTTTATTACAATTTTCTTTTGTTTTTTTTTTATTTATTTCCACAAAATGATTTTTGATTTTATTTGATGACAGGAAATTTATTTTCTTTTAAATACATTTTAATTTTCAATAAATTTTTTTAATTCTTTTTAAAATAATATTTTTAAATTAATATTGAATTTTTTTTTTATTTTTTTAATTAAAAAAAATTATATTAATAATTTGACAAAGTTCAACTCAAGACTAAATTATTCAAAAATTCTGTCTCACTTACTTAAACTAAAGTATCTGATCTAATACAAAGAAATATAGAAAATTATCATTTAAATTTTTTTTTTACAAGAATTGTATATTAAAAACAAAATTTTATAATTATTTGTGTTCATGTATCTTGTGTATTCGTGTGTGAGAATATCTTTTGAGAATTAAAAAAAGATACTAAAAAAAGATACTTTTAATATGATTTTGTAATAAATTCACAAATATCAGAAATTATTAGTTTCTACTTATTTTTTAAGGCTCTTTCTGTTCCTACATATTTCGGTATATCGTACTCTGTCAATTTCAACATACTATCTATACTCGTAATAATTTTAATATTTTTTACATAGTATCAATTATTATTTTGAAAATCATCAACATGATTAACATGACAAAATAAATCAATTTAGTATGGATTTGCATGAACATTTATTTTATTTATATACGATTGGTTTTTGCAACAAAATAATAATTGAAAAACTCTATACAGTGGGAGAATAAATTAAAATTTTTGAATGTAGAAGACAGTGAAGATCTCTATATTAAAAAAAAATTATCATAAGATTAGATTATATGGTTCTCTTGAATTATTTTCATCATGCAATAGTATAACGCGGCTAAAAGAAACACATGTTCCTTTCATTCTTGCTCCAACAAAAACAATAATAAAGTTTATAGTTGAAATAAAAAAAAAAGAAAATACAAATACAATTGTTGGCCACAACAAACATGCAACAGGGTAAAAAATTTACAATTTTAATAATGTGTTTTTAAAGAGAATTCTAAAGACCTATAGAATCCTAATGTGTATAGTTTTTAAGAGTTTATTTTTTAATCAAAATGTGCCATCGGACGACATACAGTTATTATTGTTGTTTAATAAATATTCTTATTCAAAGAAAAGAGTAAGGTGTGCTTATTTAACACTGAAAAAAGTAATTACGTTATATATATAATTATGTATTTGTTAGGGAAAAAGTCATTATATTTAATAAAATTTATAGTTTCGAAATATCTTAACAATATAAAATAAATAACTACTAAATAACTTAAGAAATCTCAATTAATTTTCTTTCATCATATATTCTGTTTATCTTTTATGAATTAAACATGTAGAAGACGTCATTATGTTAGCGTTTCATTTTCGATTTGAACATTAGATTTTTTATATATCGCAATATATACGAATTAAAAAGAAAATACAAATTATACTCAAAATACAAATTGAAATAGTTAACGAATTTGATAAATTATAGAGCTCTATATATATGCATAATTGAGATGAATATGTATTTATTTAGGAAAATATATATTAATTTAATCAAATGATATAAAAAAATGTCAACATAATGTTATGTTCGGTTTCTTGTCTAATTAAAATAATATCTAAAATAAAATATGGATCTGAAATAAAATGTAGCACCAATAAATTTGCCTAAATTATGTATGTAGTTTTGATTGATTGCGATCTGCTGCCAAAAATATTGTCGGCGATGCCTGATTTAGTTATACAGCTATTTTTTTTCTAAATGCTTATGAAAATACAGAAAACAGAATACAATTAAATTCATAATTAAATGGTCAAATATTTTAACACTAAATCTTGATATTAAATATGTTTTACTTTTTTTGGTTAAATAATGAATATTATTTATTAATTCAAAAAAACTATATAAACTTAAATAATCTATAATGAAAAAATGTGTGAATATTATAACACTAAATCAAAACTACAAATTGTTATTTTATACATATTTATACTATTCATCTGATAAAAGTATTCTTTATCAAAGGTGTAATAAACTTCACTGACAATTAAAAGGAAAATCATAATAAATATCTATCATTTTCAATGATTAGATACTAAAGATAATCTCTAAAATGAAAAGCTTAAAATCTAATACTTACATTAAGGAAATCAAAATAAATTTGTATAGGTATGTAAAAATAGTTTATTTGTTGTCAATTGGATTACATTAGAACATAATTTTAACTGTAGTGAAATTAGTCATATAAAAACGTAGAAAACTATTTATTTTTTTTTTTTTTGCATCTGGAAATTCACTGACTGCATGAAGTTTTATGATAAAACTTTATAAATATATAGGATTGACATTTATATTGAAGGCTAAATGCTACATGCACGCTATTTGATAGTTTTATTAAAATATGCAATTAAAATATTATGAAGTAACCGATCAAATTAGAAAATGATATCATTGAAATCAATTCAATCATATATTAAATTAGTGCAGTTCAAGAGCCCAACTAAATTCCTTATAATATAGTTTTATAATTTCTTCTTATTTTTGAAGTTCTACAAACATTTGAAGTTTAAATTAAGTTTGAAATGTAACTGTAAATGACAGAGCAGTTTTTGGAATTAATAAATAATCATTATTAAATATGAGTGGCGTTAAATTTACAAAAATTACATTTTTTTAGAGTTTTGATTAAATAAAAAAAAAATCTTGTAAAATATTTTTTTTAAAATCTCTATAATAAATGAAAATTAATTGCTGTTTGTTGGAAAGTGCACCACTGGATGGACTGATTTCTTTTTGTTTTAAATGTTCGTGAAAGTCCGAATAAAGTTTTTAGGGAAAGAAAAGTAGGAAAAGTTGTCCGGAAAATTGGCGAATTCGGGTAAAAGTTAAAGTACTTTTTTCTATCGGATTTTTGTATAACTCTTATTAGACTAGGCTAGATCGAACTAGTTTGGTAAAATGAAACTAAGAAATAAAATGTTTATATAAACTTCATTACTTTTCGCGACAATGATTTGACAAGTAATCAAATAGTATGAAGTAGTTCTATCATTTGACGTTGAACTTGTTAATAAGAAAATTAAAAAAATTGTATACTATTATTTCTAATAGAGTGCAGGGTAAGTTCAATAAAAATAATTAGAAATTTTTGGTTTTTATTAGAAAAAGAATATTGAGGTAAAATAAGTATAAAAGTTGCATGTCAAATTATAATATTGACTATCACATAATTTTTCTCAATAAAAATGTCAATTTAAACAATTCAAATCAGTTCAAATTGTATTCTAATAAATTGCCCATTTGAAAAAGTATGTAAAGCTCTAAAATTATAAAAAAGGAAAAAAAAAATTAGAATTAAAATCGTGTTTAAGAAATTTTTTTTTTTTTTTTAATTTTAATCATTTTCGTTATCATAACAGATCTTAGTTCTTGTTAAAGATATAAATTAAAAAAAAAATAACAAATTAGTTCATAATATTGTAACTAATTAATTTTCTCACTTTATAAATTTTCAATTTAATATAAAAAAAATCGAAAATGACATTGTTTAAGGTGCGGGTGAAAATTAATTCATTCAAATTAAAAAAAAAAAAATCCAGATGAATTATAATTTCAAAATATTTGCATATTATTAAAAGATTTTGTTTTGATCAAACTTATTTTAATATTAAAATTACTATATAAATTAAAACTGAATATATTAAATAAATAGAATAATGTGAAATAATAAATTAAGACAGTAAAATTTATAAAATACAGTAATATTTTTTTTTCTTTTCACATTAATTTATTCAATCTATATGTAATTCTAGTATTAAATACTATGTATGTCTAGATAATTGAATAATTAATAATTTTCTGAAAAAAAAAATAATAATAATTATTATTATTATAATTTACTACAATAATACTCTCTAATTAATAATAGTAATTATTTTCATTGATATGTTTACAGAATGGATTTGGTCTAATTAAATCCAATAGTGATTAACGCTGTCATAACTTTGGTAAAAAAATGTCAATAATTTGATGATTCAATGAAATTAAAATAATAAATATTTAATTAAAATTGACTTTAAAAAAATATTATTTCATTAATTTATTATCATCTAAAATTTAGAAAAATTAGTTCTTGAATAGCAAAATACTATAGAGCAGCGGAATTTATTTTTCATATACTTACATGTTTTCGAGTACCGACTTGTATTTTAGGATGGTGTATGATTTAAGCTATTTGATGCCTGAAAAAAATCTTAACATAAGAATAAGAAAACAATATTTTTACCTTTAGAAAATCTGATATTAAGAAACAATATGTTTAATGAAATTATTAATACACTGTACTAAGTTACTATAATATTTATATGAATTTAAAATTCCAAAATACGAATTAATGATTTCAAAAATTCGAAATGAGAACTTAATCAATATTAACTAAATTAATTAAAATAAAATATTAATCGAAACTTTCTGCAAGAGTTTTATTATTATTTTTTTAAATTAAAGATATGGAAAGTTTAAATTAATCGTAATTAAGTTGAACCTAAGAATTTTAATATTAATTTAAAAATCAAGCTTCAGAGGAAATCAATTATACATTGTATCTATTTGATATTTATACATATTCAAGCTAATTACATTTCATAGATTGTTGTCTGTAATTTGTGCTGTATAGTGTTTAATAATATCGGAATTTGTGGTATTTCGCCATTGGAATGGGACATATTCACATATACTGTGTTATTAAGACAATATCATCAAACACACCATCCTAATGCAGAGTGACTGATTCTATGCAGATGTTCAATTTTATTAAAAACCAGATAAAAGGCTGTTGAAATTTGAAGAAAATATTTCTATATATTAATCTTTTTTAATTCTGTTCTTTTTCTATGATTTTCATTTAAATCTGTATTAAAATTAAATTGAAAATTTTTAAGGTAAACTTAACAAAAAAAAAATAGAACAGTACATCATAAATGAAGTACAGTGCCCGCTTTCAACATTTGGTTTAAAATATTTCCGGAACATTTTTTTAAATATTTTCTGATATAATTCTTTGTTCATTTAGCAACATTCCTCGAAATCCACTAATAGTCCCACCCCCAGTCGAATCTTTACTCGTGATCGGAGCTAAACTTTTTTTTATGTTTCTTTAATTGACATCAACTTAAATAACAATTTTCAAGGAAATTCATTTTCAGCTCCCAGTCCTAGTGCTTGGACCCAATCGAGGTCTTTCCATTTTTTAAGTGTTATATTTAGTTTTAGTGTTATTTTCATCAGAATCCATTCCAAGATTTAAAATTTTATAAATTTTGAAAATAATTAAGACTCTTCGCTGGTTGTGAGCTTATAATTCCGTTGTTCGAACTCGGCGAATCTCACACTTTAGCTTGGTTGACAGTTAATGAGATTGCGCATGTTTTGGCATTTAACCGATTTAGCCAAGTATTTTGATAGTTATAAGCATATAAGTGCGCGACAGATAGATAGACAGAAAGACAGAAAGACAGACGGACAGACAGAAAGTTAAAGCATATAGTCCGTTTTTTCATTTTTGATGGAAAACGGGATAAAAAAGGAAATCTGAAGAGTTCAAAAACATCTATAGAAAATTTGTATTTTAAGGTAAATAATAATCATCAATACGACGATATTTACTCAATATTTTAATTTTTTTGTGATGTTCAATTATCATTTTTAATTAAGAAATTTATTTTGGATATATAATAATAACAACCCCTGCACACTTTCTGAATTAAGTCTTTAAATCTATAAAAATCTTATCTCTTACATCATGCTTTTTATATTATTCTTTAATTGATGTGTCTGGAATAAAATTGATCGAAAAATATATTATATTGAATAAATTTTTAATGGCAGAAAAAAAAATAATCATAAATAAGCTTATATTCAATGTAACATGTGTAATTGAAAATTCACCTTAAAAAAATTGATTTATAGAATTTCTAGAACAAACAAAATATCATCTTTTGTGCAATTTACAAATGAGTAATTTTTTTACCGAAAAGCTTATGCACGGAAATTTCATTGAAATTTTGTCAGAAAATTTGATTATATAGCATCTTTTGATGGAAATATTCTAAAGTACAGAAATGCTGGTGTATCTCAAACTTAATTTTCGTCATAATTACCTATGTATTTGGGGATTTTTTGTGCAGAATAACCAATATATTTTTAGTATTTAAATTAGCGTACTACTCGTATTAATTTTTTACTAGATTTTCAAACATTATAACATTTGTAGTAAAACGTTTTTTGAAATATTTTTTCAGTAACTTACTGAACATTATTAGTCATTAGGAATCATATGTGAAAAGATATCATAGAAGTTTGTAAAAAAAACAAATTTTTTTTAAATAAAACAAAATATTTCGTCAATTTTTATGTTATATTTCTTTTTTTAATATATATTTTCTTTTTACTCAGAATGCAATAAACATTATTAATATAATATTAATTTTTTTTATAAAATTATATATTATACAATATTTAGATTGTAGTAAATTTAATCAAATTTTGTTGATTAAAAATTTTTTCAATATATAATTTTTGTTTATTTTTTTGTTTATTTTTTTGTTTTTTTTTTTTATAAATATATTATGTAAAATTTAACTGATAAATGAATTGCATTTTTAAAATATAACATTGATTGAGTTAAAACATACTGTATAATAATAATTAGTACTTTAATTGTTATTAAGTAAATATAAGGCACACGTTTCATTTTATTTATGATTTGTTTTTAATTTTCTTCACCTTCTTTTTCAATTATATACACATATAAATGATATATTTATAATATTTCACGTCTAAAATAGGTATATTATTATTTGTTGTTTAATATAAATCTGTTTGGTTTTGCTTTTTTTTTTTTTTAATACAGCAAACTTTTTAATAAATTTTTTTTTGTTTGTTTTATTTCTTGTTTGTTTACTTTTAAAATAATATTTTTGTTTTTTGAATAATTGTATACAGGGATGGTTCAGTTTTCTTCTAAATCTGTCTGTTTCAATCTCAGTCTCAGATTACGAAAATAGAGAATATAAAATTTGTTTTTAGAATTTTTTTTAATGTTTGACAGATATTTATAATTTTATACAAATATATATTATTAGTTATTTAGTTTGTTTTCCGTTTTTTATTTTATTTATTTATTTTTTTTAATTCATAAGAAATGATTTTATTTGTTAATTACTTTCTTCATTAATAACTCCGCCTTCATGTTTTATCAGTCTTTGGTACTTGGTAAATAAAAAATAATAATTTAAAAAAAATAATAATAATAATAAAATAAGAAAATAGTTTTAAGTAATGTCTATCAAAAAAAAAAAAAAATTATATTATTAGTGTTATATAATATATGTATATATTTTTTTTAGAAAATATTTCTTAAATAAGCAATTTAGTACGCAATTGTTTGATATAATTAAACTTTTTTTATTAAAAAAATTGTGTAAAAAAAAATTAATATTTTATAATAAAAAGCTTACCAAAGAAATAAATTAAATTTATTTTGAATCAGTATTATTATGCCACAAATATATTTTAGAACGATCAATAAAAAATATACTTTTTTGGCTAATTGTAATTTTGTATGAAATCAATTACAAAAAATTAGTTTTATTATTTTTAAAATAGTCATAATTCCAATGCGGAAAGAAAATTATAAAATCTGTTTTATACTCATGTATGTGAACGTGAATACTAGAAAATTTTTTAAATCTTGATCGGTATATTGAAAATAAATGTAATACATAAATATTCATAATATATTCTTTTTTTTATATAATGTGAAAGGTAACCATTATACTTGAAAGTTTTATGTAATTTTTAATTATAAATATCCTTATGTGATATTTTCCATTATATTGAATTTATACCATAAATTTAGATAGATATATTGTTAATATAAAATATTTACTAAACTTGTTCTTATACTTATCTTATAGTAAGTATATTTTAGTTTCTCACGATCCACAACGGGCAATTCTGAAAATAAAGACCACGATTTGACACATAGGTACTTTTTAAAGAGTACAATTTTATTCTGACGAAAATTTCACTTTCTAATTTTTTAGGTATATTTATTTCGTAATTTATGCATGTTACATTTTCATATTATATGAATGACATAATAATACTGAAACAATTTTATTTTTGAAAATATTTTACATAATTTGTTGTTTTTCTATATTTTTACAAATTACATTAATTACAATTGTAAGGAATATATATAAATAAAAAGTTATACAAAAAATATAACTTTTTTATACATATTTTGATTTGTATAAAAAAATATTTAGTAATAAATAAATTATAAAATAAACAACATAATAATAAGATTTAATTAAAAAAAAAATGTACGCTAAAATCAAAAATAAATACTTATACATGATTTTAAATATTCAATTAGAACAAATTAGATTTATAATATAATATTATATAGGAAGGTACTATTGTACGCAGTTCATTTTTTGCATTTTAATTTGGAGATTTTTTTTACAATTAACCCTTTAATAAAATAAATACTACCGAACCAATTCAATTTTTTACTAATTTTTTATTTATTATTATTTAAATGTGTGAAAATGCAAAAAACTCTGATAGAAAATGTTAGGGACAAAAGTGAATACCCCGAATAGATATTTAAAAAGTTATTAAAAAGTTAAAAAGTTATTAGTGAAAAAAAGTATTTTGTCACTAATAAGTATTATTATTATGTTGCAAACTAACTAAATAATATGACTATAAAAATAATATGTTTTATATAAATATGCATTTTTTTTCAAAAATTATAAAATAGCTTAAAACTAAAAAAGCAAATGAAAATGATGTGTTAAGTAATGTACACTCCCTCAATGACGACTGCTTCTGACATTATAGGGAACGATTTTTTACAAATAAGGTTTTTATTTATACATAGCTGATACATTTATTTCAGATTTTGTGTTTTTTGTTTATTATACAATTAAATTTTGAGGCTCCAATGTTTTACACGAATCGCATAGTTTTTTCTCTGTTCTATATACATAAAACCAAATATTGATTCAATTACAGGAACAGTTTTCAATCTCTCTTCATTTCTCAAGAAAATTAATATATTATTCAATTAATTTCTGGAAACATTCTTTCAGCTTCTATGTGTATTTGTTGTTCGAAATGTTGTCTGGGGTTGTTCTCGATCCTTGTGCGCATTTTTGTGTTTCTGATGTCGCCGATTCCGTCGACATTGTTGAGTGCAACATTCATCACTATCCTTTAATGGAATACCTTTTCGTTTCGATTGAAATATGGTGGTACAAATTGCACGGGTGCATCGTTTTCGATCACATGTAACTTTCGAGTCCTATAAAACATAAAAACAAATTATAAATACTTTGCTACAGATTTATTAAAAAAATTAAAAATTACCTTGCAGCGACATTTGATACATTTCTGTTCACCATGTGATGCCAAAACTGGATGCCATTCTTGACCGTTTTCATAAACATGATTTACTGCTTTGCAGCCTCCTAATGCAATTATCTCTGCTTGCGATTTTCTCAATCCCTTGCTTTCTTCGTCTCGTAAATAATTGTTTGGCAAAGCACTGTGCTTATTTGAATGACCTTTTCCTTCTGGGCATACTTTACAACATGCTTTCTTATCTGGGCGATATGCTTCTTTTTCAGAACATGGGAGAGGAGGACATTGTATTCTGGGACAACGAATTTCCAATGTTTCGGGATCACAATTACAAGTTGTGCAAGTATCGAAACCGTTGGGTGGTAAATATGGATGCCAAGTGGATCCGGCCATGTGGAATTCATCACCAAGTTGGCAACCACGTTCCGGTGTTGAATTATTAGTTTCTTGTAAAATTTGTGGAGAAATACATGTTGGACAGCACTCATTTTCCCTTAATAGCAATTCCTCACTCGGCTTACACTTAACATTTGGACATTTAATTGCATCGCAGTGTACTTGACCATGTTGACAAGTGCACATGGCACATGTTTCTTGCGAGCTTTTCCATTGTTCGGCTTCATCATAAAATCGTCCTGAGTAATAACATTTAGTATCAGGCATAAGTAAATGATTATCATTATGATCACCTGGAACTATTACGCTTGGGACGTTGTTATCAGTGTAAAGTGGAAAGCAATGACTCGGGACTTTGGTTGACTTTAGTTTACCTCTCAATAGTAAATCTTTAGTTTCTTTTGAATAAATTTCCAAATAACAGACGCTAGTTTCTAGTTTTACTAATTCATGTGAGGGCATTCCTAAAACAAATCCCTCCATGCTTGATCCAGCAAATTCTTCAAGAAGTTTTCTTGTTATTGGAGCATTTATTGCTTCGATAGGTTTTTCTTCCAAATAAATTTGAAACGGTTGCTGATTATTTGAAAAGCCATTTAATACTATTTCATAATGTAAATTACATTCGTTATCAATTGCCAACCACGCCATTCCCACTAAACTATTTGAAGCATGAATATTAGGTCTTTTTAATAAAATGGGCTCTCCAGAATCTCTAGAGTCTGCTACAGGCCTGGAAATCAATCTTCCTCGAATTACACTTGGTTCGTTTTGAATTCCAACATTAACAGCTAATTCACCTGCGTATAAGGATTCTAGAACTCTTGGACCCAATTTTTCGATGGTACCAATTGCTTGATTGTAATTGAAACTGTGTGTTAAATCTTCGAGTGCAGTTTTTCTTTTACTATTATCTTCCACCAAACTAATTTGCGGGTTCTGAGTAAGATCCAATTTGTCAGTTTGGATATTATAAACTAACGATCCGTCCGTATTCATGTAAATCCAAGCTAACCCACTTATTTCAGAGGGTGATTCTGCGATTTGTGTAGGTGATAATAAAGATTGGAATAGTTCACATGTAGTGCGCGTCATAACATGACCTTGAATTTTTAAATGAGGATTTTTTCGTGATTCAACAGTTAACATAAGCTTTCCGCGACTGAGCAAGCGGAGATTTTGTATTGAAATCGGTGAAGATATTTCAAGAATGTTGATTTCGTGAGATGGTTTTCGAACTTTTTGTACTTCATCGAGAATAATTTCTTTCCGATCTGGCCATTCAATTCTGATATTTACAGGAGCATCTAAAAATTCATCAGGATTAAAAATTCCGTTGAACACTAAAGTCATGTGAACTGATGATGCAGCTCCAGTTGTGGTTGACACGATAGCGGTACCACCGGCACCTGAAAGTTGATCTCCTGTCTTTGTGGTCTGAGGTGGTTCCAGTAAAGTGGTAAAAAGTTCGGTTGATAGTGCTGGATATTTTCCTATTCTACCACCAATAGCTAGTTCAGCTTGATATTTTCCACCCCACAGTAAAACAACATTTAAACGCTCATCGCGTAATAAACGTTTGTATTCACGTGGAACTCTTCTCCAAACGCCACATATTTTTCCAGTTGTATTTTGATAGATACTCATAGGTCCATTTAATGGAGTTTGTAAATTGTGCTCCTCAACAATTGTCCCAAAATCATCTATAAATTGAATAGCACGTGGTCGAATAATTTTTCGTGATATATAAAAAGAATAATATAAATTCTTTTTATGAAAGGTAAATCTCCCAGTTGCAATTATATTCTGCGGATTATTAGTTGTATACATCGATTTCATTTCTTCTCGTTTCAGGAAATATGAAGTTCTACCAGTCAAAAGAGCAGCGAAGTCTGAAATTTAAAATAAGAAAATAATATGAGGAATTATCAAAATATTATAAATAAAAGTTAAGTTAAATTAGTTTTCTATAATATTTTATGTTTTCTAGTTTAGTTTTAATAAACTATCTTTTTCTTTAAGTTTAATGTCTTCAATTAAATGTTTAAAATGAGAGTTCTATTTCTCCGCCGATATAAAATTAAACAATTCAATTTTATTGGTTTTCAAGAAGCAAAATTTAAAAACTTTTTATGCTTACGTTTCATGTTGCGCTCTTCCTCTTCACTAACTTGTACTGGAACATCCTGGGGTATTTCTGTTTCTGTAAATAAAAAGAAAAATATTTTATTAAATATTTAATGAGTTTTTCATATTTTAAATTAGTCGATTAATTTAATGACTCATATTTTGTCAAAGAAAAAAATATACATAATTAATATTAGACGTGTATATAATTTAAAATATAAAAAAAATTAATCGCTCAAAAATTAGAAATTGGAATGAAATATTTTTCCTAGTTTTTTTTTTTTGTCGTATATACATTGTACATATGTGCATGTAATACTAACTATTTGTTTTCTAATATACTATTAGGTTAACTAACTACACGACGTGTGATTTGTTACACTTATTTTTATTTCATTAAAATAATTGTCTTAGACCTCTTTTTTAATTTTTCTACTTTGTAGAAATGAAAAGTATTGTTTTTTTTTATTATTTATTAAATTGGATCAAATGTTAAATTTTGAAACTTGAGGGTAATAAACTTTTGTAATACTGTAGCATTTCCATGCCAATATCGCGACATACTAATATTTTAGGGCTGACTGTTATATAAAAATATATTTGAAAACGTATCCTTATAGAGAAAAAATTTATTTTAAATATTTTTATAATAATCGATAAAGAGAATTCAAATTTTATATTAAGTTCGAATCTAATATTTTTTTTTCTTTTTTACAAATCTCTATAATATGGAAATCAGTTTGTGTTGTATATGAAAAAAAAAAAATCAAACAATTCTAAGGTATTTTCCGTTTCCAAAAGGTATTTTACGGTCAAATAATAATGTATATTTTAACAAAAAATTCTTAGAATTTCTTAAAAAAAAAAAAAATTCTCAAGGATAAAATCATATAAGTAAAACATAAATAGATACATATAGAGAAAAAAGTTATTTGTTTAACATACAATGTCATTTATTTAAATATATATATATATAAAATATTTCTTCACAGATAAATTATATTTGGGCTTGGTTTTTAGAAATAAAATACCGAAAAAATTGGCGCTTAAAAACCTCATATGAAATATTTTTAAAATAAAGAAAAAAAAAAAACAATTGGTACCAGTGAATGAATGCAATTTAATGCTGCATATTATTAATATATTTATGTACTAATTGTAAGTATATATTATACATCAATATAATGTGTACATATGTAGCTAAGTAAATACATTTGTATAAATATACATATATAAAAAAAAAAAATTGGTTAAGTTTTATTATTTTGTATTTGAAATTCTAGTTTTATTGTATGATATATTGTATAAGAGCATTATGAAAATTTATCAAGAATTACAACAAAAGGGTATCTACGTTATAGTAAATATTTGAAATATCTATAGATAATGATGGTCAAGGATGAAATTGTTATTTTTTTTTTTGTGATTTATTAATTTTAACTTTGGTTTTTATTATTTATTTTTTTTACCATAAGAAAGAAATTTATATACTGTTTATCATAATCACATAAATAATTAACCATTATTATTTTATTGTTATTCCTCGATAAGGTTTGCTTGATTTGCCTAGTTATAATTTTTTTTTTAAAATATTGTCGAAAAAAAACTATTATAGATTAAATACGTTCCAGAAAAATCACATTAACAATATTGTGTCTAAAAAAATGAAAATTAAATGTCACAGATTCTTAATTAATTGAGAAATATACATTTTTTATAATTTTTATTTCATGCCTAATTCAAAATTATATTTCTATTAATTCAATTTGTTTGATTTTGTTTCACAAAAAAAAAAAATATTTTTTTTCTTAAAAATTAAAAAAATTATTGTGGTAATTAATGAAGGGCGACAAATCTGACACCTAATATCTACAGTACTAGATTCTTATCTGGTTTTTTTATATTCTCAATAAATCAAATAGTTTAGAACTTAAATATAAAGAGGTGAATGCCGAAAAGAGGTATGTATAGTGTATAGGTAAATTAACTAAATACACAGTGCAGTATTTATATTTTTATCATTCACAAGTGATATTATTTATATAATTTTTGGTACAGAAAAAAAAAGTTATTCATAATATCTACAAAATTAAAAAAAAAAAAATGAGATCAAACGCATAAAATTTTATGTTTGTATTCTTAAAAAAAAAATTAATTATTTAATTTTTTTTTTATTACAGAAAGTATTCTTAATTTTTTTTTTCTGTAATGAGAACTGCAGACAGACAATGAAAAAAGAAATTAAATAAACTAGGTATTAAAAATAAAAATAAAAAATTGATGAAAACATAAAAATCATTCTTAAAAATACATATAAAAAATATAAATATGCACTTGATATTGTATTTTTAAAGAATTTGAAGTGTTTCTTTTTAGGTTAAAATTAGAGACTAAGTTAAAGAACGCGCGATCATATTTTAAATGTTTTTACTATTTTTCCTTAGTTTCGTTAAGGTTTCGAGATAAAGTATTATTTTAACATGCTGTAACATTGGTGAATGATGCATATTGGTTGAAGTGTACTTAATATCAAAAAGTTAATGCTTTTTTATGATTTTTTGTATTATAATTTTTAATTGATTCCAAGAAATATACTTGTGCAAAATCAGAACTTAATTTATTTATAAGAAAAAAAAAAGTGTCCTAAAAGTAATAATAGGGAACATTTTTAATAAGATCTCAAGTTTTTCTATCTTTTAATAGAACGCACTATCTCTTTACGCGATATCTTAATAACTAAGAAATAATTATCTCAAAGTTCTATTTGCGAAATAAACTTTGATTTAATTAATTACGTTTATTAATTTAAGTTTTAGAGAAGAATTTAATAAAAATTTCATATAATAATGGGTATTTTTGCGCAGTATAGTGTTGTGTAAATCATGATGATAATTTGTGATTTAATTATTATACAGGCTTTGCTTATGCTATATCTAAATAAGTACGAGTATTTTGACAACGTAAAATATCTTTCAAAGAATATTTAATTTCAATTTGTACCTAGTAAATGTAAAATTATTGTATATATATGCACATATTTTATAAAATATGTTAGGCGATTATAATTAGATTTGATGTTACATTTTCCATTAATATTCAGTTGAAAAAAAAAAATTATTATATTCTTTTTATTTTATTTATTTTCTTTAAAATATTTCATTTTAAGGTGGTCACTAAATGAGGCAGAAAAAAAAACAATTTTCTTTTTTTTAATTTTTTTTGCTTCAGTAATCAGATAAGTATAAGAAACAGAAATCGTAGGCTGCTGGTAGATTTCTTTTTGTCAGTGTATAATTTTGTATATATATATAATATTTTGAAAACTGGATAGTATAACCTTTTTTGACGAATGCATTAAATCTCTTCACATATTATTATTATTTTTATTATTATTATTATTATTTTATTTATTTATATTTTTATTTTTGAAAAAGTAAAATATTTTGTATTGGCGTAATAAAACTAATATTTTTATTTATCTTTTAATTTTAATGTTAACTTGTTATAAATTATAATTTATTTTTATTTTGTTTTTCAAATTTAGAATTATACGTATAATTAAGTTTAATTTGAAAAGCTCTCTATCTATATATTTTCATATTGAATTGAACGAATTTTCCCGAAATACTTAAATTTATAATTATAAAAATTCGAAAACGCGATATTTTTGGAAAACAAATTTTTGAATTATAAAAATAATAATATATGTAAATATTGTTAAATTAGTTTATTTATGAAGGAAATTATGAAAAATATGTTAAATTTAATACGAATCGGTGAAGAAATCGCTTGTTATTAAGTCGACAGGTTGAAGAAACAATTTATATTTTGCAAATAAATGTGTCATATACATAATGCAGGTTTTGTCACTTCTAAATTAATAATAATAACTTCGATTTGTTATTTTATTTTAAATTGGGAACATAATAAATAAAATTGCTTAATTAAATTTCTTAAATAATACGATCCATATGAGGTAGAATGAAAATAAACTAAATGGATTTTATCATTATTTATAATTGAAGAATTTCCAATATTTTTTTTTCACAGTATAAAACATATTATTGATTAAAAAAAGAGACTTTAGCGCACTATCGTGCAGATATGTTGGGAAATATTTCTGGTTTTCTGCAATGATGTTATTTGGAATCGCAACAAAAATTTATATATATATACATTATACACTATACAGATTTAGATGGTGCTCTTTTCTGAATTATTTGGAATGTAATATTTTTTTTTTACAATTTCAATTAAATACAAATCATTTTAATTTTTTTTTTTTTTATTTTATTTCAATTTTATGGATAAATCAACACAAATTGATTCGAAATGTGCAGTATGTGTCCGATAAAACAAATATCAATAAGGTAAAGGGTCATTGAGTTGCATTGAGAAAAAAATTAGAAATTCTCGATTAATTTAGAAATAATTTATAATTTTATAATTAAAAAAATAATACTATGTCTCGAAATGGTACTATGTCTCGAAATGGTGAATTGGTTTAAGAATTATTAAATTACCACCAAACGAATTATTATTTGTCATTTGATCAAATTTTTATTGAAAACCCGCGACGGCAAAAGATTGATTTTTCTTTTTAAAATTACTAAAATTAAATTATGTGATTATGAAAATATTTTAATTAATATATATTGTTAACATGTAGATAAAGATCCAAAGCTTTAGGCCTAAACAACTACATATAACTGCATATAATACCAAAATAGGTAAATAAATTAATACTTTAGCTCTACACTTAATATATATGAACTCACACTCAATATGGACATTCTTTGAAATTTTCCCTATAAATGTCATTTCAGATTTTTTTTTTTATACATAGGTATTATTATTATTATTTTTATATGAGTAATTATTAAGAATAAAAAATAAGAACTAAGTATATTAATTTTAATTGAAAACGATATTATAAATATTAATTATTTAGGATAAAAATGTGATTTAAAAAACCAGCAATTTCAAGGTTATTAAAATATTTATTTGAATTACCTACATGTAAAATTGTTTTCTTATGCAAAAATTTATTACGTATTTTTAAAAGTTGAAGTCTTTAGCAAGTGTTTGATTTTTAAAGTTAAGCATAATATGGTATAATTAAATAGTAGAAGAAATTTTCTTAAATTATAAAGTTATAAAGTTATGCGATAATTAATTAACATTAAATTAGAAAACATGAATCAAGTACGCATTAATTAAATTGAAATTTACGTAAGTAGATTATTAAAAATTCACGAAATTTAACTAGATACCAGTTTTGAAGTTTCAGCCTAAGAATACCTGCGTTAATAATTTCATCAATAAAATTTACTTTGCTAAGACTTTAGAAAAATATTTCTTAGGATAAAATTTTAACTTAGATTCTTTCGTTAATATTCTGTCGTGAACTGAGAATATTTCAGTTTTCAAAGATTTTATAAGCTTTTTTTTTAATCTTAAGAACAAGTTTATTTTATATTAGACTAATAAAATATTTGGCTTTTTCACTGCCAATATGATATTCACTTGACATCAGTCGTATTTTCATATTTAACGAAACAAAAATAAATGTTTTTCTGCTTGACATAAACAAGAGGTGTCGACTAGAACAATTTTATAATTTTTATCTGGATTTATTATATTTTATTTATATTTCATTTAATACATAGTTTATTTATTAATTGATGGCATTTATCCAAATTTTAGATTCTGATTCGAAAAAAAAAATAAAAAAATTATCACAGACTTCGATTTAATTAAGTAATATTTTCAAAGTAGATATAAAAAAGAATGTTTGTCTACCTATACATTATGGAAACATTAGCTGAAATGCCAGTATTGTGCTAGTAGGTCGATGATTTTTTTTTTGGAATCAATTTTAAATTAGAATTAGTTTTAATTTAATTAGTTCAATTTTTTTTTCCCCATAATTTCTATAATTTGTACCTTTGAAGATTTTGTCATATTCTTGTTCTTGTTATAAGTCTATTATAATCTTTCTTCTTTCTTTCTTCGGCACACAATCATAAATGAAAAGAAGGTATGGCTCTCTTAATTAATAGGAAATTTATATTAGTAGGGAAATCAATGGGGAATTTATTTAAGTTGAAAATTAAAATAAATCTAAGAAAAATGTTTAAATACAAAAAGTGTGTATATGACGAGTTCAACATATTCACAAATATATATTTAATATTGCACCTCCGAGAAAAATCAAAAGAAAATTGTAAAAAATATTATATTCTAAAAATCTACTAAAAATGGAAAATTATTTTCTCTATGCCATGACATTGATGAACGATGTTATGGGATTCGTATCTTTTTTTATCATTTATTTAATTTTTTTTTTCTATTTCTTTTTTTTTTTTAATATAAAAAAAATTCATTTAAAATGAAATATGGAAATAAATAATAAAAAGAGAAGTATAAATTCATTTGCTTGCGCCCACCCAGAAATATTTAGCTATTAATATTTTTTTTAGCACTTTGCAAATATATTTTATGATATACTCAGTTTTATCAATTTTAATTTTTTTTTAATTTTTCCCAAATTACTTTAAATTTGCTACAAATCTATTTTTGATAGCTTTTAAAATAAGGACAGTTTTTATTCATACTTTAATTATTATTCATTACATACTTCTAAAAAAAATAATACTAAATTTTTTTGAGAAAGTTTTCTTGGTTGTAGATAAATTAACATTTTGATTGATAGTTTTTCAGAACAAGTTTATATAGATGTATCAAATTGTATTTAAACATTAATAAATAAGATATGGAACAAAATTTATTCTCATAAAATTTTTCATTTAATAATTGAAAATAAATTTCAGATTTTGGATAAATTATGATATGAAATTAAGTATATTTATACTTGAAATAGGATTGCTTACGTATATTCAAAAATATCATCAAATATAACAATCATTATTATTTTTAAAATATTATTTTAATTAATTTTCCCTACAATAAGCAATTATGTAGAAGGGATAATTTTTTTTTTAATTAAATTAACTATAACTATAACTATAAATTGAAACTGGTCTAAACTATTTTTCAATAATATTTTTGAATTTTATGTAGGAAAAAATAATATATAGAAAAACGAAAATAACTTTTAAATATAATATATAAATATTGTGGTGCGTATCTTTTCGATACCTACACACGTCAGACACGAGACTTTTTTTTTTGCGATATTTGTTTACTTATATATAATTTTTATGTTATTATGTAAATAAAAAAAAAAAAAACAACGGTACGAATAGTTAAATCAAATTTCGCAACAGCAAAAAAACTGAAAAGTGTTGAATTTCATAAGAAAAATTTTTAAATGTAAAATAATGAAAAATTTTGCTTTGTAATAAATATTTCAGGCGCGAGGAGCTATAAGAAATAACTATATAATAATGACAAGCTGAGTTATCAATTCAGGACTCAATTATTACAGATTATTATAGAAATTTAAGCCATTAAGAAAATCACACACAAACATTTAAAATAATTCCAGTCAGTCAAACCATCTTCGTATAATTCAAATCAATTTATAACAGATAAATTTATATAGAATTTTATATTCAAAACTGGTGTAGAAAATGTTCTAAGTTGATTAAAATCCACTATGTAACTTTTCGTTATACATATTTATAATATTATTTTAGTTTAGATAAAAATGAATTTTAAAAATAAATTTTTGAGAGTAAAATGTTTTGAAATAAAAAATGTATGTAATGTATTTATAAATAAATAACTGCAACAAATTATAGGTTAATATATTATTAAAATATTTTAAATTTCAGAAATAATCTTTTAAAAATTACTTTGGTATGCATATGAATTACCGCCTCATATTGGCATCTATAAAGAATTTTAAAATTTTTGTCAATTTTTATGACTCATGTCAATTGAAGAGAATTTAAAAAAAATGTTTGAAAATAAATTTTTATGTTAAATTAATATTTAACTCAAAATTAGTTTCATTGAGGTCAAAGTTTGATAAGATATTGGTTGCTAAATAATTTAATAATTGTATGCTGATAAACTAATCCTGTGATTCCGTATGATCATATGGGATGATTACTGTGTGAGAATATGCCTCAGTAGCATTTCCTAGAATCAATTTTTTTTTTTCCATAATCTACTATTAGAATGTACGATAATATATTTACGCATAAGTCTTAAAATACTTAGTCTAAATATTTAATTTTTTTTTTACCTTAGAATAAAAGAAAAGTCAATCTCTGTTGTTTTAAAAAAAAAAAAATTAAGATACGCAATTTTTTTTTTTTTTTTTCATTTTATACATTTTAATTAATTTTATATTTTTATGAGTTTTGAGTTCAGACAGACGACAAAAACATTTTATATACATAAATATAAATTTTTTATTTTATTTTTTTTAAATACTAATAATAATAATATACATAATGTATATTTTTTTAAAAGTAAACATTTCTAGTGTGGACTTGTGGATAATTAATTTTATAAGTAGAGTATAGTTTAAAGTAAAAACAATTATCAATAATTTAATTCCAAATAGATGACAACCGTTTGACATTAGATAGAAGTTAAAGATCACAAGTTAAACTGTTAACCATATATGGTTTAATATTGATTTTTTTTTATATTTAGACATTCTACAAAGAAAACTAATTATGAACTCATTCAAAGTTGAACTCTATACAAAACTCATGTGTAAGAAATAGTGGTGTAAATTTTAAAAAATATGTCATTATTATATTCTAGTCAAAATTTTATCTGTATATAATTTATTTTAAAAAAAAAATTTTCTTTCGACCCAATCGTTTTTTTTTCCTACTTAAAATAATTTTATTATTTAATTTTTTTTCGTTTAAATTTGAAGCCTTTGATTCTAAAAAAATGATGATTATAAATTTTAAATTATAAAAAAAAAAAATGTTTCTATTAGATTGTCGCCACATAATAGACAATATATATACAGCTTGTTTTGCATAAATATTATTTTTTTTTTTTTTTTTGTAGACAGCATAAAAATTTACAAGTTTAAAATATAAGTACCACATTATATTTTGAATTTAACTTTTATTAAAAATCCTATTTTTTTTAATTTTATCTTATATTTATTTTGATCAATTTTATAATGGATTGAATCAGAACATAAAAATGAGCGAAAAATAATAATAATAATAATAATAAAAAAATGAGTTTTTTGTTTTAACTTACCAGAATTATCTCCAGGACATGTTTTACAACATTTACCTGGTAATAATATCGGATCATCACAAAGTGCTGGTGGACATTCGTTTTTAATGTTTCTGCATTGCACTCGAGCTACAATTCTTCGTTTTTTTGGTACCTACAAAAAGAAAAAAAGTATACATTTATTAATAAAAAATTGTATTGTGGAAATATATATATTTTTTTTATGATAACAAAATGATGTAGAATTTATGTTATATACGAAGTACATAGTAGTTTGTGGTTGACATAAACTATGAAAAAAGTCATTATATACTGAGTTATAGAAAATAAATTAAAAAAAAAATTTTTAAGGCTTCAAGTTACAACTGCTTAGCCCTTATTATATAAATTATGTATAATGATACGAAGCTCAAGAAACTTTCAATATCAAAGTTCTTAATAATTTAAATAAGCATATTTATGTAAATTAAAAACCCTGAACATAAAAGTGCACTTAATATTTTTTTTTTAATAAAATTTGGGTGAAATTTATTTTTATTTACAAAAAAAAAAAAAAATTACGAAGAAAATTCTTTTATTAGATTTTAAAGACATGATTTATGTCGGACTTTTATTAGACGAAAAAAAGTGTGAAAAATATGTTGTTGAAAAATTGAATCATAAACAAAAGAGCTTTTCACAAAACAAAAAAGAATCGTCGTTACGAATTAAATTTGATTTATTATAATCAAAAGTTGTATATAATTTTTATTTCTTTCTATTTTATAACTTTAAAAGTGGGTGTTACTCTTGCGGTAAAAACAAATTATCTGCGAATATTCACTATCTTTCTAAAATTATAATAAAACACAAAAGGATGAAAAAAAAAGAATAAAGACATTTTAATATTTTAAAAATGTTCAATTTTCCAAACAGTATCCTAAATGGTAATTTATGAAATTAAAAAAAAATTCTAACATTTTTATCTTTAATTATGTAATTAAAAAAGTTTTTTTTTCATATAAATTTGAAATGTATACGATGTACCAGTGATCACATCATCATACTACAATATAAAAATTGATCAGATTTGAAGTATACGTTCTACGAAAATTATTTAGCATTAGAGTGGTATAGAAGTATAATATAGTATAGTACACAGAAAAAAATTTGCTCGTACTCATTACGTCAAAAAAGTTCGTTAATGACATTTTCGTTAAGATAACGAAAAATAATGAATAATTACGTTTTTGTAACGTAAATTTCGTTTATTTTCTTATTACGAACATTTTTTTCATTTTTAGTACTCGTTAAAAAATTTCGTTATTGTTAAATACGGGAAACAAAAATTTCAATCCATACAGAACTTATATTTTTCATTTTACACATTGCCGTAAATTTAGTTCATAGCTCAGTGGCAGAGTTGATGGATTGCAATGTTTAGGACAGTGGTTCGAAGCCACAAGCGGGCATAAAAAAAATTATTAAAAAAAAATTAAATAAAAAAATTTAAAAAATAAATAAAAAAAATAGAAACATAAATAAAAAAAATTAATAAATAAAAAAAAAAAATAAAATAAAAAAAAAATAAAAATAAAAAAAAATAAAAAAAAAATAAAAAAAAAATAAAAAAAAAATAAAAAAAAAATAAAAAAAAATAAAAAAAAATAAAAAAGAAATAAATAAAAAATTAAATAAATAAAAAAAAAAATTTAGTCTAGCAAATTTTTTCTTTCGTATTTGCGGTGTTTTTGCTGAAGAATTTGAAAGGTTTTTGGTTTTGGGGTATAACGAACTTTTTTAACGAACTACGAGCTTTTTTCAACGAAATGTTCGTTGTAGCCAAAATAACGAATTTTTCGTTGATTTTAACGAATTATTTAGTTATAAGTACGAGCAAATTTTTTTCTGTGTATATATTATATAATATAATATTATAACATAGTATAGTTTAGTATAGTATAGCATAGTATAGTATAGTATATTATAGTATAGTATAGTAAAGTATAGTATAGTATAGTTAAGTATAGTATAATATAGTACTATAGAAGTTTTAAATAAAAATCTATCAAATTTTCGTGTTTCAAACAAACTGAAAATTATTTGATTTATTTTTACAAATAAAATGTTTATAGCATAGAGCACGACGCAGGTAACCAAAAAAAAAAAACAAATAAAAAAGTTTTAATTAAAAGAAAATAAAAACAGAAACTAAAATCTAGAATTTTAAAATATATTTGATTTAATTTTTCGTTTATTTCATATTTAATTTACGCGTTTCCATTTTAATATAGAATGTCCTCAAAAGCAAAAATCATTTTGCTATTTTTTTTTTTCGTCTTTTTTGAAATTCATTTTATTTTTTATGATTTTATTTATTTATATCTTTTGATTTTTAATTCTTGTCAAGTGTGTTGTATACACATCAACACTTAATAAGAATTAACTAAAATAAAATATAATAACAGACGAAATAAAAAATATACTGGAATTTTATATATATATGTATAAAAAAAAATGCACTCTGAAAAATTATTGTCAATGAAATGGAAATTGATACTTTACTAGTTTATATATAATTTTGAAAGTGTTCAAGTGCTATACTTTAAAAAAAAAAACTAATTAATATATCATTTGTCATTTATAATTTTCGAACTATTTATATAGACAACTGTATATTTAACATTGTACATAGATATATGAAAAAAATCATATTGTAACATTAGGAAAATATTACAGCAAAGAACTGATCAACTATAATCAAATTCAGAATATCAAATTCTATTTCGTTTGGTCTTAATTATGAGAATATTTATACAAACAAGTGATACTTATAGAAACAAGTGATATTTATAGAAACAAGTGATTCGAAAAAAAAAATTATAAAATTTATCTAAGCTTAAGTATTTCCAAAACTTAATAAAACTGAATAATTAGTTGAACCGATCGATTTTATAGATAATACACCTGTCATCATGATTCAGAAAACAATAGATTTTACTTGAAAAAAACTTAACAATTTATTTATGAAATTCTATATAAATTTGTAAATAATATTTTCTTATTTTTTAGAGTGTCAATTTCGCTACACGAAAATTTAATATTATAATTTTCTTATTAATTTTATTTTATTTTTATTTTTTTGAAATTTCAAAATTTAAAGCATAAAACATGATGTATATATTTGTTTTTTTTTTTTTTATTTATTTTTTATCAAAATATTTTTTTATATGTGTTATAAAAAATGAGAATATAATTGTAACTAATAAGCGTGCCAAAAATTAGCAATAAGCGTACAATATTTAAAAAAAATATATATATTAAAGAATTTTTTATAACATTTTGTATCTCATTTTTTTTTTTTTTTTTTTTTGAGATACTGTGACATAAATATTAAATTTTTGTTTTTTTTTGTATTTTCAGAATAAAAAATTTTTTATATATACATATATATAAAAAAAATGAAGATTAATTTTTTTTTTTTCGGTTAATTTCGCAAACAGAATTGCTCATAATAAATGATTTTCAAGACTTAATGGCGGGGACAAATTTTTTTTAATATCTCTAGACAATTTAAGAAAAACATATTATAATTTATATATTCGAAGGCGAAAAAAAAAAAAAAAAAAAAAAAAACTACGCATACAAAAATATTGGAATAAAATATATACATCAGATACTGTCTTTTTGGCCCCAACGGAAAATTTTAAGATTCCAAGGTTTTCTTGGAAAATGTTGATTTAATTTTTAATTTTTTTTTTTTGTCATTATTATACTATATTATTGTGTATTATTATTTTTATTTAATTTAGAAAGACATGTTTGATATTAATATTATAAACTGAATGTTTGTTGTTTGTTTAATTTGTTTTTCTTTTGATTTCAAAATGTTTCAAATTTATAACTCGAAAATTGAGCAAATTATTAATAATAATTTGTTTTTTTTTAATTTTAATTTATTAGATGCTTACCGTCCCATGGATACAAACATTATTTCTCAGATGTTCTCAAAACGAAAAATTATACGGAAAAAGCTTTATCCTTTTCACAAGAAAATTATTATATAGGGTTGACTAAGAAATAATTTAAAATTTTAAATAGATACGAATGTTCCTATATGATATTATATTATACGTACGCATAGCCCAATTGACCAGGTTTGGAACATTTTGACCATTGTACCCAATTACCAAGAAATCCAAGAAATCTTCCTTTAGAATATCCTAATTAATTAGGTACATTTTTTCATTTTTGACCATTTTCATATGAAAAATGTGTGGATTTCCAAAAATTTTCATTTACAATTTCCATGGAGATCCATTTGGATTTCCTACTGAAATGGTCAATTGGGAGGGGATAGTTTTATATTTAAAAATATTGTCTGAAGGGTACCCTATTTAGGAAATCGTGACGCAATAATAGTTCTTGAACAAAACTTTCAACTTCTGCTCTATATCTATCTTAGGTATTGGAGCTTTTCCTATTTTCAAATGATCCAGTTATTAGATTGTTCTATACATTCTCTGAGAATCTGATTTTGTATTTAATCGCTTTGGAATTATTTTTATGAATAATAGTTAACAAGTCCTTTTCTCCCTTCAAGTTCGTAAATAATACCAAGATCTTTATTTATAGAAACAACTAATAATAAAGTAAACTAAAATTTATACTGACCGCTACACATTCGCATTTTATGCAATACATGACACCAAACGGTGGACCTAGATCGGCATACCATGTTGAACCCAATTCTCGTAATGTTTTTCCAAATTGGCATTCTGAAACTGAAAAGAAATAATAAAATAAAAATTAAAAATAATTTATAAGTAAATTAATTTAAATCAAAAGTCAATAAAATTTATTTTTAGCAAAATTATCAATTTAGCAAAGAAAAAAAAAAAACACTTTTTTCAGATTGGCATTAGATTAAAAATTTCTCATAAAAAATAATTATTTTTATGAATAATATTGTATAATTAAAAAAATAATAAACTTTTTTTTTTTTTGATATTTAAATTGTTTGGCGCCACCTAAATTGCGCGCACAAAAAATTACAGTAGTTTAAAAAAAAAACTTTTATGGGAAAATATTAAATGGCAAATTAAAAAACATTTTTTTTTTTTTTTTGTTAGCATATACATATTAATTATGGTAAATAACGTATTAATAAAATTAATTTATTATGTAAATTTTTTTGTATTCAATTTATTAATTTAAAATCATTATGTTGCTATAAAATAATATAAAAATTGGCGCCAAGTTGTATTAATTTCTTAAAAAAAAAAAAAATAAGATAAGTGGAATTATTTTTATAAGTAACTTTAAGCTGAGAAAAAGCTTATATCTTGTTTTTTTTTTATGTTTACACTTAAGTACCCATATTCTTTGTTTTGTTTTTTTATGTTTCTAAATAAAAAAGATAATTGAATTATTTTTTTCAATATATTCAGAATTCCGTATGTATGTTCCGCATATTTCATTTTGCATAATTTAAAAAAAAAAATAATTTTATACATCAAGAGTATTCTTCTAGGCACTGTTTGTAAGCCGTTTAATCATAGATAGATATTGTTATTTTATTCCTTTTCGTTAAACGAAATTATAATAAAAAAAAATTATTTTTTTGCCAAAGAATTGAATGAAATTTTGTCCTGTCTTGTCATAATTATTATAGTATATATATATATATATATATATATTAAACAACTAATTACTACTGTATGTAATTTAAGAAAATTTTATTTACATCGTAATTAGTATAGTGATATTATTTGTGTTATTGATATAAATAGCTAATATTTAAAAATAATTTTTGTATTTAATAAAATTAAATGTCATTTATACAATTGAAATTCTATTTTTAGTTTATTATAGAATTTTAATTATAAATTTAAGTTAATTACATTTCAGACAGGAAGTTTTCTCGTAACGGATTAATTTCCTTAAAAAAATAAATAAATAAAAATAAATTATAAATTATTTTCTAACTTATTCATTTTGAAAATAAAGTGTTTATTCAGTACATAGTTATTCAGTACGTCATTGGATCAGAAAATAAACATTATAAAAAATTATTAAATTATTTTCAATATAAGAGAAAAGAATGCATTAACAGAAAATAAAGATTAGTTAATTTTCTATTTGGTGGATCTAACCTACTTCCGATGAAAAATTTGTATGGAATGTGATGTTTCCGAAATACATACAATTCTGAATAATTAAGTGTACATACTATTTTTTCAGTAATATTGTACAAAGTGCTCTTACTATGTGATATTTATATATAGAAAAAAGAAAATTTCGATGTCTGTGAAAATAAATTAGATTTTTTTACAGATAATAGGTTTTATGTAGAGATAAATATCAAAGAAATCCGCCACAAATTAAAATTTAATTAAACTTAATAGATTTTTTGTGCTTTAGCCTTGAATTTTATTTTATTTTATTTTATTTTATATATATATTCTTATTTTCTTAAATTGAATATGAATCTTTTTCCTATTTATTAATTTTTTTTATAACATGAATTTAAAACCTATTTTTTTTTTAATTTTATTTTTGCATATGATGTCACATTCATAATTTACTAATAATAACAAACAAAAACTATAGTCGACGAAGATGAAACAATATAAAAATATATATATACATACTTAACCAAAAACATTTATTATTGAGTTCAAATATAGAAATACATATATATACATATTATTATATTGTTTTGTTTTTAATTTAAATTTTATTAAAAATTTTTAAGACATTATAAATTTATTTAATTATTTAATTTTTTTTTCTTTGAGGATTATTGAATATTTTTATTAATAATAATTTTTAGATAACCGACAGACGAATATGTTGTAAAAAAAAGAGAAAAAATTCTTAAAGTATTAAAATATAATTGCGAACTTAATATAAAAAAAAAAAATAATCCCCACAACCGTGTGGCATTTATCTTTTAATCATTATAAAATATATTTTTTATAGTGAAAACAAAGTCCTGAATTCTAAAACTTTTCTTTTTAAAATACATATAATATATAACAGAAAGCAGCAACAACCATTTTTGGTTGCCAAAATGTTATTAATAAAACTTCTGATAGTCCGGGGATCTTTGGTTGGCAGTGCAGAACATATTGTTGCATTGTTGTGACTTTTTGATATAAATTTATATCAATATTGTCATCAGATCTCAGTATAATAGAAAATCATATATAAATATGTAATTTATCTAGACATATACATACGTAAATAAATATTTTTGAATTATTGTAATTCAATTATATTTCTATCAAAAGAATGTTTTATAAGCTTTCTATTTAAAATTATTGAATTGTTTGCTTTTATTATATGAAAATAAATTAATATATAGTTTAATGAATTTTCCATTTTAATTGGGTTTAAATATAATTGGAATCAATTGGAACAATAAAAATTATACGATATTATTATTTTCATAAATTTTAATTAAAAAAAAAAAAATTTTTTTTTTTTTTTGAAAAGCTAAATAAATAAAACTAAATAAATAATCAATATGCAGTGAAATATTGTAATAATGCGACTTCCAGATCAAATTATTTTAAAATGACCTATCCCATCTTATTAATTAATATTTTCTAATTTAAGATATGAGAGAGAAATAAATAAATTACAAAACTAACTATTTATATTTTGTATTTAAATTTTTTTAACCGAAATAATATTGACAATTATGACTGTGTCTATTACAGAGATATTTAAGCTTTAACAAAAAACTGATTCACAAAGATTCCAAAAACTTGAGAATTCACAAGAAAAAAAAAACATTCATTCATAATTTTATTAAAAACAAAAATATGTATATTTATGTAAATTGACCGCTTATTAAAAATAATTGCGGTTTCAATTTTTATGCTGTCTCCGCGAACCTTATGTTAATCATAAATTTATTATTTTTATTTTTTTTTTGCTATGCAATAAAAATAAATTTAGGCAGGCGTATTTTTACACTTGGATACGGAACTTTTTATTTTTGTTGTTTCATTTTTATCATTCATTTGAATCTCGTCTAAAAGCAAAACAAAAATAGTTCATAAATTTTTGAGGTGTGCTTTTTTTCATACATATAATATAATATACAAGATTATGTATCTTAGAAAAAAAAAAGAAAAAAAAAAAAAGACATATAAACTTAAAAAGAAATTGTTTTTTTTTTTTTTTTATAATTTGAAATACATATGGCGACAAGATAGGCGCCAAAAGTTCGTAGTCATGTTTGCAAAACTTATTACTATATACAAAAATATAATAACCTCTCATAATATAATATAAAAAAATAATATTTTGCAATAAAATTTAGTTAATAAACAGATTATAAAAAAAAAAAAAATTATATTTATTTAATTTTAAAATGAGCTATATTTAAAATGAAAACAAAAATATTTCGTCTAAATTCTTACCATATCTGTAAGTATTTAAAATTATTTTTAATACATAATATTGTTTATCTTTGGCTCTTTACCAAAGATCTAATATATAAATTCCTGACCTCTATTGCTAAAATAAATTATTAATTTTCTAATAAAATCAAGGGCACAACATATAGTGTCTTAGAAGTGCTCAGTGTTAGGAGTATGCAAACTAAGTAACAGAAAATCAGAGCGGTTTAACTTCATTTTAGATGAGTTTTTCCTAACTTCATGTACTTAAAGTTAAAAAAAAAAAACTAAAATATTTCAAAGCTAATTCTATGTTTCTTTATTCTATTCGAGTGAAAATAAAAGTGGATTTAATCGAAATAGAAGTTTTGATTTTCGAGGAAAATACGTATTCAAGAATATAACCCAATAGATGCAATTTTCCCGGCATGAAAATTTACTTCCCGCGCAAAGAAAAGCATTTTTAATAAAATTAAAAAAAATACAAAAATTTAAGCTTAAGAAATAATATGTTTTATTTTTAGAAGTACTTTTTTTTTTGTTCCACTACTATACATAAAAATATTTTATGATATGTAGAACAACATCAGAATTTATTTCAAAAAAAGGAAATAATACATAATGCATGTATATATAAACCGATTATATAAATTTAAAATTTAGATTTTTCTTTACCTTTTTTTTTATTTTTTATTGTTGTTTTTAAATTACGATCGGATGTATATTTTTCAAACATCCTAAAATATCAACACCAACATAATTTTTGCTATATAGAGTTTCGTGTTATTTTTTTTTTCTTCTTATTACTAACATAATGTAACTACATAGTAATATATATATTATTTATTATGGATTTTTTTTTATTTTTTAAAAAATAAAGGTAGTTCACTTTTAGGAGGAGGAAGAACATGCATCGTTAAATGCATTCTTTGGCGTTTTAGTAATTTTTTTTTTCTTTATTATTATTTAATTTACATTTGTCGGTTCAAGATATATACATACAAATAGGATGTTGAACTTTTTTCTTTAATTTTTTTTTTTTGTTTTTCAAATAAAATAAAAACAAAAATTTAAAAATGTGAAGAAATTTTAATTATGCATTGAAGAAAGTATGTTCAATGCTCATTTATTGCAGTGAATTCTTAACAACGACATATTTTCATATTACTGCCTAATTTAAAATAAGTTCTGTCAATTTGTTGATATAGAGAGATTATAATTTTGTGAAAAGAAACAAATTTCATGAAATAATACATTTTGAAATTTTAAAAGGATTGAATTATCCTGCCCACATATGAAGTTAAGATATAAACAGCCTCACATATTTAAAAAAAATAAAATATATGTACTTTCAAAAATAACTCAATCCCCACTTAAAATACAAATCACGACCTGTAAGCTGTGTATATGCTACAAATTATTCAGGTTCAAAAAAATGGCGGGAATAAATTTTATTATACAAATTTATTATTATTTAATTTTTTATTTTTTTTTATTAATATCAATGTGTGATGTAATTAATTTCTCTCCCTTGAATATATATATATATATTATTCTTATTCTATAATTACTTATACAACTTTAAAAAATAAAAAAAAAAATTTTTTTAAGTGTAAATTTTTGCACTTCGAACACAAATTGGTTATGTTGTACAATTTGCGGCTGCTGATCCCAAGAAAAAATTTTCTTTCTGTTTTTATTTTCATTTTTTTTTTTTACAACAAGCAATGGTTACAAGAAATGTTAAAAAAAAAAAAAAATTAAGCGAAATTTCATGTTGAATGCATATTATTTTAATAGGTATTCTCTTCTTTTTTTTAATATATATAGGTATATACCTATTTTACATTCATTTCTTTAAAAGTATATATAAAACATTATTCTGTAGGTAATTCGTTGAAAAGATTGCCATTGTAAACTCTAACTTATATATGGTAGTCTATGTGGTAATATTCAGATTTTATTTAAAGAAAGTTTTTCATTTTTAATTTTGATTTAATTTTTTTAATTTTTAATATATAATTTTTATTACAATTATTATAATAAATATTATTATATTATAAATATATATATTATAAATATTATAATATTTTTATAAAAGCTGTAAAGGACTGAATGCTAATCCTTGTAGTGTTTAAATATGGTTTAAATAAATAAATAAAAAATCTGATTTTTCTATATTTATAGAAACTTCGCAGTTACAGCGAATTCACAAATGAACTATTTCTAATAAAAATCTCTTAAAATATATTTAGTAAAGCTATTTGGATTATAATATAATCCTGGATCCTTCAATAATAATAAAAAGTATATAATTAATATTTTCGAGAAAATGGTTTCTTATATATATTAAGTAATATATAACAATATTAAGAATTTTATTAAAAATTCTTTAAATTTTAGTTTTAGCGAAATAGCTGGAAAGAAGAAATTGATAACATTTTGAAACTTTAAGGAAACCGAAAAATAAAAAAACAAAAAAAAAAATTTATTAAGAACTATGAAAAAACTACTTTTTGGGCGAATAAAATATTAAGGTTTAAAAATATTTTTTTTTAATTTTGCGGTATTTTGCATTCCAATGTTACTACCCAAACTATAAATATTAAAACAGCTTAAAAGTTGAAATACCTAACTAATGAGTATAAGACGAAAAATATATATAAATTTATAGTGTCTGTTTGACAGATTTTTAACTGTTATAGTTATATACATATACCTTCAATTTTTTTTTTTTTAGTATGTAAGTAAATTTTTCCTTTTAAATTATTTTTTAAGGTTTTATTCTTGGAACACATTTTATTGCATATTTATACATCAATATCAAAAAAAAAAAAAGAAAAAAAAAGAAGGTGCTAAGCGGATTAAAGATCAATTTTATTTTATTTTATTTTTTTTAAGTTAAAAAAAAAAAAAAAAATTCTTATTATTATTCGTTTGTAGGTACATGTGTATATGAAATGTAAAATTAGGATTTATATTGGAAATATTTTATATTTATGTAGACGTACATTTATGTTCATACACATTGGAGTATTGAAAAAATAACTAGATTTATATTTGATAAAAGCCGGCAAAAAAAAAATCGAACGTTGGAAATAAAAGGGCTACATTACCGATCTGTTGTGGAACATTTTGAATGGTAACCAAAATGTCTGTATAGTAAAAAAAATATATATTTATATATATAAATGTTATTTATATAAAAAAAAATTTTGTTCCCTCAATGGTTAAAAAAAAAAAAAACACCTCAGGAAGAAAAAAGCGCGCGTTAAGATCACATTCCTCAAGTTTGATCAGTTTTTTTTTATATAAAAAGGTATTTTTTTTTTTTTTTAATTTTTATAAATAATCTTTGATTTAACCTACAGATATTTTTTTTTTTACCATTATCCGAATAAAATATAAAATAAATGAATTCTTTTCATTTGAAATTTAGTATTACTTGAGGTTTATTATAAATATATTAAATGTAGAATTTTTAAAAGAATTTCGAATTTAATTCTGGATTTTTTTTTTCCAATAGAAAGGTCCAAACAGCCTTAGAATATCATTGTTAGTATTAGAGTTTTATTGATTTGAGTTTAATGTGTATTCATATAAATTATTATCATTTTTAAGTAAGATTATAACGTAGAGTTTCAAAGATCCAAAGCTGAATACGAATTGAATTATGATTATATATTTAATTTAAGAACGAACAATCGAATAGATTTTGTCAAATTAAATTTTTTCTACAACGCCAAGTAGTAAAATTAGTAGTTGGATGTCTATAAAATATTCAAAAAATTAGTTGTTTAACTTAACATTCCTTCAAACTAGTTCGATAAATCGTTATAATCTCTGAAATAAAAGAAGCAGTTGAAAATAACGAACGATAATAAGAAAAAATTTTACAGAAGTATAAAAAAAAAAAATTATCATTCCTTTTTTCATTTCTTCGTCTGTCAGAAACTGCTAATGATCACGTTTTTTATACATTTAAAATTTTTAATCTTAAAGAGGCTCATAAAAACTAAGCAAAAAAAAAAATTAAAAAAAAAAGAAGGTGGACGTAATTATCTTGAAATATATGGTATTTAAGGAAATTGTTTATTTCATAAAAGCATAAATACTAATCAGCATCTTAAAATTGAGCTGATAAAAAACCAAATTCGTTTAAATAAACTTAGGTAGTTGTTTAATTTTTTTTGTTATAACTAACAGATATTAATTACCTTATCCATCGTTAAGATAATATTCAACTAATATTTTACTCTATTACCAGGATTAAGGAGGAAGTTGAACTAAGAACAATTATTGAAATCTCTTATACTTATAAAGTCATTGTTGGATGTGATAAATTGTAGGCTTTAGGCTTTAGTTATTTACTATTCTATAAATTCCATCTTTAAATAGTTAGTAGTTATGGACAAAAAAAGGAAATTTAAATTAAGTACTAATTGTAGCTAGCTTTTTTAACTGATTGAAATTTTAGATATACCATTATGAAATATCTATATTAATATTTAATTTAAGTAAGGTTTGAATAATAGCAATGTAGAACAGTAAAGTTGCGCACTTAATGATAAGCTAAGCTTTTATTTTTTTCAAGGCCACTACTAAAATTATAGAAATGGAGTTTGGAAGCAAATCTTATTATTAGTATATTTTGTCGGAATTTTATACCACAATATCGAATTAATTTATTAATCACCCAAAAATTTAACACGTTTTTGATGGTGTTAAATTGAGAATCACCATTGACTTTTTTTTTCAATTAATTTATAATGTTTACATGTCTTTTATATATAAACTGTTTTTTTTATTCTGAAAGGTTGAGGATCTATAAATATTCTTTTTAATTAATATGGACAACAGGAACACAAAAAAGAAATATGCATGATGGCGTTATTATAATGATATTTAAAAAAAATAAAATAAAAAAACCAAATGGAATTTTTGTTAATTAAGAGGATCAAGGAAGAAGTACATATATTTTATGTGTATTTGATTTTTATTAAAAAAAAAAAGAAACTAATGTTCTTTAAGTATGGTAGTTAAAATAAAGTTGAGTTCTTTTTAAGTAGAACTTTGAAAACAAAACAAATATTATTTTTAATATGAAAAATTTTGTTCACAAATTTATTTTGAGCAAGCCATTTGTTCTTATATAATCTTATAATATAGTTGCAGGAAAAAAGAGAGCCTAATTCATTTTTAAAAAAGATTAATTCTTGAATATAAACAAGGTCAAATGCATGAAGTTTGTATATAAGTTTAGAAAGTTTTCGTCAAAAATTATTTTATTAAAGCTTGTAACACACTTCATTTAAATACATAAAGTCTTTATTTATGGCGAAATATCTTGTTTAATTATAGTGTCTTTGACTCTACTACACATTTCAAAGTATATATTTAAATTAAAATCTATAGTTTAACCACCTGGCACATGTTTTCTAAATATAATTATCTCGAAATTATATCAATGACTGGACAAGAAAAGAATTAAAACATAAAATAAATAAAAAAAATATTATTATTATTATAATTGACATCATTCTGTTTCAAATAAAATTAATGAACCTAGAGTCAATTTAAACTTTAAATATATAACCGTTTGTTGCTAATTTTTCATTTGTCATTCTAATTCACAAAATAAAAAAAATAATAATCTTTGAAAACTTAAATAAATAATAAATTACAAGCAATAAAATTAAAACCAAAAAAAAAAAAAATAAATAAATTATTAAGTACAATAAAAGTAATAAAGATTTAAGTTTATTATTAATTAAAATGTGGTTATTAGAAAAATTATGGTTGCATCAACAAAGTTAAAAATGATTTCGAGCAAACTATAAATTTTATAAAATAAATATTCAAGGTGATTATTTTATAGAAAATATTTATATTATGAATTTATTTATTATAATTTATGTTGTAAAGATATTGATGTCGCATTGCATATATGAAAAAATTAATGCAATGGTACGCATACGAATGGAATGGCATACAATTTGTAAATTTAGATACTACAACATAAAAATTTTTAATTCATAATCTAAGTTTTATTAAGAATAATTATAAATATAAATTCGAAAACGAACTTTGATAATGATTTTGATAGTGTTTTTGTTTGTTATAGAAGTTTAAATAATAGTCTGAGCTTGAATATATTTCATGCACAGAATTGGAGTCACTAACCCTAAGGTGTAAATTAAATTCCGTATTGGCTAAAATTGTATTCTAAATAACGTTCAATTTCTTCTCGAGATAGACAGCTTGCGCATAAAAAAAAAATTTTATAAATAAATTTATACTCTTGTATAAAAAAGCTTAAAATTTATAAAAATTCAAAAGTATATTATAAATTAAAGTATATTTTTCTTGTGCTTAGATTGTTTATTTTATATATTTTATAAGCAAATAAAAATTATTAGGTACTTAAAGTTTATCGTAAATATTACATTTATTTAATAATATTTAATTATGAAATCAACAGAACAATAATAAAAATGAATTTATCTTGAAAAAAAAAAAAAAAATTATGATTATTTTTCTTTATATGTACCTCTACATATATGTATAATATATATATTTTTTTTTTAATATTATAATATTAAAAATAGAAAGTGTAATAAAAAATTAAATTTATGAATGAATATTAAATTAAAAATGTACACACTTTGAATTTAAAAAAAAAAACCATAATAATTTTTAATGTTTTTAAAATTACTAGTTGCATATTTACATATACATACATATACCTACATTTTGTATATATATTCATAAATAGTATTTTATAGTAAGTTAAGTAGTTTGGATATATTTTAAAACAAGTATTCTCTAGTAGTAAATTAAAAAAAAAAAAATTAAAATAAATATAAATAAATTTATATAAATTGAATGAAAATTTATGTAAACATCATATTACATTGTTGTTTAATTAGCTACATTTATAGTTTTTTTTTACACAGAAAGCTGAAAAAACGCGCGTAAAAATAAAGTGAAAAAAAAACAAGGCAAAATAATCTTACATAAAAACGGATACAATTGCCTTTTTTTTTCTCTTCAATATATGAAAGGCTTGCATTTAAACTATAAATTATTATTGCAATTTTATAGAGTGTTTATAAAAAAAAAAAATATATATATTTAAATATATATGTACGTGTATATAAAATTTATTTCAAGACCATTAGAACACGTGTTCGTAATTTGCATAACGAATTATTTAACATAACTTTCATTAATTTCAATATTTACCCTTTTTGACTTGTTAGTACATATATTAAAAGTATAAGTATATGATATTAAAAATTTAAAAGTGGCAGTAATATGCGTTTTAAAATATTTCCGATTTCAATTAAAAAAACTATACTAGTACTAATTAACTATTTTTTTTTTATAGATTCTCATAATATTATTAGAAATTTAAATCTGAATAGTATAGTATTTGTAGAAAGTTATGCCTTCATAGAATAAATTTTGGTATATAGAAAAAAGTTTGAATTAGAAAATTTGTGCATCGAAACGGCAAGTTAGAGACCTTGTAAGCTTATAAATACTTTGAAAATGCACATGTTAGTCATATTTTTATGCCTCTCAATTATGGAATATTTTTTTTTTTTATTATTTTATTTTCGGGTGCAAAATATTATATATAGTACTACATACATACATAAAAAAATGCATTATATTAATGTAAAACATTTTAACATTATTATTCACGAAATGTATCCATCCTGTCTGGTATTGAGTATGATCTTACATTAAAATTGAAACAGTATTTAAATTTTTTTTTTATTTTTTTTTTATAAATTTATGTACATACGTGCGGTTGCTATATATATTTTAAATGCACCAAAAAAGTTGTAATTATCGCATTCAAGTGCATTGACTTTATTCGCGTATTTTCTAATAGTTGGCTTATATTTTATGCAATGCACTTTTTACATTATTGCAGAAAAATATTTAATGCATACTTATATTGCATAAAATTTCTTTAAGTTTTATTTTATTTTTTCTTTTTGAACACATAATTCTAGGGCTGTGCACTTATTTGTTGCAATTTAAGTGCATTTTGATATTAAAAAAAATCCATAAAAATTAAGAGGATTGTAAATAAGGGCACCCAAATGTTTCCGTCAAATTATATTACCAAAGCCAGATATGGATTTTGCATTGCTACAGTACATACACACTTTAGATTTTAAATAGTTTAAAAAAGATTTTTAAGCATAATCATCAAACATTGTTGAATTAAAAAGTCAATAAATTATAAATTTATAATTATTGGCGATTGAATTTTCAGGGAAAACAAATATGCTAAAATTAGGAAGCTTAGCTTTTTCGTAATTTCAAGTTCTTCCTTTCCAACTTGCATAAATATAGGTGAAATTTTAAACAAGAATTTTGACTTTTATATCGTAACAACAATGCTATATTTAGTTTCGAATAAGAATATGATTGTATATACATATATTTTATTTCTGAGTTTTTAAACGAAAAAAAAAAAAAGAAAAAATCCGCAAATAATAATCAAGTGTGAATCTTAAAATTTATTAAGCACTATGTATATATTTTTTTAGTTTTGGTATGAGATTATTTTAGGATTAATACATATGTGATGATTGTTAAACGCAGAACTAAGATAATATAGTATAATAAATAAAAATGAAATAAAAATGTGTAATTTTTGGTGGCATTTTAAATGGTTTTTAAGACGCTTTTAAAAACAAAAAATTATAGACAAAAAATGAGGTGCTATAATATATATAGCCTAACGCGTATTAAGATCAAAATGTGAACCTAAGTATTACATTCATAATTTATGTCTATACCTAGTTGTTTAAAATTTCTTTTATGTCAATATTATTAGGGTGCAGTTATACCAGTCACAAAATCTAATAAAATATTAAATTGTTGACTGAATATAAATTGCGAGATCAGATATTTCAGAGAAATATAGAAACAGAAAGAAAGAAATAAAGACAAAATTCAAAATTAAAACACTTAATAAAACTTTTCACAGAATACAGTTTTGTTTCTAGATATACTATCAGATTTGAACTCTTCACATATAATTATTGCATTAAATAAAAAAAAAAATTGATGCAACATTATTTTTTATTTTAAGAAATTTTCTTATTTCTTTATTATTATTTTTTTTTCGATTATAATGATATTCTTTAATTGCGCAATTTCCATATAATTTTGAATTGGTTCAACTGTGTCTGTCGATTCTTTTTAAAGTTATATATTTTGTATATTTTGACCAAAATAAATAATTACAAAAAAAAAAAAAAAACAGAAAGAACTAAATTTTTAATACAGAGTTTCCCAAAAATTTATTTCCTTCACTTTCATTTTAAAATTTATTAATTTGATGAAATTTTAAATTATTTGTATATCAAAAAAGAAATTTTAATGTCTTGTTTTTGGCGCAAAGGAATTTATTTTGTTTTTTTTTTTTTTGTTGTTCATTCAATTAATAATTGCATAAATAAATATTTAATTTTAAATGCAAGCATATGAATTTTTGAAATTTTCATGAAAGAAAAATATCTACACTTTATGGTAATAATATATATTTTGAGAATGAAATTAATTGTTTAATTTTGAAATGAGGAAAGAAAAAGTAAAAACGTTGGTTGTTTAATTTCGGAAATATGGCAAATAAATATTATGAAAAAAAAATATACATATATGTAAAAAATATGTATCATATATAAATTATATTTTTTTTGCTTTCAAAATAAGGGTAATAATATTGTAAATATGTTTAATTTTAATTTTTAATATGATTATAAAGTTTCCGCAAATATCTTCCACAAGCAAACAAAAAAAAACTGCGAGTTCCTTCTTTTATTAAAAATATAATTTTGATAAAGTACTTAAGAAGTATTTTTATAGTAGAATAAAGTAGTACACTGTCATGATGTAGAGGTATTGCCATTCCCACCTCGGACTAGAATTTGTTTAAATTTTTTCATTTGCTTACTTGAATTGAGTGTTTGTGTTGTTCTTAGAGTTATACTTTTTCAATATTACATGAAAAAGTTAATTTAATAAATAAAAGACTCATACAATGATTTACATATATATGTAATGTCATGCATGGTTAGTGTAACTCCCGAGGTCGAGTTACTTAATATCAAACTTTTGGACATTAAGCTTCAATTTGATCTTTATTAGCTTTAACATTTTTTTTAATAATTTTCTATAACTTTCCTATTTATTGGCTAAATTATTTTATTATTTCACTTTCTCTATATATTCAAAAGATTCAACTTAAAATATGATGAAAATAGTATGATGTTGACAAATAACAATAAATAATAATTTAAAATTAAATTGCTTCATTGAAAGCAAAATTAAAATGAATAATAATAATAAATTTCATTAAATAGTTTTTATATAAAATAAAATTAGGTTCTTTTTTTAGAAAGATTTATTAAAATATTTTGAACGTTGTTAGATGATGCAAAATGATGATTGATTTATTTCAAATTGTCATTTTCTCAATTTATAACTAAACAGGAATTGTAATTTATCAAATTTTATTTAAACTATTGAAGACAACATAATATAGAGCAGAATATATAAATTTTCTTAAAAACCATTGCAATAATATTGTTCAAAAATTTCAAATGTCATCAATATTGCAAAAACATTTAATTATACTTTTTAAAGACTTTAGGAAGATACTCAAACATTACATAATCTCTTAAGATTCGGAATTAGAATGGAATATTATTCGCATAAGATTGCAATAACTGTAGTACATTTGTCAAGCTCAGTTGTAGGTGGTGGTTTATTTTGCTTATAACCTCTTAATATTAAATCACTATATAAAAACAGAAAAATTGAAATAAAATTTTGTGAAACATTTTTAAGGGCTATTTTTATTGCAATACATATGAGAAAATTTTCTATTTCAAGCATGTTGATGTCGCAGACAGTTTGGATATTTTTAAAAATAAAAATAAAAAAAATGTTGTCCAGAAATTGTATAATAATAATAATAAAAAAGAAAAATATAGAAACATATTATATATGTCTACATTAATGTATGTAGATCAAACATATATTTGATATATCATGATGATGATGACTTAATGAATTTTAACAACATAAATTTTATACAAAATTTAAATTCGGAGTATACATAATTCGGATGACAAAAATAAAAATAAAACCAAAAAAAAAAAAATTACACAATAATAATATATTGAATTGAATTTTTGTTCTTAATTTTTATAAAAATTTTTAGTTTTATTATTTTTTTATATAAAAACAAACATGTTAGTTTGTTGTTTTTTTTTTTTTTTTTTTTTCTTTCTTTAACAACATTTTAAATTTGATTTGCTAGACGATTTGACTCCCAAATAAGATAAATTGCAATTGTATTTTATATATATACGTATATATTTTTATTTTGTTTTTGTTTCGGTGTATATATTTTTCTATAAATATCTATTTGAAATAGATTTTTTTAGATAGTAGTATTATACCTACAATATATATTATTATTATTATTTTTTTTTTTTATAGTGAAGAAGACATTTGTATCTGTTTTTAAAATTTATTGAAAAATATAAACTAGATAATAAAAAAAAAAAAAAAAATAAATAAAGACTTGAATTAAATTCATTTTGCGTCATATAAGTTGTTTCTCTATTTTAATTTTTTATTTTTTTGTAATTTTTTTTTTCTTTTATATAATTTTTAAATTAGTTTTTCTTTTGAAGTTTTACCTACGCAAATATAAATTAAATAAAAAAAAATGCTTCTAATTCAAATTAAAAAAAGTAAGAAAAAAAAAGAAATAATTTGAATACAATTTAGTATCAAAACTAACAATTTCCAAATTTTTTTTTTTCAATAAAGTAAGTACAAAACATGGTTAGTTAGTATTTTTAATATGATTCTAATAATATTAAATGTGAACACCGTGTTGAATAACATTAGGCAGAAAGAGATACCTATCATATACCTAGTAAATTAATTATAATTATATATTCAATCAAGGCTGCAAAAACATGCGTATATGTTTTTTTATTCGACCAAACGATCGGTTTTCTTATAACTCTTCAAGAATTTTAAAATAAACACTAACTTAAGTTAGTTAGAATTAATTCAAGAGTAAATGTTTTTATTTCATTTCCTCATAATTTAAAATTTCATGGAATTAAAATTACTATTTAGTTGCTGACATAATTCATATATTTCCCTCTGTCTTCATCTTAGACTTAGAAATAATTAGTATCTTTTTATATTTGATGTTGCGCGGTTTTGAAATTTTATCCTCACATTATTAAATGAATAAGTCAGTCGTACACACATTTGTTTTGCGCTATATGCGATAACAAATAATAATAAAATTTCAATAATAAAGCTATAAGGTAAAAGCGCGTGGCAATAACAAGACCTTAATTAATCAAATTACTTAAATTTTTTTTTATTTATTTTTTTTTTATATTATTAAAATTCAAAATGAATATCACCCAAAAAAAAAAATAATAATAATTTTGTGGGCATTCAAGTTAAAAAAACTAAGAAATTTCACTTTATTTTAAAAATAAACGAAAATGAGACATTATAGATATCTATACTGATATGGTATATGTACTGATATATATTCTATGTATAGCTTACAAGACATACAGTTCAGGTAGGGAAATAATGCAAATTTAAAAAAATTTATAAGTTGGTACTAGTTAAACCAGATAATATTAAATTGAAAGCCATCATGATACTTTTATTAAAAATTCTAGGATTTAAAATACAAATTTTATCGAAATGAAAGTTGTTTTCTGATTATATTTGCGGAAATATACTTTAACATGTTTTAGTTTCCGTTTTTACTAAATTGATTTTTCAATCAAAAAATTTAGCTAAACGAAACATAATCCTGTTTTGTCAATCGAATTTTTTGCTATCAACAACAACATCCCATCAAACAAGGTTAAATTTTTCAATTTATTTGCATTATTTCGACGTCGCATTTTGCATTTTTTTTTGCAAGAATCAGAGACTAGACGGTAAAAAAATTAAATTTCATCAAGTTTGATAAATTTTGATTTGCACGTGTAAAATTTGCAAAAAATAAAATAAAAATAATAAAATAATAAAAAAGCTTATAAAAAACTGTCTGGCTAACATTCAATCGAAATTATTTATATAAAAAAAAAAAAAAAATACTATAAAATTACGAAGAGAGTGTTTTGTTTTCTTCTTATTATTTTTTTTTTTACTTTTAGATTTATTTTTAAGATTTTCTTCTTTTTTTTTTTTCAGGAAATATGATGCATTTTATTTTTATATTTATAATTGATTCAAGCAAATTACTTTTATTTATTATTCAAGAATTTACGTTTTATTAGATATTTTTATATTATTTATGTAAATAAATATAATATACCTATAGGTATATTTTAATTTTTAATAATATGCAAAAATATTTTATTTGTTTTTTTCTAAATGTCAAATGATTCATATAATATACATATATGTTGTTGTTTCTGAAGTTTATACAGACTATATAGGAAAAAAAATAAAATTGAAGAAAATAATTTTTTGAAAATATCTGAATTCCCGATATAATAATGTCAATGCATAAAATTTTTATTTTCATTCAATTTCAAAAATTCAAATTCATATAAGTAAGTATAGAAGATGTGTAAAGAAACATTAAAAAAAAAAAAAAATTATTTTTATTTTTAAATATTTAAAAAAGAAACCAACAACAAATAGAATTTGAAGCTCAGAATAAGAAAAAAAAAAAAAAAAAACCAAGCGAAAAAAAATAAAAATTCTAATTTTATCTAAATTGCACGATTAAATATTCCCATCTCGTGATTTGACATCATCACCGTCACATTTTTACCGTATTTATATTTTAAAAATTTTATACTTTATTTTTTTTTTATTTTATTTTATTTGTTTTTTTTTTTTAATAATATTATGTAGGTATTATGTACATTCATATAAATATATACATTATTATATATTGCAAATTATACAAATTAAAAATTTAATTTTAATATTTTATTTAAAAAAAAAAAAAAAGAAGAAAATAATAATAAAAGAAAAAAAAAACATTCAAAATAGAGGTAAGATATTTTTACTCAACTTGAATATTATAATTTTATTATTATTTTTATTTAATTTTATTTTTTTTTTTTATAAATTTTCTATATAAATATAATTAATACTATTTTATAATAAACAAATATAACACTTTGTTAATAAAAATAATATCTATAGAAGAGAGAAGAAAAAAAAAATTATAGCAATCAAGCGGAAAATTATTATTGACGCAATATTTTTGACGACAACCGATGTCGTCGTGGTCAAGGTTTAATTATTTCGCGTCGAATACTATGTGGAAATTAAGTTACATTATAGTTATATGCATTTTCACATAATTATAATTATTTCTCCTCAGATATTTACACATTAGATATAATTAAAAATTTTGTATAAAAACTCTAAATTTGAAGACAGATGCGTAATTCTAAAAATTTTATCAAAGAATTTAATTAAAATTTTAATTACAGCAACAACCTAATTATACCACTTAATTATAGAAACAAACTATAAGACCAATCAGAATAAGCGATAAAAGTACAATTTTTAATTAATAAAAATTGATTAAAAATCGATTAAAAAAAATAAAATTGGACAATCAATTTGAATTTAATATATTTTATTATATAATAATTCACAAAATATTACAAAGTATTAGCAAGTATTAGAAAAATCTTGCTTGTTGTTATCTAACATTCCTTTAATAATTTTCAAATAAAAATGTTTAATTTATATAAAATACAAAATTGCATTTGAAAACTGACTAGATTTAGTGAAAATACAATTAATATTTTCATGGATCGAAACTTTGTGAATAATGAATGAATATAATTCAATGTGCCACCCTGTTTCATATTATTCCAAAACTGATTATATGGCATGTACCGCCAAACATTGTATTATTATTCAATATTATTATTTTCAATCGATAACTCATAAATATACCTATACATAATATCAGCTTTATTCGAATCTATTGATTTTGTTTTTATAAGTATTATGTCAATATTAATCAAAAATTTATCAAAGAAAATATAAAAACTATTTGTGTGTATAGTACATTTATAATTCAAAATAAAGAGCTTATAAAAAGAAGATATTAGTTATATATTTTATTCTTATGTTCTTCAAAAAATAAAAAAAAATAAAATAAAAAAAAATAAAAATATGATATTAAACTCAATGTAGGTGATTCGAGGTTAAATAAACTTGATATTTACCTTCATAATATTCAAGAACTGATTTTTAATTTAATATACATATATTTTCTGTGATATCTTAAAAGAAAATTATGAATGATGTGAAAAAGATAACAATCAAGGTGAAATAATTTGATACTCTTGTAAACGGTGAAAAGTTTTTTAAAAAAAATTTAGCAAAATTTATTCGAAAGTATTGATGAAAAAAAAGCAGTAAGTAAGCTACGAAAATATTTTCAAAACTTAAAAAATAGAAACTTCAAACCGGGATCTAAGCTTATTAAATTATTTAGCAGTATATGCATAGTTTTGTCCTAATAAGGATGTGAAATATAGAATTTTGATTTTTAAAAAGTTTATAAAATATTTATTTATAAACATTGAACATAATACTTTATTCTACATTTTATCTGATAACTATATGAATTAAAGTTTTTTGTAGTTCACAATTGATTGCATTTATATTGGGTTTGAATGGCTTTGATTCAGATTAAATTGACATTTTAATATCTTTATATCTACTTTTTTTTTTTTAAATTCAATTGAAAATAATAAAAAATAATATAATGAACATAACATCTATAATATGCATTTTATTAATTTTTTATATATTTTGCGTTGTTGTATAAAAAAACAGCAGATATTAAGATATTATATTTATATGAAAGAATAAAGAATTATGACAATTTAAAAAAAAAAAAAAATAAAAAAAAATCAAAACATAAAAATTAATAATCCTTTTTTATGAAATTTTATATTTTTATAATTTTCGCATTTTCGTTTTTGTCATTGGTACTGCGCTAAGTCAGTGTAGAATCGTTTTCCTCTGATATTATTCTTTTTGAACAATTTTCATAATATAATTTAAATTGTGTTGTTGTATTATAATATTTCAGTGAACTATAAGAATACGGTCTCATCGAAATAGTAAATTATATAATTTTTAAGCATCTAATAACGAAACCACATAAAATAGGCATTTAATTACTGCCAAATTATTTCTAATGTATAATTTTTATAATTAAAATCGAAATATTTGATGAGTACGCCCCTCTTGATAATTATGATCTTTATAGGATAATTTATTTAATTGTTTTATTATTAAATATATATGCATTGTAGAGCCGCGCAGTACATTCTTACATAAAATATCCGTTTACTTAAATGACTAATTTTTATATCGATTATGTTGAATATCAAGTTTAATAAAAACTTTTATCTCTATACATACATATAAAGATATAAATATGTCAACAAATAGTTTTATAGTATAATACCAAGTAAAGGGAAATTATAAGAAATTTGATATTTATTGCTTTATTAAAATACTGATCTACAGATTTTTTATTTTTTAACAAGTATAGAATTTATAAAATTATTTTATTCTCTATAAAATATGCAAAGTCCATTATTATTTAATATTTAAAAAAAAAAAAAAAAATTAATAAAATAAAAACCAAGACAATTAGATTGCAATAGAATCGTCTGTACGTATAGTGTCAATAAGTTCAATCGTCAAAGCATTTTGGCAAAATATCGAAAATTGATTCTTGCATTCTTGTATATTATACATAAACACAGTATCATTTTGCTTTTGCTATTTATTTTTCGATATAATATATATTACGAAAAGAAATAAAAACCATAATTTTGAAGTAGAGTAACTTTCGCTTCTATTCGTTTGCTAATATTGTATTTTGATAGTAATTGAAATATTTGGAGTCAATAGATTGGCGGCTAAATGAGTATTACCAGTCATACTCACAAGTAATTTATTTTAACTAAAAAAAAAGTATAAATTCCCAAGTAAAATTTTACTATAATTCATAGGTTTTATTACTAATAACTATGCAAGTCTAAATCAATTTCCAAGATTATTCAGAGATAATTCTTTTCTATGAAAATATATTAAATAAGTATATAATATTGCAATAAAAATTTTTAAATGAATGATACTCAAGATTACACACAAAAAAAAAAAAAATAAATAAAATAAACATAAATATTTCTCTCATAAGTTTTTTGAATTTTTAATTGAAATCATATGTGACCAAAGTCTGGATACATTTAATTGGCGGCTAAAAATGTAAAATATTTCATTCAAAAGAGAAGTACATTTTTTATACCTATATTATATTTTTACATTTATTTTTCAAATTTTTATTAGTATGCTTTTAGTGCTTAGGCGTAAAACGTGAATATATTTTTTTTTTCCTGCTATGTAGGTGAATTAAAAACAAATAAATTGAATCAGTAATGAAAATTTTTACATCATATTTATAGAAATTATATGTATTCATTATTTTATTTTATTTTTATTTTTTTTTATTTGAGTTAAAGGAAGATCGTTCACCTTATTTCTTAAAACCGCCAATATTCTCGACTATATATATTTATAGAAAAATGTTTTTATTTCGCATATTTTAAGTAAATTTTTACATACAAAAGTGCAAACAGAGTCGCCAAAACTTTTGGGACGCAAAAAAAAAAAAAAAATTAAAATAAAAATAAAATTTAATCATAAAGAGCTCACAAATTTTATATAAAATTCTCTTAAGATTTACAAAACAAAAAAAATATATATCTGTTGTAATAAAAAATATAGAAAAATTATTTTTAATAAACTCTTTAATAAACTTATATCTATGCTATAAAAATATAGAATTTAATACGAGTATTTGATTTTATTAAACATCCGACACTTCAGATGACATTACAATTGTAATGTTCGGCAATTAATTGTTGCTAATTAAACAGAAAAAATTATCGATATTGTAGTAAGTTCATATACCACAATATAACGATTTTTTGAAATTTTATTAATTTATTTATTGATCTTTGGATTCAAAACAGAAATTAACTAATCCATTACAGAACTACAGATGCCGGTTACTATTAGAGGAACACAAAAAAAAAAAAATATAAGCAAAAAAATTCTTAATCAGTTTCAATATTTGTAGATTTTTTTTTTTTGTAATATAAGAATAATCGCCTCAACAAGATGTTTTGGAACTATTAAGGAAATTTGAAAATTTAAAATTTTTGGAATTAAATACAATATAAAGTCATTTTCCCATCATTAAGAATACACATTTTAAGCATAATCATTGTTTTTAAAGTTCTCGTCTCGTGTTACTGTCATAAAATAATACTGATTTAAAATCTATCTAATATAGATAATATATTAACAGGAGTGCAAACATTTTCAATATTAGAACTAAGAATAATATTTTCAACAGAATTTTTAAATGTTTATCATCATAAAAAAAAGAACTATAGTACAAATGTACATTATATTTATATACATTATATACACATAATATTGTATTTTAAAACGACTGTATATTACATAGAAAAAAATATTCAATAATTTTATGAAAATAAAAAAAATCATTTTAAATAATATATTAACTTTATAGAATACAAATGACCAAACTGTTAAAAATTGCAAATAACAAAAAAAAAAATAAATAAATAAATAAATAGTTTGATTTTTTCATTCAAAAAAATAAAATAAAATAAAAAAATTGAGTAGGGTAATTTAGAAACAATTTATTTTTATGAAAAATACTTATTTTTATTGATTTAACATTTCAATCAAACTCAAATGTTTATTGAAGATGAGCCAAAAATGTATTTCTATACTAATTTCAAAAATATATGCGTTTTATAAATATACATAAATTGATTATATTGTATATATATGTAGAGTTGAAAAAAAAAAATTCTTGAATTTTTTTTTTTTCCATATGCACATCTGTAAAATAAATAAAAATATTGAGGTTAAAGCATCCCACTGGCTCTGTCAAAGCTATTCATTTTTCTTTTTTGATTAAAAAAAAAAAAAAAATTGTTTCTTTTCTTTTTTTTTTAAATATTATTTTAAAAATGTTGGAATTTGGAATTGATATAAATGTTGTAGGCCTAAAATATATGACGGATTCACAATTAGTTATTGAATGCGGAAGATTTTTTATTTTATTTTTTTTTTCTTGTTAAATTCAGTTTTTTAACTTATAAATATCTTTTATGATTTAGGTTTGAAGGCATTAAATTTATTTAGGTACATTTTCTTTGATTAATTAATACCTACTCTTACTAAGCTTTATGGTCTGTATTTTGCTGCCTAAGATAATATCACTTTTGACAATATTATATCCTAGATACCGAAAATATCTAATATAAGAATTAACTAAAACTAGTTAGTATGATATCTGCATAGGGGATGAAAAAGTTTTTCTATCATAATTTGCATTGCATTTTATAATTATATATAGTGTGTATATATAATAGTAGGTATCTTTGGAATTATAAACAAGAATTTAAAATGTGTGATATTTTTTATGGAAATAGATAATAATAATAAAATATAACTCTCTAAAAATATAAACCACCCAAAAATTTTACATTTCATTGAATCAGAAAAGATTATCTTTCAAAAAGGCACGTATTAAAATATTTTTTATTATGAATGAGATATTTATTTTTGTTTTTTTTTTTTTTTTTGTGTACTTTATGAATGAATTTTAAGTCTTTCTTATAATTTTTTTTTTAATTTTCTAGAAATTCATTTATGCGTTACATTAAAAAAAAAATATATATATAAAACGTGATTATATCTCTGATCTCACCTGCTGTTTTGCCTTTGTCTCCTTCAAATTTTTTCATTTTTTTTTTATGTTATTATAATGCTTTCGGAATTTTTGTATTTAAAGGACATTAAATAAAAATAGAAACATATTAATAACAAAAGTATAAGGAAATAGACTCTATGACTATAAAGAAAAATATTAAAAGTGTAAACTATATATATATTTTTTTTGTATTTGCAACAATAACGTATTATTTTCAGAAATGTGTTAAATATTTACTATAATGCTAAAAATTAATTGAAAAAATGCTATTAACATAAATACTTTCAAATCAATTAAAATTCCATTCTTTTCTTTTTAGATAATTCATAAAATTTTCAAATTCTTCTATATTTTCAACTTAAAAGTTTAAGATTAGTTAAACACGATCTTCATAGGATTTCACTTTTAAAGCATATTAGTTTGATGTTATAAAATAATATTCGTGGTACTATACTAATTTCGAACATTAGGAATATTGTTCAAATTCAGATTATAAAAACTTTCTATGAATGAGTTTTTAATAATTCTTACTTAACATTAACATATAAATCCCTACAATTACTGCAAAATATATAAAAAAATACATTCAGAAACACTTAATTCAAGTAGATAAAATGAAAAATTAACAATATTTTCAGTCCGATGTGGGAATCGAACCCACGATCGAACATATGGCGTAGGAGAAGGGCAATACAACTACACCATGACGGTCCTTGGACTTTATTTAATTTTTTTCCCCCCAAAAGTCGCGCCTAAAAAGCGAATATCTAAATTATTAGCTACGTAGGCATAATTTTATCCTAGAACTCTTTTTCGTTGAAATTCAATATCAATATTTTCACATGAATGAAAATGAGAATAAGTATATATTTGAGAGAAGTGTATATCACACAGTTCGGGAAAAGGATTAATTAAACTGAATATAGACGAAAAAAAAAGAAAATTATATTGCAAAACAACAATGTTATTAAAATAAAATATACCTATCTGTTTGTTTTATTTTTGAGTTTAAAATAAATATTTTTTTTTTAAATTCATTTTGGTTATGTTTTTCACAAAAAAAAAAAAAAAACTGATCTTATTATAAAAATTTTACCAAAATTGTTGTTTTTTGTTTATCTTACATTTTTTGTTTTGGATTTTGTTTATTATTGTTATATTTATTTATAAAAAAAAAGATACATATTTTTATATATATATTTTCAACAGAGAAAATTTCATCAGGTAGACAGTATGACTCCAATGATGGGTAAAAAAAAAAAAAAGAAAAGAAATCGAGAAAAAGATTTTTATGGTATTTCTAAAAATGTGAAATTATTTTATTTATTTTTCTTCATTTATTTTTATTTTATTTTTATTTTATTTTTATTTTGTTTCTTTTTTTTTTTTGATGAAGAAAAGAATTTAAAGAATTTTATTTAATTTAATTTTAATTTTATTTTTTTTTAATTGAATAAAAAAATTATTATTAATGTAAAATAAATTTGCTTTAATATTTCATTTAATTCTGTTATATGCAATTTGTTTCGCATTCTATAATAACGACAATTTTAATTACGACAACACCGATTTTGATGCAATTCAACTAAAAAAATTTTTTATAATATGTAATTGTTGTTATGAGATTTTCCAACATTTATTGCAACTATGAATTTTTTTTAAGATCGTTCAGGTACACAATTTTTTTTTATTTTTTTTTTTTATTAACGAAAATTCCCGTATACCTCTATAATAAATAGAAAAACGAAATTTCCCCATCATCATAGCATAATTATGATTTTTTTTTTAAAGGTAAAAAAAGCTTATAAATATTAATTAAAGTGAGAAGTTGATTCTTCAATTGAAAAAAATCTAATATACAATACTAAATAATTTAGCGGCATGGTCGGCATACTGTACTATTGTACTAATATACATACAATTTTGTACTGTAGCAATGTTACATGTTAATATCTATATAATTTTTCATTTAAGATCGGAATCATTTGGGCAATAAACAAATTTAATAGAATTGTGCATAGGAAAATCGAACTATATAATACTCTCTATATATATAAATTCATAATATATGAAATGATACGAAAATACCCGACGGGAAAAACAAAAAAAAAAATTTTTTTTAGTTAATTATTTTAAATTAAAAAATAATTTAATTAAAAATAACTTTGAAAATGTATTAAAACAAAAATTTTCATAATTAATTAATTTTAAAAAACAAGATAATTAATTAAATCTTATTATATAAAAAATAAAAAAAATAAATTATATATGTTTTTAAACATACCAGCTGGTCGATTGTTTCTTCTTGCGCCATCATCCTCAACCAATAATGGTGAATGACGCCGCGGTTCAGCTATTGTTGTATATTTCGATAATATTAATATTAATGTAATTAATGTAATATGTAAATATTTTTTAAATAAACTATTTAATAAATTATTATATCCGTGAGCCATATTTTTTACTAAATTTTATTTAAGTGATATTTTTAATATGTATAATATATGTAGATATATATTTTTTGCAAAATAATTATATTTTTATATGAAAAAGTTAGGTACCTATAATTATTTTTAATTTTTTTTTTTTTTACTTTAATAATAAATAATTTTTATTTTTTAACACTTAATTAATTTTAACACAAACATAAAAGAAAAAAAAAAATTTTATTTAAAAAATATATTTTTTTTTTTGTATTTATTTATTTGTTAATTTTTTTTTTAATTTTTTTTTAATTTTGAATTTTTACATAACACTTTTTTAAATATAAAACATATTTTTGTAATTTTAACTTTAAATCTTTTTTTTTATTTTCAATATCTGCAAAAAATTTTATTTTATTCTTTTTAAATTTTTGTTTTAAATTAAGTTAATTTTTTTTAATTGAATTATTTTTTTTTTTGTAAGGAAATTTCTAAATTATTTTTTTCATTGATAAAATAAAATAAAATCGTGTGAAGCAAAATAAACAAAAATATCTAAAAAAAAAGTCACTCAAAAAAGCAAAGCTTACAAAGAGCTTCAAGTTTATTATTATATGAAAGTTTGTTCTTTTTATTTAAAAACTTTTTTTTTTTTGTAATTGTCCGAATAAGAAATAATAATAGTTTTTATTTTAATACCGAAAAACTATAATAATAATAATAATAATAAAAAAAATTAAATCACTCTTAATTCGTTTTTTTTTTTTTACTTATTTAAATTTTCATTCAAAAAAATTAAACGAAAATCTTTTGGCAATATTTTTTTTTTTTTTTGTATTTTTGTCCACCAACTAAACTACACATGGGACCAGTCGTTAAATAAATGAAATTATTTTTTGAAAATCAACAATAATATATAAGCTCCGAGTATCTAGTTTTTTTTTTTATGATGTTTCTCGTTTAAAATTCTCTATTGGGTATCCC
>OZ023273.1:58375067-58463452 GCA_964007475.1 Hybos culiciformis
TTTTGCATTTCATTATGAAAAATTTTTCTGTAAGTATCTAATAAAAAAAATTGTAAAGCTTTATTAAAATATATAAATGTAGCAAATTAAATTGAAACTTTGGTTCATTCAATGCAGAAACTTTCGAGAATATTTAGAAATTATTTTGTTGTTATAAGCTTAAGCTGTAAACCTTTAACTTTAGCTTAGGCACTTGGCTTAATTCAACCCAGAAAAGATTTTTTTTCAAAAAAAATGTTTATTTTAGCAAAAGTGTATTTCTCTTTATTTTTCTTGTATCCAAATAAGGGTAAGCGGGCTAATTTCAAGTTAATTTACCTATAGAGAAATAATCTAAATTTTAAAAGAGTTTTAAATTTTTTTGGCCTTATCAAGTTGTCAGTTCACAATTCTCGAATTTTATTAAAAATCAATCAATTTATTAAAAATCAATCATTGAATAATTGAAAAAGTTGCATGCTCTAAGACTTTTAAGATATATCATCTTCACTTTATATTCTTTATGTGTAAGTACATTTATTATACATAAACATATCCATTATAAAATTAAAAGTTCAGTAGAGTATTATAAAAGCCGGTTAGACATTCAATATTATTAGATTAGCTTAAATTTTTTACTTTACTGCTTAGCTCATGCTATCAATTTATTTATTTGCATGAAAATATAGATTTAATATTTGTTTTTTCATTTTTCTAATATTGAAGCGCATATTTCGGAGAGTTTGTCAATTATAATTTTTTATTTATATCAATTTATCAAATTATGATAAATTTATATAAATCAATAAATAATAATTTTATCATTAGTTTTATTTTAAAATAAATAATGTCATGAATAATGCACATATTTATTGACTTATTTGTTTTTTAAATTAAATTTTATTTAAATAAATTACATTCATGAAAATTTTTTTTTACAATCATTCCCATGTCACAGTATTTATTCAAAAATTTTGTGGAATAGCAAGTTAAATTTTGTTTTTTTTTCCATAAATTTTAAATTTAATATTTCGAAGTGGCGAGATATTTTCAAACTAATTATATCAAGATTTTAGAAAACAATTCTTAGAAGAAGATTTAACATTTAACCAAATGAATCTATCATAATTAATTTGCATAATTTTGATCCGGATTATTTTTATCAAAAACATAAATCTATTTTTGTAACAACCATATAATCTACGTAATATATTACAAAATTAAATTCAAGCATATAAAAAGTGTCATGTCAATACAATAAAACTTCGTAAATGTAGATATTAAAATGTTTTAGGAATCGAAATTTTCACCCCCAATGGAAGTTAGGTTCTTTAGGAGTAATCAATTTTTATTAACTTTGCCTTTCATTGTAGAAAATAAATATAAACTTGTAACTATTTTGAAACAGAAATAAAAATTATTAAAACACACTATTATTTTATATTAACTGATATAATTACATAATAAGGTACTTTTCATGTTTATATCAATTAATTCTTTTAACGGAAATTTTCATATCTTTATTAAGAATTAATAGGTTTTTATTCAAGATATACATTTTTTTTTATAGTATAATACAAAATAAACAACAATTATTTTAAAGATATTATAAATTATAAAAACTTTAATAAATTTTAAATTAGTGTACTGTATAGCAACTGAATTGGATTTAGAATATTATAGACAGCTATAAATTAATTGAATCAAATCTTTATATAATTTTCCTTATCAGTTCTTGACTTGAACAAATGACTTATATAACTTTAATATATATAAATGTAAAATTATGTTCCAACATTTTTCTAATACTTCTTGAGGTGATTTTAGTTCGACGTTTTGAAAATATATTAAGAATTAATTAATTTTAAAAGGAAAAATTCCATCAGAATCGTTTTTTCTTTTTCAATTACTTTCAGTTTTTAAAATTTTTTTTTATATTGTTACAAATTTTGACATAATAATTAAAGTTCAAATTTATTGTTTCAATTTAATATTTATAACTTTGAGTTAGTTAATCATGACTAACAAACACCGCTTTTACAAGCTAAACAGTTTCACAGTAATTTTGCTCTATTTTGCTCTATTACGGAAATTTTTCTTGATGTATAATTGTTATAATCATGAATTACATCATCATCTAGTTATATTAAATTCTAATTATATTTAGTTTTCTCAGTAAACTAATATTTGAATCTAGATAAATTTTTACAATTATTATTGTTATTATTATTATTATTATTATTATATTGTTATTATTGTAATTCATTATATTTTTATTATATTTTAAAAGATTTTTTTTTTTTATAATTGATGAAAAATACATGTTTAAGAGTATAAATATAATAGAACCATATGCCAATTATAATTCTATCATGCAAAGCTAGATCATTATCGTTATATAGATATAGATTGATTTAGAAAAGCTATATACATTCGAAATATATTAGAATGATTTAATTAAAATTTATAAGCGATTTTATATATTTTATGGGCACGAAAAATGTTATAAAGTATGACATGTAAAACAAAAAAAAGTTTTCTCATCACATTCTAAGAAATTTAAGGGTTAAATTAGCTTTAATTAAATCATTCAGAGCAGAGAATAAATATATGTATTAGAAATTATTAGAAAGTTCGATCATACATAATGTACTTATATAATTATTTAACTGATGAAAACTTTCCATCGTCCAGTTATTTAAAATATTAGCTAATTTTTAAATAAATGTACAATTGTGCATAAATTTTAATTTATTTTATTATGATAGTTAGATATTTGTCTATATCAACCAGGGTTCAAATAAATACAATTTGAATAGATTAGTATAAGAATTAGGAAATTTAATCATGCTTTGCCAGAATACTTAAGTTTCATTCTGCTTATTCCCCCTGAACTTGTTCATGTAACACAAACGACAATTCTGATAATCCATTTAACTATCACTAAAGACAAATATTCTTTTCTACAACTATCACTATAAAGACAAAATTTTATATGCAATACAGTTTACTTTCTATATTAAAAAATAATGTGGAACAATTTTGGATAATAACTATTTTAAGATTTGTTTTGTTGTGTCGATTTCATTGCTAAAAACGAATGAAATTATAATAATGTCGTTCAATTCTTAGACAGTTTTAACTTAATTTGAAATATACTTTGATTGGTGGTGACATCAACTTCAATTTATTATATTTAGTTTTCAAAATGGTTATTGCCATATATTTTTTAGTTAATTCTGTGCAATATTTTCATTTGTCAATGTCATTTTGAGACTCTTCCGAAACTAATCTATTTCAAAAGCTTCTCTAGTTTCTTTCTTTTTTTTTCATTTTTCCTACAAAATAGGCAATAAAAAATAAATAATATAAAGAGATAAGTTAATAAATTATTATGTTGTTTTTATAATAATATGTATATAATAAAATATATTATGTGTATAATGTTCATTATATAGATATAGTCACAATATATATAAATGTATGATATTATATGATAAAGTGTCGTTTGTAATTTTCATTCAATAAAATAAAAAAAAAAAAAAATTAAAAATTATTGCTTACAAATTGATTAATTTTTAAACACCTCTTTTTTCGCATATAAAAAATTAAAAATGTGTATAAATTTTTTTTTGCCGCATCGTAAGTTTTTCTTGTTCATAATTTTTAATTTTCATATATATTATGTTTATAATTTATAAACTACCCAATTCATTTTATTTTGTATTTTGTTTTTTTGTTTTTTTTTTCAGTTTTTAGAAAGATATCATTTAAATCCAAATAAGATAAGATTAAAAAACGTACGACCGTTTTTTTTTTATTTTTTTTTTATTTTAAGTTTCTTGTGTTTTATTTTTCAATGAAAGTGTAATAAAAGTTTAATGTTTATTTTTAGAGTTATTTTTTTTTTTTATAATATTTGCTTCGCTTATTCGTTTATTTTAGTTTTTCAACTTACACGGGAAAAAAATATGTACTTATTTTATTGTTTTTGACAAAAAATTTTAAACATGAATTTCTAGAAATTAAATTATAGAGTGATTGAATTAAACATACACATACGAAATACTGAATACAGCTTATACTGTCTAAGAAAATTGTTAATTGAAAGAAATAAAACGGCCACAAACTAGACATCAGTTTTATCTTGAAAGTAAATACAGAGGTTTTTGTAATTCTGTGATTGGTAATTAAAAAGGTTTCATAGTGTGGAAAATAATAGATGCTGTGAAATTGCATTAATGCATTTGAATTATTTATATACCCTTTAGTAGTTATACATTTATTAACTAATTCAGTTGGCCAACTAATATTAGCATTAATCAATAATTAAATAATAATGTATATTAACTAAAAATATAGACAATAAGAAAATAATAGAAATTCGATTTTTAATTAAAACTAATGATTTTTAATTAAAACCAATGAGTTCTGAATTTACCTTATATCACTAGAACAGAAAAAACTTTTTGAGTTTTAACTGCAAAATTATGTAAAATTGAACAGAAAATTTTTTTTTCTGTGTTATTTCTGTTTAATTAAAATTTTTTCGTTGATTTTTCTCGCTAAAAATCAATCAATAAATTTTATTATTTGTTAAATAATATTATATTCTTTTTTCATAATTTTCAGAAGATCGATCATTTATTCAAAAATTAAATTTCCTTTTTTTTTCTATTTTCTTTTTTTAATATGCGTAATTAAAAAGAATAAAATTTTTCATCTTTCTATAATTTTTTTTTATTTATTTTATTCTTATATATAAAATATATTTAGAAAGAAAATTCGAATAAATTATAAAAAAAAAAAACACTTTCAAATAGAAATTTGAAATAAAACAATAATCCACTTTAGCAATTTATTCGCGTTGACAATCTAAATTGAACTAACTTCAGTGTTGTATGACTTTGAGAGTAAAATAAAAATATATAAAAAAAAAAACCAAACAAAAAAAAAAATTTAATAAATTGTGTATAAAAAGATCGTTTTTATATTAAAAAAAAAAGAGATACATGTATCTATAAGATATTTCAATTCAGGGTAATGGTAAAAGTTATTGACAGCAAAAGGAAGAATATTTCTAATTAATTTTTTTGTTATATTTATTTCTTTTGTTGAGGAAATTATTTTTTAAGGAATAAAAGATTTTTTTTGCCATTTCGACTTAAGCATAATAAAAGAAGAAATTTTTTAGTTTCCTTAAAACAAATTGGATCTTGAAACGCCAAACGAAAGTTTAAGAAATTCAATTTTACTCAGATTTTTATATACATTTCTGAGAATCTACAATTGTGATTAATCTAGTACCATTCAGATTTAAAGTTTTATTTTTTTTCGGTATATAATCGGGGAAAAAAACTCTTCACTGTTCAATACTCTTAAGAGGCCCTTATACAGACACTTTTGAAGCTTCGTGTAATTAAATTGCCGAAACATCGCAACAATTCGCTTTAACTAATATTGACATTTTACCTAAATTGCACATCATTAACAAATAAGATAAAAGCAAAAAAAAAAATGTTGTTTAACCAAATTTGATTTTGATTGTCGCTTTTACAGTATATAAGTAATATTATAAAAAATAAAACTGAATAAAAACAGCCTTAAATTGAAAATAAAATTAAATTATTATATACAAAAAATCTAAATTTATAAAAATTTTATTCATTTATTTTTTTTGCAAATACGGTCAATTCATAAATTTATAAAAATTCTCTATAATGCAATTCAGTTGCAAAAAAAAAAATATACCAGGAAAATTTTTTAATAAATGATGGAAATTCATTAATTGAAAATTTCGTGCGTTCCGAAGAATTGAGAAAGAGTATTGGCTATTTTCTTTATTTTAAGAGAGAGCTTTCTCATACACCCTTATATTATATGTATGTGTATAGATATATGTATTTGTTATGTACGATGGTAATTGTGCGCGCAGCTACATGTTTATATATTTTCTCGTACCTATATAATATATATGATTTTTATTTTAAAATAAGATACAAATATCTGTTAATGCATATTTTAAAAGTTAGTTTACCCCTTTAAGGAAAAATTCTCTTTTAAGTTGTTATTCGTAGACTGATAGTCGCTTTATTTATTTTTTGATTATATATTATTAGTTTTTTTATTATTATTTTTTTTTAATAAAAACTTGTCGTTTTTTTTTTGTTCAAGTTAGATTGCAAGCCATTGGGTTCTTTATTTTACTTATTCACAGCTATAAATTTATATTAAAAATAATCATTTTATTGCTGCATTTGATTTGCATATCAAATAATTTATTTCAATATTGTTATATACATTTAATAATAAATTAATTTAACTTTGTGGTTTATTATTCTAAATAAAAAACGTATCTTTAAAAGAACAAATGACTATGCCGGGATCTTCTGGCAAAGTTTGTTATTTTCTGTAAAACCATTGAATTCTTATTCAATGGTAAAGCTTAAATGAAAAATTTTAATTAGAGGGAAAATTTACAGGTTATTTTTTTTAAATTTATTTATTTGAGAAACTTTGTTGATGAAGCTTAGTTTTTGTTTTGCTTTAATTAGTTTAGTTTCTTTTGTAGTTTTAACTTATTACTTGCAATAAATATTTACTTTCAAGAAGATAAATAATAGTAGATTTACAACACATGTTAAGAAAATTTGTTATTACAACGAGTTGTGTATACACAAAAACACATGCACACGAGTCATACTTATATCACGAGAACGTTAGGTCGAGTGATATAATATTGACAAGTGTCGATGTGTTTTTGTGCATATACACAACGAGCTGTATAACAAATATTCTTAACATGTTTTGTATACTGTTTTAATGTGCATGTGAGAGGTAGTTGCAATCAATACAGTTGCAATGCAAAAAATAAACAAAAGTTCAAAATGATGAAAGTAAATAAAATTTACTTAATTAAATAATTACATGTGTATTGACGCATTTACCGAGCTAAATTTGCGATTGTAAATACAACTTACCGATCACATGCACATTAAAATATTTTTCATCTTTCTAAGTAATTTACTCTGAAAATCACAAATTTACAGATCACTAGTTAAAGAATACGTGAAAATAGTATTAATTTATCGCGATCTTAATACTGGAATTTAGTATAATAATAATGTTTGTCAAAATTTTCTTAGACATATAATTATGTACAATAATGTGGTTATTCAAATTTTGGCCATTATATTATGCGTAGCGAAATTCGAACTTTGCCAGATCAAAAAATAAAATAAAAATGCATACTTTCTATATGTATATTCATTATATTGCATGATTTTTGAATGTTTAACTATAACTATACTTTTATATATGTATTATATACAAATAATGTATATTTTTAAATATTTTTATTGTTGTCAAAAAAATGGTTTATAATTAATACGAAAACATTTTTTCGGTCTGACAAGTACATTTAACAAGAAAAAGTTGAATTTACATGTCTTGTATTTTGTGGTTCTTTTACCGCAAAATAATAAATCTAAATAATTTTTTTTTTTCTTTTTTTTTTCAATAAAATATTATATTACCAATTTATTATTTCATTTTATCACTAATAAAATAATATTGGTTAATTAAAATGTATGCTGATATGTTTTAATTTTGTATATGGTTATATCATTATTATTTGTAAGAGCCACCTCAATGGATAATATCGATTCAGAAAATCAAAAAAAATATATAAGAAAAATTATGTTATCTGTGAATCAACATTATATAAATGCTCGTCTATTTTTATATTAAATTATTTTTTTTTTATTTTTAAAAGTATTTTTTACTGTGTTTTCAATTTAATATCGAAATGAAGCAACAGATATTTTATTAATCGCATAAAAAAAAAGCCATCATAATTTTTATGTAATTTGTTGCAATTTTATATATTTATGTTTGACATAAAATTACAATAAGTACCATTAATAAAACATATATAAATTTATTATGCGTGATAAATTAAGTGAAAAGATGTTATAAAGATAAAAGGTTGTGCTTAAAATCTACATTGAACAATAATAATTATATGATTCCTATAATTTGTGATGACTTTGTTAATTTTTTAATTGTTTATTTTGCCAATCCCATTTTTGGACACTTTTGGACTATTATTGGTTTTCAGTTTTCTGTTTTTAAATATTACCTTTTGTAAGCCAACTAAGTACATATACATAGCATGTATTATAGCAGGAATTTAAGCGCGTAGAATACTAAAACTATAGAGATGGAAATTCGCTGATTTAGTTAGCCAATAATAGGCTTAATTTACATTTATTTATGTGTATGCGTATGTAACTCCGATATTAATATTGATTCAATGAATGAATTGAAGTAACTTTTACAAGAATAGATCTTATTTAGCGGCCTAAAGTATTTAACTTATAATTTTGAATTTTGTAATTGAGAATGGAGAGAATTTAATTTCAATCATACTAAGTATTAAAGTTATTAATTTCACAAAAGTTTACACCTAAATTTTTCTTATTGATATAATATATATCTTAAACAAATTTTTTAATTATTCCCATTATTACTTTTATTACTTATTATTACCATTATTGCACTTGTATACATTAATTATGTTATATTGTTTGTTTGTACGCCTCCACTTTATTATTATTTAAAAAAATTAAATTTTGACTACAAACATTACATACGCAAACATTATGTATTAAAATTTGAACTAACAAAATTGCAGTATTTTCATGTTTAGAGTGTATCATATTATAAGTCTCATAAAACTCGGCACACAGTTTTACTGAAACTTAAAACTATTTTAGATATATCTATCTACTTAAAATGAACTTTACTTTTTGGTTATTCAGTTTATGTGTTCTTAAAATTAATATGCTCTAACATTTTTCCAGTAAAATTAATTTCAGTTTCCTAGTGAAATAAATATAAATTTAATACTAGAGATCTACACCACATCTAAAAAAAAAAAAGCAGTGGATTGGTTTTACACCAATTGCAATTTAATGAAAGTGCAAAACATAAGTTTTTATTACTGATAATATTATATTTCAATTTATGTAGTTCAGAAAATTAATTTCCATTATTACAATATTATGGGAATTTAATTTAAAAAATGGAAAATAGATAGTTTTCTTATGAGAAATAAATTAGATTGCATAAAATTGCTAGATAAAATAATATAAAATAGTATAATTATTACTGCTATTATTATATACACACATTAAGTTCTTACAACACATTTGTAAAAATTTCTAAATGACTTGTAACCTTAAATATAATATGTACATATTCCAAATTTAACATTCACATAACGAAAATAACGTTTTACTATATTATAATGTCTAATTCCTTTTATTATATAAAAAACTAATTAATTAAACTATATTAAAGAATGAAAATATGTATAACATATACGTATTGTATTATATTTAATTTTATTATGATTAATAAGTACGTAACTGATAAAAGAAAAAAAAATTATAAGATTAAATGAAATGAAAATACATCGTCCACGTTTAAATCTTTTGTTTTTTGTATGGGTTTGATAAATAATTTCAGGATTCAGAACAATTATTATAGTTGATTTTTTTTTTCACAATAATCGTACATATGTTTATGTATATATAATTGATAATGATAATAAATAACTAATTTCATTTATGTCATAATTAAAAGAGAGTAAAAATATCTAGAAACTAGTGTGATATACATATACGTAATTAAATATTATTTGTAAAATTTATCTATTTGCCATTATAAAAAAAAGGGAGATACAATTTTCATGGTCATTATGGTATTATGGAGGTCCTATCAATTTTATATAACATTGATATCATGGAAAAAATCAACTTTAAGAAAATATAATATGCTTACCTTTACTTTGGTTTTTCCCAGGACGAAAAAACCCAATATTTATTATGATTATAAATTGAATTACTTTTATTGTTTATGTATTTTTACCTGTTAAATTTGTTTTTATTTCAAATTTTCTTAGAATAATAAAAGTATCCAACACAATAAAATGTAGACTTTATGTCTGGTTGCAAGAAAACTTATCAAATCCTTTTTTTCTATAAAAAATTACTTTTTTTTTTCCTTATAAAGTGTACACTTAAATTTGTTAATTTTGAATCAATTATAAAATTTTATGTGTAAAATGACTCTTATAAGGTATTTTTCTCTTGAAAGCAATTCATTTGGAAGTACTAAGCTGGATTACTGTTCAAAATCTTTTATTAAAACACCGTGTCGGCTTCTGTACTTAAGGACAAAGTTATTATATAGTTTATAGTCAGAAAAAATATATCTATGTCAACATTGAAAAGAATGTAATATTAGTTTTATGGGTTCTTTTCCCAATCTATTGATTTCTTATTTTTTCCAAAATTCATATAAAAATATTATGATTCATAATATTTTTCTTAAAAAAAAATTTAATAAAAAATAAATTGTAAATGTTATTTTATAATTATTTTAAGCTGGTTAGAGAAATAAAATCCACTGTTGTAAATAAGTTCCAAGAAATTTTTCACATTCTATATATATTCTCACGTTTTTAATAATGCCTCTTACTTTTTAAATTAGTTTTTTGTCACGTTTTTAAAATCTTTATATGTATATATTTAGGTAATGAATACTGAAACGGACCAAAATTAACTTGGAAAAGTCTGTTAAGGATAAAATACGAAAAAGAAAATTGAAATAATGTCGGTTCAGATAAAAAATATAACTTTCATTTTACCGAAACAACTACATGTTATAATAGTGTGTTCTAAGTCTAAGACATTAAATAATATTTTAATATAAAATTGAAACATTATACTCATTACAAATTAAACTTAATATTATTTTATTTTAAATATTTGTCTTACAAATTAAATTAAATAAATTTTGAATTTAAATTTGATTTGAAATTTAAACAGTAGCCATAGGTATATAGGTATTAAGAAAAAACTTAAGTAGTAATAATAAGTAATAATAAGATCTTAGATTTATGAAAAAATTACAAGTCAATCTTGGATTTTCTTTTAATAACAAGAAAACCTAATTAATTTTATAATCATATTACTCATATTAGAATTATGGTGACATTTTATAAATTAAGATTTAAGTAAATATGTATACCGTACAAGTACATTATGTATTTTCTATTATGAGAAAAACTTATGGTGTTAACAAAAACGTTGAGTCAAATAGAAATTAAATTGTTTAACTTAATTATTTATTCTTAATATTAAATCTTTGAATATAAAAATTATTTTACTTGTTTTAACAAAATAAAATAACTTTGTATGTTATTTTAGGTAATAAATGAAAAATTCCAATTATTTCTAAAATCAAAGAATATTCTAATTAGTTAGCTTTTTTTCCTTTTATTGTTGATAGGGGTTATAATAATTGAAAGGATTATAATTTTATCAAGAATTTGCATTTCGAACATTTTTCCACAATATTTTGTTCTAAAAACTAAAATGAACATCTTTCAAATTTAAGGAATATTTTTAAGAAAATAAAAATCCTTATAAAATATTATCTGAGTACATAATAATATTACTTACGTATGTGTATGGAATAAATTCTTTATGTATTCATAGGTATTTACAGATGAAAATATTTTTAATTTGGAAATTCCCACCATAAACTTTTGATTTTTAAATTTTATTTCATATAGCATAGGTATTTTAAAGTTAATATTAACATTTACAGGTAAAAGATCAGAAAGCCAATTTCATTTTAAAAAAATAAAACGTGAGGTATGCTAATTCTGATCGTTTACAAACGAAAAATGTAATTATGGGTTTTTTGGGTGATCTATTGTAATAGAATTGATTATTTTGAATATGGAATTTTTTCTTTTATTTAATTGTTTTTCTAGTGAATTAAAAAATATATCATAATAATAAATCATAAAATTTATAATCAATTCTAAATATTTATATCCAAAAGATACGTTTTCTGCAATAATAACTATGCGAAAAAAAAAACAAAAATTAAATAAGAGGATTTCAACGCGGTTGTAAGAACTAAGAATTGAAATTCTTATATGTAAACTGTAATCAGACCAATTATTACATTTTACACACTAAACTTATGAAATTATTGGGAATACTTTTCACTTGAAATTATTGAAGACTAGTTGAATTTTTTCGTCGTGGTAGCAAGCTTGGCAGTGGCGTAACTACCGGTAGGCGAACGCAGCAAATGCTGCGGGCGCACGAAGTTAAAGGGCATTTTACCAACAAAATTCACGATTTTTCACAAAAAAAGATTTTTATTTATTTTAATTCAAAATCACATTAAGAATATTACTTCGAAAATGAATTTAAGCATGCTGGGATATCAATATCTGCTATCGGGTCGATGACAGCTGAAGCTTGACACCTATGAAGATGGTGAGTCGTTTCCGACTTAAAAAATAAGTTTAATATTCATGCAAAACGACGTTGACGAGTCGCCAGTTATATGATAATAAGAATAATAGGCGAAAACTGAAGAGTTATTTTTTTTATAAAAAATTAAAAAATAAATTTTTAAAAATAAAACAAAAATTATTGGTTCCTTTTTTAAAATTGTTGGGTGGGTGGGCGCAAATTTTTTGTAGTTACGCCACTGAAGCTTGGTACTCATCGACAATTCTTTTAGGTGAATATGACACAAATTAAGGGAGGGGTAAGGGTTTCAGCGTGAAAAAAAAACACTTTTTTTGTGATTTTTTATCTCAAATATCGATTGAGCAATTTTATTCAAACCTTCTATACAGGGCCGGTGCTACGATTGAAAAAAAAATTGGCGCTCCCCTGCGAAATAATTTTTTGGCGCTCAATATTCAAACATAATGAATTTTTTTTGTTTTTTTTTATTTATTTAATATAGATACAAAAACAAATAAAAATTACCAACTCATTGATAAACTAAATAACAAAACAAAATTATAAAATAAAATAACGAAATAAAAAATAAATTATTATTTAAAATAAAAATAATAAATTAAAAATAATATTGCTTCATTATTATTATTAATTATTAAATTAAAACTTAATTTTCCTAGCTTTTACACTAGCAAAGTCATTAATTATATCCGATATATCTAATTGGTCAAGCAGCTCATGTTCAATTGATATAAGGGCAAGCCCAGAAATTCGTTGCTGTGACATGGTAGACCTGAGATATGTTTTTATTAATTTTAATTTAGAAAATGATCTCTCTTAAAAACAAACCTGCTGTAAATTGTGAAATTATATTAGTATTCGTAAATTCTTTAAAATTTAATGAAAATTTAATGAAAAGGGTTAATTTTTTTTTGGCGCCCCTTATAAGCTGGCGCCTCCCTGCCACGCAGCGCTTGCGGGGCTGTTTCGCCGGCCCTGCTTCTATACATTATTGAGCATAGTTTTGACTATGTTCTGTAAATTTTTCATGCAAAAATATTAAACCATTAGCCCGTGACAGAGCTTCCCCCAGGACGTCTTGAAAAAAAAGTTAAAAACAATCGGGGTGGAGCCATTTTTTTAAGCTTCTCTAATTGGCATCCAATCCTTCGTCAACACACTAATTTTCCCAACATACTAATTTTCACGCAATAAATTAAAACTTTAAAAAAAATTATAAATATATTAAAATTTTTTAGACCTTTGGCTGGTTGAAAGCCTCTAATTCCTTGACTCGATATCGTAGAATCTCATCTTTTAATCTACGTGAAAATGAACGAGTTTTTCGTGTATTTTGCGTAGTTCCTTAGAGAATTTTAGTGGAGCGACGGACGGTTATTTAATGAAAACATATAGTCCGCGTTTTCATGTTTGATGGAAAACGAGCTAAAAATTCTAAAATTTTATATTTATAAAAAAAAAACACTGAAACAATTTTTATAAACTAATTTACTTCTAATATTGATGCTTAAAATAAAATATGTATTATGTAAACATTTTAAAATTTTTTCTTAGCACAAAATACAAAACTCTGGGGTAATGTTTTCTACTGGCATTGAAAACCAAAAGAACAGTTATGTCTTCCTTTTCATTTGAACTACTGCAGTTTTTGGAGCTAAACTGAACCATGTTCCGTCTCCGTTGAATATCCTTGTAGGATCTTCGATGATGTCAGATACATTTTTATCAATTAAATATTGTTACATACTTATTGTTATCACAGTTCTTGCTTTATTAGTCTCTGCTGTTCGCAGTGACGCTCTTTAAGGCGTTGTGAAAATAAATAATACCTTTTTTTCCCTGCCGTTTCAAATGGCGTTTTTCGTTGGTCGTCATTTTTGTGCAACGTACAATAAATCTTTCGGTTTTTTGGGATATCCGGACTTAGCACTATTTATCAGTTAATCTATAATTCTATTCTATTTAATATATAATTCTATAACGTTAGTACTGTAGATTAAACCATTTTTATTTGTTTGTCTCCACGTTTTCCTCGAATCTTATTTTGAAGAGTCAACACGGGACATGCTCATGGTATTTTCACGGATCGCCTTAAGGGCTGTACTATTGATAGTTTTTCATCATATGCATTTCTAAAAAAAAATTAACCCTTTTATTAACCCAAATTAAAAAAAAATTTAAGTGTTCAAAACAAGGAGACTATAATTTATTCTTGGTACCTAAGTTCAAACACTTAATATATGTGTGCTCGATTTAAGGTTCTTATATATTTTGATCATTATAGGATGGTGGTTCGGTTGGTCAGTGAAATTTGCGGCTGGCGCAATACTTCACATTATTTTTTTTTCTGAAACTTTACTTGATAACGCGTTCTACAAAAACCGAAACCGAGTTGTGACCGTTTTTAGAGATTTGAGTAGATTTACACTTAGTTTTTTTTTGAAGTTTATACTTCTTTAGGCGCGTTGTATGATAAAATTGAGTAATTCTGTAGGGGGTAAAAAAAATTTTTCGGAGACTCATTCGACATTCGAGTTTGAAATCGCGACATGGTTTTTTGACGTTTCAATACTCAAAAAATGAGTGGTCCACTCAATAGTCATTTGTCATTTATAAAAACAAAATAATTTGGCGCGACAAATTTGAATTCAAATTATTTTTTAAAAATCTTTTGTTTACAAATTATTTAAAACTAAAATTTTTTTTTTCATATTACGTGCGGGTTATACTTGCTGAAAAAAAATCATGATTATGATTTTTTTTGAATGTATGTGTGAAATTTTTATGAGTCAAAAATCATACTGGCTTTGATTTTAATCTTGATTTTTTTCTGTCACTGTACCAATAAAATACAATTGTTTACAATATTCTCATTCAAATTCAAATCCCGTAAAACAAACCGCTTTTATTATTGTTGTTTGCGCTTTCAAGAGTTTACTTTTTTCTTTGGCAGCCAAAAAATTTTCTTTTGACAGAAAAAAATCAACCCTCTGATTTTTTTAAGCATGATTTTTCATCATGATTTCATGATTTTTTTTTTACACAAAATTTCACACATACATTCAAAAAAAATCATGATTATGATTTTTTTCAGCAAGTGTAACCCGCAAGTTAGGTAGTTCAATAATCGTTTGTCATTTATAAAAACAAACTAATTTGGCGCGAAAAATTTAAATTCAAATTAATTTTAAAAATCTTTCGTTTATTTAAAACTAAAATTTTTTTTCCAAAATAGGTAACTCCGTTAAAATAAAGATTACCAGCCGAAAAATTTTTGGGTAGGGAGCTACAGTTAAGTCGTGCCGGCACAAAATACACAAAAAAAAATTTTTTCAAAATAGGTAGCTCCGGTAAAATAAAGATTACCTGCCGAAAAATTTTTGGCAGGGAGCTACAGTTAGGTCGTGCCGGCTCAAAATATGTTAAAAAATATGCCGCAAGTGATGGCGGAAGTGAGGGCGGAAGTGAGGGCGGAAGTGATGGCGGAAGTGAGGGCGGAAGTGAAGGCGGAAGTGAGGGCAGAAGTGAGGGCAGAAGTGAGGGCTGAAGTGAGGGCTGAAGTGAGGGCAGAAGTGAGGGCGGAAGTGAGGGCGGAAGTGAGGGCGGAAGTGAGGGCGGAAGTCAGGGCGGAAGAGAGGTTGGAAGTGAGGTTGGAAGTGAGGTTGGAAGTGAGGTTGGAAGTGAGGTTGGAAGTGAGGGCGTAAGTCAGGGCGGAAGTGAGAGTAGAAGTAAGGGCGGAAGTGAGGGCGGAAGTGAGGGCGGAAGTGAGGGCGGAAGTGAGGGCGGAAGTGAAATCGGAAGTTAAGACGGAAGTTAAGGCGGAAGTGAGGGCGGAAGTGAGAGTGGAAGTGAGGGCGGAAGTGAGGGTGGAAGTGAGGGATGAAGTGAGGGTGGAAGTGAGAGAGGAAGTGAGGGCGGAAGTGAGGGCGGAAGTGAGGGCGGAAGTGAGGGCGGAAGTGAGGGCGGAAGTGTGGGCGGAAGTGAGGGCGGAAGTGAGGACGGAAGTGAGAGTACAAGTGAGGGCGGAATTGAGGGCGGAATTGAGGGCTGAAGTGAGGGCTGAAGTGAGGGCTGAAGTGAGGGCGGAAGTAAGGGCGGAAGTGAGGGCGGAAGTGAGGGCGGAAGTGAGGGCGGAAGTGATGGCGGAAGTGAGGGCGGAAGTGAGAGTAGAAGTAAGGGCGGAAGTGAGGGCGGAAGTGAGGCCGGAAGTGAGGCCGGAAGTGAGGGCGGAAGTGAGGGCGGAAGTGAGGGCGGAAGTGAGGGTGGAAGTGAGGGCGGAAGTGAGGGCGGAAGTGAGGACGGAAATGAGAGTAGAAGTGAGGGCGGAATTGAGGGCGGAAGTGATGCCGGAAGTGAGGGCGGAAGTGAGGGCGGAAGTGAGAGCGGAAGTGAGGGCGGAAGGGAGGGCGGAAGTGAAGGCGGAAGTGAGGGCGGAAGTGAGGGCGGAACTGAGGCCGGAAGTGAGGCCGGAAGTGAGGGCGGAAGTGAGGGCGGAAGTGAGGGTGGAAGTGAGGGCGGAAGTGACGAGCGGAAGTGAGGGCAGAAGTGAGGGCTGAAGTGAGCGCTGAAGTGAGGGCTGAAGTGAGGGCGGAAGTGAGGGCGGAAGTGAAGGCGGAAGTGAGTGTAAGAATTGAGTTTATAAAATATTAAATAAATTATTGAATCACTCTAGGTTTATATATAATTAATTGTATACGAATAATGAATTATATATTAGGTTAAGAATACATATAAACCTAGGTATATATAAACTACATATTGTATTTGAATATAATGAAATAATAGAAATAAAGATCATTCGATATTGAAGATTATCAGAATCAATACATGGCGCAGCCTGTATAAAAATAATTAAAAAGAAAAAATTGAAAAAAGAAGAGGTTTTTTTCTTTAAACCACATGGTTGTGAATGGCAAAAGCCAAAAATAAAGAAGCAGGAATTATATCACCTAGAAAACGAGGCAGACCACCTAAAAGGGTTCGTGTGGTATATTTCAACACAAATATGGATTACATTAAAAAAGTGAGTGAGCTCAATCTTAATAATGCAAATTTAGCAGAAAGCTGGCAAGTTTTTAGTAGAAATTTTAAAGTATTTTCTACAGCAGTTGAACTAGCTAAAAAACCAGCCGAGGTTCAAGTAGCTGTATTTTTGAACTCTGCAGGCGAAGAAGCTACAGAAACTTTTAATAATGTTTTAAAAATTGAGGATGAAGACCGAAAAAAGTTAGATAAAGTAATAGAGGCCTTTGAAAATTTTTGTAAAAGCAAAACAAATGAGGTATACGAAAGTTTTATTTTTCACACTAGAAGTCAAAAGTTAAATGAACCATTTGATATGTACATAATGGAAATAAAAAAATTAGTTAAAAAATGCAATTTTCATGACGAAGAAAGAATGCTTCGAGATCGAGTCGTGCTTGGAATTTATGATAAAAAAGTACAAAAAAAGTTTTTAGAATATGATGGATTAACATTAGATAAAGCGATTTCAATAGCACGTTCATCCGAACTAACAGCAAAACAAGTGGATGTATTGAACCAATCTGAGGTAATTGTTGATGCCGTTGGTAAGAGTAATTATAAAAATAATAATTCTAAAAATTATAATAATTTTAATAAAAATTCAAATTTTAACAAAAAGGGCAAATTTGAATGCAATTTTTGTGGTAAAGTGCATGAAAAGGGTAGGTGTACTGCTTTCGGTAAAAAATGTTCAAATTGCAATGGATCAAATCACTTTGCTATAGTTTGTAAGAAAAAAGTAGTTAATGAGGTTAACACGGAAAATAACAGTAATTTGAGTGATAACGAACTTTACTTTGATAGTATTGGAAAAACAGGAAACGAAAATTCCTGGTATGAAAATTTAAAGGTTGGAGGCCAAATAATTCGCTTTAAATTAGATACCGGTGCGGCAGCCAACATTTTACCTTCAACATTTACTAAACATTTTGAAGAAAAAATAAATAAAAATAATTCAGTAAAACTTTTGGCATATAATGGTACGAATATTGACACACTAGGTACTATTAATTTAAAATGTGTTGCGGGTAATAAAATTTCCATAGAAGAATTCTACATCACTAAAACTGATAAAATACCAATACTAGGCTTAAATAGTTGTGTATCGCTTGAACTTGTTAAAAGGATAAATACTGTAAAAATACTTAATAAAACCGAGTTAATTGCAAAACATAAAAAAGTTTTTACAGGACTAGGATGTTGTTTTAAAAACTTTCATATAGATTTAAAACATGGTGCAATTCCAGTAGCCAAACCTTCGCGTAGGATTCCTATAAGTCTTCGAGAACCCTTAAAAATTGAGCTAGATAGGCTCGTAAAAAATAACATAATTGAGCCTGTAAATGAACCCTGTGAATGGGTTTCAAACATAGTGATTATTGAAAAGCCCAATAAAATAAGAATTTGCTTAGACCCAAAACAACTTAATTTGGCCATGAAAGACGAATTTTATGAAATACCTTGCATAGATGAATTAAAATCAAAGTTTTCAAACAAATTTTTTTTTTCTGTTTTTGATGTTAAAGATGGATTTTTTCAAATTGAGCTAGATTCACATTCAAGAAAGTTATGTGCATTTAGCACACCCTTTGGAATTTTTAGATATATAAAATTGCCTTTTGGGATTAAAATTGCCGGTGAAGTTTTTCAAAAAATAAATGAATCAATATTTTCAGATATTCCTAATACAATAATATATATAGATGACATAGCGGTTGCAGCTGAGACTGAAGATCAACATGATCAAACAGTAAAAGCAATATTAGACAGAGCGTTAAAGCATAATATAACTTTTAATCCAGACAAAATACAGTATAAATTAAATGAGATAGAATTTTTAGGGCATACAATATCAGCAAAAGGGATTTCACTAAATCAAAAAAGAATCACAACAATTGAAAATTTAGAACCACCCGCTTGCAAAAATGATCTCCAAAAATTGCTTGGATTCATAAATTATATTAGAGAATTTATACCAAATCTATCTGAAATTTCGACCCCATTAAGGGAATTATTAAAAAAGAACGTTCATTTTGAATGGCGTAATGACCATGAAATTTGTTTAAATAAAATAAAAAAATTAATTACAACAGCACCAATATTAAAATCTTTTGATTGTAAAGTAAAAGTACAATACAATCAGATGCCTCCCAAAATGGTTTAGGAGCTTGTCTCATGCAGAACAGTAAACCGGTTTCGTTCGCTTCATGTAGTTTAAACGATACACAAAAACAATATTCACAAATAGAAAAAGAATTTTTAGGAATTTATTACGCCTGTAAAAAGTGGCACGTTTTAATATATGGTCGTGATGTAGATGTAATTACAGACCATAAACCATTACTTGGTATTATGTCAAAAGACTTTCACAAAATTCCGTCCCCAAGGCTCCAAAAATTGAAACTTAAATTGCAAAAATACAAAATAAATCTAAAATATGTTCCCGGAAAATTTTTGTACATAGCAGACTATCTTTCGCGAAATAAGAGTAAAGAAATTTTGCCAGATAAAGAAACTCAGGACTTAAATGATATGATACATACAATTAATCATGGTAGGTTCACTTAGAACAAAATTAATTTCAGTTTTCTTAATGTGTTTCACCTTTCAACCACATGCGGCGCTCTTTGTTTGTTTACGTTTTCTTTTATTGTCAACCCAGCCGGCTGAGCTTTTTTTCGTATTTATTATATTTTTTGAAATAAAAGCGTTTGGACGTGTAGGTGATTTATTTTGAGAAAAAATTAATTTGAATTTTATTAAAAAAATTATAAACTGCACGGTGAACTTACAATAAATCTATTTTTAGATTATACATTTAATTTATTAATTTATAATTATTGCAATAAAATTAATAGAATTTTAAGTGGAAATGTTAGAACACAATGTGATATAAATTATATAAGTGATCAAATAGAAAAAAATGTAATAATATATTTCAGAGAACATTTTATAAAAACTAAAAAAATTAAGAAAATAAAAAATTTGCTATAAAAATAAATTTATCTTTTATTCATAATCTTCTTTTTTTCCTTCAAATTTGAATTTTAATATTTTCATTTGAAATATTAGAAATAAATTGCCACCTACAAAAATTTTATTTTTTTAGTTCACCTTCCCTCCACAAATGCACCAGGCGCTGTAGTATATCTTTTGAGTGGGCCATCTATTACTATATCTTATCTATGCAATTAATATAAGTAACGAAAGAAAAGAAAAATTTAAAATTGAAACAAAAAAAGATCAATTACTTGAAAATTTAAAAAACTTAATTAAACAAGGTTGGCCTAAATCCAAAAAACAGGTGCAAGACAATTTAAAATGTTTTTGGAATCAAAGAAATAATATATTTATAGACGATGAGTTAATTTTTTTTGGGGACAGGGTTTTCGTTCCAAGAAATTTAAGAGCAGAAATACTTCAATATTTACATTTATCGCATCAAGGAATTGAAAAAACTAAAAAAAGAGAACGTACTCTAATTTATTGGCCGGGCTTAAACAATGATATTTGTGAATTAGTTGCCAAATGTAAATTTTGCCAAAAGTATCAACCATCAAATATAAAAGAACCCCTTATCAACCACGAAGTACCATTATACCCATATCAGAAAATTGGTATGGATATAATGGAAGTTGCTTCAAAAAATTATCTAATAATTTGTGACTATTATTCAAAGTATTTGGACATAATCCCAATAAATCGTAAAACAGCAAAGGTACTAATTGAAAAACTAGAATATGTATTTTCAGTTTATGGAATACCCCGTACTATTATCGCAGACAACATGCCATTTAATTCATTTGAATTTTTAAATTTCGCAAAAAATTTGGATATAGAAGTCATAACTTCTAGCCCTAAATATCCAAAGTCAAACGGTTTGAGTGAAAAATTTGTAAACATTGCAAAAAAGTTAGTGCAAAAATCACTAGACAGCAAGACTAACCTCTGGCTAAATCTTCTTGAATATAGGAATACTCCCATCACAAACTCGAAACTTTCACCATGTCAAATATTAATGGGCAGGCAGACTAGAACTCTATTACCAGGAAACAATTTTCTTTTCGAAAGTAAGTTTAAAAACAAATTTGATCACGTAATTCAAGAAAATAATTCAAAAAATAAGTTTTACCATGATAGAACTGCCAAAATCAGAAAAGACTTTAAAAAGGGACAGAATGTTTGGATAAAAGAAGGAAAATGTTGGCTACCGGCTGTAATTGAAAACGTTCATAAAACACCGAGATCATATATGATAAAATTGCATAATGGTCAAGTTCTTCGCAGGAACTCGTTTTTTATAAAAAAAAGAAATTACTGAACTACCATAAAAATTGCATAAAAATTTAAATAAATTGAGCCTAAAGTTAGGTTAGGTTAGGTTAGGTTAGGTTGTTGTGGGTTGGGAATTCCTGTATTCCCTCGCACTTAGGTCTGTTGACCCGTTGTACTACCCTACCCGATGGGCCTTTTATTCCCCATCGAGCCACCCCACTCCTTTCAAAAACCTAATTAAAATCCCTGCTTTGTGTTTTTGCAGATCTTCAGGGCTCTGTAGGAAATAATCTCCTAATATTCTAGCCCTCTTTGTTCGTATTGTAGGACACTGACAGAATACGTGAGTAACCGTTTCCGGTTCCTCTCCGCATCCCCTGCAGGTTCCTACGTCGGCTCTTCCTATTCTAAACTCGTGGTTTTTAAGGATGTGTCCTGTACAAATGCCCGTGAAAAGTCGCAGGTTGGTTCTATTAAGACCTAGTACCTGTTTTGACTTTTCCTTGTTTAGATCTCCCCAAATTTTTTTGGTGGTTTTATTCCCTTCGACTTGTTGCCATATTGTTTTATGTTTTTCCCAACTCTCACAGTCAATCTTGCTCCTTATCTCCGAAAAACCTCGAAAAGACTCTACTGTCTCCGAGGTCTCTCCATTTCCGAATCTAGCAAGATTGTCTGCTCTGTTGTTCCCTTCTACTCCCGAGTGACCTTTAACCCATTTAACGGTCACCCGGTTTTCTTGTTCTAGTTCCTCAAGGGCCCTCAGACAATCTTGAACTGTCTTAGACCTTACCTCTGTTTTGGTAAGTGTACTTAGAGCAGTTTTACTGTCTGAGTATATATATATCTCTCTGTTTCTTATACTCATGTCCTTTAATAACCTAGCTGCTGTCTTTATCGCCAAGGTCTCTGTTTGTATGACCGAGGCAGATTCATTAATGTCAGCAGCATGTGCTATATTAAGTTCCTGGCAGTAAACCCCCAGCCCACAGTGTCCCTCTCTTTTGGAACCATCCGTGTAAATTTCTAAGGTACCCTCTGGTATCTCTTGTCGTGTTTGAGTCACTACAACTTTGAATTTATTATTCAGGTTGAGTGACCCTACGATCTTATCCCAAACGACCTCTTCAGATAGCTCGTTTGAGATTCTTTCAGAAAATTCACCCACTTTTTCGTGTGGTGTGAGGTTTTCTCCTTCTACCCATTGTCCCGTCATGCGTAGCCGTGCTATTGTATTTATAGCCGCTACTTGTACATGCAATGACAGTGGTTTAAGATTCAAGATAGTTTCCATGGATCTAGTCGCAGTAGATCTCGCTGCTCCGGTTATCCCCAGACAGGCCGATCTCTGTATCTGATCCAGGAGTTTCACAATCTTTTTCTTCTTTGTCACTGGCCACCATACGAGTGCTCCATATACGACCATTGGTCTTATAACACAGGTATAGATCCAGTGTACTATCTTCGGTGAAAGTCCCCAAGTCCTTCCGATGGCCGTTCTACAGGCCCAGTAGGTTCTCAGTGCTTTCCCTTTTTTCTCCGAGATATGCTCATTAAACGTGAGCTTTTTATCAAGGATTATCCCAAGGTATCTCACCTTGTTTTTCATTTCTAGACTTGCGCCTCTGATATTAGGTACCGCAAGTCCCTCAATTTTTCTTTTCCTAGTGAAAAGACATAATTCAGACTTGCTAGGGTTGAGTTTGAGACCACATTGGTTTGCCCAGCGGTCTATTAAGTCAACAGCTAGTTGCATCTTACTGTTAATGTCGTTTCCCTTCTCTCCTGCCACTATAATCGATATATCATCGGCATAGCAGCAGTTATCGATATTATTTTCCTGTAGCTCTACAAGCAGCGGGTTAACCGCCACCAGCCACAGCAATGGAGATATGACGCCCCCTTGTGGGGTGCCCCTCCCTACTAATATTTTTTCTTCAAATCCTCCGAAACTGGCATGGATCTCTCTCTCTTTTAGGAGAGATTTAATCCAGTTTATTAGGATTCGGTCTGTGCCCATACTAGCTAAACTTCCTAGTATGAAGTTGCAATCTATGTTATTGAAGGCGCCCTCTATGTCTATAAAACACCCTAGCGCCATCTCTTTTCTTTCTAAGGTCGCTTCTATGGAGTGCACCACTTGGTGTAGCGCTGTATCCACCGACCTTCCTTTAATATACGCGTGTTGGCTTTGAGCCAGTACGCGATCGTCTATTTCCTGTCGTAATTGATAATCTACCAACCTCTCCATACTCTTAAGCATAAAGGAGGTGAGGCTTATCGGGCGATAGGAATTGACCTTTTCATAACTCACTTTACCCGGTTTGGGGATGAAAGTTACTTTTGATTCCCTCCACGTCACTGGAGTGTAGGCTAAGGTAAGACTTGACTTGAAAATCTTACCTAGAATTTTCCCCAAAATACAGAATCCCTCCTGCAGCAGACATGGGTATATTCCGTCCTTTCCCGGTGATTTAAACCGTTCAAAAGACGAAATTGCCCACTCCACTTTAGACTCTGTAAACATTTGGTTAATCAAAGTGTGATTTAAATTCTCGTTTAGATCTCTAACGTTATTGACGCTGATTTGACCAGCGGGGAAATTATGTTCTAAGAGTAATCTCAGAGAATCCCCCATATTCGCGGTCATATTGCCGTGCTCATCTTCTAAAAGTTCTGGTTGGAAGTATGTTTTCGACAAGACCCTTTTTAGTCTTGCCGCTTCCCCAGTACTTTCTATCTCACTCGTAAATTTCCTCCAGCTTTTTTCTTTAGCCTTCTGAATTTCTACTTTATATTTCCGGAGGGCAGCCTTATAATCGTCCCAGAACTGATCTAGTCGATTATTTTTGGCTCTATTAAACAGCCTCCTAGTTTCTTTCCTAAGTGCTAGGAGCTCTCTACTCATCCATTTCGGATAGTATTTATCCTTCTTTCTAGAGATTGGGCATGCGCCCTCGTAGGCGCTTATGACAGCTTTTGTGAGTTTTGATACGGCTAGATCCAAACTACCTTCATCTGTAAGATTAAAGGTAAGGCTCCGCACGTTCTCCCTCAGAAACTGTCTATACAGATCCCATTTGGTCCTTCTTGGATTACGAAAAGGATCAGGATCTTCTCGGCCTAATTTAACCTCAAAAAGAATCCATTGATGGTCAGAGAAAGTCGCTTCTTCAGTGACCCTCCACCCATGGATATATTCTGAGAAATTTTCTGTACTGACAGTAATGTCAATTACTTCTTGCCTTACCCGATTGATAAAAGTGGGTCTATTTCCTTTGTTGAGGATACACAAATTATTACTATTAATGTAATCAAAAAGTGCCTTACCTCTTCTATTTTCTCCTGTGCTACCCCATAAGGGATGGTGCGCATTTGCATCCGCTCCTATCAGGAGTTCTGACCTTGCTCTCCTTCCGTACAAGATAACATTCACTACCTCCTCTGTTGGTGGTGGTTCATCTGCATCATACGGAAGGTATGCTGATGCCATCAGGAAACTGATGTCTCTACTGCCGTTCTTTGCTTTACAGCAGATTGTGACACAGTCCCTGCTACATAACTGTGAAATAGAAAAACATTTTAGTTCGTGCCTTACTAAAATTAAAGTCCTAGGTCTATAGTTACCTATACCCCAAAAACCTTGGTAGGTCTTTTTGTCGTAGCTTCCCATCCTAACCCCCTTTGTAGGGGGTTCTTGGATTAGGGCTACTTCTATATTCTCTCGGCTCATATATTGCATGAGCCGGTCCATCGCCGCAGTGCTGCGATGAAGGTTGGCCTGTACTACCTTCATGCAGCTATGCACTGTGGTTCTCGTCATTCTTCGTCTTCCTCGCTCTCTAGAAGCATGGCCTCCGTTTCAGCGGCCACCTCCAGCGACAACCGATCCAACAAATCCTCCTCTGAACAGAAGGATTTTGTGGACCCGCGATCGCTGGCTGTGTCCGCCCCTCGCACGTTCAGTCTCCTGAGTGAGTAACCCAGAGTGCTCTCTGCATTACTCAGCTCAGGCGCCGAGCTCGCGTGGTTTAGACCCGCCTCCTGATCTATTTCCAGCCCTTTTTCAAGGGCTCCATCAGTTCTCATCAGGATTTGTGAAGACGTAGCCATTTCCTCCCCCTTTTCAGGCGTTGGAATAGGCTCTTTCTCTATCACATTTCCTGGATTTTTCACTCTCGGAAGGGTGACGACTATCTTTCGGCACAAGTAGTAGATTATTCCATCTACTGCTCTGAGTGCCTCCAGACAATCGTCTTCCACTCCCAAGAGAAGCCAACAACCGGTGTCTCCTCTACTGTCCCGAGAAAGCACCGTCCACTCCGTGCACTTAAGGCCCAGCGGTTGGTTTAACCGCTGTAGAACCAACAGAATTTTTTCCGTAGGGAGTGTCTCCCCCGGTAGCCAGATTATTACTCTGTGCATCTTAGGGAGGTCGTCCTTCCTGACCACGTCAAGCTGTGCTCCCTCCCAAGGTGCTACACAGTTTTTGACCTTGGCCCTTAAGAAAATGGCCGAGGTCTCATCTGAGCATGTAATTCTGACCATATCCGAGGAGGCCTTTGTCCAGTCAAAGGTTGGGACAGGACCCGCAGCCGAAAGCACTGCTTCCAATTGCCAATCCCGAACCAAACCTAAGACCTTTTGGATATGGCCTTCCTCTAGAATCTTCCCTTTGGGGTGCGCTCTGTCTATAATAGCTAGCTTGAGGTGATCTCTCGCTACGGTATTATAGGCCGCTTTTCTTTTGGCTGCAGGTTGTGCCTGCGAAATTTCTCCGGATCTTTGCCTCTTGTGTATAGAGGCTTTTTCCGGTCCCCTTTGACTCGGTTTAGATTTAGGTGGCTCTTTCGAGTCTCCCATCAACCGTGTCGCGGGTCCACTGTTAAGACTCGGTACAGATTTAGGTGGTTGGTTAGAACCGCCCATCGACCTTGTCTTAGAGGTAAGACTTGGGTTCAATTTAAGTGGTTGGTTAGAACCACCCATCGACCGTGTCTTCAAAGTCTCGGTCTGGCTAGGCTTCGTTTTTGGTGGTCTATTCTGACCTACCATCGTTCCTGTCAAGACCGGTGTAGTAGAGGTTAGGCGGCGCTTTGGTTGCCCCGCCTCTTTCTCTAGCATGTCCCATCTTTGTTGGAGTAACGTCCGTCTTTCCGACTCAGTCTTTCCGTCGCTCTTCCACTTCCTGAGCCATCTACGGTCAGACGCTCTGACGGTACTCCCTTCTTCATTCGTCTTTGTCATGTCCTTTGTCTGTAGCGTTTTGTCGTCAATGTTTTGTCCCGCTGGCGACCTATCACTGCCATTGGCAGTGCCAGGCCATCCGCCGGGAGCCGCGGCTGCTACTCCCGACAGTTGGGTGGATATCCCCACCCGCTTTTTGATCCCTTCTGTTGCACTCATCATTAGGTTTTGGTTTGGATTTGCTTAGTTTTCAATTCGGCAGTATCGATCACGTCCACCTGCAGTAAACTGAAAGTGGGCGTGTCGTCACTGTCGAATTTACTTAAGCCCCACCACCTCGACAAGGTGAAATCCGTCGGCAGGGAGCCTAAAGTTTAGTAAAATTTAGTAAAATATTCAACAAATAAAATTTAGTAAAATTTAGTAAAATATTCAACAAATAAAAAAAAAAAAAAAAAAAAAAAAAAAAAAGGTATATGAATTTAATCTAGTGAATTTTAAATGTAAAAATATAATTTCTATAAGTATCTAATGAATTTAATGAAATGTAAAATATAATGAATTAGAAAGAATAGAAAAATTTAAAATTTAAAAGGGAGATGTAATAAATGAATTTATGAAATAAAAGAAAAGAAAAAATAAAAGAACATATACCTATTTTGAATTAAGTTGAATGATTGTTAAAATGTAATTATATAATTTTGAAAAGGGAGATGTAAGAATTGAGTTTATAAAATATTAAATAAATTATTGAATCACTCTAGGTTTATATATAATTAATTGTATACGAATAATGAATTATATATTAGGTTAAGAATACATATAAACCTAGGTATATATAAACTACATATTGTATTTGAATATAATGAAATAATAGAAATAAAGATCATTCGATATTGAAGATTATCAGAATCAATACAGTGAGGGCGGAAGTGAGGGCAGAAGTGAGGGCTGAAGTGAGGGCAGAAGTGATGGCGGAAGTGAGGGCGGAAGTGAGGACGGAAGTGAGGGCGGAAGTGAGGGCGGAAGAGAGGTTGGAAGTGAGGGCGGAAGTGTGGGCGGAAGTGAGGGCGGAAGTGATGGCGGAAGTGAGGGCGGAAGTGAGGACGGAAGTGAGGGCGGAAGTGAGGGCGGAAGAGAGGTTGGAAGTGAGGGCGGAAGTGTGGGCGGAAGTGAGGGCGGAAGTGAGGGCGGAAGTGAGGGCGGAAGTGAGGGCGGAAGTGAGGGCGGAAGTGAGGGCGGAAGAGAGATTGGAAGTGAGGGCGGAAGTCAGGGCGGAACTGAGAGAAGAAGTGAGGGCGTAAGTGAGGGTGGAAGTGAGGGCGGAAGTGAGGGCGGAAGTGAGGGCGGAAGTAAGGGCAGAAGTGAGGGCGGAAGTGAGGGCGGAAGTGAAGGCGGAAGTGAGAGTGTAAGTGAGGGCGGAAGTGAGGGTGGAATTATCTGACTGTTATGTATTGTATAAACAGGGCTTTTGGATTAATGTTAATGTCATAAAAATAAAACACACATCCCTTTTAGAATGAAAAATGTAAAAACAAGTCAGTTGTTGATCTAGTAACAAACGTATTTTCTGTTCTCATCTTTTAATTAGAAAATAAAAACATATTAAAAGAAATCAGTTTATGTTCTTTCAATTAATTAATGTTCAACGGACATTTAATGTAGATTGAAATAAACATAACACTGACCAAAAATTTTGGATAGGGAGCTATGGTTAGGGTCTTCCCTGCTTAAAATATCCAAAAAAAAACACACGAAGCAGTCATAGGAACTGCCGAAAAAAGTTAATACTTAAAAGCTTTAAACTATGAAATACAAATGGGCTGCTTAGTACAAAATGTAAATTAAAATAAAAATCAGGTTATCAGTCGAAAAGCAGTCCATTATTTGTAGCCATTGATACTTCATAGTTTAAAGCTTAAGTATAAACTTCTTTCGGCAGTTCCTATGACTGCTTCGTGTGTTTTTTTTGTGGTGAGGGAGGAGTCAAAGAATGAAATGAAAAATTGTGATAATCGTGGCAACTTCGTTATTTTACGGTGTTCGAAATTATGAGACACCACCCTATTTTTTAAAAATGTTGGGTGTAATAAAAATATATGGCAGTCATTGTACATTTTTCTATATGTAAAAATACATCCCTGGGATAATTTTTTCATCAGAAATAATTGAAAATAAAAAATGTAATGTAATGTAAAATTTTGCTAAAAATACGTGGCGGACATCATACATTTTTATATTTTCAATTATTAATTAATTAATATTTTATATCTCAAATAAAATTTAAATTTATCAATTTTAAAACAAATTTCAATGGAAATAAAATTTTATGTGACTTTGTTTTGTGAGTTCAAAAATTGCCACGGAGGGACTGTCGTCAAAACAGTATCAAAACAGTCGTCAAAATTGTATGAAAATAAACAGCAGATGCAGTCTAGATTTATTATATGTCTATGATTCCAGACGTCTAACTGATAAATATTACCGTACATAATTTCTAAATTGTAGTACCAAAATTAGATTATGTGATAAAATGATTGATAAAATTACATAGTACATATTTTCTTTCATTTGTCTTGAAAATCGTATAATTTAAAAGAAATCATCATTTTCTTTAATTATTTATTTTAAATTTCATGACACTTATAAGGATGTCACACTTCGGCTTTTTAATGGCATTTTGAAAAAGTCATCATCGTTGTGGCTGTTTTGTGGCTTTTTCCATAAAAATAAAAGATTAAAAAGCTAGTGGCTTTTCAAAAAGGCACTAGAAAATCAGGGATCGAATAACAAATAAGCTATGTGAGAAAAAAATAAACTAAAAATTTCTATTTGGAGATTCCCAAACTGTTTATTTTTGTCAAAAAAAAAATAATAAATTTTATGTGACAAGAGATGTGTAAAAAAAAATTAACAACAAATATTTCATAAAAAAAATTAGGAACAAAATTTTAAAATTTTATTTTTAAAATTTTCAGTTTGTTTACTTACTTTTTTTTCTTTTTAACGTCAAAATATAAAAGTGTGAACACATTTAAAAAAGGTGACCTAAAATGTGTTTCATTGTAGTGCGACTCGCTTATTAGATATAATCATAAACAAAATATATCTAGACTTGCATTGAAAGAAAAAAAATTCAGCACAAAATTGAAAACATATGAGTGGGCTTTTTTGAACGTAAATTTTTTTTTGTAGTAAACTTTTGTATAGGTTTAAATATAAATATTTATATTCACAAAATACATAAAATGCTGAAACTGAAAATCTACCAGACAAGACAAGACTAAAAATTATTTCGTGGCAGAAATTCAATAAATTTTCTGGTTTGTGAAAAATTTAATTTATTTTTATTTAAATTTTTTTGTTACAAGTATAATTTGTGTGTATATATGAAATTACTTTGGTTTTTTTTTTGTTTAATGTAACATAAATACCTAATTTGGTTTTAGAATTTTCTTAGTAATTTTTTTTTATTTATATTATCTTCGTAATTTTAGTTTACTATGTACATACTTTCTGAAATTTTCTTATATTTTTTCCTTTCTTGCAAATAAATTTATTTTTAATTTAATTTAAATAAAAATTAATAATGATAATATTAGGTATTTTAAGTTTTTATTTATTGCTGCACGGATACTCTTATACTCATTCCCTAAATTTTACAAAAAATAACAACAAATTTAAACAAAATTAATGTCAGAAAACATATGAGTTGGTCTTTTTGATTTTAAAATTTGCTGAAAAAACCATCTTAAAATCCCATATGAAAAAAAGAGAAAAAAGATGATATTGCCAGTCTATATCTATTTCGTCTATGGGTATAATTCACTTGTTTAAATGTCCAAATAGCGCCGCCTATGGCCATTTATGGAACGTAGGAGAACATATAAAATTTTTTTTTTCGTGAAATTTGTATGAAAATATGCGATTTGAAATTTTATTTAAGTTATAATTAATTAGTTAATTAATAAAAATGAATAGAAAAAATTTTGAGGTCTGCGGAATATCATTAGCAAACAATTCTATAGGTAGAAATATTTCCATGCATTACTTTTTAATCCAAAATAATTCAAAATCAAAAAGTGTATAAAAAAAAGAACTATTTTTAATTTAAATTTGAAAAACTTACCAATATTATTTAGACTCCAAATGTATGAGAATTTCCAATAATAACTTTTTTTTACATTTTTATATTTGTTATGAACTGGAAATTGTACTTAATTTTTTTTTTTTTGTTAGGTGTTTTTATATTTTGAATTATTTTGGATGAAAAAGTAATGCATGGAAATATTTCTACCTATAGAATTGTTTGCTAATGATATTCCGCAGACCTCAAAATTTTTTCTATTCATTTTTATTAATTAACTAATTAATTATAACTTAAATAAAATTTCAAATCGCATATTTTCATACAAATTTCACGAAAAAAAAATATTTATATGTTCTCCTACGTTCCATAAATGGCCACGGAGGGACTGTCAAAACAGTGAATAATAAAAAATTGAATGTGTGTACAGCTTTTTCATCTTTGTATTGCCAGTGCAGAAAGGGTATTACGTTTGGAAAACTTAAAAAGAGTATTTGGCAACCCTAAATAAGAAAAAAAATGTTTACTTTAATTTTCAAATTAAATTAAATTTTGCAAAAAAGCAAACAATCAAACATCGAACGAAACAATCCGAACATCTGCTACACACACTACTGCACACACATGCGCAGAGGGCGAAGTCGTTTGATTTTTGGTCAGCAGCGGCTTGCGGTAAAAATAGCCAGCAGCGGCTCGACTCAGTCGATAAATTCCGGTCTTAGCGACCAGCTCGACTTGATCGACTTAGTCGACTAAATCCGCATTTTTTCTAAAAAAAAAAAAATTAAAAAAAAAAAATTAAAAAAAAAATTTAAAAAAAAAAAAAAAACAAGAAAAAAAGGATTTTAGTCGACTAAGTCGAATAAAAGTTCAGCAGCAGCTAGTCGACCTGAGTCGATAAAAAAGAACCAGCGGCGACGAATCGAAAATTGTGCCGACTAGCTCGACTAAGTCGATGCGAGTCGACACGACTTCGCCCTCTGCACATGCGTCGAGTGTGAAAATTATTATAATTTTTCATTCGATTTAAATTTTAAAATAATCAAAGAACAAATAATTTAAAAATATTAAATAGTTATAAAATAATAATACTTCATAAAAATGTCATCATCAACATCAATAACAACACATGATGAGAATTTATTGAAAGAATTTTTTGGTAAAATATTTTTACAATTATTGTTTGTTTAATTTATAATGTTTACGCAAAAAGTATTTCTTTTACTTACCTACCAATAATTAATTAATTTAATTTGAATAAAAATAATTATTGTGTACCTACTTAATTCAGCAGGGAGTAGGGTCTCAGTCTCCCACGCTTTAATTTGCAGAATTTTTAATTTTTAGATTCACTTCATGTCAGTACTAGGTAGGTAGTAGGATCAATAAGTTTTCATTCCGCAAAATAAAAAAAATCAATAGGTAGGTAGGTAGGTTGATGTAAAATGTACTTTTATTATTCGAACAATTTTTTTGTATTTTTCTCTTCATTTTGGGTTATTTTATTTTAAATTGACAAAGAAAAAACAATTTTTGATTAGCTAAAATAATAACATTAGGTAGATATCCACCTAACTACTTACATTTACTCATTATTATATTTGTACGTAATATATTCGCTACCAACTTTATAATTGATGTCTATTCTCAAATTCTATGTTTAATCATAAAGGAAGTATAATATAGAGTAACTATGTCAAACAACTTTTTAAAATATCGTTTTTATTTTTTTTCCTATTTTTTCAGACCCCCAAAACATATGTATACAAAAAAGCTTTTCTATTCTCTCTAATACTCAATAATTTATTTCAATTTTGAGGATGTTTAGTTTTAAAATTACACAACTTATAAAAATTCGAATGTAGTTGTACGAAAAATCATAACTATAATGAATAAATGAAAAAATATGTGTCTAAATATGTATTGTTGTGATGTGCTAATATCAATTTATTGCATCTATGATTTTTTTTTTTTCAAAAACTAGCATCTTCGTCTTCATTGAAATTTATGAAATTCGTATCATAAGTTATTTCAAATCAATAAATATATCTACTACAATTTAATTTTTACATTAAAAAAGAGATAATATGTCATAATATTTTACCTATATCCTTTGGATAAAATATTCTTAAACGATAGTGGGAGACATTGTTTTATTTTTTTCGTGAATTTACGTTTAATTAGTTCGTTCTTTAAAATAACAGTGTTTTGCATTTAATGGTACATGTATATTAAAATATTTTGCATGAACTTTGTTTTAATTATTTAAATTTTACATTAAGAACATTAAGAAAATTATACCGGAATATTTTATTATTATTGAAAATTTATCAATCTGGATACGGAATTAAAATAAGTATAAATAATTTGAATAATATAAAGTAAAGTATTTATTAATTTATTTTATATATTAATGAGTAGGTAGTCGCACTTTTTTTAATGTGCAACCTTCACGTAAATATTTTACTAATTCATGAAGTTAGAGCTCCATAAAAAGTAGTCGGCTAAACAAGTTATCTTCTATCGACCTCAATCATAAAAAAAACTTTAAAAAAAACTAATGATATCCTTGTATTGAAATCAGAAAAATTTTTATATTAGCACCAAAAGATGATCTGTTTGAAATTAACAGATTTCATATAAAATTTTTTGATAACTATTTTGCTCAAAATGTTTAACAAACAGTATACAATTACATTGCTGTTTGGACGTAACAAAATTATCAAAAAAATATGATTTCTGGTTCACCGAAACAGACGAAAGTTATGAACATAAATTTAAATTTTTGGAGTTTGTTATTAACACTTTTGTGAAAGTACAAATCAAAATAAAAGAACAAAAAAAATCATTATTCCAATAATATAAAATAATGTGAGCATCGTCGGTCTCATGCAAAAATCACGAAACTGCAAAAACATAGTTTTGAGAAAATTGGTTTTGAATTTTTTTTTTTCTTTTTTTGTAGCACGTTTTGGTACTTTCGGGAAAATATAAATAGTCATTGCGAATAATTTATGAGAACTTTCGACTTTGAACATATTCAAATTTTAGTTTTTTTATGATTTTTGTACAATATTAGGTCAAAACGGCCAAACTTACAGTTTCGTGCTTTTTGCACGTGACCGACGATATGTAAATAAACATGAAATAAAATGAATTTATTAATGCTTTCAAATATAATTTTTTTATTTACATTTATCTAACCCAATTTTTTTTTTCATAGAGAACAAATACTAGTAAACATTAAAATACAATTATAATAAAGGAAATATTTTGTTTATTTTTAAAAGCTTTATATAAAAAATATTTTAAAAGCTATAAAGCTCTCTCGTTATAGCGATATATTCTAAACAAAAATAAAAGCTTGGGGGTCTGATCTAATTTTGTTTAACTTTTTTTATTCGAATTTTTTGTATGGGACTAGTTCCTCTATTTATACTTCCTTTATGGTTTAATGAAGTTCGGTTTATTTTTAACACCAATAGACTTGAATTTTAAATTTGATTCCTTTAACTTTTCCCCCAGTGTTCAGAATCAGAACTGCTTGCCAACAAAAAAAACTTTTTCCATGTAATACCTATTGAAAGTATAAAACGCAAGATGATGTACAGCTACCTGTTTTTGAGTAGGTACCTAAGAAATTTCAGTCAGCTTTCGTGCATCAATGTCTAGTCTACACTTATTCTTTTTTCTTGTTTAGGTAGGTATACATATCTTAAAAGAAAAAGTTTTTTGTATGAAAATATCAAAACAAATCTTGATTTTTATTAAATTCTGATTCAGCAGTTTCACCGGAAAAAAGTGTTTTATCTTCATTTTCAAGCTATTATTTTACACAATATTTTTATATTAGGTATTTGTAAAGAATCTAAATGATTAGAGGGTAACTTAATAGAAGTGCATTGCATTTAATTGAATTTCTTACAATCAATACTGCAAAATTACATTTTCAGAATTTTCATATAGGGGATTCCCAGAAAAATTAAATAAAACATTTCATTTGTACAAGTTTGAAGATATAAAATAATTTGCAATGATGGAAATTTAATTTAATTTAAAACAAAACACGGTTTTTTAAACAATTGAAGTATAGAATCTTTCATATATATTCCGTATGACTTTCGAATTCGTCAATTGGTTTAATCTTTAATCTCTTTAAAATATAATATTACATATTAAAAAAACTATTTTCAATTTCAATTCAATTTAAATTTATTCAATATTATAATTAGAATTTATTTCTCTAACTATTTTTTCGGAGCTTAGGTACCTACCTACCACGAATAAATTATATTAGTTTTATTATATTCTTGTTACCTACTAAAGATTCTCATCTACAATATTTAATTGATTAAATATTACATTTAATATATTCATTTAATAGATAAAAATATTACAATAATAAGGTATAAGATAACCTTTTGAACTTAAAATTAAAAATTAAAAGTTAGAGTGGTAAAAATAAATAATTATGTTATAAAACGATCATTATATCGAGAAACAAAATACCGAAATTAAAAAATTACGCAAGTTTTTTCAAGTGTCTAAAGGGCTGAAATGTGTTGAAGCACCCACAACAGTAAAATATTGTAATCTTAGTTTCTTTTTCGTTTGAATTTTAGATCGTGCAATTGAATCCAGTGAAGATGAATATTCTGCAAGTATGTTTGCTACAATAGTTAAAGATAATCCTAGTTTAGTTGGAACAGCAACGAATTTAATAGCTAACAGAATTAAATCAGCAAACATCCAACAATCGATGAGAACACTGCAGGTGTGAAATAAAAAAATTAAACGTTAAAGATATTCCAAGTTATCGAAGTTGCATTTTTTTTATTAAGAATTCCAGTCAACTACAAAAATATCATTACTCTTACTGTCAAATGAAGAACCTCTTTTGATTTTAATTTAAAAATATTTTAATTTAATAAAATTAATTTAATTAAATAATTAAAAAATGTCAAATTCAAAAGAAAAAATACAAAAAAGTGCAAGGTATATGCTGTTTGGAGATTTTAGGTTGTTCCCTTCAGTATTTGTCCTTTTTTTTACTATGAAAAAACAATATTAAAAACTAACTGCTTCAATCTCTTAACATAGGTTCATCTGTAATTTTATCTAATTCAGTTTTGTTTTTAATCAATGTTTTTTAATATATTTTTTCACAGTTTTTGGAGGAGTGTATGGCAAAATGTGGAACAGAATTTCAAAACGAAGTATCCAAATATCGATTTCTAAATAAATTAATTGAGTTGGTGTCTAAAAATCATTTAGCTGAACGAACACCTAAAGAAGTTCGTGATAAAATTATGGATTGTTTACTTCTTTGGACAGTTCTGTATCCAGAAAAAGAAAAAATCAGTTTGGCTTATGATTTGTTAAACAAACAAGGAAATCAACATGGTGCCACTAGCACAAATCTTCCCATGCAAAATGTTAGTACGACGAAGCGTGAAACTTTTATTGATCAACAAACTGAAGAAAAACTAAAGAAACTTTTACAAAGTAAAAATAGTGCAGATTTGGATAAAGCTCAATTACTAATTAGATATTATTTTAGACAGGTTTTAAATTTTAATGTTTTAAATTAAATTGATAAAATAAAATTTTGATTTATTTTAGGATAAAAATAAGGCTGATCGTAGATTGCAACAAAAATCTGAGCTTAAAAATATTGAAGAAACGGTTAAATTATTTTCGGAAGTGTTAGATTCGTATGTTCATGAAAATGATATTGCCAATAACGACACGTTGAGCCTAATTAAAACTTTTTATGATTCTTGTGAAAAATATAAGAGCATTATACGTAAAATGCCGGGAATCATTGAAGATTCAGAAGAGGAGTTAATTGGTATGAATCTAAAAATAATATTAAATACTCATAAAAATAAGCTTTTGTATTATTTAATTTTGGAATTTCAATGTATTCCTGAAACCATCTAAAATTTTGCAAAACTGTCTAAAAACTCTAAAACAATTCGAAATTTTTATTACTCACTTCATAAAACCGACTAGGAAACAATATTTTAAGTAATAAAAAATGCATTTATGAAGACAAGAATTCTTTTTTAAACATTTCAATGAAATCTAATCTAAATCAAAGTCAAATCCAACTTACTGTTTTCGTACTGATATTTTCGTTGTTTCATGCAAAATATAGAAATTAGTAGGTTCAGTTTTGTTATCTCATTATTTTTTTATATTTTAATTTTAATATATTTAATCATAATTCTATTCATAATCAATTTTTATTTTATTTACTGTTTTTGTAATATTATTTTTTAAGTTATGAATGGTGTTTTAACTCTTAACTGTTATTTAAACTTTTCAGGATATACTTTATTCGTTAATGATAACTTATTAGCAGTCATCGATAAATACAAAAATATTTTTGATGAAGAAAATATACCAAAAACATCAAAAGAGGAAAAGCCCCTCAATTTTTGTGTAGATGATTTGTTGGGTGAAATTTCAACCGATTCCGTTGCAGTTCCATCCGAATTGAATGAAAAGAATTGTTCAGATCCTCTAGCTGAATTAAACGATATATTTAGAAAATCTCAACTTAGCTCTAATTCGAATGGTGAACATAAAAATGCTCTTGATGAAAGTGTTCCAGATGCGATAAACATAGGAGCACCCATTAAGCCGGACTTTAGCCCAATAAAACAAATATCAAATATATCAAACCCTCAAACGTCAAAAATAGATGATATTTCATTAGTAGGACTTGATAAAATTAGCGACGATTTATTCAAACAAAATCTGAAATATAATGAAAGAATAAAAACGTTCAAAAAGTACGTATTAAAGAATTTTTTTTCTTTTTACTTTTTGTTCAAATTGTTAATTTTTTTTTTTAGAGATATGGAGAAGAAAAGTTTGAATGAACTAGCAGCGAAAAATAGTCCTTACGAAATATCATTACAGGCTAGGTTAGAAGATGATGTTGAGTTATTAGGATCAACAAGTAGCATTACCAATAATTCAAATGAAAACTTGAGTTTAGAAGTAAAGCCTTTATCCGAAATAAATTTAGACTTAAATGATGTCATTCCTAGAAAATGCTTACCAAAAAAACTAATAGATGAACCAAATGGTTTGAAAATGTTATTAAATTTTACGGATAATAAACCTGCTAAAAATGTTCATGTGATAGTAATTTCCACAATAAATCAAAGCAGCTTAAATGTTGCAAATTTTTATTTTGATGCAAGTGTTCCTAAGGTTAGTAAAATTATTAAATTTTTTATTAAAAGAAAATTGTTAATAAAAATAAAGTATTATCTGTTTATCGAATTATAACGGCTGGGGAAAATTTAAGAAAACAAAAAATCATTCTATTTTTCACTAAGAATACGGATTCACTGCACTTGGAAGCTTTTTCAAACGTTAATAAATAAAGTAATTTATATTTTTTTTAATTAAATTCATTATTTTTTATTACCGTCACTTATATTAACTACATAAGTTATGCATTATCATGTTTGATGCCACATAATCTGATAATCGGTTTTTGTTCTTCAATCAGAGGCTTTTTTTTTTGTATTCTTTAGTTATGGAATCTTTATTTTCAAAATCATGAGTTTATAATAATCTGCATTTTATAATTTTTATAAATATTATTGAAATTTAAAAATGTTCCTTTTATCTTAAATGTACAATTTATTTTTAATACCTTTGTCAACTTTTTAAAATGAAACTTAAAACTGAAATTTTTAAAATCAGAATTTTCAATATCAATATTTTAAAAGTTGAACTAAAAAACCTTAATTTGAAACATTTGAATGTTTGAAACATTTTGATGTTATTGCTTTTAAAATATATTCCAATTTCCACATTTTATGATTTCCAAAACTAGGGTTTTGATAAAATTAGGATTTCGATACAAAAATCGTTTTGAAACATAAAAAGAAACCAAAACACTTAATTGAAGTGGACAAATTACGAAAATTAAGACCAATTCCAGTCCGAGGTGGGAATCGAATCAACGATCGAGCATGCCATAGGATAATGGCAATACCACCATTGTCGAAATTCCTCCTCAGCCTAACTATAATCAATCACATATAAAACAGATATTAGGCCAATTGATTGTTAATAGAACTTTTATCATCATTTTTTGAAGATTTAATAATTGTCTTCAAATTATCAAACAAAAGCATAGTTATATTTGTTACGGGACGGTTTTAGACCTAACCTAACAAGCTTATGCTTTATATTAGGGATTGGAAAATATACTAACTTTGCTATGTTTTTTTTATCAGTACTATTCCAACTTTCCATCATTGTGTGAAATAGGTTCAAAATCATAATTCACTTTAATGACAAAATGTTTCCCGTAATTAAACAGAATTTTTTTTCAAATTATTAAATTTTATGGTTTTGTTCGGGTTTTTAATTTGTGTTTGTAAATAGCAATTTTAATATTGATATTTTTTTGAACAACTTATAAATATGTATATATTTTTTTTATTATTATTAAGCCATGCAAACTAAGGCTGCTTTCTCCTACTGGTACAATGCTTCAAGGTAAAAAACCATTTCGACCACCATCTGATTATTTGCAACAAGCATTGCTGCTTTTTAATCCAACTGAAAATCCTGTAGATATAACTTGTATTTTAAGTTACAAACTAGGAGACGATCCAGATCCAGTTAAAGAATCTATTATTGCATCAAATATTCAATGTTAGTTTAAAATACTTTTAGTTTTATTTCTGATAAATGTATAATTAAGTTAATTATTTAGAAATATTTTAGTAAGAATCCGCTTCCAAAGCGAAATGATTTGATCATAAATTAAAAAAAAAAAGTTTAAAATAATTTATTTGGATCTGTGTAATCTCTTCAAATTTTTTTTTATTTTATTTTACATTAAGTTTATATACATTTTTTTTAAATTATGTAACAATATTTTTTTGTTGTTTGGTCATTTTTTAACGCGTTAAATGTTACAAACATTTTTTAACGCGTTAAAAGTTACAGACATCTGGGCTTAAAAAAATTTGAACATTTATGAAAAAAATATGTTTTATTAATCTCTTTTATTATTTGTTGTTTTAAATGTGCTACTTATGTTATGTTATAAAATTCGGTTTTTTCAAGAGCGGATCTACAATTTTTTTTTCGGTTTAGTAATTTAGTCATTTTTTCGGTTTTGATTTGCCAATACATAATATTATATTTCATAGCTTTGATGGGTGATGACCAACGTGGATGTAGGTACATGTTATGGAATGATATGGTTCCTCCTTCTGTTTTTTCTTTAGTATAAGCGGAATGACTGTTTCAATGCTTTACCGGTCGAAAAGTTTGATTAAAAAAATTTCACTATTTTTACAACAATTGTAGTTAGACCCCATCTAATTTTTTCAGCGAGACAAAATTAGCCAAATTTTCTTCACAGGTTGATGCTTCTTCCAACTGATTAAAATATAAATCGTGGCTCTAGGTTGACCATAGCCTTTAAAATTTCTAAAATAAAATAATCACTATTTTGAAAACAATTCTAGTTAGACTCCATCTAATTTTTTCGGCGAGACAAATTTTGCCAAATTGTCTTCGCAGCAAGTTGGATGATGCTTCTTTCAACTGATTCCAACTGAAAGGTCTTTGTGTAAAAATCAAGTTTTTATGTAAAATGTAAAAACATTTTCAAGTAAGATCAACATAATTTACAACGGTTTATTATTGAGCTTTCCAATTGGTAATTTGGTTGGGAATAAATCAGAACATTAAACGTCATTATTAATTTATTTTGTCAGAAATTCGACATCAATACACAGATATTTTCTCTTATTTTGAAGTGTAAGTCCCTGTATACAGGTATGTATATATTTTGTCCTTCAAAAAGTCTTAAATCTAATATTGAATACGTAACCTATGTGTTTTTCATATTTAATAAAAAAATTATGAAACAGAAGTTTTCTCAAAAAGAAATTTTCTTAACAACTAAATTTTTCATCATTCTCTTTAACGAAATTTAACACCATTTCTTAAAACGAAATTTAACACCATTTCTTAAAACGAAATCTCTAACGAATTTGTTTTTGGTTCCTTGAGATATTTTAATGTGTTATTAACTGTCTGTAATGTATTATATAATAGCTGGCAAATCATTAGCTTAAAAAACAGTTGAATTAATGATTCGATTTAAATTTGATTAGGATAAAAATTAAATATTGTAAACAAATTACTAATATTTATTTTATTATAATTATAACGTTTTGTTATTTATATACATATATTAAAAACGAATTAAGAACTGAATTTAAAATCTACAATATGTATAATGTACGTACCTACTTGCAAAATATCTACTTGACTATGATTTTATTATTTTTATGGAAGAAAATATAATATTAATTAAACAAATCAAATCTTGCTTTTTAATGAATTCTTTTAATTTTATAGAAGAAAAAAAACTGTTGTACTGATTGTAGTGATTATTTTTATGAAAATATATTAATGGAAATTAATAAATGTGTCAACTAAAATCAAAACGTTACAAATTCCATATTTAAAAAAAAAAAAAAAAGAAGAAAAGAAGCAGAGTCATTCGGAAATATTCGTCTCGACGAGACCTTTAAACAACATTCATTTTCTTTTTTCTTGCATGAAAAATTTTTAATACTTACCCCCAAGTACTTTAACAGAAGCAGGCCAGATTCTCCAAGTTTGAAGGCTGAGGTTTACTCACCGAATTTAGACATGTGAATTTAAAGCAATTTGACCAGATATTTGTACTATTTACGTATTTACCACGAAAAATTTTATTGTTTAACAAACAAATTCAAAATTATAATTGGTTGATCATTTATGTTTATATCGATAGGTAAACTAGATTGTTATTCAGAATTATTAATATAGAGTCACCCAAATTAAAGATTGTATTGCGTTAACTATAACCTTCTTGGGAAAAGTGAACTGAATCAATGAAAAAAATTAATTCGACCTTTTTAATTTGCAATTGGCATTGGCACTGAAACTCAATTTTAAAATTCCTTGGACAAATTTAATGTTTTAGTTGAATGATTTAAATGTGATGCTTAAAATTACTTTTATTAAATATATGCAGATAATACCTACTTACTTTAATTTATCTAGATACATTTAAATTTAATATAAAAGTAAGGGTTAACGCAATACTTACTTACTCTTAAGGAAATAAATTTATGTCTTCAGAATGATGAGTAAATTTCATTGGGTTGTTATTTTTTTTAATTTCAATTCTTTTTTTTTTCAATAAAAATCATTTTTAAACAAATTATAGTGTATTTATTTTTAAATGTATAGGTAGCTTTATTTATAGTGAAATTTAATTTTTTTTTTTTTGGAAGTTATTTACACAATACAAGCATCATTAACATGCAGAAAAAAGCATGAGAACAATTATATCATTATAATTAATTTTTTTTTTGATCATTCATTACATAATTCGTAAATATTTCACTCATATTTTCGATTAGATTAATATTATTTTATTTATTTGAATTAAAAATCTAAAAGCAATATGTTCAATCGTTTTTTTGCCTAACAATTTTTTCAATCTATTCATATTTATCTACAAAAAATCAATTAATATTATATACTAGAAAAAAGCCTGCACAGAAAAAATAGTGCAGGCCCTAGCCTAGTAACTATGCCCTGTTTTTAGTCATTTCGAAACGAATGCTTTATTTTTTTATTGATAAAGTACGCCTTGGTTTTTTTGTTTACATTTTAAAGTTTTTATCAAAGTACGCCTTGCATTCAGTGTTGCATAGCCATTCGGTTATTTTATTTATTATGTACGTTCAAAAAAATAAATAGAGGAGTGCCAACACTGTCAAGGTCGTTTAAGAGGTGAGTTCACCTTTTATTATATTAGATTTAATACAAATTTCCAAAAAAAAAAATATCAATGAATTCCGCAATAAATATTTTTTGTTTCACTAATATTTTAATTTTTAATATAAAATTAATTTTCTACTATTAAATAATTATGCAAAAACAAAAAAATTTTTATTCTTCCTTAAAATGAAATCAATTTGAATATCGTTTTAGATACGATGTTTAATATCATGATTTGTGAAACAAAACATTTATTTTCGATAATAACTTAGGGGATTTTTTTTTTAATTTCCCTCTTAATCAAGATGTGAGAAATCTAGAAATGTTATCGACTAAATATTAAATTAGTAGTCAAGTAAATAATTTTTTTTGTAATAGTAAAGAATTTTTGTAAACGTCATATTCGTTAAAAGTTGCAGAAATCTTGAGTTTAATTTTTATTCGGGTTTGAAAATTGTATTGCGTTGAAACTTTAATCGTGATAAATAAATACGAAAACGCGAAAATTATTGTTTGTATACGTTTTAAAAAGAAATTTCGTATTAAAATTGATAGAGTAGATAAATAAAAGATTGAAAGATTTTTTTCTTTTGATAACGAAAAAAAAAATTCAGTATTTAAAAACTTTATTATTTAATTTTTTTTTTTTTTTTTTTTTTTCAATTATATATAACAATAATATTATTACGATAGGCACTGTTAAATTTTATTCCCTTAATTTTTTTTAAATAAATATTCAGCTATTTTAATGCATAATTTAAATTTATGTTATTATTATTATTTTAACTACAATAAATTTCCTTTAAATTCTTGTCTTAATGATATTACTGGTTTGCCTAAAAATTTTGAAAATACATTTTTATTTTGTATATTTTTTCCCAATACATATTTTGATAGATAGTCTGAATTAAAATTGATCTTAAAATATCAAACAATATTGTACCGATTGTACCTTAAATTTTTTTTAAATTTATCTAAGATTTGCTAGAACTCTAATGAAAAAACAACACAAAGTTCAAATGGAAAAAAGCTAATTCAAAACAATATTATACTCAAGAGGAAATTGAACCGTAAAATAAATGTTGATCTAATGGTAATGGCGTACTAGGTATATGGTAATTGGTGAATTGTATTTTTAATGTAGGTATATTAACCTTGTAAAAATTTAGAAATGCTGGTTGAGAGTATTTAAAAAAAATGATCATAAAACTGAAATTGTATCATTGATTTTGGAAATAAATTTATTAAAAATTTAATAGATTTTTTTTTCCATTCATTATTTTAACTGTATTAAATTTCTCTACGTGATATCTCTGATGATCATTTGTTAGTCAATCGTTAGTCTTCAAATTTTGTTGATTTGAAGTTAAGTAAGCTACGTATTACCATTGATTAAGAATACTAAAAAGTATTTTTATTTGAAGGTGTTAGTAAAACAACGGAAAATATTTTATTTCATTTTGCTAATACCTTCAAATAAAAAAATCAAAAAACAGCTGAAAAATCGTTGTTTGAAACTGATAATCTTTTTAGAATTCTTAACCAATGGTATTACAAAAGATTCTTGAGAAAATATTATTGTTTTTTTTTTTTTTTAAACAGCATTCAAATGTTTGGTACACATTATACCAAAAATAGCACAAAAGTTATAATTAAATAGTTTTTTTTTTTGGAAAATTATTAATTACATTTTTAAAGGAATTATCTTGACAAATCATATTACTATTTATTTTGTCACAATATTCAAGTGTATTTGTAATGAATGATAATGACTAAAATTATGTATATATATATAAACTAAATAAATCATTTATGAATTTTAATCATTAAAAAACTTAATTTCATTAAGCTTAATCTAAAATTATTTTCGAATAAAACATAATAATAATTCGCCTTAATTATGATCTTATTTGTGAATCTTAAAACTAATTAACAATTAAAAGAAATTAAAATATTTATGCATAAAAAATTGAAATACTAAGGAGTGAGTGGACATTATCATTGCTTAATAATTTATTACAATAACGATAATCCGATTGAGATGGTAAGTTAATAATAGAAAATTAAATTTTCTATTATTTTTTTTTCTTTTATTTTAATAATACACTTAAAGATTTATTGGGGTTCTGGAATAATTATAGGGTTTAACTTTAAGTGTTGATATTATGAAAACGTAAAAAATTAACAATGATGTTGGTTTCAACTTAATTTTACAGACATTGTGTAAGATGTTAAATAAGCAAGGCTCACGGTCCTTTTTTTTTAGAATTTTATAACAATAATTTTAATCATTTATATTGAAAATCTTAATTTTTAATGCATCTCACTCAGGTAAGTATTCAATTTATAGACTATATATGTAAAAAGAAGTATTATAAAATAGGAAAAATATTTAATGAATGATAATTTATTTTCCAATTCTGAGATGAAATCAGAATTTTTTAATCAAGATAAATTCTTTTTTTCCTATTTTCTGAAAAATATTTCCATCTTTTTACTGCCAGAAATTATAAAATTATCACAGCGTTGCAAATTATCAATACGTTTAACATTAACTTACATAAAAAGTTTAACAAGCCATGATATAAAATCAGTGTTGTGCAATAAAAAAATACATATTGCTCTTTTTGCTTTTAAAAAAAATTATAATTAATAGCTTTCAAATATAAAATATTTTATTAATATCACAATATTTTAAATTTTGGTTTTTATTTTCAATAATAAATGTTTTAGTTGCTTATAGTTTTTTTTATTTATATCGCACGTACCTAATCGTTTATTTTTAAATAATTCAAAAATTCAAGCTTATAATTTTTGTAACGTATTTTGAAAAAAATAAATAAACAAATTAGCTTTAATTTTAATTACGACGATGAATGATTCAGAAATTTCTTAATGAAAATTGTTTGTAATATAGTAATCAATAGTGTAAAAAGCTTTAAATCTAGTAATTAAAATGCGAAAAAATAGTTTTTATTTATAATAATAATTGCATTATATAAAAAGTTAAGAAAAAAAATAAAAATTATGTTCATAAATTCATATTTATTATAAAATTTATTTAGTTCAAGTGAAATCTACTTAATTTAAATATTTTTCTATTTTTTTTCTGATATTAGTTATCTTCTATCAATATTGAAGTTAAAGTACGCTTATTGGTATTAAATTTAGGCTTGATTTATTATTCGCTTCCAGTTTCACGAATGTCAATCATAATATAATAAAGTCTTTTGTAAAGATTCTTAAAACCTTAAAATCAGCTAAGCAACTTAACAATTTAAATTTAATATAGAAAAATCATATTATGAGTTCTTAAAAATATGAAATTTTTGAGTATGACGCCCGGTTCGATTGAAATAGTTTAATTGAGATTAAATAAATTTTTTATTTATTTATTTTAATTTAAAGTCAATGCTTTGATTTTTGAATAAAACTTATCACAGAAATTATTTCATAATTTTTTTTCTTTTTTTTTCAAATCTATTTCATTGCACTTTTTCACATCACAATAATAAAATTATATTTTTTAAATTTTTAACTAATTCTATTTTCGATAAATAGGAAGGTTTTTACTACGGTATTAGGTAAAAACATTGGAACTGGAAAATGATTGTAAAATTTTATTTCAAATTTTCAAATATGTACTTTATAAAGGTGTACAAAATATTTGCCAATCAATTAGATATACCTATGTACATGTAATAAATTATAAGTTGTTTTTTAAAACAAACTAATTTAATATTAGCCATTTCAATCAATAACTAGATAGTTTTAATCAAGATTTTTGAAAGTTTACCTTGACAATCATGTTAGGAAAATTTTTTGATTTGAAGTCCAATAGGAATCGTTATTTTTCTTCTTCAAATTGTTCTACAGCCTAAAATGGGCCCGCGCCTCCTCAGGGGAACGTCATTAATGCGGAAAATCTAACAAATTGCAATTTAGCCACAGAAAAAAATAATATTCCGTTTTCCGGTCAAGGTAAGTTTATTTTGTAAGTAGTTAAATTAATATTGTGTGTAGGATAACGTGATATTTTGTGAAAACATGAAATGAAGGGCACAATATTAGTTGAATACTTTAGAAAAGGCATATAGAATTTTAAATATATTTATCCCACTTTTTAAAGTTATGGGGTCAAGAAAATGATAATTGAAAGAAAGAAGAAATCTTTAAATTATATGATATAAGTAAAATCTAAAATTAAATGATATAAAAAAAGTTCCTTTCTTTTAAATTCAAATAAAGAGAAACAACAAGTTTCATGTCTGCATTTCTTTTGTATCATCAGTAAAATCTATAATATACTTTTGATGTTTCTAGTTAAATAATTTATTGATTAGACAAATATTGTAAAAGTGATGGATGTGAGATTAACTTATTTTAGTAGATTCAAGAAGCAATATCATAATATAACTTTTCTAATTAATCTATATAATTTTCAAAACTATACATCTACAGAAACTGTTATTATTATTTCGCCAAAACTATAATGATGGCAGTGTTTTGGTTTCACAAATTTTTGGTTGAAATCTAACTATGTATAATCGTGCATCATTGTTGTTACAGAGCTCCTCAATATTTATTAATTTTGTTCTTTTTGGATTAATTGATAGGTACTTGATACATTTCGAATATTGTTGTTTTTCGATAATTGATTTATTTTGATATAACATTCGCTGGAAAGAAAAATTAAATACTAGGCATATATGTATGTCTATATATTTAAAAATATAGAAATAATTAATTTCTTGAATTTAAGAACTATAGCTTATAAATGCATCATGTGTTTGAATGTATAAAAGGTAAGAATAGTAATGTGAAAGAAGGATACCGAATAAAATTGCATTGAAAACTATACTCATATACAAAATCAGTCCTAAAAGTACTTAATGAAAATTATTTATTTATTTTATTATTTTTGGACAAGATTTTATAATTCGAGCTAACAGATCATTTAATTTGTGCATTTGTGAATTGTGCAATTTTATAAGTTTTAATTAGGCTTTGAATCGTTTTTTTTTATTATAAAGTAATGGATCTAATTTGATATTGTGTTTCAATGAGAAAGTACAGAAAGTTCAATGAGCAAGTAAAAAAAAATTGTTACAAAAAATATTACAAAATAGCATAATAAATATTGTTACTTTAAACTACTATTTAAATGTCTTATCGAACAGGAGCTGATTCGAGCTATTTTTGTCAATATTTTAATTTAATTTTCTGCAATTTTCTTAACTCAAATTTATCTTTTTAATAATACTCGAAAAAGCCGCAAAAAGGATAAACAAACTTTTTTAAAGCATTTATCGTAAATAAAAAAAAATTAATAAATTCCCCTTTATTTGATTTCGAGCATGAAACAAAAATATATCACTCTAGAATTAAAAAAAAATTCAAGTATCTGCAGTCAAAACAATGTTTATTCGAGCAGCCCGATTCCACGCAAAACCCAAATAATTATCCATTCTGACATTATCAATAAGAAAACATAATTTACATGATGTGTAGATGAATAGTGCTAAATTTTATCCTGTTTTTTATTTTTGAAAACATTTACATGGGTGAAAGTCGGATAGTCGAGTGAAAATAAGAAAATTTTTCAGTAATTATTGTATGGATATTGGCATCCCGAATATTCGGGTATTTAAAAAAAAAAAACCATTGCAATTTCTTAAGTAATGTCAACCGAAAAAATTGTAAATTGTTTTACTGCGGCGTTATTACATTTAATCAATATTTTTTTTTTATTTAAATTTAATTATTGAAGTAGAAATTTAAAATTATACCGAAAATAAGTTAAACCCCTCTATTATCATTAAAATTTTAATTCTTCATTAGAAAGAATGATATATTTTAAGTTCTTGGGGAAATGCAAGTGTGGTTTGAAACAGGTTAATCCAATTTAACAACTTACCACTTACATTTTTTAGGAAAAACCTGCAATCTCAATTAAAAGCTTTTAAAGAAAATTCATATGCTGTGCTTTTGGTTATAATGGCGATTAATGCTGTTCATTGTGCAAAAAACCTGCTGACACTAATAAAGATTATGCATCAGTGAGTTCAGTGGTCAATTTAAATAATTACAAAATTAAATTATTAATAAATAAAACACCTTCCATTATCCTATGATTGAATTATTCATTTACCTATTTAAAACTTAGATCGTAAATATAAATTTTTTTTGTAATTTATAGCTCTAGCAGACTTGTAGTTAGAAAAATCTAGGAAACATTTTTGTATTTTTGCAACAAAAAATTAATTAATACTCAACATAAGTTCTCAATTCGATGACACCGGATCAGTTAAATATTTTGTACGCGAAATAACTATGAATGATTTTTAGACAATGGAAGTGTTTTTAGAGGCCTAGATTTGAATCAAAATATTTGTAGAGTCAATGAAGTTAAAATTAAAATATTGTTTTCATGTACTTCTTCTTATTTCTTTATACCTATATATATTAAGTATATTACAAATTTTTCTAAGGAGTATAGAAATAATTATAAGAGCATAGAGGAAATGGTGCAATATTTAGAAAAATAATATCAAGAAAAAGTTAATAATGCACAGAAAATGTGTTTAGAAAAGGAATTAAAAGAATTTTGTTTTGTCCTTCATTCTCAAAAGCACATGTTTTTTTGTATCACGTTATTTTTGAAAATTATTATTTAAAATATTTTTATGGTGCAGAGTAGAATCATAACTCGCTTTCAATAATGAATGCCAAAAAATGAAATGAACATTATTTATTCTTTTAGTTTGGTAGTATTGCGCTGATATCAAACATTCAAATTTAATTCTAAAAAGTAAAGCGAGTTTTAATTCAATATTTTCCTCAATCTGGTTAAAAAATAAATAAGTATTTAGAAAACAAACGTCATAAATAAAATAAATTTTGTGTATACTCACGTCGATTTGTTTGTCCAGTAAAGAATATAGAAACTTTACGTTTAAATACTTCTATTGGTTTTTCCATTGAAGATTGTGAATCAGTATCAGAATCATCACTGTCACCAATCACCATCATTGTTGTTTTCGGATATGGCGTTTGGCCATCTTCGCAGAAACCAGGATTTATGATTATATTTGGTATAATTTCTACACTATCCCAACCTTCTTCATATCCATTGGCTATGCATGAAACAAAAAATTAAAAAGAAAACGGAAATTGAAATTTTCTGATATTTTGACTAAATCAAGTTCAACAAAATTTTTGATTGATTTTCTACAACACTTGTGTGAACAACAACAACGGCTAAAAACATCATTTTGCTAACAATTTTTTTTTTAATTATGTTAAACAGCACACCATAATGTTTAAAATAGCAATTAACTTCATTATAAAACTATATATATATATGTATATTTTTTTAATTAAATTTTTTTTATGAATGAACACACTACTAATAGAATTACTACTGAACAATTAACACATCTACATTTAATGAAGAAAAAAAAACACTTAAACTAGGTTAAAATATGAATTATAGTTCATATTAATTTTAAACAAATTTTTTTTTTATATAAGTTCCTTTTTTTTGCATTTTTATATTTTCTTTTATAGATCTGATTTAATTTTTTTTTTAGATAAGATATTTTAACATGAAAGCATTTGGCAACTCAAAAATTCAAGCGACAATAACAACATCCAATTTCCTTGTACCAAATGGCGATGACTGATAAATTTCTATTGATAACACAACTATAAGTCCAATCGCTAGAATTGTTAATGTACCAAGCACTATTCCGACAGCTACCATCCAAATTCTAATATCAAAATCCTTTAGATCTTTTTCAAGTAGACGAATTAGGTCTGTAATATAGAAGAAAAATTAGATCTTAATGTTATGTATAGTTTTACTGTTTCGATGACAGATTGAGGACGTTTACACTATTATCATCAGCAATAATTTGCTTGGTTGCTTGGTTGTCACTTACTGACATATCAGGCAGATAAATTAAACTTAGGCTTGTGTTGGTCATTTGCTCTATAATTATTCAATCACGAATATAAGTATAAATCCGTTGGCTTAACACAATATTTTTTGTAGATAATATTTTAAATTTCACTTTGCCATGCTCTTAATCAGACTAGCCGAAGTCCCGTATGATCAGACAGCTTAAGACAAATAAAATTAACATACCTTCTTCTTTTGTTTCTGGGAGTGTTGTAACATTTGTTGTTACAATCGCTCCTGAACCTAATTTATTATTACCCCATATCCTAAATTCGTATGTTGTATTCGGATAAAGTTTATATATTTCCATTTGACGCTAAAAATTTAAATTTGTTGATTAAAAAATGTGTAACAAACATATAATATCTTTGTTTTTCCTTTATACGTACCACGTTAGGAGGTATATTTATTGGATCGATTCTTTTCCACGAATAAGACACATTGCTATCTATTTCATCATCCGATATTGAGATTTTACGCATTTCAGCGGTGAAGCTTCTTAAAGGATATCCTCCTGAATTTGTTTTATTAAACCTCCATATTAAATAACCCAATATTGTTGATGCTTTGAAATATAATTCAGTTACGGGTCCAGGAGCTGTTCGAACGATTATTTGAACTTTATGAAATCTTTTATATACATTGTCAATTAGAAACGTATCATTTGATTCGAGAGTTAAATTAAAAAAATCGTTATCAGGTTGTGCACTAATACATTCATAAAGGCCACTATCGAATTCCGAAATATTGATGAAATACAAAATTGGTTCAATCTAAAAAAAATTTATTAGTAAATCATTAAAACTAAATATATTCCAACGTAGGTATGTCAGTTTACAGATCATTTTAACTAGTGTCCTCTCTGTAAAGACTATTTTTTTTTATAAGCCCTCAGAGATCCGCAAATTATAATAAAATCATAAATTATAATCCCGTTTTAACCAATCTATAATTTTATTGTATATCAGAATCTTAGACACAGGATTTCCTTTTTTTTTTTGTAAATAGTAATATTTTTCATATATAAAAGAAAAAAAAAATTTTAATTAAAACTAAACCTCTGATTGAATAATAATATCCCCATAATCTTTTTGTATCTGAATCGCCTTCCAAAAGTAAGATTTGCCCATAGACAATATATGATTTAGATTCTAAACTATCATTAAAGAACAATCTTTTCACATACAAAACTTCATATGAAAATAATTTGCACCCTTGGTCAGTAGAAAGGCTCATACTTGCCCCATCAACATTCAACTTAAATTAAAATGACTAGAATAGCGCTGATAATTTTAGATAAAGCTAAACAGTTGAAAAAGTGGTTAAATATAGAACCTACGCGATGGATAGACTGAAAATTAAAATGTATAGTCGGTGTTCATTTTTCATCGAAAACAAGCAAAAAAAGATACTTTAAATTATTTGTTTACAATAAATTATTAGTAATTTTATTATTTAAACATTATTCGCGTGTACCATTCTTTTTTTTTTCCAGAAAATTTAATGCAATAATATTTGATAATTATAAGTTTTAAGAAAGTAGCTACTAATGTAGTCTCCGCGTAAAAAAAATGTAATTTAACTTTAATTTGTCTTAAGGCTCAAAATTTCTAAAATGTCTAACTTTATTAAAAACTAAAAATCTTAAGAATTTTAGTAAATATTGTATTATTTACAAAGGATATTTAGGGTAAGTAGAAGTTTTTCTGTTCCAATAATAATAATTTATAAAAATCTACCTGAATCAATTGAGAACTATTCTCGAATTCTTTTAACCACATTACTGGGCCATCTGATTCACAAATAACGCTAAAATTTTTCCCTTGATCGACACTGTATTCTTCGTAGGACACTGATGATTTTGTAGTGGATGTTGTTGTTGATAAGGCTGTTAAAACTATCAAAATATACAAATAAAATCATACATTTTTCTTTTAATTTAAATCAATAAAAACTGAAATATATTAAGCAATTAGCCATTGCTTATTAGAACTTGACTTCAGTGAAGCCTTTTTTGCCGAAATCTGTACAGAAATCTGTGTTATACTATCTTGACTAAACTGTTTAGGTAATAAAAACACATCAAAATTAATTAATAGAATTGAAATTAAAAACCCGAAATTCTTGAAAACGACTAACCGCGAAGTTACATTTCGAAACATTTTACAACAGATATTACGGAGGATATCACATGCCTTTTTTTTCTCTGATCTGTATAATGGGAGAAATTTGAAGTCTGGATACATCTTAGTTTAACTCTCTATTTACTAATTATATATTTTTTGGCTTTGTAATTCAAAATATTATTATAAATCCGTACAAATAAGTTAAATAATAAAATTGGTTATAATATAGGCACTGAAAATTCACTAAGAAAACGAGCGATATATTTGTAGCATATGAAAATATAAAATAATTTTGTCACATTTTTAAGGTTGAAATGCTCAAAAATTAGAAATCTGGGAACTTTTATTATTACGAACAAAAAAAAAACAAATGAATTGAATGTGAAGTGAATTTAAAGCGATAAGATGACTATCACTAAGTATCATATACTTCTTATTGGAATTATATTTTACTTTTAATTGTAAGCTAAAAACCTACAAATACCACAATTGATTTTAATTCTATTCTTTCGATTAATAAATTTTTCGCCTTATTTAATTATTGCTAAGTCTTTCAATAATTTTATTTGTTAATTACATTCTAGCACGAAACAAAACATAATTTTTGGTCTTTCATTTTATATAAAAAAAAAACTTTATATCAGCTTGGTTTTTCTTTGCAATATTTATGTTATTTAAATTCCATTGTCAACAAACCTCGATTCCATGTAATGTATAATATCGAATTCTATAGTAATCTTCATAGTATCTTATTCATTTTAAGTAATAAAAGTATCTATATAACTGATACTTTATTGCTTGATTGAAGTTAAATTAAATATTGTTCTGATTTCTTTGGCTTAATATAAGATTTAATATAAGATAAATGTTAGTTTAAATGTTAATGTTTAATATAATATACAGTAGTAAGTAAGTACATGGTTTTGAACTTTAAAATAGTATATAAAATGAAGTTGAAACATTAATTTCTAAATGAATATAAGTACCAATAAAAAAAACATAATAAATTTATTTCAGAGATTATGTCTTCCGATATTTTACAAAGGGTAAACAAAATGTACCTACATAGTTGTATCATAAGTTTTTTTATAAATATTTAAATTTTAAATTGATTCCATTATCAAATAATTGAGAATTTATTAAAAACATTTAACAATTGTTTTGATAAAAATATATATGTAATGTATGCAATTATTTATTTTATATACCTACTTTAATCAATTGATCCGGATAAGATATAGTTGGTATGTACTAACTTAAAAATATGGGTAAACGAATTCAAATAATCTTAATTGAATATTTGAATATTTTTTTGTTGTCTAATAACCATTACAAAGACATAAATTTCGTAATTGGTCTTATATAAATATGTATATAAAACTTTTTTATCCGATAAATTAAAGGGCGGTGTATTTTTTGGAATTACTAATTACTTAATTACAATAACGTTTATAATTTCAATTTGTACCTTATACAATTACAATTATATGTATATTACATTCATTATGTATATATATATAATCTATTTTCTTTTTTTTCAACAGATTAAGTAGAAGACAAAAAGAAAAACATTAACACAATAAAATATGTGCAACATTAATATAGTTAGTATGACCTTTAATTAACTAACTTTATTCTGCACAAAACTCCTATCCTCTAGTTTTAGTTATTTAGAAAGTATTATCCTCCTGGTTAAGATTTTATAATGTGCATGCTCAAAATTCATCACTTGTACAGTAAAAACACATTTCAAGAATCAAAGTTAAACAACATAAGTAATTTAACTAATTTAATACATTCATTTTACTAATCTCTTGAAATATCATTACAAGTTTTGTCAATTAATTGATAATTCTACTGATTGGTAGTTTTTTAATATACGTACTTGGTACAGTTTTGAAGAATATTTTGTTTATTATGAATTAAAATTAATTTTATTTTAATTTATCTCAAAGTTTTTAAATAATATTTGTATCATGGATAATATTTTGAACAAATATTAATTAACTACGAATAAATAATTATAATTATTATTGTTTACAAATCAATGTAAGATTTTAAATAAAAAAAAACATATTACCATAAAAAATTCCATGGTAAATGTAAAATTTTCCAAATTTAGACAAACAAGAAAATTTAATTCTATATAATGTACTATATTTTGCACACACAAAATCTCATCAAAAAAATATAAACAACATATTTTTTTTTTAGTAGGTAAATGAAAGAAAAAAAAAATCAATGAAATTTTTTACCATTAAAAATTATTACCTACCTACTTTATTTTTCTTTACCAAAAATAAAAACACCAATGTATGTATATTCTATGATACAAGAATTATTGTTATTTAAGAATTTTTCTACAATTTTTATTGAAACAAAAAAAAAAAGTAAATTTATAGATTTTTCTTTTTTTTTTCATTATGATTACTTACTAATCTAATTTGTCTAATATAATTATATATATATATATATAGTAACAATCAGGCCTATAATACTTTAATATACTGAAAAACAAATATTATTTTTTTTTTATATTTCAAATTAATTTTATTCGTAAACTTACATTGTGAAATTAATAATAACAATAAATTAAAAGAAGAAACAGAACAGGAAGACATTCTCTCCCATATTAATTAAAAAATTATTGGGATTTAATTGCAGCTACCAGCATTTCTTATTTTATTTAATATATTATATATTTTTGTTTTAAATTTTCTTTTTTATATAATTTAGTAAATTTTTCAAAAACAGAACAATTTTATTAATTTTTTTTTTTTTATTTAGGTAGGTATATAATTTATTTTTATTATTTTTTCAACATATTTTAGATATTTACAAAAAAAAATATTTTTAATAATGAATAATTATTATATATATATAATATAATATATAATATATTTTATTATTTATTAATAATTTATTTTGATTTATTAATAAAATTATATATATAGGTATATATAAAAAAAAAATAAGAAAAACAATAATTTTTCTTTTACAGATTTCTTTAAGTTAGTGCTTAATTTATTTAACTAAACTTTTTTTTCCATATTTTTCATTTTCCAAGGAAGAATTACGTATTTTGACATATTATATATTATATAGAAATGTCAAATATTCTTTGCAACTATTTCAATCACATAATACATACGAATGTATAACATAATATAATAATCCAAAAGAAAATATATTAAATATATATATATTCATATAGCGTATACATTACTATGTATTCATACGAGTTTGTTTTTCATATTAAACATCGTTAGTCCTCAGGAAAAGAGTATTGTAAAAACATATTTTAAATATAAACCGTGGACAGTGATTTTATATTCTCTTAACTTCGGATTTGTTATAAAAATCAATAATTATGCAATTCTATTTTCACAAAGAATGGATTGGAGAAAATGAATTTTCATCGATTTTTACGATAGAATTATTGAAAGTCATAATATTAAAAAATAACAAAATTAGCAACCGTCGACTAAATTCGAGTGTTGTGAAAAGTGGATAAGTAGGGGTTAGGTACCTATATCCTGTAAAATTTATATTTTAATTTAACATTTCATTAGAATGAAAGACAAATAAATGATTACTTTCTATTCAGATTGACGATGTATAAATAAAAAATCAAAAAGGATATGTATAAGAACAGCTGACAAGCTTTAAATTTGCGAATAAAAGGAAAACAAAAATAAAGTTTAATGAAAGCTCATATTTGGATTGAAGTTCTATTTTGTTACAACAATCAGAGTTTGAAATTATCATCTCAGATTAGTTATTAGTAGTACCTATGACTTTATTTAGCAATATTTTTATTTCTCGTACCTAATTCAATAGTTAATGTGTACAAACTTATTTATAATACAGATTAAACTTAAAAAAAAAACAAAACACTTGTACTATAATCTATAATGTTTGTATACTAATATTAAACGGGAAAATATATTAAAATTCAAATATTCTAATACGTTGGTTCCTTTCCTTCATAGGTATAGTAGGTATATCAGTTTTCAATACAAAGCACCTAGTACAATTTTAACGATGCGTAATTATGATGGTAGTTACAAAGTTTTTAGTAGATAGGTCCTTTTCGTGTATGTACTTAAAATATTTTAAAAATTATTTTTAAAATTAATACCTAGAGGCCTATATTTCTTTTAAATTATTGAATGAAAATAGACAGACCCAAATGAACAAACCATCAAAGTAAGTGTAAGAAACGCTTCAAAGTTAAAAAAGTATGAAAAAATACATTTAGGTAAGGTAAAGAAAACTAATTATTTTTACCTTCAACCCTTTGGGAACTTGATGGATAATGGTTTTAAAACTTCTCTTCCTTTCTATTTGCTTACCACAAAATAATTACTGTTTTTTTCACATGCCTGGTACAAATAATTCGCTCTCATTCTCTTGCTGTTATTCATATCATATTCATTTAAATTTAAATTTTATATTTATTCTAAACACATTTACTAAAATAAACATACTTACTAATTAATTACTAATTTCATTGTTGCTCAACTTTTATTTAGCTATTTTTCGAATGATTTTGCAATTTTTTATTTACATTTTTATAGCGAAAAGCCGTTCATCTAAGGGCCAATAGGTGTCGCTATTCTTATACATTATCATCCAATTTCAATGTAATTTGAATAAATAACGAATTTTTGTTATTTTTCTTTCTTTCTCATTGGTAAATTTTTTTTTTTGATTTTTGCTTAATTTATTGTTTTCATCAACATGTTATTATTAAGTTAGTTAATTATTTTAATTTTTTTTAAATTTTATATTCTACCTATTTAATACGGCGTTCAAACAGGCCCAAAATTATATAGTTTAAGCTTAAACTAGTGTAGTTTTGGTTTCTACAATACAAAATTTCTGTAGTTAGTTACACCAGTTTAAGCTAAAACTACTTGTTAAAACTAGAAAATGAAAGCAGTAAGCAAAAGTGAAATCAAATATTTGTAATAAATCATAGCATAATTTATGTAGATAAAGTTGGGCAAAATAAAATATGTGTTGAAAAACTAAAAAAAAATTTCTACTAATACAAAAAAAATCATAATAAAAAATATAAATAATAACAAAAAAAATTTCAGTTGACAAAATAACACTAGTTTAATTTTATTTTATGTCTGAACGGTTTGCTTAAACTATAAAATTTTATAGTTTAAATTTTGATGTTTGAACATGATATAATATTTATTTTTGAGACTATATTTTTTTTTATTCAACACCAGTCTAGAAAAAAGCTTATCATTCAGCGAAGTATCTAAGTCGCCGAGTCACAAGCCTTGTAGCCAACATGATGTTGCCTAAAATGCTGAAATGAAAATTTTAGTTGGTTATCCCTTGTTTACACTTTTCTAATTTTAGCGGATAAATGTCATTTTTCAAAATGTAATTTTTCCGCGATTGATTTTTCAGATATTTGACGGATAAATGTTATTTTGCAAAATGTCATTTGTCCTCAATTAATTTTTATCGCAGACAAATGACATTTTGCAAATTGACAATTGTCCGCGGTGGACAAAAGTCATTTCGAATCGCGGACAAATGTCATTTTGATGTCCGTGATACAAAAACAAATCGCGGACAAATGTCCGGCGGACAAATGTATGAAGCAAAGTGTAAACAAGGTATTAACTTAGCAAAGTGTAAACAAGTATAAAATTCACATAGTTATAGATTTTTTTTATGGTTTTTCCAACGATTTCTCAAGTAAGCTTTGAATTCAGCATGTGCTTTTGATTTGACGTTTTCTTTATTATTTTTTGCAATTATTTGCATTGCATGCATATAGATTGAATTGTGAATTGAAATTGAATTTTGTTTTAAAATTAATATAAAATTAAATTATTAATTTTATTTATGAACAAAAATTAAAATGTCAATTGAAAGAGTAAAATATCTTGTTGCAGACACCACGGCATTTATAAATAATGTTCAATTACATGTAAGTAAAATAAAGACAAGTCATGTTACTCTATTATTTCAAATTGAAATTGAAATGAAACTAATTTTTTCTTTTAATATTTTAGGAATATGCTGAAGAAATCTTTACCGTGCCTGATATTGTTCAAGAGGTAATTAAATTTAGTTTTTCTCATTTTTTACATTTCTGTTTTCTATTTTTGTAATTTTTTATTTGTGTTCGATTTTTTCCTAATTGACTGAAAAGTTATGTATGACAAGGTATCTCCGTACCTAGTATTAAAATTCTTATCAGCATTTCAATAGAATGATTTAAAATTACTTATATTTCTAATTTTAGGTGAAAAATAAGAGACAGATCCGTCGTTTATGTGTTATTCCATATGATTTGAAAGTGAGGGAACCTCAGAGTGAAAATATTGCCTTTGTAACAGAATTTTCAAAAAATACTGGAGACTATGCCAGTTTGTCAGCAATCGATTTAAAACTTTGTGCCCTAACTTATGAAATGCACAAAGAACACATGGGTACTGATGGATTACGTACTGAGCCGCCAGAATTAAAAATTATAGCATCAAAACAAAAACCAGAAGAAATAGTTGATAACACCAAATTAATTGGATTTTATAAACCGAAAAAACACTCAACATCTGAATCTGATGAAATCAACGATGCAAAATCCGATGATGACGAAAAACCATTTGAAGAAGTGGAAAAATTTACAAAAACTGATTTAGCTGAAATGGAAACAGCGAAAGAATATAGCAATGAATATTTGGATGAAGAGGACGAAGACGATAGATGTTTAATAGACGAACAACTTAAAAAATGTTTAGAAGAAATATCTTTAGAAGAATCTGCTGATATTTGTAATGAAGTTTTAATACCAGAAAAAAAAGAAAACGATTCTGAAAGTGAAAATGAAAAAAATGAGATTGAAGATAATAATGATGTTGATGATGATGATGATGATGATGATGACGACGATGAAAGCGCATGGATCACTCCAAGCAATATTAAAGAGTTGAAAAAAACTATGGCTGCTGAGGAGCTTGAAGAAACTGTACCAATTGTTGCGTGTATGACAACAGATTATGCGATACAGAACGTTTTGAAACAAATAAACTTAAATATTTGTGCTTTAAATGGGCGTGTTATAAGACATGTACGAACTTATATTTTAAGATGCTACGCCTGTTTTAAGACCACCAGTGTTATGACCAAAGTGTTTTGCCCGAATTGTGGAAACAAAACTCTAAAAAAAGTAGCAGTGAGTTTAGATGAAAATGGCAAACAAGTTGTAAGTAATTTATTTATAGATATTTTGACTTTCTATCTTATTTTGAGCCTTTTTTAAATTTTTTGATATTGAATTTTACGACTTTATCATTGATTTGAAAAGTTGCAAGTTTTAATAATTAAATATATAATAATTAAATATATAATTAAATATATAATTAAATATATTGATTGGTATTAGGCCTATTAAATCGCTTGAAAATAGAACGATAGCTAAACAATTTACAGTTGAAACTTAATGAAATAAATATTCGAAATACAAAAAACAAAAAAATTTTGCGTTTAGTAAAAGAAAAAAAATAATTCAATTTTTAATGTATTGGAAATTGGCAGTTACAAAAATATTGTAGTTATTAATTGTATATTAATGATTTATTTGTGTTATATTTATTAATTCAAGATTCATATCAATACAAGAAGACCTCTTACAGCTAAATATAAGAATCAAAGCTTACCACGATTTCAAGGTGGAAAGCATTCCAGAAATGTTATTGTTAGTGAAGATCAACCTATTCCAAAACAAATGCCGTCTCGAGTTGCAAAAACAAAAACAAATGCTCTAGAGGAGGACTATATAGCAGGTTTTTCACCTTTTGTTTCCAGGGATACAGATTCTAAATCAGCAATGCTTCGTAGTCAAGGAAATATTAAACAATGGGCGAATAATAATTCATTTGAAGAACAAAGGAGAAAGAAGCGTTTCAATAGACTTGTTAAATAGATTTTTTCTTTTGATAAGAAAGAATGAATATTAAATATTGAAAACAACTTTTTTAATTAATTTTAAAAGTCTCAACAAAAAAATAATACTTATTAAAAAAAATGTTGTGGGACCTAAAATAAAGAAAACTTAAAAAATTTATACACATTTTTGATATTAATTATTTAAAAATATTCACATATATTTGATGATAAAAAAACTATTTGAAAGTATTGGTTAGAATCATCACTGTCATAAATATCAGGCAGTCTTCGAGGAAAAAAAAAACCAAATCTCGTAGGGATGAGAATCACACATATACATTTTGTAATGAAAATACCTACTAAAAAATTGAAAATTGATTTGTAAAAAGGGATTAAGATTAAAGAAAATTTTTATTCAATACATTGTAAAAAAAAACTATCCAATTAAAGATGTTTATTTTATTCTTCTGTGTAAAATAACTAAGAACGAAAATTAAACTCTAACCAGTAAAGTTTTGGGTTTATAAAAGAATACGAGGAGTATCATAATATAATCCGTATTTTCTTAAAAAGCATGTAAAATTGATTTTTCGTTTAACATAGAATACTTTAAAATTAAATTATGTGCAAACAGAGTGTTCCGAAAGAAAACGTCAATACGTTATTCAGGTTTGCGAAACAACAATTGTCATCTAAAAAATGGGATTTTGTAGCTGTGAAATTCACGTTGATCTTCGGGACCCTCCTGTAATTATAGGCATATAACTACAGGTTTGTGAAACAACAATTGGAACCTAAAAAATGGGATTTTGTAACTATAGGCGTTGAAAAAATGAAACATTTATTTCAAATAAAATATACGCAATAGTTAGTAACTTATCTCAATTTGATTATTATAGATTTACATTTTGACAAAAAAATTCAGTTTTTTTGGACATGTACTGAATGAAAAAACAACGAAATCCTATTTAACGCAAATGGTAATAATTTTTAGATGTTCTTTATGTATCAAAAGTTTATTTAATCAAAGACCTATATTTTTTATATTAAGAAATATATTTTTATTTTGCACACACATAAATCGAAATTTTCATTACACAAAGTAAATAAATATTAGATTACGGGTTAATTGAGATTTTTCATCTGTCCTTTGAGAAACATTAACCTAATTTACTAGAATTGAGAAAAAATAAATGTCTACATGAAGAAAAGTTCAAATTATCTCAGAAAATGTGTAACAAAAAATATTAATATCATTATTAAATAAACAAATTACTTATTAAACAAATTTAAAATTCAATCATTACTATACTTATATGTAAGGTGTAATATAATTTAACTAAACATACCTACATACATAGTTACATAAAAACCGATGTAAGTAAATATCTTAATTTATATTGTTAATTAGAATCTAATACAAAATTTTTGTTTGTTTGCTAAGTCGGTATATTAAATATTTTAACATAATCATACCATTGATCAATTATTCAGTTCAATTGGACAATATTTTTTTATCTTTTGTATTGATGGCCATTCTTTCTGAAATTGGACAATTGATATATCTTAAGAATTAGATTCAAAAGAAAAACATTTACATTCTTTCAAACATTGAAATCTTTAAAAAATTTGTTACATACACAAATTATAATTAATAGTGTTTTTAAGAAAAAAAAAAAATTAATGCTTTGTGTTTTAATAATTAATTTTTAAGCTATCAGCCAAAAATTATTTAAATAAGTAACATTTATTTTTATCGTTCAATAACCTAAAATTAGGTCGTTCCACTTGTTTAAATATTGTGCAGTCTGATTCTAATTGATTATTTTGTAGTAATTTGTAGTTCAAGGAAATAAAAGTACAAGCATTATTCTATTTTTTTAAAAAATTAATTAATTTTACGTATACGGTATTAATTTTTTTTTTTTTTTTTTCGATTGACAAAAATGGGTGACCAATTTTGAAAAAAAATTTAATATTGTATAGTTATAGTATATTATGTACATTATTTTATAAAAAGTTTGTTTAAGTTATATTATTAATATATAGAATATAATATATAGAATTATTGCATTAAATTGAGTATAAATTTTTCGAAATGTTTATTTTAAATTGGAATTAATTTCTCTTTTTGAAGAGTAATAAAACTTGTATGTGAAATATTATAAGAAAAATTAATCTATAATTTTTGAATAAAAGTAAACGGGTATCATGAACAAATGCTGAACATTTTACCATATACAACTTAGAAACCTCTATTGCTATTTCTTTATTCATTCTATTTAATAACTATTAATTATATTCCTCATACCATGAATAGTGTATACTCGCTAAGGAATGATTTAAGGTTGTATGTATAAGGTTGTTCCCATATATGTATATATGGTTCTACCATTGATTTCGATTTCGATTCCATTTGTTATATATATGTATATTTCAGAAAACTTGAATTGATCAACTTTATAAATAAGCGATGCACATAATAAATTATACCTACTATGTTTTATAGTACCTACAGTAAAAGTGTATTTGCTTGGATCTTTTTTTTTATCTTACTTCATTCAAATTAATGAATAATCTCCAAAGAGCCAAACATCTTTCCTTTAAGTATTTGAAATAATTTTTTTTTACTTAAAAAAATAAAACATAGATATACTTTTGACTTATGTGAATCTTAATCATTATTTTAACTACCTTTATGTAAATGTTAAATGTTTCTGTTAAATCTGATAACCGCATAATTTTTTTTTCCTTTTCTGTTTGAACTTCTTGCAATATTATTTACACCCTGCATTAATTTTTAACACTGTATATGTAATATTCTTAACTTAAGACATTTTTTTGTTCTAATTCTTTCCTTTTTTTCATATAAAGAGTAGTTATTCTCCTATTTTTTAGTCTACTACAGCTTTACACTTCAATTATTTTTTGAGACAATTTTATTCTTGACATTTATTTTATTATGTTGTTTTTCATTAATATTGTTGATTTATTCGAACTTTTTTAAAAAATGTTAAAAAATGATCTACAACATAGTTAATTATTTCTGAAACTCAATGAGCTTCTATGTGTAATAAAAATAATTAAAATATAAGTAATAAAAATTATTGGGAATATTGTAAAAAGTATAGTTTCCACAGACTGTACAAAATAAGATTTCATTATCTTTATTTATGCCTCGTCTCGTATTTAAAGCTTCGTTTTAAAATCTATTTTCTCACTTTGTTTAGATCGGCCTCGATTAAACATATTAAAAGAAGAGCTCCAATTGCTTTTAATTATAGCGGTAAGTTATGCTTAAGGACTTAATTAATGTTCAAAAAAGAGAATTCTTGTTTCATATATTAATGTATTGTGCCGAGCCGCAAGAGCTTAAATTCTACCTACATTTTATGAAAAAAATACTATTTTCTTGATGTGGACAGAATAACTTAATTATTTTTCAGGGAACTTCATTCACAATTTTATAATTTTTATTAAGATGTAAAAATTAATTTTAGGCTAGCAATGTAAATACAAAATTATATCTGTCTGGAATTTAACTCATGTGAATTAACATTGTCTACAATATACCAAAAGTTTTTTTCTTTTTTTTTTGTACAATATACTTTCTTGAATTGTATAATAATTATTATGTTTATATGTGTGAATTTATATTTTCCCAGTAGAGCTTTTAAGTAAATTTGATTTTTGGAAAAAAAAAACTTATTATTACATTTTGTGAATTTTTTTCGAAGTTAATAAAAATAAAACATTTTATATGCACTATGTACAATAAAGTGTTAAAATCCTTTTTTATTTCCTTTTATTATATAATAAGTGTATATCTTTTACAATTATAAAAAGTATACATATATACTACTATTTAAGTAAAAAATGAATATCCTAGTCTCGATGAAAGCAAAAAAAAAAAAAAAAGAAAAAGAAAAGACAAGAAAACTTTATTCTTTGAGCAAAAAACTTGTACAAAAAAATATTTGTAAAAATGTTTACTACGCAAATGGACTGCAAAATCTTTTTTAAAAAAGCAGGAAAGCATAAAAATTATTTTTTTTCTTCTATATATTTAATACAATTTTCTTATGTTAAATGCGACCTTCGGTTTTATTTTTATAGAGAACTGTCTCTTTTCTCTATTGAAAGTATATTCAGTTTTTAGTATATAAGTTTTTCATTATTTATTATTTTTTCAAATACTGCTCATTTTACTGCTGATAGCGTTTTCATATATGTACTTACTATAAATATATATATCAAATTAATTTCGTTCGTTCCTCTCTTGAATCTCAGCTGATATAGAATTAGAAATTTAGTTAGATACCTTATGTATACCTTGTATATATATATATATATCTTTCACATTACAATTATTAAGAGTAATTTGAAGGTGGCATGTGGAAGAAATTTTTCTAATTTTATTGAAATAATTTAGAATAAATTCTAAATAAAATATTAAATTTTATTATTTAAAAAAAATAAACCTAAATATATTACAAATGCAGGCTATATTATAAATGCAATATTTTCAATTTGTCGTATAGAAAAATTAAGATCTAAAAGTGAAGTTGGAATATTTATTCGTTATATAGATAAAAATATTTTCTGAACTATGTCGAATTTCTTATCAATGAAGTTTATTAAACAAACATGATAAGCGAATCTTATCATCATCATCGAATTAGTAAATAATTGTCAAATGTGGATAAAAAAAGAATAAAAAGTTTTTAAATATTATTTATAAAAAGCATTCGAAAATTAAATAAACTTTTGTTAAAAAAGAAAATATTAATTCAAGTGATACAAATTGAAAAATTAACAGAAATTCCAGTCCGAGGTGGGAATTGAACCCACGACCGAACATGCCATAGGATAAGGGCAATACCACTACAATATTATGGCAATAAATTTTCTTAATAGAAATCGGCCTTTAGTTCTATAATGATGAATATATAGGTTTCACTATAATATACAAGAAGGATATTATTATAAAATAAAATCGAGTACTTATTAAATTAAATTTTCATATAATGAAATGAAACGAAATGACATGATGTGTTGTAAATTATATTTTTGTAATTTTCTAATGTAACGATAAATTCTTCTCAATCATTGATTTGCTTTAGAACACATTTTTATTTTTTATATTTTTCAATTCATTTTGTTAATTTTATGTATCTACTATTATACGAGTTTCGTTTTCGTATCAACAAAAAAAAAAAATTATATACTTAATAAAAAAAACATGTACATAAATGAATACTGTGTACATATTCGTATACTTACAAAAAAAAAAAATTATAGTAAATTCGATCGAATGAACACAGGAGAAAAAAATAAAACTCTTCATCAAGATTTTCTGTTTTTTGTTTTTCTGCTGCTCAGTTCTAAAAGGTCGCCGCGATTAATAGATACATTTTCCTCCCTGATTAAAAACATAAATTTTTTTTGGTTTTTTTTTTTATTTATGGTTTTGCGCGCCACCAAGTTTGCTTTCATAGAAAAGAAACATTATTAACAGCAAAAAAAAAAAAAATTAAAAGAAAAAAATTTTTTAAGGAAAATCAAAACATATGTAGAGCTTGTTTTTCTTTTTTTTTTCTATGCTAGTGAAATAAAGAAAATTTATGGAAAATTAAAAGAAAGTGAAAAACTTGAAACATTTTGTGGGCGAAATTATAAATCTTTTAATATAAAAAAAAAAAAAAAATTTTTGATATTTTTTTTTTTTTAATAATTTTTTATTTTTAATATTTTTCCTATTAAAAAAAATAAAAAAAAAATTTTTTATTTTTTCTTTATCAGAAAAAAATGTATTTTTCTATTTGATTGAAAATTTTATTTATTTTTATAATATAAAAAAAAAATAAAGACGAAAAAAAATATCACCAAGGTGAATATTTTTTATTTAATAAATTTTTCATTTTCAAGAAAATTTTCCTTTAAAATATCAAAAAAAAAAAAAAAAAGAAGAAAAGTAAAATGTATCGTTAAAAAAAAAAAATTTTTGTTAAAGGAAAAAGGAAAATTATTATTATACTGTTTAAGTAAAATTCCCATAGGAGTAATTTTAATAAAAGAAAATAAAAATTATATTGAATTTCTTAAATATGCTGCTAATGTAAATAAAAACAATATATCTTCTGTGTATATTATATATTTTTAGTACCCTACTACTGTAACAGTGTAGTTATAGATAGTGACTTATAGAATAATATACACAAGATACTATTATGTAGATACCTATATATGGTATGTTGTTGTGCGTATACTGTTAAAAAAGAAATATTAATAAAATTTTTATTTATTTTTATTTATTTTTTTTTTTATTTTTAACATCGTAGTTATTCATAAAAAAAAATTTTTTTTTTTTTTTTTTGTTTTTAAATAATGTAGTTATTATATATTTTTGTTTTTCTTTCTCCTGTAGAGAGAAAAATAATTTTTTTTCTGCTTTTTGGACAAGTTACTTACAGAACACACTCTCCTGTTCTGCTGCTGGAATGTTAATAAATTTTCATAAGCTTATTAAAATTAACTTGTTGTTGGCAGATTTTTTTGTTGTTTTTTTTTTTCATTAATTTCTTTTAAGGATAATAACTTTGAAAACGGAAATTTTCTTCTTTCAAAAGGAAAATTTTTTTTTTATTTTCTTTTATTATACGGTTGAAATTTTCAGCAGGAAGATTCATTCGTGTGTGAAGGCAAAAAAAAGAAAAAAAATGAATAATTTTTATATTTTGTTTTATTTTTTTAAATTTAAATGAATCATTTGACGTCGTCGTCGTAACGTAAAAAAAAAGAAGTAAAGTAATATACAAGAAGCATTAAAATTTACGATCTGGAAATAAAGAAGTGAAATGAAATTTTTAAAGTTATTATTTTTGATAGCAAAAATTGTAATTTTTATTTCACTACTAAATTTGTTTTTTTTTTTATTGAAATAAAGTGTTATTAGATATAGAAAAAATTATATATAAATTTTTTTAATGGAATTTAATTTTCTTATCGACAAGTTAAAAATTAGTATTTGACTTCGACATAATTGTAAAAATTTGATAACAAAATATCAGGCAATAAATTTACAAGATTTAAACATAATTGTAAATTTTGATAACAAAATATCAGGCAATAAATAAATTTACAAAATTTAAACTAAATATTGTATAAATATTGTATATATATAAAGTTAGTTTAAAAGTTCAATTCAAAAATTTAAAGTTTGCACAAAGTAATATAATATAATATGCTTGATAAATTTTCTAACTTTTGTTTAATAACTCGTAGTCAAAATTTTTGCGTACAATGGTTACAACAAACACTAAAGTTAAATTTTAAATAATTGTTCTAAACCTCTTTATAATTTTTAATTTTTATAATATTTTTTGCACTGAAATTAAATCATATTTGGTTAAAAATAAAAAGGCTTAATATCATGAATGTCAAATTAAATAATTTTATATATAATACTTTTTTTTTTTCTTGTATCATCAAAAAGACAATTATTGCGAGTTGTACATTAAACATATATATGTGTTTAATGTATTGTACGAACATTAATTAGGAAGTTTTCAACCGTTAAAGTAGAACGCGCGTAACAATGAATGTGTATAATTTTTTTTTATAGAAATTCGCAAAATAAAAAAAATTTCAAAAATTAATTAATTAATTTGATATAGTTAAGTTAATTTAATATTTTTACTACTATCATAATGGTCCTAAAATAATAATTTAATTGTGTGAAAAATAGAAATTAAATTTTTTTTTTTTTTTTTATTTTCATTACGTCTTTTTTATATTCGCATGTTTGCTTTATAGCGAAGCGATCAAAAAATATAGAATATAAAAAATAATTTTCATGAAACTACTATATTATACATATATTAATATACACAAATTATTTTACGTCAAAATCTTTTGCGAATGACTCTATTTTTATTATATTTTGTTATTTATTAGTTTTTTACTTAAAAAAAAAAAAATAAAAATAAATAAAAAAAAAAATTATGTATATGATTTAAGCGAGAAATTTATTAGTTATTTTTGCAAACTGACAATATCGTAATTAATTTTAAAAAACTTTTAAATTGGTTCGGCCGTCGAAATAACTTAAACAAATCATATTTATATAAGAAATCTAATCTTGTGATCGTGAGTCAAAAAAATATTATAAAAATTTCCAGATTTAATTATACAAATCTAAAATAGATATATGTATATATATGTATTTCAATTTATCTTTGAAAAATTGTCTTTTTATGTTAGAAATTGAAATTCCTTAAAAAAGTTAATTATAAAGTATATTCGATTGAGCTGAAGTTTCTAGGTGCTCGATCTCGATCGGATGACGGGAAGTAGGTCCATTTTCACTTCTTAAATTTTGGGGACAATTAAACAATCAACCTGTCTAAAACGAAACCTCAAGATATCGGTTAATATTTCCGTTTTAAACAGATTTCAGTCTTACACAGAGTTAAAAAAAAAACAATTTTTTAATTAATGTTTTTAATTTTTTTAATAAAATAACAAAATTGGCATAAAAATTCAGGCAGCCCTACCCATTAATAAATTTAGGAACATTTAAATGTATGTTGTTGTTTCATAAAATCTTCTCATCCCCCCCCCCCCCGCTTTGAATGAAAAACTTTCTAAAAGTTACAGCTGAATCCGCATTGCTTATCATATCATAGATATTTTCCCTCTTAGGCAAGTTTGACTGTATAAATGATTTGAAAAATCTCAGAAAATTTCAGTTTTCATTCCTCAAGGCTCTGCAAAACTCCTCAAAGTGATGGAAATGGTAAATTATAAAAAAAAATGTAGTTTACATACCGACATTAATTAATTATTTTTAATTTACTTTTTAGGATAAATTTTTTTTTATTATTTAAGAAAACAAAAACACAATTGTTTATTCAAACATTATGATAGATTTTTTAAAATATATACATATATACCAGGCCTGCCCATCCTTTTTGTACTAAAGTTCGACTTTTTTTAATCCAACTTCATCGAGATCTACCCATATACAAAAAAATTTGATCGGTATAACTTGAGTTTATTTCATTTCAATTTAAAATACGAAAAAATTGACACAAAACAAGTCAAAACAAATGTAAATTATCAATTAAAAAATTTATCAATTAAAAAATATAACTTTATTTAAAATTAAATAAAACATATAACTTCATTCATCGTGATAATGGTAGATTTTAGTTTTCTTTGTAACGCTCACGATTATTAGGGCTGTGAAAAGTTAAAAAAACTTTGTACAGAAACAATAAAACAAGTAATTCAAAATTTAAATTATATAATTACCAAAATAATAATAAGTAGTTGGTCACGTGAATTCTAAATCGAAACTAAAATATTCAAACAAATTTGAGTCAAATTCAAATAAATCGCTAGAATTCAGTAATTTTGAAGTTTTCTCATACTTAAAATAGGCAAGTAAAATAAAATTTAAAATAAGTTACCTAAGAGTCTGTTCACTTATTAGCAATTATTTAAAAAATTTTGGGTTCACAAAATTTATTTTTTAATATTTTTAGTCTGTAGAATAAGATCGACCCAAATTCGTGTCGAGATCGACTGGTAGATCGCAATCGCCTGGTTGGGCAGCCCTGATATATACATTTTGATAGCATAATGATATTGTTTTATAATATTTTGTCTACTGTGTGAATTCAACTTCATTAGTTTTCAACTTCAATATATAGCTTCTTAGATATTTATAAAGAAAATAATTTTAAAATAAAAATTTATTTAATTAAAAATATATATATATAAATATACAAGTATATTTATATTATAATCTCTATATTTTCAAAATTAATAAGAAAATTTTTTTTTAATTAACTTCAGCTGTATTTTTCTCTAAAAAAAATTTTGACTTTCTTTTTCCAGATAAGACTTATCAGCAATAATATATAAAATATTTTCAAATTACAAAAAAAAAAAAAAGAAAGCAAAAACAAAAATTTATTACATAATGTATTAAAACCTTTTCTATATTATATTATACATATTATATATTTTTCAAGAAAAACCTCTGTATATACAAAAAAAAAAAAAAATACATATAAATTATACACACATAGAAAGAAAATTAAAATTTTTATTTTTTTTACTTCATTTTCCCGGAGAGAAAATGTTACTTTACTGGTGTTTTGTTTTTTTTTTTGTGTTTGCCTTCCACTCTATAAAAAAATTCAAATTCTCGGCTATGTACCTGCAAAAAAAAAGCTCAAATTAAAAAAAAAAAAAAAACAGTTTTTTTTTCTTTAGTTAAATCCATCATATCAACTAGTCCTTTTTTCCACTTGGTGTTGTTTACTTCCACAGTCTTGTTTTGAAATAAGTCTCGTATCGTCGTCGTCGTCGTTGTTGTCGTCGTCGTCGTTGTAACGTAGTAACAGTAAGTTAAGAAAAATAACATATAAACTAAGGTATATAGTTATATATATATATATATGTTAAAAGCTCAATTTATTTTTTTTTTTATTTAAATTTATTCATAGTTGTTGTTTTTTTTTTTTACTTAAATTTTCTTTTCTTTTTAATTTTTCTTTTTCTTATCGGCGGCATTATTGAGGTTCCTATTTTCCAAAAAAAAAAAAAAAAAAAAAGCAAAAACAAAACATTTTCTTTTCAAAATTTTATTTCTTTTTTTTTTTTTGGGGAAAATTTTCTCAGGTGTTTAGATTCTCGGGTATATTTTTTTATTTGTTCTTTTTTTTTGGGTTTTGTTGTAAGAATAAATTTTTTTTTATCTTCATTTTTTCTTCATTTTAAAAAATAAGATACTCAAAAATTTAATTACATTTAAGAAAAAAAAAAAAAATACTTGATAAAAATTACCTAATATGAAATTATTTTTTTTTACATTATAGTTATTTTGTTGAATTGAAATAAAATTCTAAAAAAATACAATTTTTAGAAAAAAGATTCTAAAAAAAAAAAAAAGAAAGAAGAAAATCTTAAATGGATAAAGAAAATTTGAAAAAAAAAAAATTAAAAAACAAAATATTATGTTAAAACAATCAAAGTGTGAAAATTTATAAAAAAAAAAAAAAATCGCAAGAAAGTTTTTGTTGTTGAAAAATAATATTAAAAAAAAAAAAATAAGAATAATTTAAAATAAAACTTAACTTAACTTAAAAAGAAAGAAAATATAATGAAAATGTTGGAAAATGTTGGAAAATTGAAAATCACAAAATAAACCACCGGAAAATGTAAATGTTTATTTGTTTTTTTTTTTTTTTGTACACAAAATATATATGTCATTCACAAAAATGTCAAAATTTCACAAAAGTAAAAAAATTTTAAAGAAACAATAAAAGAAAATAAATTTTTTCTTTCAGTGTAAATTTACACAAAAAAGGGAATATAATAACAAAAAAATTGCATAAGTTTTAATTAAAAAAAATAAATAAAAATTAAAAAAATAAAGAATGAAAATAAAAAATTTATAAAAATAAAAAAATAATTATATTTTATGTGTGTAAAAAAAAAATAAAAATAAAAATAAATAAAAACATTATTTTTTATCTTCTCTTATCCGAAGCAAAAATAAAAAAAAAAAAAATTGGAATTTAGAATGAAATTTAGAATGAAATTAAATAATAATCAGAAAAAAAAAAAATAACAAATCCAATGTGGAAACAAAACGCAACAACATTCATATTTACAACAAAATAAAATAATAATAATAATATAAAAAAAAAAAACAAATGTTTTTTTTTTTGCTATTTAAGTTCATAATTTTTTTTGATTATGCTCATTTTTGGGATTGTTGTATACATAGGGTAAGTTCACATTTATTTTTCTATGCATAAAATTATTTATAAATTTCATTTTATTTCATTTTTTTTTGTTATTTTTCTTCTTTATTGACATTATAATATGTATAAAGTTGTTTTTTTTTTTTGTTGGAAAAAGATCTTAAATTGAAAAAGCAACAGTTTTTCTTCTTTTTTTTTTCTGTATAAAAAGAGTATTATATAGTTACGTAGTTAGTTATGTAGAAGAAAAAAAAAATGAAGAAAATTATGTGTATAGACAATAATAATAATAATGATTATAATAATAAAATCTGACAGGTGGTAGGTATATACTATTATTTTTATATTTTTGATATAATCGAGAAATAACCACATTAAAAGATATAAAATTTGGTGTTTTGATTTTTGAAAGCAAAAAAAAAAGAAAAACCTTAAAAAATTTGCAGAAAAAACTACGTAGGTACACTGTTTTAGATGGATTACATTAAAATTATATTAAAAGCATGCTGAATATATTTCGAAATTGTCAGCGAAGGGTATATTTAGTATTAAAATAAACTTATTGCTTTTAAATACTTCTCATTTCTCTTTAATCTAGTTTAATATATAGAAAACAAGTTCTACAGCTTGCCTTGTATCTAACTAGTTAATTGCCCTTTTAGATGAATTTCTTCCATAACGTGAAAATGAATAACCATAAACCTTTGAGTATACTTAAAGGTATACATATATTTTTTTTAATGTAAATATCATCATTAAATCTCACTTTGAAAGTTTTCTTTCATTAAAAATGTTGTCTGTTCGTTTTATACATATACTTATTTAGGCATATGTATATAAGTTACATCTTCATCATTTCAATTATTGTATATGTGTATAGGTAGGTAGGTACATATAAAAAATAATATTCTAAATAATCTAAAAAAAAAAAAAAATTGTTTTGGGATAAAAAGTTTTTCCAGAACAAAAATGTAACCAGACTTATATAAAATTCTGATATAGTACATACCTAAAACAGATACAGGGAATGGGTATATTCTCCTGAGGCAAATTCTTTCTTTATTTGCACAATATGGATATAATATGCATTTAGCATTTTGGTTTAAGGCTTAATCTTTTTTACTTCTTTTTCTTTAAAAGTAAAAAGTGCGTAAAATTATTATACTTATAACGTATTATTATTATTTTTGGTTCAAAAAGAATTTTTCGGTTTTAAGTTATTTTATTTTCAGGTCAAAAGAAAATTTATAAATATAAAAGTATTTTACTATTAATTTGAAACATTTCTTACAAACTATTAAATTAATTACCTAAGGCACTTGTAGTTCTTTGAGATACTTGTGAGTTGCGAAAATTTCAAAAAGTTTATCAATTTTTTTTAATCCTTATCAAAATAAGTTTGAACGAAAGTTAAGTATGTAGATACTACTATAGAATATTTAGAATTTTTACTTTTATTTAAGTACTAGCTGTACCCGCGCACACGTTGTTGTGGAACACACGTTTTAAGTGAAATTTTTGTTGTCAGATTGATGAACAATTATAGGAGCTATTATTATATAAATTTGGGAAAATATCTAAGAAGAATTAATATTTATCAGTTCTACTTATTCAACACTTAAATTGTATGAAATCGAATGATATCCTTCCCTTAAACAGGTTTCCAAACCAAACTAAATTTGTGTTTTTATCCATTTCCTCTTTTTGAATTTGAATGAAATCGGAAGAACTTTTGCAGTCCTCCCCGGGAGGGATTTCTGGGTGCCATTCAAATAGCCTATAACGACCCCGAGACAAAGAGACGGTGTAAATTTCGAAACGATCGGTTGAGTGGTTAAGTTTTTAATATTTTGTAGTTATTAGTAATAAAGAAATTGATTTCTATATATTCGAAGAGACCCCCTAAAAAGAGTGGGCCAAATTTTTTGTTACGAAATTTGTGTGTAATTTTACATACAAAATTTAAATGAAATCGGACGAACTTTTAAAGTCCGCCCCCAAGGAAGGTCTCTGGGTAGGAGGTCCCTGGGTAGGAGGTCAACAAATTTTTTGTTACGAAATTTGTGTAATCAGTTCTTCTTTTTACTTACCAAATTTGAATGAAATCGGACAAACTTTTAAAGTACGCCCCCAGGGGAGGTCTCTGGGTAAGAGGTCCCTGAATAGGAGGTCGCTGGGTAGGAGGTCAACAAAAGTTTTGTTACGAAATTTGTGTGTAATCAGTTCCTCTTTTTACATACCAAATTTTAATGAAATCGGACAAACTTTTAAAATCCGCCCCGAGGGGAGATCCCTGGGTAGGAGGTCGCTGGGTAGGAGGTCAACAAATATTTTGTTACGCAGTTTGTTTGTAACCACTTCCTCTTTTTACGTACCAAATTTGAATGAAATCGGACGGTAGGAGGCCAATCAAATTTTAAAATATCCTATAACGACCCTCGACCTGACACAAAGACATGGTGTAAGTTTGAAAACGATCGGTTGAGCGGTTTAGGAGCCTATTCGGAACAGATAAACAGACAAACAGACAAACAGACAAACATACAAACATACAACTTCGGTTTTATATATATAGATATTTTTCAAATTTTAATAAACTTCTGAAACTACTTACATAAGTTAAGTTCTAAGACGAAGTAAAACAAATATATATTTTGGAATTCTTAAAGTGAGTTAAGCTAAAAAAAACAAACTCAAAATCATAAAAAAAAAATTACAAAAAAAAAAAAAAAAAATTAATGAATGAATATTATTAAAACAATATAAATTTCATTAAATTTAATGTTCACATCTATGGCCCATCAACTATGATAATTCCTGTCCTAATTACTAAGGATAACAATCTTAGTTAAGTGATTATAATTATTTCTCAAAAAAAAAAAAAAACAAGAACAGAACTTCTCAGCATCTGATATATTGTATATGTCCTTTTTGTTACATAAAATAAATAATTAAGTTCTTTATGCTTTAATTGACTTACACTTATATATAAAAGTATAAAAATAAAATTAATTTATAATATTTATTTAAATAAATGTGGTATATTATATATACATTACATACATATATAAAAAAATGTTCGTATATAAATTTTATAATAAAATTTATGCTTCTAGGCTTCTTAACGGACTTTAATTTACAAACTTCTTAATTGATTCTCTGAATCTAATTATCTTAGTTAGCAATCAATTTTTAATAGAAAAATAGAAGAAAAAATAAAAATAAAATAAATAAAAAAAAAAATTGGTAAAATTCTTTTTTGTTTGCACAAAAAAAAAAAAGGCTAAGGACTTTTTGAATTGTTTAAAGGATCATTGAAAATGTCAGAAACGAAAAAGTCAAAAAAGGTTATTAAATAATATCAGGATAGAAAAAAGAAAAAAAAAAAAGAAAAGAAAATAATATTGCAAAAGGATAGCAAATTAAAGTTTGGACATAAAATTCACCCAAAATTTTTATTATTATGACAAAAAAGTAATTTGATATTTCTAATAAATAAAGTATATAAGAAAACAATTTTTATCCTATATTCCAAAATAGAGTCTAAAAATGTTCAATAACATTATAGATTTGAATTTTTATTTTCAAAAACTTTTAATGTTATAAGAAAACATAAAAACACATTTTTATTTCATATTGAAATTTAATGCAGTAATTATATTCGAGAAGTACAAATACGACAAAAATGCTAGTTTTAGTAAGAATTTTTAACATGAAGTCATTATATTTATTTCTTCTCTGCATTCAAATTTTACGAAAAACCTATCGTAATTTCCAAAACAGGTTTTTGAGATAATTGCGCACAAAGGTCCTTTTCCTAAGACAATAATATTTTTTTTTTCACCAAAATTGCTGCTGGCTAAAAATCTAAAAGTGTTGGAAGTTACAATAGGGCTCTATTCCAAAGAAGATTAAAAGTATAATAAGAACAAATCAAAGCATTTTTTTTTTTTTGAAAGTTACGAGTATATTATTCTCAGGATCCAATATAGTATATATATATATGATTCATACATATGTCTATTATATATAAACTAACTGAAAATAATTACTTATTTACTCAATTTTGTCGTCAACTTTGGGGTATTTGTCTTATGATCTATAAATTTTAATATTCGAGCTTTTAAAAAAATGCAGTACTTATGTAGCCTTAACCTCAACTTATTATACATAATTAAATAATAATTGTTATACGTTTAGAGATGCGAAGTCCACGGTATAGTTATTCTCTCTCTTTAAGTAAATATGGCCCGCGCGTGACAAATTTTTATGTTCACAGGTGTTGGAAACTCAAGTTACAGTTCCGGCTGCTCTGGAAAATAACCAAAAAGTATTCGAAAGGCTTTCTATCGCGTAGTCGTTGTTAGGAAAGAAACTTTAAACTGCATAGTTGTTCATACAGCGGTTACTTAAAAAGCAATACAAACACTTAATTCAAATGAACACCATGACGGCACATGGTGATAACATTAACAAAATATTAACTAGAAATTGAAAGAAAAATGTATTTGTTATAATTATTCATACAAAAAAATATACAATAGGTATAACAAAAAATCCAAAGTAAAGTAAAAAGTAAATTTAAAATTAACATTTTTTTGTACCTTTTATTTCTCTTAATATTTATGTTGAGTAAAATCAGCAAAAATTATTGCTAAATCGGCATAAGCAATAGTTAACACTTTTCATGATGAATTTTAAATTTTCTTCTATATACATTAATATTATTTTAGGTCAATATCCTTTTATTTAATTCTGCTGGATAGAACTCTTAATGACACAAAATAAACTTTTAGAATTGAAGGAAAATTATGTAGTACGGTGTTTTAGATTAGTAAGCATATAAGAATATTTACTTATGTTCAATTTATTTTTTGTTTTTCTTGGCCTTCCTATATTCATTATTTCATAACACAATTTGAGAAAATTTTACTTAGGCTCCTTAAAAATATTTGTATTTTATTATTATTTTATTATATGTTTTACAAAAAGGGAAAGTTTTCTATATTCATAAAAAGAAAACTTTTAATGACTTCTCTTTTCCATTGAACTAAATGCAATAATTTCATAAATTATCTCAACAATTACTTTAAGTTATATTAAATAAGAAAAAGAAATATTAAGTAGTTACTTTTATATAAATATTTACTTTATAAACTTCGTTTTCTTAAATAATATAAATAACTATAAGTATATATAATAAGAACTCTAGTATATGTAATTTAATTAAGAAAGTTACTATGTAAAAATAATAATAGTGATCTAATTGGCATGGCGTTAGATTTTTTTTTCTTATCCTTAAATCATTATGTTTGAAAGAAAAAAAAAATGCTTACAACACCACACATACATTTAAATAGGTTTGTATACATAATATACATAGTAAAAAAAAAATCATTAAAACTAGGCATAATTTTAAAAGCATAAATAATAGAAAATCAATTTTTAATATCAAGGCCATGTTTTCAAAGCATATATGTTGCCTATTTGTTGCGTTTTTGAAAATATTTTATTTTAAGTTGTACAAAAAAGTAGTGTTTTTTGGAAAATTAAAACTACTATTTCTTGAAATTATATACATTTTTCTTATGTTCAAATGACAAGAAGGTGACGGACTGTATTTGATGAAATTTTAAGCTGTATCAAGTATATCTGTTGATTGAAAATTATAATGGAAAATTATAATGTCCTATACATAATATATTTTACTATGCTATTAAATACACACAACACATTAATGCTATATGTATTATTTTTAAAGCCATGTCATTTGAGTGAATTTCCAGTACTATAGAAAACATTAATTACAGATTTCATCGGTAGAAACCTGAAATATGAGTTTTTTAATTAATATCAAAGATAAATATTTAATTTTTCGACGCCCAAAAATTGGTGGATTTAAAGAAAGAAGGCGTGTTACTTATAGGCATAGCTTTGAATAATTTCAAGGTTTGTAGGAGTTTGTTTTAGTTCATTTTTAATCGAGCTTGAATGAATTAAATTCTAGTTCAGAAAAAGTTTTTAATACAAATGATGGAGGCATCGTCCATTAAATTTTGTTATAATCAATTATAATTGCAAACAGTGTTATTTGAGTTCTACAAGTTGGAGGCTAGTGTTGTTGAAATAAAAATTTTCAAGTGTTAATGTGCTTTTTTGTGCGCCTATCAGAGGAATGACTTCTTAGATCATTGCCTTTTGAAATAAATTTTTTTTTTTATATAATAACAAATGTATATATATAAAGGAACAAATTATAAATAAAGTATACACAAAAGTTGCTGAAAACTTTTTGAAAACCCTTATTTCAAGTCTATTTGTTTTGTTTATTTTTCCTAATTGCTTTAAAAAAAAAATAAAAAAATAAAAAATAAACACTCTTATGAATTTTATTTTTCTATTCATTTATTTTTTTGTTGTATACTAAAAGGAACAGAAAATTTAATCAAAAAAAATTTTGATTGTTTGTGTACGATAATAATATTCACTATAAAAATCTTAAATGAAAATTTTCGAAATCAATTTTCTATATAATTTTTCTTTATAATGATTCAAGATGATTTTCATTAAAGATATATTTTCCGTAACAGCATTTAAGTATACAACATACTTAATTAGGTAATTGAGATTTTTTTCTATTAGGAATAATTTTCCTTTTCCCAAAATTACATATATAAGTACTTATATGTGTATATGAATTAAAATATGTATATAATATATTTAACATAAAGAAAATATGCGAACTGTATATAACGAAAATAAATTTAAATATTTTCCGATGATTATTAATAGGATTATTTATTGTTTTCAATTAAGTTTAAAGTTCGAAAGATAAAATTTAAAGATTTGTAATGCGTTGGGGATCGTTATGTTGTATTTAGTGCTATAGAATTTGGATCACTAAATGGAGTATTATATGCGTCAATACACATGCAATCATTTAGATGCATCTGCGTAAATAATGAAAAAATTTAGATGCATCAGCGTATATAATGAAAAAATTTAGATGCATCAGCGTAAATAATGAAATCATTTAGATGTTTCGTATTGAATATTACGTAATGCTTAAACAAACATAATATCTCTCACAATATTTCAATACAGCCAAATACAAAAAAAAAATGAGAAAAAATGAGAACAAAAAATATTCTCTCTTTGCAACTACCTCTCTCCTACGCATTAAAACAGTATATTGGATATGTAAACAAAATTTGTTATACAAATCGTTCTGTATTTACACAAAAATACATTGACACTTCTTGTCAATTTATATCACTCGACCTTCGGTCTCGTGATATAAGTATTGAATCGTGTCAATGTATTTTTGTGTATACAGAACTCTTAATTAATAACAAATTTAGTTTACATATACAATAATCTACTATAAATGAATCTATGAATAGGAAAGTCTTTAGTTATTTTTTGTTTAGATGACCCCCCAAATAAGATGTTTATTTTGAAGTGGGCCCACTAATATAATATATACAACTGTCGTTCTACTAAATAATATGTATTGTATAATGACCTTCTATTTAAATTTTTTATTTTTTTATAATTAAAACTCATAAGGAAAATGATCTATTAAAATATATTCGGCATTCATGTATGAATCGTATATAATGTTTATTTTAGAGTGATTAAAAACCAAATTTCGTTAAGAAAATTCAAAGTAATAAAAATGAAAAGTATATAATTAAATTTACTGCTTATTTTATTTATATTATATTGTTTTGATTATTATAAAACACATTCATTTGAATTATTAATAATGTTTATATATTTATTTGCTTTTTAATTTTCATTGATATAAAATATTATTTTGTTATGACTTCTGAAAAATTTCCCCATAGAAAAAATAAGCAGCGTTGACAGAAATTATATATTTCTTTGAATTTTAATTTTTTATTTTATTTCAAATAAAATTTTGATTGAAGGATTTGTAAGTACGTAAATGTATGAAATATAAGCCATACATAATATAAATAAACATTTTTGTCAAACATGTATGGTTGTATGAATGTGAATTCATATTGATATAAATTTTGGTTTATACGCCTCTTGTTAATGTTTTTCAAACCACAATTCCAAAATTACTGCCATAGTGCTCGAATAACTAGTCCCAGTTTTGATCCCCTTACATACAACAGATAGTTCAGTAATTAGATTTTCCGCCAATCTTAAGAACTACTTCTGTGTGTTCGGGGGAAACCATAGTTCCTCACCATTGCTTAAATATAATAATTTCGAATAATTTCTAATTAATTTGACTTCTATTTCGTTTATAAAAATTTTACTATTCTAATTTAAAGCAAAAATAAAATAAAAAGTTTTTAATTTTTTATTTTATTTAAAATTTACTTTATTTGTGTATATAAGTATTTACTATTTAATTTTCAGTTGATTAATATACGAGCTCAAGAGTTCTAGGGGGACATAGTGCAAATAGTTTTAATTTTAATTCTGATTTTGATATATATAAATGAACAAAATTATAAAATTTTTATATTACTTTGCGTGCAGAACTTGAAAAATTAAAAAAAATAAAATAAATTTCTTGTGTTTGTTATCTTTGCATTTTTATTATTTTGTTCAATTTCAAATAAGTATATTATTGTTAGTGGAGTTCAGTTCATATATATAACAAAAGTTTAAATTGTTGGTTCAATTAAAAATTTCATACAGTGAGTATAAAATTAATATCATTATGTATACTTAAAACGAAAAAAATGTCATATTATGTACTAACAATAAATATATCTCTAAGTAGTACGTACTATTATAAAGTTAGAAATTTGGACAGTAAAAGTCCTTTTGTGATGTAGGCGACACGCAACAAGAAATGATTTTTAAAAATTAAGGTTTCTTATTATACATCATTTGGTTACTGTGCTGACGCACATCTTTTATTAAATGAATTATGTATTTGTTTTTACTCTTCATATGAATCATTTAAAACAAAGAAAAAAATTATTCTTTAAATAAATTTTTCAAATCAATCTGTACCCACTTTTTATTCAAAATTGATAGATTGAATATATATAGGTATATGTATACAGAAGTTCTTTTTAGCATAAACAAATCATAAATTTCATAATATGTACAGACATATTTAAAAAAAAAAATATATATTTTTTTTATTAATGAAAGTTATATAAAAATAAAATGATTTTAATTTAATTGATTGATAGTAATTGATTTATTACCCAATGTTAATAATGCATTCAATTGACTTTAAATGCTTTTTGTTATAAAAAAAATATATATAAGTTTTATATGTATATAAAAAAAAAATTATATATTATCATGTACAAATTTACTACACAAAAAGCTCAATTTTATTAAAGAAATTATATGTATTTTTATATATAAAAATGAGTGTATAAAAAAAATTATAACGAGTTTAAGTACAAAATAAAAAAAAAAACAATAGGTACTACTTGAATAAAATAGTAGAGTAGCAATAAATAAATGCGAATGTTGTTACAATATTTTTAATTTAAATTTGTTGTTTGTATTGTTTTTGATATTAATGACTTTTATTAAGCGAAGATAATAATAATTTTTTAATAAACATTCTAAAAAATGTAAAATATTGTTTTAAAAAAAAAATGTAATGATTACAAAGTCCGATAAATAATACAAAAATAAAATTAACAAAAGTTTATGAATCCAATCTCAAAAGTTCTATCAATTTTATTTTATCTTTGGGTTTTTATTTTATTACTATTCGATCCTTTTTTTGTAAGGGAAAAATTGCTTATTTGATGTTTTAATAATGATGATAATACATGTGCTTAAATTTGGTCATAAAACCAATGTTTTCATATATAATACCTGCTAAACTGAAAATGAACTGGGACAAAAAAAAATAGTTTAACTATAAAGTTAACTGTGCAATTTTGTGTAGGTATAAAAAAACAAAAAAAAAATTTTTTTATATAAATAATATTAAGTCAAAAAAATTTATCATAAAATCGGGGGTTGGACATTTGTCCGCGGGACATTTGTCCGCGATTTGTTTTTGTATCGCGGACATAAAAATGACATTTGTCCGCGATTCAAAATGTCTTTTGTCCGCCGCGGACAAATGACATTTTCCAAAAAGTCATTTGTCCGCGATAAAAATTTATCGCGGACAAATGACATTTTGCAAAATGACATTTGTCCGCTAAAAATCTGAAAAATCAATCGCGGACAAATGACATTTTGCAAAATGACATTTGTCCGCTAAAAAGTTAAAAAATCAATCGCGGACAAATGACATTTTGCAAAATGACATTTGTCCGCTAAAAATTAAAAAAAGCAATCGCGGACAAATGACATTTTGGAAAATGACATATGTCCGCTAAAAATTTGAGGCTAAAGTGCAGATGACGTGAACCAATCAGAATCGGCACAACAAGAGAGGGTGGTGGGGGGCGGCGGGCGGGCGGGTGGACTGGTGGTTGGCGCCGCAAATCCTACTGACCAACCACCAGTCCACCCGCCCGCCCGCCGCCCCCCACCACCCTCTCTTTAAGGGGCAAATCGGGCAAAAAAAAAAATTGCATATACAAAATGTATGAACAATTTGGGGGGACTCTACCCCTCTTCCCTTTTCCAAGCTTCAGACGATTCTGAGTGGTTCACGTAATCTGCAGTATCTCCAAAATTGAAAAATCAATCGCGGACAAATGACATTTTGCAAAATGACATTTGTCCGCTAAAGTTAGAAAATTCAATCGCGGACAAATGTCATTTGTCCGCTAATTTTGGGACATTTGTCCGCGGCGGACAAATGTCATTTTACAATCGCGGACAAATGACATTTTGCAAAATGACATTTGTCCGCGAAGTTTTCCATACAAATTTCATCGCGGACAAATGTCCCGCGGACAAATGTCACGGCGCCATAAAATCTTATTCTATATATAAAATTGTATAACAGTCAGTTAAAACAACTGCTTCAAGCTTTACAAAACCCATTTAAAATACATTCTCGAAATCATTGTTTAATTTTCCAAATAAAAAATAAAGTATTTTTTTTGTATTAAATTGAAGCAATTTTTTTAATTGGGGTAATAAATCAAATAAATGATAATTCATTTGTTATTTAGCGCCAAAAGTAAGCTATAGCATAGGAACGTTGAACTTAATGATCGTAAACATAATGTTAATTTAAACAAAAAAAAAAACGAAATTATAATTTTTTTTTTCTTCCAATTTTAATTAAAATAGATAATGAGATTCGCGAGAGATTTTGAAATTAACCATTAATATCACATTATTATTAAATTATTATTCCTTCCCTTTAAAAATAAAATGGGTTTTTGTTAAAATTAAAGGGAATAATCTTCTAAACAATTTGTAACAATTCTGTTTATTTGGTTTTAAAATTTTGAGATAATCAGCTATTATGATGAAATAAATTCTTAATAAAAATATAAAAATTGGTGAAAAAGCAAGAAATTTAAATGTTCGTGTATATTAATTAGAATAATTGTATTGATGAAAACAAATTTTAAAGTTTGAAAACGATTTTTAAACATTAATTTTGTAAATTTTGTGAATTTTGTGAATTTTGTGAATTTTGTGAATTTATTGAATTTATGAAACAACTAATTTCGTCCCAGAATCGTCAATAAATAACAAAATGATATTTTGCTTCAAGAGATATTAAAAAAGGAAATTATCCAACGTGTACCTCATAAATGAAGTATGGGGTTCGTTTTCAATATTTCGATTTAAGATCCTTTAAGATACCTCGGACGCAATCTAAAAATAGTTTATATGCCATTTAATGATATACCATATACATACAAATATCATAATTTTCATCGAAATCCAGATCCTTATACGAATTCTTGAGTCGTATAACCATTTTTTTTAAGTTCCTCTAATGGACATCTATATACCTACATACATACCGTCGGTCGGCGACGCAAATCTCGTAAGTCTTGTTTTTTACAAAACGTGTTTTTTTACATTTTCCTGCCCTTTTTGTTGTTCTGCGTCGATCTACATTCATAAAAATTCTCTAAATATTTTTTACGCACTTTTATTGTCGAAAAAAAAAAAAAACGAAAATTTAGGTGGGGAGCTTTTGTGGCCAAACCTTGCACATTTTTGAAACTAAGGTAATGTACTAATCTTCGTAAGAAGCTACAGATTTTATTCAATCCATATCGCTTCGAAATTGGCCAATCTTAAGCAATTTTGTGCTAATTATAATAATAAGAATAATACAGTTTTTTGTGTCTCCTGTAAAATTTTCAAAAACAGACTTACGAGGTTTGCATCGCCGACCGACGATACTCATTTTCTTTGGAATCCGTTAAATCTTTTATAAAATTTAAAATTTATAAAAATTTCGTTTGAAAATAATTCAGACTCTTGTCCCGTTGAGAGCCTCTTACTCCGAAATCTCAAATGATAGATTCTCAACTTTTAGTGAAAGTGAACGAGATTACGGATGTTTTGGCATTAACAGAATAAAAATCGATAGTCTGGATCGTAAGCTATAATAACCATTTTAGTGGGAAAACGGTCTAAAATTATACATTTATAATAAATTTTTATACGTATTAGTTAATTTAAGTAGTTGTTTGAGATTATTTCTTTATCATCCTTATCTGTATAATTTTCCTTGTATTAAATTTAATTAATACTGAATTAAATTGAATTGGATTAAATTGACATTAGCAGAATCAAAAAAAAGTTGTGTGCAAATTTCTTGATTTATGAATGACGAAAAAAATTATGAGTGCTATGTTTATGTATTTTCTAAACTCAAATCATATTATTATGTATACAGTTTTTTTTTTTAACAAATTTATCATAATTTTTATATTTTTTCATTATATTCATATACAATATATATACATCTACAATAAAATCAAAAAGAGTCTATATTAAAAGTTTAAAAATAATATCAAAGAGAACATCGTTTCACACTAAAAATTCAAAAAAATTCTATTATTAAACCTATAATAAATAACCATAAAATATGATGAAAAATCTATTTTCAGTTTGTTTTCATAATCTAAAAACAAAAAAGAAAAAAAAAAGAAATCTAAAAATTGAATATTAAAATAAAAAAAAATAAAAATTTGTTCCAGCTCAAATAATTTCAAGTGTGACAATAAATTTGAAGCACACTTCAAGTCATTAATTTCAAGATCTTTCCATGCTAAAAGTATTTTTATTAAACTATGACGTATATTGTATGATTTTTAATGTTCTTTTTTTTTGGTAATTTGAAAAATTCATAAAAAGGGTATGGTCCATGGACCAATAAATTTAAGTAATTAATTTTTTTCTGATATTTTCATCGTTTGATCAATCAACAAAAAGGTCATGTATGGAATCAATTTTTTATTCATATTTATAGTTTTCAAATAATTTGCATATATGAATTTTAAATTTAATCTAATTATTTTACATATATATAACTTAACATCGTTTTTTTTTCTGCGTAAATTTCAAATACATACTATACCCAAATTATGTTCCCGTATTTATTTATTCCCTAAATAACTAACACTTTAAATTAAAAACTAATTACAACCTACATGAGAATTAATTAAAGTTAATAATAATAAAATTTATAAACTAAATGAAATTAAAAATATCAGAAAATCTAAAATTCAAAATACCATGAAAATTAAAACAAAATTTAAGATAGATCGACAGGGGATTGTTGTGGCCGATCTATAGTAATACAAATCGGACTATTTTTACTGATAATATTATTATGTATCTATATATAGAAATATAGATTCTTCTCAAGAAAATTGTTTTTTACTCATAGAATCGCATATTTGATCGTAATTTTGTAAGATACGCGTTGATAAAGTGAAGTTTTTTTTTGGAATCTCAAACACGTTCTACGATATATAAATTCAAATATGATTAATATATAAAATATACGGAAGCTACTATTTAATATTAAGACATAAAAAATAAAATAAAACATAAAACTTGAACTAAATTAAATTAATAAAAAAATCAGAAACTCTATGAAAATTGGTTGATCTGATAGTTTTGTGTATGTTTTTTTATTGTTAGCAGATTTTCTAAAAATATAGACGAATTTCAGAATCCAAAATAAACTCTTAAAATTTGAGTATTAAATTTCTTAGTCAGAAATAAAGTGTGTTTATTATAAAAATTTGTGAAGATTATTTTTACATTATCATTATCAGTTTATGTGGAACGGAAGATTAATAAAAAATATCAATTCATTCTCTTATTGATAACTACGCTAAATCTTACAACTTCAGATTCGAATGCTCTTATTTTAGTACGCATAAAATAAATTTTGAAAACATGAAAAAATGAATAAAACTTTTGATGTTGAATATAATTTAACTTTAAAGAATTAGATTAAAATTGAGAAAAGTTTTCACCCACCAAATTAAAGACCTGATGTTTTTGAATAACTTTTATTTTTAAATATATATAATAAATACTTATATTATTTTAATCAATAAATCTTTTAATAAATCCTCTAAAGAAGCAACAGGTGTTAATTTTTCGGATAGATATTTATATACATTTTCAACCTTTACCTTTTTCTGAATTTATTTTCCTTACTTTTTTTTTATTATGAATTTATTTTTTGATTTAATTATTTTTAGAAATTAAAGACAAAATGCTTCACCCATCATGTTTTCTATTAATTCCGTATTATAATTTATAATTTAATCAAAAAAATTATAATTAAGAAAAAATATTTTAAAGTTTGTTTTTCTTTTTTTTTAAAGTAAAATTTTGTTTTAAGAAATTTGATTAAATCGGAAAAGGTTTTATTAGATAGGTACAAATTGATGTGGATTAGGTACCTACATTGTATCGTATTAATAATGTTAGAAAACTTCTCGTTTCCATAGACTTTTACACATAAAACATACTTGAATAACAACATTTTTTGACGTTCTGAGGATATAAATAAAATTAATAACAACATTTTAAAGGCATGTGAGATATATTTTAAGAATATAATTAAGCCTATAATCCTTTAATGTATACGGACTACATCGTAATTCATAGAAGGAAAACAAAATTTCTTCTTTATGTTACATGTTTGGGGATAAATAAAAATGATTTCTTCATATATATATGTATTTTTTTAAATATCGATGTTATCTTAATTTTTAACCTACTTCGCATCAAAATTGAAAGAAAGAACATTATGTTTTCAGTTTCGGTCCTCCGACTTATAACTATTAAACTTTGCACCCGATCTCAGATCGAATAAATACCAAAATATGAGTAATATTGTTCACTTTCATCCAATCTAAATTCCGAAATTAGATCTGGCAGTATTTTCATACAAAAAATTTGTATATTGAATTTTAATGGATTCCAATGAAGATTAGTATGTAAGTATAGATAGATGTCAGTTCAAGGACATGTTTTTGATGTATGTACAGTTTGTATTTATATACTGATATTCCTTAATTAAGAAAAAATGTGTGTCTTATAAGAAATGTTCCCTCTAATTTTTTTAAAACCTGGGAAAAAATGAACTTGCTTGCGCGCATTATTTGTAATTTATTCTTATTGCGCCCAAAATGTTAAAAAAAATAAATAATAATATTAAGTATAAAATAATTAAAACAAAAACAATATCTAATTTTAAATTTAAATATTCACGACGATTAATCTGGTTTTTCCAATATAAATAAATTTCATTTAAAACGATATTAGTTCCATCTAAAATATTTCATTTAATTCGCCTGAATAAAATTGAGAAAAAAAATCGTACCTATAGTAGAAACGAAACAATTTTCCCGCAAAAAATTTAAGACTTATGAATGAAAATTTAAAATTTTATTTGTGAAGTTCGTTAAGTATCTGTGT
>OZ023273.1:58463652-58601657 GCA_964007475.1 Hybos culiciformis
TTACTACGGACGGATCTAAATGCCTTTGACAAATTGAACTCGAAAAACATGTTCTTGAGCACAAAAACCTATTATTAAAATCGACCGAACAGACTACCTTAATGCATGGTAGGTTCACTTAGAACAAAATTAATTTCAGTTTTCTTAATGTGTTTCACCTTTCAACCACATGCGGCGCTCTTGTTTGTTTACGTTTTGTTTTATTGTCAACCCAGCCGGCTGAGCTTTTTTTCTTATTTATTATTTTTTTTGAAATAAAAGTGTTTGGGCGTGTAGGTGACTTACTTTGAGAAAAAATTAATTTTAATTTTATTAAAAAAATTATAAACTGGATTTTTGAAAAACAATTTTAATTGAAGTTAAATTTTGAACTTATTTTAGAAAACAGACTAAATTATTATAAAGGTAATAGAAGATATTATTACTTAAGAAAAAAAGAAACTGAATAAAAGTTGAATATATTTGAATTTTAATTGTGGATTTTATTTAAACAAAAACAAATACTGAAATAAAGTTGGATTTATTGGAATTTAAGTGTATTTAAGATTAGAGGGGGGAGAAATCTGACGTCAGAAATTATAGACCCATTGCTAAGTTGTCTGCGTTGCCGAAACTGTTTGAAAAATTGGTTTTCGGGCATTTGTATTTTCATTGCAAACCGTTTCTCAGTGACTTCCAGCATGGCTTTCTGAAAAGTAAATCAACCACCACGAGCCTTATCGAGGTCGTTAGTGATTCGATTTGTAATATGGAATCTGGTCATCAAACTGATGTCATCTACACTGATTTTAGTAAGGCGTTTGATGTCCTATCTCACGACCTCATTTTGTTCAAGCTTGAATCCTTGGGGTTTCCAACGATTTTTGTGAAATAGATCTCGTCGTATTTGAGTAACAGAAAGTATTTTGTTCAATTTAGATCATCGGTCTCAGACTATTTTATTGCTCTATCTGGGGTCCCTCAGGGCAGCCATCTTGGTCCACTTTTATTCATAGTTTCAGTCAATGATGTTGTAAAAATTATCAATCACAGTGTAATTAATGCTTATGCTGATGACATGAAAATATACAAAAAGATTCTCAGCGCAAGTGATTGTATCCAACTTCAAATTGATCTTGACTGCTTTGCTGAATGGTGTACAAAGAATAATTTGATCCTTAATTCTAACAAATGTCAATTCATTTCCTATACTCGCAGGCTCCGCCCGTTCAGGTTTGATTATCGAATAGGTGACTCTGTTGTTTCTAAGGTTGAAGTTGTAAAGGATTTGGGTGTGTACTGTGATTCAAAGCTTAGTTTTCAGTTCCATGTTAATGCTACAGTTGCTAGGGGTAATTCCATGCTTGGCTTTATTAAGAGATATTCAAAAGAATTTAATGATCCAAGGGTGACTAGATCTCTCTTTACTAGCTTGGTGCGGCCTATTCTTGAATACTCAAGTCAAATATGGTCCCCTTACTATGGTGTTGACATTTTAAGAATTGAGTCCATTCAAAAGAAGTTTACTAGCTTTGCAGTCAGAGGTGTACCACTCTACTCAACATTTGATATGTCTTATGCAGAGCGTTTACAATTGTTGAATCTGCACTCGCTTGAGAGGCGAAGAGAGGTGGCTGGTGTCGTTTTCCTCCATCAATTGATTCTGGGAGCCATTTGTTCTGATGTCCTTGGTAAGATTAACCTTCGAGTTGTCGAAAGATCCCTAAGAAGAGTTGATCTTTTTTCCGTTGATTGGCATCGAACTAATTATGGTAGGGGGGAGCCGGTCTCCAGAATGATGGAAGCGGCGAATGATTGCGAGGATGTGTTCGATTTTAATCTTAGTAAAGACTGCCTTAAGAGGAAGCTTTATAAACGGAATAGATAATGATATTATTAATATTATTAATTAATTGATAAAAATATTAATGAGTTGCCAAAGATTGGCTGCAATGTCTGAAGGAGGGAATGTGTAATTTGCATTTCATTTATTTGTATTATTTTTTCTGCTGTTGTTATGTAATTGTGTGTAATTTTTATATATTTATATATCATTGTAAGTGATGAATATTTGAGCTTGAGTTAAGCTAACTAAATAAATAAATAAATTATACATTTAATTTATTAATTAATAATTATTGCAATAAAATAAATAGAATTTTAAGTGGAAATGTTAGAACACAATGTGATATGAATTATATACGTGATCAAATAGAAAAAAATGCAATAATATATTTCAGAAAACATTTTATAAAAACTAAAAAATTAAGAAAATAAAAAATTTGCTGTAAAAATAAATTTATCTTTTATTCATAATCTTCTTTTTTCCTGCAAATTTGAATTTTAATAATTTTATTTGAAATATTAGAAATAAACTGCCACCTACAAAAATTTGATTTTTTTAGTTCACCTTCCCTCCACAAATCCACCAGGCGCTGTAGTAGATCTTTTGAGTGGGCCATCTATTACTATATCTTATCTATGCCTTAATGTGTTTCACAAAACAGATAAACATCTGTTTTTTTTTCTCAAGTTTAAAAACAAAAGTAAACAATACAATATACCTACAAATTCAATTCAAATTCAAAATAAAAGACAATAACAAACTTTTTGTTCATTTGTTTACAAATAAATACGACATAAAATTTTCAAAGTCAACGTCAAAAATGATACCCCAGTGAACATTAATGGCTTCTACATATTGCCTCACGAAATATTTGTAAAAATTACTCAACCCATCCCTTAATAACAACATGTTTTCGCAAGAACATGTTCTTGTTTTTGTTTTTATTACTATGTGAAAACTACTTTAAAAACATAAAATTAACATGTTTTTGATCAATAACATGTTAATCGTGTCATAGCTTGTTCACACCTAGCTAATTTAACATGTTCGGACGACGAACATGTTCCGTTGGTGTTTTTGATGTTGTTTTTTCATAGTAAAAAAATTAAAACAGAAACACGTTCTTCAACATGTTTCTACAAAAACATGTTAATTTTCAGGGATGAATGAGTAATTTTTGAATAATATTTTGTTAGGCAATATTCAGTATGCATTAATAAATGACGCGCGAGTTCTTAACCTTGACACAACTTCATATATTTTAACTTTTTTGGGCGCGTCAGTTCCTTTGAGCTTATCTCCGGTATTATTTGAAATTCTTTATCTGACAGAGCTAAACATGTTATCATATGAAAAAAATCGTTTGAACGGTCGATTTTCCAAAGATGTTTAACTCCTTTCGAACATGTTAAATTAGCGAAGTGTGAACAAGGCATCAGTTTGTCCAAGGCATAAAAGTTAATAGTTTTCGATAACATGATTTTGATTAGTGTACGTGAAGAGTGTTAGAATATCTTATGTGGTCTGAAAGTTTATATAATGTACATATAATAATATTTATACATTTTTTTTCAATTTAAGGAATTTTCTTAATATCCTATATTTCTAGAGAGGAATATCTACAAAGATATACCTAATTGTAAACATGTAATATCGATTAAGGCTATTAAACTTTCTTTATTGTGTATAATTTATTTTAATGAAATAAAATTTTTAACTAAATAGTAGTATGACAAATAAAAACAACATAAGATCAAAAAAATTTATAATTTTGTGTTAATAAGAATTAAAAGCCTTGAGTGTATATTTTATATAAAGTTTGCAAAATTAATTTTGGTAGATGTGTATAAAGAAAGAAAATAAGAAAATTTTGAAAATTTAAATAAAATTAATTGAGGTTTCTGTACAAAGAGGAAGGAACTAAAATTATGGTTAGATTTCTTTTGAATTTTGGTGTGTAAATAGCCCAAAAGGTAATTTATTCCATATATATACATAGACAAAAACTTTGAATCCCTATTATGAGGATTAATTAAAAAAAAATACTTTTAAATTTCGCATTTTATAAGTAAGTAATTTAAATAAAAAATAAATAAAAAGAAAAGTTAAGCCAAATTATTCATAATTAAGTATTTTTATGGTGTTGATATTTCCAAAAATTAAAATTTCATATCAATATTAATTTATAACTTATTTAATAAACATACTTATTGCAAAGAAAATTTAGAAGGAAATACACATTTAAAGTTATTAAAGACAGATTCTTGAAATTTTACTGAATCTTTTTGACAAAATTTATTTACGCGAAATATGTATTACATAAAAAATACACAAATACAGAGCGAAATATGATTAATTTCAATATGGAAATATTTATTTATTTTATTTATTGATTGAGGATCAAATTCGGTACAAAAAGAAAATGATTAAATTTAATAAAAAAAAAAAAAAAAATCCTTTTAGTTATTTCCCTAATGTTACAACGAATAGCTAGCTACGTACAAATAACAAAATATTAAAAAAAAAAACTAAATCAATATTTTAACTGTATGCCGTTCATTAGGTATTAGCCAAAAATTCAATTTGTTTTAATTTAAAAATAAGGTTTTGTAGAAAATGTGGTTTGTTACTATGTCGTTAATATACTCAATAACGATACTATTCATAAGAGGATTCTTTGTAATATGAATTTGTTTGAAATTAAGAGTACCTATAGTTGTTCTATACCATTTAAAAATGTTTTAGATCAGATTAATTTAAAGCACTTCATAGTCGTATTTTAATAAATTCAGATTTACAAAGTTGTTAGTACTTACCGTTCATATTAATACATTTTGTTATATATAGATTGTACTTTGAAAAATATTAAATTAATAGAAAAGTTTGACAATATTGTCAGATTCGCATTTCATTTGCAGAAAAGTAAAAAGTATTAAGTATTAATTAATAAATATATATTAAGCTACGAGCTATCAGAAATTTCTAAATTTCCACCTGAATTTTACGAGTTTGAAAGTTGAGTTTTCAGTTTATCAAGAATTATATAATATTTTCTCTCAGCTTGGTCAATTTATCCTAACTTTATATTCAGCATAAGACTTTAAATTTAAATTAAAAGAGAAGGATGATCTTAATTTCTTATGGAATTTATAGAAATAAAAAAGGTTTCTTTAAAAAATGAGAAAGCAAAGGTATTTCGACGAGTTATTGTGAATTATGACGCGTTCGTAAATTTTTTGTAACATCCAAATAAATCCATATAGAAATAATTACATTCATTGGATTTCACCGAAGTAGAATTAGGGAATAGGATTCTTTTTTTTTTTTTTAATTCCTAATAACCCCCTGGACATCAATCATTTTTTATAAATTATTAAACAGTGAAATTTTTATGAAATCACAAAATTTATATTTATCTTTGTTTTGACATGGATACCTATCATGAGTAATATGATTATCCTGTACCTATATCTTAATATATTTAATGTACATATAAAGTTTTTTTTTTAAATATAACTACATCTTAAATGTTAAAATAAGTATATTTCTACAAATATATTTAACCAGGAATTTTTCATGCTTCAAATATATATGTATGCGGGTAAACAGTAAATATTATATATTTTGATAAAATATGTTATCATTTAAATTTTGTTTATGGAATAGTATAGTAAAATTAATATTTTTTATTACTAAGAATTTTTTCTAAAAATTATTATAAAATATTATTATTCAAGAATATCTACTCTATTTTATATAGGTACATTATAATCATACCTGTAAACAATAATCAGCGATGTAAATGAATATCTTTTTTAGCAAAATAAAAATGAATCCAAGCATAAATTGTTTAAATATTAAATTGCTTGTAATGGTTATTATATATATATATGTATATTATATATACATAAATAAAGTACGGCAACGTAAACAGAGATATAATATTTTAAATCTAATAAAATTAAGTTGTCATGTCAAAAAAAGTATTGTTTTCATTTCGATAGGCATACACAAATACATAAGCCTGAAGTCACTAAAGAGATGAATTGAAAAATACGGAAAAGTCAAAATTTTAATTATTATTTTTTTATCAAAGTAAAACAACCCTATAGGCTTTTATAATTCTATTTGATATTATATTGTATTCTATCTAGATTTTCATTTCAATATATAATAAAATTACTATAGTTACTAATTTATTAAATGTATGTAGAGGTATGTTTATGGTTAGGAATTTTAGTGTAGAATTTAGTGTATAATTCAAGATCGATATATTTAGATAAGCTTAATTTAAATTAATTAACAAGCAGATTTGTGACGTCGCGTTCGTTAATCAAATTGCTGCAAATTAGACAAAATAATTTCCATAGAACTCACTTGAGGTCATGCTACTACAAAAATATTTTTTATCCGTGTACTAACACTATTTATTTTAATGCTTCGCAGTGTATAAAAAAGCGATTAGTCGACTATAATTTGTTTAAGAACTGTGATAAAATCAGGATAAAATACAGCATCAGTTCCTCGATATATGCATAATATACTATATACTAGTTCAACAGAGTCAAAAAAGGAAAGTTGCTCAAAAAGTGTAGCTACAGTTTATTGTATAGAAATGGGGGTGGGAACTCGTATCTGTATTATTAACTTATTAAATAACCAGTTCTTTACCCTTCTAAGTTGGTGACACTTGCAGTAATTCCATTTTCCTAACTAGTTTGTATAAAATTTATTTTTTGTATCTATCGCATTTAGTAACTTATTTGTAGCTTATTTCTTGGTACACCCATCTTTTCCATAGATTGAGTGAAGATATATTATGTAAACGAAACTTTAGATCTTTACAACATAAGCAAAACAACTATATAAATTTGTACTAAATATATTTGTGCATAATCATAAATTTCAACTAAACTACAAGCTTATCGAATGCACCTATCAAGAAATAGGATAAAAATATACTCTTTTATGAGTTTTTTTTTATAGATTTAATAAAAACTGAAGTCAGTACATATATACATTTCATAAAACTGTACTATATGCCAACTTACATATAATAATATAATTGTTTTTTATCGAGAAAAGTGCTGAATGATGTTTTCATGCCATTTAGAAAAATTATTTATTTGAAATAATAATACTTTTATTAAAGCGAGATTTCTTTTTTATTATTACAAAAAAAAAAAATAAAATAAAAATAAAAATAAAAATGTGCGGAACAGTAGTTTTTGTTTTGAACTTTAAATTCAAAATAATAGAAAATATTGAATGAATATTGTGTGGAATATTAAATTATATAGTTTTGATATTGTTATTTGAAATCGTAAATCATAATAATACGTATTTATATTGCTTTGTTCTTTTAAAATAAAACCATAAAATTCACATTAAATCGTCTGACAAATTTTTCCTATTTTTAATTTACTCTTTATCTTTAATATATACAATTAAAGTTATTCTTATTGCGAACATTTTTTGATTAATTGTTCGTCAAAGATGCGAAAAATATTATTGTTCCTATTCAGACTAATTATTTAGTTGAATTTTTTAATTGATCATGCGCCAATGTACTGAATGTGATTTTTTTTTAATTTTTTGCCTGATCTGTGAAGGGGTTGGATAGTTATGAATTTTTTTCTAATAAAAAGTGTGTTTTTTTTTCAAAATTTGTATGTTTTGAATTTGCTCACTTACTTTTCTTTTAAAACTGCCCAATGTAGGATTTTTTTTTTCTCTGAAAAAAATGAATATGGGATATTGAGCCCGATCGCTGAAGCGGTTCAAAAATGTGAGCATTTTGCTGAAAAATTGTCAAAAATATTTCCAGTGATAATATTGAGTGTTCTTAAAAACGGAACAGAAACTCCTTCTTAGTCTTAAGAGTGGGTTTTGTAAAAAAAGAAAAGAATTTCTATTCCACTTTTCAGAACACTCAAAATTAGCCGGCAGTTGTTATTTTTTTTGTTTTAAGTTTTATGATTTATTTTATAAGCTTTGATATCTTAGAATGCACATATAATATCTTAAAGAAAATAGAATATCCAGAACTATGTCATTGCTAAGCGCTAGCAAGAGGCACGATGGATATTCTAGGCAATCACCTTCCAAACGGCTTATTTTCAAATAAACACAAAGATTAATAAAATATCATTCTGATGATTCTGTTGCCATTCCAAAGATTTTTAGATAGAGTTATTTGAAACTAAGACTCCTAGGACGGATAAACTGGGCAATCATCATTTGATCAGCTTTCGGTTACATATTTCAAGATTAAGATATAGTATCAAATGAGTTCATTGATCTTTGTATATTTAACATATGAGCCGTTTATTTTGAAAGTGGTTGAAAAATGGACTTAAACCACTTTCAAAATAAACGGCTCATATAAAATATTTAAAGTTCATTAAAGAAGACAAATTATTTACTGTTAATGTGATTAAAATGTTATTTAGAATTGTCGTTCAGTGAACTTATATTTGATACCGGAGAAAATTTCTTTAATTTTCGTATTTTCTTTAAAGTCTGTTATTCATTTTTCTTTAAGTCTGAACATTGTAATCGTGAGATTATAAAATCATCTTTTACATTGTATATATTTTTTCATGTCACTTAAACTGAATATTATTACGTTTGATAAACAGCACAAAGTGAAAAATAAATAAAAATTATTTGCGAAAAAAAAAACAACAGTAGGTAGTTATTCTATCTAAAATTTAAATTGTTTTGAATTGTTGTGTGGGATGACTGGAGAAGTGGAGAATATAATAATTGATTCACCAGTATTCGTTTAAGTTTTTGAGAATTTCTAAAAAAAAAATATAGCGTAGATTTTCTTTTTAAATTAATTTTTCTAAGCTAATATTGACATGCGTCACATTATTAAGATGAAAAGAATTAAAGAAGACAATTAAAAAGTACAGTATATTTTGTACAAGCAAATATTGTATGTATCTTGAAGGTTTGGATCTCAAAATTCATTAAAAAAAATTTATTCAGAAGAAGCAATATAGAATTTTTCTATTCATTTACTGTTTTTATAAGGAAAATAATTTGCACTTTTGATTACAGTTAAAAGCTTTTTAATTACGGAACTTGTAATCCTAAAATCTTGTCCTTAAATTTAAGAAAATAGGTACTTCTTTCAAGAAAACACATATTTTGGCCGAACGAAATCGGCTTTACTGTTTAGTTTAAACTTATAAGCCTGTTATATGGTGTTCGCATTAGGAGAATATTAGTGGAATATGCTGTTATCCGGAATATTTCAGGAATATGAACTGGATTTTTCATATAAAAAAATATTCCGGAATATGTATATTCCACTTTTATATTCTAGTTTGTCAGGGTTAGAATTCTACATTTCTAGTTATTTTCACTCATTTTTTGAAATTTTGTTATAGTTGGCAACAATTTTTTTGTCAAATTCGAGTCAAAATGAAAAAAAAAACAAAATAAAATTGATAACAAGCGAGATAAAAAGTCAAAAATTTCAACAACAAAAACTTTTTCTCTTTCTCAATTTTTTTTTTACACCATCAAATTCCAGTTCTCATCAAATTTTGTAATGCGAACGGCAATTTGTTTTCCGGAATATAAGTGGAATTCAAATTATAATGCGAACAAGGTATTAGATGGATAAACGAATGATCGGGCCGAACGATGCACAGATAGATGAACTGGAGATAATGAAAATATATACGTTTTTCTTTGTTTGGAAAACATACTAGGTTTTTTTTTTTCCATATGAAAGTCTGTTTTTTTAATAAGCGAATAATATTGTATTTTTTAATAATCTAATGTGGTATTTTTCTAATTATTTTTCTTATAGGTCAAGGATGGCCAACACGTCGATCGCGATCGACCGGTCGATCCCGAACCAATTTTTGGCCCATCAATCGGTTGGAGATGATGCAAATAGTTACAAACGTTAACAGTGCTTATTCAATCTTATAAATTCACATCATTTTGATGTGTGTCATTTTCCTCATAAAAACGATTCATATCTATTGTTCTAAAAAATTAAGGTCACATTTTTAATAAAAAAAATAGGTTGGATGAAAGTATATCTCTAAAAACTAATGTAATCTTAATCTTACATACTAAAGAATTTGAGGAAGATTTTAGGAATAGCCGAATCATAAATAGTAATCCAAAATAACCAAATGTAGCAAATATTTGTACATACGTTTCATATGAATAAGCAATTTCATTTATAAGGAAGATTAGATATCCTTCCTCGACTCAAGATTTATTAGTATTCTCTCGGACTGGATTTAGCAAAATTATGAATGCTTGGTTGAAGACATGCAGCCTTCCTTTTAAATTTAATATATGTTTTTGTGTAATTTCACCGTTGTAACTTGTATGTGTATTGACTCTGTTTAATATCAATATTTTATAAGGTCGATCACGACACATTTTATAAAAAATTAGTCGATCTTACATGTAATGAAGTTGGCCACTCCTGTTATAGGTTAATTGTTTTTTTATTTCCTATCATACACACTATATATTCTATACATACTCTTCTAAACTAAGTCGAAAGGTTTATTATCAGAAAAGTGAAAAATTGAGAAACTAATAAAATTCATTTAACAAAACATAAGCTATATATATATGTTGATAAGTATGTATATGAAAAAGTTTTTCAATATAAGAAAGAACGCCTGATGGTAACCCAGAATATTATGCAAATAAAATTTAAATACCACATTAAAGAAAAACCTTTAATTACTTTGGAGAATTTTTTTTTTTTTATTATTTTCCTTCTCTATTTATTATTTAAAAATATATATAAAAATATAGGTATATAAAAAACAAATAGTAAATTGCATGTATATTATAAATTTTGCCACAGGATTATAACAAATAAATCCTTATGATTAAAAAAAAGGAAAATTTTAATTTTTAATCCACTACCTTACACATTATAATATGTTCTATCATTTGCTTCATGGGTGCTACTACTTCATTATCAAAACAAAAATAATAATAATAATAAAAAAAAAAATTTCTGCTTAATTGAAGTAATTTAATTTATATTCGGAAAGGAAAATAAAACAGATGAGATAATTTCTTTATGGCTTTTTGCAATTTATTAAAAAGAAAAATAAAAAAAAAAAAAAACGAATAGAATAAAACAAAAATTCGAAGGTAACAAAATAATGATTTTTCTTTCGTAACAAAATTAAAGAAAAACAAGAAAAAAAAATTTCGTCACTTCATCAAAAGCTTTTAATCGACAGAAAGGTAAACTTAATTTCTCATTGCTCGAGGTCATGCTAAAAATTTACTAATTTTTGAACATATATTTCTACATAAATATATATATATAAATATGTATACACGGTACATAATACACCCCACAGAATTTGGATAGGGCCAACATATTTTCATATTTTATATAAATATGATGGTTCTATTTAAGTGCCACCTTTTCAATGCCAGGTCGATGCAGAAATTCCATTTGAATTCCATTTGAAAGGTAGCAATTTGGATTTTGACGCTGCGATAACGGAGAGTGCTAAAAATCGTCTTAAAAAGGTGAAAAAACAAGGCAAAATTGTATAAAAACAACAAATATTAATTTTTAAGATTAAAAAGACGATTTTCCTGTCATCGAAACGTTAAAATTTAAAGTGCTAATATTATTTACAATAAATTTCCTTTCAAATTGCTTGGTTAGAGTTTCTGCATGGACGCGGTATTAAAAACTCCCGACGACTCTTGAATACGGAGGGCCATCATATTTTGAACAATTAAAATTAAATTTAAAAAATAAATTTTTTTATAAGGACAAAAAGTTGTATCAGAGTTCTCTTTGAATGAGAAAAAAATAAAACTTAAGAACTGTTTATAAATTTGAACAAACAATATAAAAACATAAGAAATTTGGCCCCATCCAAGTGCTATGGTTGGTGTGTATAAATATAATAATCGTATATTAAATTGTTACATTTTTATTTATACATAATATGTATATAATAGAGGACCATTATAAGTATATGTATATTAACTGACCTTAGATTATATTTTTAGAAGGTATGAAATAAAATAAAAAAAAAATATAAAATTTTTATTATGATTTGAAGTGTTCCAACTTCAAGTCGTCTATTAATGAATTTTTTCAATACTTGAACCATTTATTATGATTTTTTTTTTATTATTTGTGTACGTTGTGGGGTATATATGTAATGTTCATATATATTTAGGTTATGTTTATTTTTCCCTTTTTGTATTTTTAGCCTGTTTTCCACTAAAAATTAAAAAAAAATAATAAAAACGGACTATTTTATTATTTCAATATTTTATCTGTCCCCGTCTGTTTGTTTAACACCAGACTGATTTCTGACAAGGCACCATTCTGTTCAATCTAATTTTCAAAGTAAAGTATGTAAATAATTCTAATACGGTATTACGAGTTCCAGAGTTATAATAGAAGTCTTCATGTACACATTCAATTAAATTACTATATTTTTTCAAAAATATTTATAAAAGGTTCTTAAGGCTCAACTTTGTGGTCAGTGCGAAATTATTTATTAAAATCGAAATATAGAAAACAAACTATACATAATTATTTCATTTATGAGGTAACGTTCTACATTTTATATTCCTTCTTTTTTTTCTTGTATTTATAATAACTTTAATTATATTAAAAGCAGGAAATTTTTAAATTTTGATGTTCTTCAAGCTTTTTACGTTTTTTTTCCTTTTACATTTTCAAAACTCAATTATCATAAAATTAAAAAAAAAAGAAAAAAGAAAAGAAGAATTTTTTTTTCATAAATTTTCTTTCGTTTTCTTTAATTGTTTTTCTTTCTTATATATTTGTATTATTGGTATACTTTTTAAAAATTTTTTTAATGATTAAATTTTGCTCGCTATAAATTTTAGTTTGTCTAAATAGATCCAATAAAGTGATAAGAACTTATTTTATGAAATTAACAATTTATTTTTAACCCTTCAGTTTAATATATATATAGCATAGCATAATATAGATTATAGAAAGTTAAATAATTTGTGTTTAATAAAAAGGAGAGTTTTTCACAAAAATTTTGTAAAATTTAACATTCAGTTTGGAAAGAATTGAATTATTGATTCTTTAATAATATTTTCTATGATTTCTGTCCTTGGGTCATGCGCCTATATTTACAGGACCTTTAAAGAAAATAAAAATTGATCTCTTCATTTTTGTTAAACAAAATATTATGATTGATAAAATTATATGCAGAGAACTTCTACATAAGAATTTAAATATTCTTTTCAAAATTTTTCGTTCAACTTTCAGTTTAGTTGAATTCAATAATTTTTATCTTCGGTCATGAGCTCGATCTTATTTGATCCATTATGTATCTTGGAAGTTGCCAAATGCCATTGATTTATGCTATTAATTGGTTTGCGATACTTAAATTTGAAAATTTTATGTTATTTTTATAATTTCGACGAAAGTATTTCAAAGAAGTAAAACAGATTATGTTTTTGTTATACATTTTAATTTTTATTTCAATTTAGAAGATAATTAATTTAAAAAAATTTTGAAAGAAAAAATAAAATTTATTCAATGTGGGCTTCTATACATTCGTATTTATACTTTTTGTGAATTTTCTATACAAATAAGGTTTCATAAAAATTGGCATAATGAAGAGATAAGATTAATTTAAATATTTGAGCCGTACTATACGTTATGGTTTGATCAAAATCTATCTAAAAATGAAGCAAACAATTTTATTATAAATAAAACAAAATAAATCGAAAAAAAAAATAAATGCAAGATCTGGATACCAGACAACTACAACTACTATTAACATAAACTCTCTACTTACATAAGATTTATTAAAATCTTAAAAAAGCGTGGAGTGCGAGCGTTTTTATTTGTTGATAGGTATTAAATAATATCGTGTTTAATTTTTTTTTTTCTATCCATTATTTATTTTTATTTTTTATCAATTATATAATTAAAAAAATTATATAATTAAAAAATCTAGGATAGTATGATTTAAAATATCATACTATCGCTTTTATCCTCTTTTTTAAATTCGCAATCGAGGATTGAACATTTTTTTTAGTTTCTTCTATCAACATTAATTAAAATAAATTACAACTTTAAAAAAACTTTGGCCGCGAATTCTAGAATCTGCATATTTAGCTCAGATTTAACATTCATCCGGTCAAAATCGATTGAAAAGAGTTAGAACAGTGTGGAAACTCTTTTACTAAAAATGTACAAGCTTTTCAATGGCAAAATTGAATGCACATCTTTAGCTTGTAGGTATTTGAAACAATTTTTATTTATTTTTGTACTTTTTGTACTTCTGAACATTATGAATTTTCGCAAATATCTTAATATAAACAAATTAAAGATTCAAATGAAAAGCCAAAATTTAAAACTCTAAACTTAGATCATTGATTGGCAGCTATTGAAATGCGGTTTAAATAAAAATTCGGTCACTAAATATAATTCTTAAATCTACATATTTAATTTAACGACAAATGATTAGAAATTAAGTGACATAATTATAGATATTTTTAACAGATTTTTTCGACAGATTTTTTACTAGGTAACAAATAAAATCAGATATTTACATATAAACTGTATTTGCATTATGTAGTACGCATATAAGTATATAATGTTTACAAAAATAAAACCATATATTACTACTATGTGTATACATACAATATCTAAAAGTATATATCCTACATATTTCCACAAAAAAGAAATTTAAATAGATATAATTTGTTATTTGCATACATATATTTATACCAGGACATTACTCTCGAATAAGAAATATATAGTTTTCAGAGAAAGAGATTAAAGGAAAATATTTTTGTTCATTTTTTTTTATTTTCATTATTAAAACAAAAAAAATTCAAAATATATAGAAATCGTGTAAAAATACATATATGATTAGAAATACTATTAAAATAAATGAAATATACAAATTTGATATCATTAATGTGTTACACTTATGTCAGCTTACGTTATTTATCCTGAAAAAAAATTAAAATTATTACCTGAATTAAAAACAAAACTATTGTTTGTCTTTTTTTTGCAAAATATAGTATACATTCCCTATAACATAATCGATTTTAAATCTATTAATGAAACTAATTATTAAGCATTATTTTTATAATAACTTATTGAAGTTATTACCAAACTATTTTATTTAAAATGAATCTCTTTGCAATTTTCACAGATTTTTATGACAATTATAGTTTTCTGATATTCAATATTTGTACATTCAATAATATTTTTGACGTACTAATATTAATTTAAATTATTTATCTATTTAGATTATTCAGAATCATTATATATCAAAATTTAAACAATATAAAATTAAAGATAATTCAAATATTTTTCGAATAAAGGTTTTTGCTTATTCTTCTACTTTATTAACCAATATAATGAAATGTCCTTTAAGGATTAATAAATAAGTTGTGCTTTACATATATAGATACTCATAATGTTATGTAAGATTTGTTAAAGAAAAATGTGTGCGCGCGCAAAAATTGAATTTTCCACAAAATAGAATAGTAACGTGTGTATAAATTTTTGTGTATTTTGTTATTTTTATTATTTTTTTTTTGGTTTGAAACAAAAACATATTCCTGTAATCAGGATTAAGAGACATTGTCATAATTTTTTTCATTTTACGTTCTTTATCAAGGTTGAACAAATATTTGACAGAAATTTTTCAAAATCACTGTTGATTTCTAGAAAAAAAAAATTTTTTGACAATGATTTTTTAATTTGAGTAATTAGAATTTTATTTTGTATAGAGGACTTAACTGAATGTGTCAAAAAATTTAAATTATCATAGATGATTTTTTTTGCATTTTTGACAGGTAAATAATTTTAAATATAATGTACTTACAGAATAAATATCAAAATTTAAAAAATAAGCAAAAATTTCAATCCTTTTTTCACCTCCAGCTCCAAGCCTGGGTTTTTGTTTGCTTAGCCTACGATCGACAAATCATAAACATGTTGTTGTTTGGAGCTGATAAAAATCAACGAAAATTTTATACATAATTGAGGATCTGTTATGCTTATTACAAAGCGATTAAGCTAAGACTTGAAGAGAAAATTTTGATCCTTAAATATCCTAAAAAATTCTCTTACTTTCACATAAACATATTTGTTGATGTTCAATTTATTCATTCAATAAAATAACTTATAATTAATAAAATAAAAAAAAAAAATAAAAATATTTATTGGAATCGGAAGCAAATATAAAAAATATTAAAGAAATTGCTAGCCATCGGAAATAATTATATACTTGTGAGGAGAAATATTTTCAGTTAAGTATAATTACATTAATAAATAGATTTAGCTAATGCTTTCAATTATTTTATTGTACACGCAAAAATTTAATTTTATTATTTTATAATGAAACATCATAATAATTTATATACACCTTTGTATATGAATAACGTTGCGTTAGGTTATGAAAAAAAAAAAACATTTACAAGGCACTCTGATAAAAATTAAAATAAAAAAAATGCTTGAAAAAAATAATTATATTTTATTTTATTATGATTTTATTTAATTTTGGTTTAAAAAGAATTTTCCCTTATTTTAAACGTGATAAAAAAAAAAACAAATTATATTTCTTTTATATGGATTGGTTTTTAAGTGGAAACAATCAGTTTTATAAGAAAACATTACCGAAACTGTGAACAAGGTATAACTAGATAATGATATTTTAACATTGTGACATTGTATCATTTACTATTTTGCTATAACTTACTTTTCTTATCAAAGCCGTACAAGATCAAAAAAAATAAATCCAATTTGTAGTACCTAACTATTTTAAAATTCTATGGGTTTATTTATTTATACATAATACCACATATATTTCTTCGGAGAAAAGGTCATCTAATCCTACCTGACCATACGTTAAGGACAATATCAATATACCTACCAAGTAGTTGAACAAATATTACACATTTATCTATCTGTCTATCCATATAAATACTGTTCGTTGGCTAGGTGCTTGAGAACGGCCAGACCGATTTGGGTAATTTTTTTTTGAATAGTCCTAAATCCTAATAAAATATAATAGTAATATAATTTCTTTTACTTTTGTCTTTTGTTGAAAGTTTTTTGCACACAACTGAGAAAATTTCAAACGGTTTTATAACACGAATTGAATATAACGCGTGATAAATCCGTGTTATCACTATAAACATAATTTTTTAATGTCCGTCGGAAGATTTTCCGGTATAATTTATATATGTAAATACTTTAAATTTCAAATAAATTATAAATAAATTTGATTTTTTGAGGCCACAATTATTATTAACTCGTACAAGAATTTGTCTGTTTATATATTTCTTTACTATTTTCGACACTCTCGTAGACCCACTTTTCGTCATTATAGCGAGCTGACATTTGGCACACAGGTTCATGTCGCGTGACAATTGAATCTATCAAAATTTGAACCGGAAAATCGGGAAAAATCATTTGAAAATTTGGTACAAATTTGATTAGTGATAAATCCGTTCCAGGAAAAATGTAAAGTTTTCTGATTTTCCGAATTTTTTGACTTTTCCGTAAAATTTTCCGGTAAACAAGTTTTCTAAATTATGCAGGATCAAATTCCCTATTAACTGGCATCATTACAATGGTGAAATCTTGCAGAAAAAATCGATGAAAATTCATGTAAAACGCTTTTCCGGAGTTTTTCCGACGAAAGAATCGTTTGAGCGTTTTGCAATCTGAGACAACGTTGTAGAGCGGCCTGGCCTCAGTTTTTTAGAAAACTCGTTTTTTACTTATTTTTTTTATTTTTAAAATTTTAATTATTTGTTGTGTCAAAAATATAAATAAAAACATTTTTTTTTGAGTTCATATAAAATGATTTAATTTAATTTCTTAATACAATATCTTTATCCAAAATTAAAGCGCTTCGTTGAAATTAAGTTATATTCAATTTTGATATTACAATTTGATCTTCCTCTTATATTTTTTTTTTCAAATTTAAAATACAAATAAATCAATAAAAACAAAATTTTCTACTTGTAATAATTAATTGAGAAATTAAAAAAAAAATATTCATATTATTTCGGACTAAAGAATTGAATAAAGAATTTTCCGCTTTGTTTCACAAATGAGAAAATTATATATTTATATTTTAATAATTTCTATATTATTTCAATTTACGTAAATTTAACCCACTTAGAAAAATAATAAAAAAAAAATTTGAAAAAAAAAAAAAATATTAAGTTCAAAAAATTATGATAGTGTCCTTGTAGACTTTTTCATCATTTACGTATTACGTAGATTGCGCTTGAGAATATATTAGCAAGAACGAACCACTATAAAAAATATTTTCTATAAAATATTCTCATATTAATATAATAAAAAATAAAAAAAAAAAATAAAAGTAAAAAAAATCAAAAAAAAAAAATATCTGTGTAAAAAGTTTATTTTTATAAGATAGAGAGCGAGATTTCTTTTTATTATTATTATTATTCTTTTAATACAAACAAAAAACAAAAAACCATATTAATTTTGATGTTGAATGGAATTTTATATAAATATTATATATATGCTTTTATTTTTTTTTTTTTGTGAAAAAATAAAAAATAAACTTCTATGTAAATGTTTATTATGCTAGCTGTCAGAACAAAAAAAAAAAAAAACATAAAAAAAAAATCATACAATTCTAGTCAATTTAATTTATTTATTTTTTTATATTCTTTTTTTGGTTTTTTATTTTGTTAATTGATAAGAAATTAGGAAAAAAAAAAAAACAGCTTTTATAATTTTTATAATTTATTTTTTTAGTAATAAAAAAACAAGAAAAATTTGAAATAAATAAATAAAAAAATTCTTGGAAAAATAAGAACAATTTAATTAAAGGTAAAAAAATAAAATAAATTTATTTTATGAAATATTTTAAAGTATCTTTTTTGTTTTTTTTTTTTCTGTCTTGTGATTGTGAATTGTGAATAAGAATTTTTGACAAAATAACAAAAGGTTATAAAAAAAAAAAAAGATGAAAAAAAATAAATATTTTTTTTTCGGCACCCTTTTTTTTCTGTAAAAAAAAAAAAAAACAATTTATTAAATAATAATTACGACAAAGATAAAAAAAAAAGAAGAAAAATTCTTTAAATTTAATAAAACTTTATAAAAAGTAAAAAAAAATAATAATTTTTTCTTCTCATTTTTATTTTGTTGTTTTTTTTTTTTTTTTGAAGTTTGTTGTTTTTTTTTTTTTTTTTGATTCCCACACAAGAAAAGTTTATTGGTTAAAGTTAGCAATCAAGTTATTTTTTTTTTTTAATTTTTAATTTTTTTTTTCAGGAATGTAATTAAAAAAGGATTTGACGAATATAATAAAATAAAAAAACAAGAAAAATCGCCACTGATGTTGGGAAAAATTTTTTTTTTTTTATTATTTTATTTTTGAGAAAAATCGATTATAGAGAAAAAATATTATGCAAAAAAAAAAAAATAAGGCAAAAAATAACAAAAATTCTTAAAAGATAGTTTGAATTTTTTTTCTGTGGCTCTTGAATATAATTTTTTTGTTGTTGTTGTTATTTATTGGGACTAAAAAAAAAATAAACATTTTTTTTTTGATGTCCTGGCTGATTTAAGTAAACATTGTGGAGATGATAAAAGACAAAAACAAAAACAAAAAAAAGATACAAATTTTATTTTTGTTTAAGGCTCATAAATCTAAATTCAAATCAGAGGAAGGAATGAAAATGATAAGAAAATAAAAAAAAAAAGTTAAATAAAAATAAAAAAAATTTAAAGTAAAATTTGATTGGTCTTCTTTTTTTTTGTAAGATAGCAAAATCAGATCCTAATAATAAATTATAATATTGGAATTGAAAAGAAAATTTAAGCTTGTTAAAAAAGGATTATGATTAAGATTAAGAAGAGGACGGACTACTGTATGTTTTGATTGCTAGATTTTTTTGGGTTATTTTTAAAACTTTTGTGATATACTATGCGCTAAAAAAAAAGCCTAGTATGATGTGAACATCATTTTTGATCAATCAAATTGAAATTTAAAATAATTCAAAGGAAGAATAGTGTTGTTCTTATTCGTTATAATAAAAATTTTCTACACATAAATAGTTCTATTAATTATTGATTGGAATTATTGTCCTCGTATTATTAATTATTACCAATTCGGCCTTTTTTTTTTTTTTTGGAATTTTAAGGACGATTTTTGAAATTTTCCATGATCGCGGCGACAAAAATGAAAGTATTAAAATTATCTATATTCAAATTCCTTGCAAATGACATCAATAGAAAAATTTTGAAATTAATTGTTTTCCAAAATTTAACTTAAATTTTTTTTTTTTTATAAAGATCAAAATGGTGAAATAAACGTTCTTTTAAATGTGAAAAATATAAAACTTGAGAAAAATATTAAAATGTTAACAGTGGGCTTGCTTGGTGCCCGTACTCACTTTTGATGCTATTATCAACACGTCGATCGCGAAATAATTTTAACTGTCAATCTTCAAAAATTTTTCTTTAGAAATAAACTTTTAATTTTATTTACAAAAACTGGTTATATTTTGACAGAACTTATTTTTTTTTAATTATTTTTATGACATTTATTTATTTAAAGAATTATGTTATTTAACAACAATTTATTTATTTATTTAATATTTCATTATTTTACATTTTCATACATGATTATGTTATCTAATTGTTATCTAATTATTTTTTTTTTGCTTTAAATAAAAAAATTTCCAATAATTTTTGTTACCTAGTACCTACATATTATGTAATCAATACTAGCGATAATTTTTATATTTTGTAAAAGTAACGTCATTATTAAGCACTCTAATAAGACGATTGCATTAGATCCGTGTTGTACACCCTATAAAATTTCTGTGACCCATGAACTAAATACTATAACAAACATAAAAGACAGTACAATAATTTATGAGATGCATTTTATGTTTTTATCTTTTATAACGAATTATACACTAGATATAGTACTAACACCTACATTTTTTCATGTTTCTAAAAATATTATACAAGTTTAAATTTATATTATAATATTATTATCGAGGATAAAACAAATTTATATTGGAAAAACTTTCTGTATCTATACTGTACATTAATTTTATTACTTTTAATACGGAATTGTTTTGATGTATCCAAATGTCACGTCATATATGAATATTTCAAAATTAAACAAGAACAATATATTTTAAATTTAATTCCTGCTGCAATATAATATTCTACTTAGATATAGTCGTCGTTAGATATAGTCGTCGTAATAAAAATATGCTAATAAAAAAAAAAACAAAATTTAATAAAAATGTTGAATGAAACATTATGGATGATGTTATCAAAATGTTAATGAAAAGAAATGAGATTTCACTTGGCACGTGCCAAATCGAATAAAGCCATAACAAAATAAAATGATTGAAAAATGTATTTTTATTCATCACCTTCTTCTTCGTCAACAAAGAGAGAAGAAAAAAAATGTTTTTTATTAAAAATCCTTATTTCATAAAATAGTTAGTTCTTTTTTAATTCTTTTTAAAATTCCAAAGAAATAATATATTAGAAATATAATACTTAGAATTTATAACTATCTTCTGGCATATAGAATCTTTTACACGAATTATACATTTTAATATAAAAATTGTATATAGTCCCTGATAATAATCATAAATAATATTGATGCAATTTATTTTTTTTGTATGGATAAGAATTCGTACCGAGAAAATGATTTGCAAACATAAAAGACAATTTTATAAATTTGTATTTTTGTTTATGCTGTCAATTTTATTCTATACTTTTAAAGTCACAAACTTGAATAATATTTTAACTATAATTTTAGTAATATTCTTGTATATTTATTTTTAAAGCCTTGATGAAGTGGACATTTTATTCACAGATAGCACCACAAGTATTGAAAGTTTTTTTAAAGCAAAAGTTACTTTTAATTACTCTCAGCCATCACTGACAAAGATCATGTTTGCGCCAAAAGATGTTCCGAACATGTTTACGTTTCACATTTTTTTACTATGAAAAACAAAATCAAAAACACCAATGAAAAATGTTATGGGCCAAAACATGTTTAACTATCTCGGAACCAGGCATTATGACAGAGCTTGAAAATAGACGTAAAAACTTTACATTCTATTATAGTTTTATGTTGAATAAAAATGAATGATGGATAAGGTATAAAGAAATCTGATATTAATAATTGACAGATAAAAATGAAGAGCTATATAATTCTAAATAAATTTTATTTTTTATTATCTAAATTCGTCTACCTAGCTATTTTATTTTACGATTTTTCTTTAATATTCCTTTATATTTATATACTAAGTATATAAAAATAATTTTATATTATATTAAAAAACAAAATTCTATACATAAATATTATATATAATAACATATATATTATATGTATATTAATATATTATTCTTATTCTACATAATTATGTATCAGATAAATTTTACGAATCATTGAAATGGAAAGGTCTTCAAAATCCCAATTTCTTTTCTTTTTTTTATGTTTATTCAATAGAGAAAAATTAATCAGACTCAGTAAATTTGAATTTATTTTAAAATTCGAAATATTTAATTTAGATTATATTAAAGACATTATAGAACAGGACTACAATGCGTGTGTAAACGGGTAACGTATTATTTTAGATTTAGAGAAATAAAAGCCAGTTTGCATTCATAAATATCTTAAAAGAACTTAAAACACAACATTGGAATGTTAAATTACGGATGGCAGGAAACGTTGGAAAAAGGTTTGAAGGCGAAAAAAAGTTTGATACAACAGAAAGATTAATTTTAGAATTAAATTTGAAAGCCAAATTTTTTTTAATTAAATATTTATTTAATTTTTGAGACTGTTTCATTTTTCGAATAAATTTAATATCGTATGTAACAAAAAACTACATTATAAATTTTTAAACTTCCCGTTTTTTTGGTAATTTTTGACCTTATTTTAACCCATAGTTGAACTCATCACTTTGGAATTATTTTTAGAATCAATACTCTCTTTTCCTTTCAAGTATTGTTTATTTTTATGTATTTTTACTTTTAATTCTTGCTCCAATCAAACTGTCAAAAAATTGCGATATGAAGAATAGTTCAATTTTTAATTTAACGATCATTGAATGAATTCTGATGTGTTTTGGAGTCTGGGTCCATATTTCTCAAGTTCAGAAATACATTTTATTTGATCGACATAATATAAATGTTTCTCATTTCAGTCATGTAATTGAAGCCTATTTTTTCTACATTTTATCTCAGTCATTCTAAATAGAGAGTTTTGTACAAATACATACTTATTTTCCATTAAATCTATTACTATTTTTCATTCAAAATAATAAATAATGTTTTGAAGCTAAAAAGAAATGCTATTTTTTTTTTAATGATTTAAATGCCCATTATACAATTCGTATAATGTATCATGTGTAATGTAAGCATATTTTAAGTAGGAAATGAAAATGATTGATATAGGTATGTCTATAAGTAGTACCTACATATTTACATTTACAAAATGTGTATTCAAGATTTTTAAATATATTCTTCTTAAATAAATTCTTAAAAAAAATTTAAATAACTTGAGTTTTCCAATTAATTTGCCACAAATATATTATTATTATTATTATTCTAAAAATATTCAAGTTTAAAATAAAATATAAAATCAATTACATATTAAGGAATTAATAAAACATCTTTGGGCGGTTCAAATTTCTTTTGAAGAAAAATAATCTTATTAAAAAAAAAAAAGAAAAAAAAAATTCAATCATCTCAATTTTCTTTATTGATTGTATAAGAAGTATATAATTTAAAAAAGATATAAGTTACTCAGTTTGGGGTGGATTAAAGTCCTGTAGTTGTAATACAATCATTTTAAATGTAATTAAATTTTAAAAATAAAAATGTAAATTTGTAAATTGTAAATATAAAATGCCAATAATTTTGAATGAAGTGCTAACTTTTTTTTTTCATTCAAAAATATTAAAAAAAAAGTTTTTCGATTTTAATTAATAATAAAATATTGTTTTTCAAGTTTTTTAATTAAAAATATTAAAAACATTAATTTCAAATTTAACTTTTTTTTTTTTTTCTTTTCATAGGTATTAAAAAAAAATTATATTAAAAAAAACTTCCTCTCTGGATATGAAAATTAATATTCTGTGTTTTCCATTTCAGATTCTATGCTTATGCTATAGTTTATATTTTAAACGTACCTGTGACATTTTTGTTTTTGTACGAACTAAAGTTTACAGATACAAAAATAATATCTATATCTACTAACTATGTAATTGTACAATGTACATTTATACATTATGTAAAATCATAATATACATAAAAGTTATATGTAAAATAGTTTAGATATATTTTTTTAGTTCACGTTGTAAGGATATTTTTTTTCAGTTCATTTTATCGTCAGTACATATATAAATTAAAAAAAAAAACCTCACATTTTGTAATCAACTTTTTTAATAGCCGGTAGACATTGGAATTTTGGAAAATTACAATACTTACATCCACAAAACAAAATAAAAACAATTTTGTCGACCCAAATATAAAAAAAATGATTACCTTTATAAGTCATAACTCATGAGCAAAACAATGTAATCAATAATTTCAATGATCTGATAAAAACATAAATTAGAATTTTATTTCGGAAAAAAGCTATTCATATCAGCAGCAGAAATTTAGTGGACTTTGTAAATAATTGATTATTCATTTCACTGCATCTGATGAAGAAAAATTTTCTTTATTTCTCTTATTTCTCTTTGATGTGTATAATATAATGAAAAAATATAATGTACAATTGAAATTCAGAGTAGTATTAATTAATTTTTTTTTTTTGTGTTTGATTAGTTAGGGATTATTTAATCGTGGTGGTTTTATTCTACTTCAAATATTTTTAATTACTTAATTAACAAATAATGTATATAAAATGATATATTTTTTGACATCCAGTCCGAATAAGCCTACAATTCAAAAAAAAGAAGATATTGATTAAAATAAAGTATAATACCAGAATAGTATAATATAGTTCTTAATTTATTAATTTCTTAATTAATAAAAAATATAATACTACTTATATATACATTACTTAAATTTTTAATTAGGGAAAATAAATAACTATAGAAACAGTATAATATTAAAAATACTTTAATTTAAAATTATTACCATAAATTTTTCTGTTTTCAATTATTATGTCAAACTTTATAATTTACTAAAAAGTAAATTATTTTTTTACCTGGCACCCCTGTGCAAATCAGAATAATAACTTAAATTAGTATCAATTTAAGTATGTATGTATTATTAAATGTATTTTGAGATTTGTCTTTTGTGAATTAAAAGTTGGGGTTCCAAAAACTTTTTTCTAAGTTAAAAATAATCAAAGTTCAGTTATATCAATCATGTCATATATATATGTTAATAAATTGAATATATTTATAAGCTTCAACTTCATTCTAAACTTTAATTTTGAAAATTTTTTCTTATTATTTTTAATAAATTTTAGATTTGCTTCACTATACCCCATCGTTCTAAACTTTGATTTAATTTATTTTCGAATCTTTTTGAAATTTTTTCATGTTAAAAATGTAAAAATTAAATTAATTTTTGAAGCAATTATTATATAATATTTAACAAGAAATCTATTTCTTTTATTATTTAATAATTCTTAACTTGAAGTTATTGAAAGATCATTGAATTAATTTGCTTCATATCATTATCTTTTTTTTCATCTATCATTGATAAAATAATTCTTAAGAATAACATTAAACAATTTAATTTTTTGTATTTTTGAATATTTTGAATTCTAAAAAAATATTAAGTACTTACATTTATATTTAAAAAATATTGATTATTTCTTCTTTTTAAAGTTTTTTATAATTAAGAAATTAAATAATTTTAGCCATAATATCGAAGTAAAACTGAAAATCAAAATTTAATATAGAATTCCAGTTTTTCAACCAACTTATTTTATATACTTTTTATGTGTTATTAAAGACTCTTAAAAGTATGTTCATTTTGCTGTTAAGTTATTTTACGAAAGCGAAAAACCAATTTTCTTTCTTAAAAGATTAAAAATTTATTAATTTTTTTAATTTTCCGGGAAATTTGCAGCATTTCATTTCCACTCTAATTTTTTATTTACTTATTTATTTCAATTTAATAAATAAATCCATTTTGCTGTCGGTTACTGGTACTTTGTTGAAAAAAACAAAGTAACATAAACGTAAGCCAATTTTCACTAGAAATATAATTTTATATTCACAGGATTTAAATATAGTTAAAGAGGACTATAGAATTACAAAAAAAAAAAAAATGAATAAAGAAGAAATTACAAAATCGCATTTAACCGCAGTCGTCATCTTCGCAATTTTATTTATATTAAATTGTAATAGCAGTAAATTAAATTACATTCTAATATATATATATAAAAATGTTAACTTTTTAATGTATGTAATTGTTTTAGCTTAATTAAATATTCTTACGTAAGCGAAGTTAACAGCAAGTGGGTTGTAATTAAATTCGTGACATCGAACTTGATGTTAATAATATTTTCTCTGATGTTTTTAAAAGAGTATAATATACTTACGTATATGAATTTATATCCCTAAATTTGCAAGCACATTGTAAAATAATTATTATATATAAACACAGTATATATATATACATAATATAACGAAATCTTTAAGTTTTAATTTTTTTTTTTTTAATTTATAATTGTCGTTTTAGCTTTATAAGTTTTGTGAAACTGTGTAGGCTCAAGTATACTTGACGTAATCATAAATCAGACAATATAACTTTTAAAATTTATTTTCATTTAATGTCAAAGTTACATTATTCCTTTTATTTGATGAGTTTATACAACAAAACAAAAAAAAAAAAAGAAGAAAAGTAAATGGTAAATATCAATTTTCCTCTGTTTAATTTTTTTTTATATAAAAACACTGTATATAAAAACTTGTTGCTGATTTTTTTGTTATACGTATTTTATTGTATATATTTTTTAAATTACATTGAAAATTTCCCAAGAACTTGCGCTAGAAATTTTATGTACATTTCTGTTACAATGTATAAATTCCTTGTTATTTTCCTCTTTTTCTTGTTTGTACATAAAGAAGGACTCTCTTTTTATATATATATAATTCTGATGTATAATATATTAACATATATATTTATGATGTATGTATGCACCTATATATATATATGTTAATTTTTAACTTTAATTTAAAAAAATATATATATTTCTATATATAATATGTATATTTCTATATATATATATATATATAATATATATAAATTTATATATATCTTATCACGAAAACATAATAAGTTTATACCTAAACCAATCTATCTATATATAAAACTTTTATTCAATAAAAATTGTTTTTAGTTAATTTTTTATTCTTTAAAATGAAATAGAATGCATAATATTTCCTGCCGGCCTTCGAAAGTTGTTTTTTCATAATTTTATTGAAATTTATAAAAAATATATAAAACTAATTCTAAAAAACATTTAAGTGAATTAACAAAAAGTTAAACTTTATTAATGATGGATAAAAAAAATCCTATAAGTTGATAGTATTAAATTAAAAAATAATCTTAATAAAATATGAATGGAAAGAGAAAAGGTATTTCAAAATAAGTCTTTACGGTGATATGGTGCCAACATTATAATATAACTAGACTTCGTTAACTAGACGTACTTATTAAGCAACTTCTTTTCCTTGCATTTTCTAATTTTCACAATTAAAGAAATTATGTACTATATATATATATAGTATATAAGGATGGTATAAGCAAATATTTCATTTATTTTTTCTTCGAAATTTAATATTACATTTGTGTCTATTTTAAGTCATTAAGTAAAATAGAGAAATTTGAAAATAACATGAATGTAAGAGAAAAACAATACAGTAAAATACAATTTTCTGTATCCGAAAAAGCATATATATAATATAATATACAAGGAAGAAATAATATACATAAATTCTTATTTATCCTCATTTAAAAATAAAAATGTTATAAAAATAAATTGATAAATAAAACACTTAATTTATAAAATATAAATTTAAAGAAAATTTGAATGAAAACAAAGTTAAAGTTGAAATAGACGGATTGTAGAAATAGAAAAATACTGATATTTTTTATCTTAAAATGAAATTAAAACAGTTAAAAGACCACATTTCAAAATAATGAAAATATATTAATTTTTTTTATGTATAAAGATTCCATATAAGTAACTATAAAATAAGTAATATTTATTTAAAAAAAAATAATTAGAAGTTTATTTGTATACATAAGTAAATAATAATATAATGTTATAAATCACTATATTAAAGTTTTATTATAAGCATACATAAACTTCTTGCCCCTACCCTAACTCAGCACGACCAGAATCTAATAGTTTAGGTAATCCACTTTTAGCATTTTATACCACTTTTAGCATTTGTTATATCTCAATGGCAAAGGGTGGTGGCCCAGAACAAAACCTGTTTTACATCAAAGATGAAAAACCGTGTTTTCATTAAATGTTCGTCCTCCATTAAAATTCTTCTAGCTAAGGACCTGACAAATTAATTTCAATTTATAGAATTAGAATACGAAAATATGCTAAACCTGTTTACTTCCCTTTGTCTAAAGGATGAGATTCTGCAATTTCGAGTTACGATGTTACGAAATCTCAAAAAGGTCTAAATAATTCATTCCGATGAAAATTAGTACGTTCGATAGATGTCTATTGATTAGAGGAAACTAGAACACTTAAACTCCGATTGTTTCGATGGATTCGGACTGGGGATCGGATTTCGAAGACAAATATTTTTTTTTATATTATGGTATAAGGGTATATGGTATTGAAAGAACTTCAAAAAATATGTTTAGATTGTAAAATAAATCTAGATTGTGACCAAGATGTCTTAAAAGTGAATTATGTCAAATTGAAATGATGAAAGCATGTCCCATATATAATCATTTATGAGGTACTGTTTATTTTGTGGGAAAGGTCAATAATTATAAATAAAAACAATATTATTTTTAATTAAAAAAAAAAAAAAATTCTTTATGAAAAAAATTAATTAATATAAGAAATTATAATAATCTCTAATTTTATGCATTGAGGTTTTGAAAGTTTTCTGCTTTATGCTTACATAACAAAAATGAATGAAAATGTTAATGAAATGGGCGACAAACAAAATAAATATCCAACTTTATACAATAAAAGTCAATCATCATCATCATGGTATACTATTATATGTCTTCTTATCCATATATATATATACATAATAAACATAATAATATGTACATAACATAGATATAGTATTGTGTATCTCTTTATGTATAATTTATTTTCATTTCCCTTTAATTTATATATTATTTATACGTTTTGTTATATTTTTATTTTTCAAACAACCGCACAATATCAAATTTATTGAAAAAATCTCTTTTTAAAAATTGCAGGAAAGTAATTAATTTTATTCTTATTTTTATATATACGTACAACATTATATATTTATATAATTTTGTTTTTTTTTTTTTCTCTTTTATTTTCAGAATTCAATGTAAATTAATTCCAAGAAAGATATTCAAAAAGCCACAAATATAAATAGAACGAAAGCTTAATTACATATATATTAGAAATATAAAAGAAAATATACACATATAAAATAAAGGAAAAATCATGAAATTATCAGAAAAATTTGATTTTTTGAAAATTAAAAATGACAGAATAAAAACTGGATGTACAGCAGGAACAAATAAGGTTGGTCCAACATTATTAAAACATCTAATTGGTGGCATCTAATATATGAAAAGTATACACATATATAATATATATATCTATATATAACAAAAAATTTTAGAATCAAAATCTAAAAATAATCATATATAATATATTTATAGCTCTAGCCCTCCCTATCCAAAAAAAAAAAAATAATTCCCACATTTCATAATACTATTATCATTTTTCATTCAAATTTTAACTTCAGAAATACGAGAAGAAACGAAAATTAAAACAGAATCTGGGTGGCACAGTGTTTCGGTGTTGCTTACCTTGTCGCGGGGGCAACACCGCCCCCGCAACAAGCCCCCCTAATTCATCACCGATACCATCGGATGAATTTAATAATATTATAACTGAAACTCAACATACTGGTACGATTATTTCAACAACAACAACAACAACAACTATTGCAACAACAATACCAACAACATCAATTGGAATTAATAATTATAATAATAGTGTTAGTGTAAGTGGTGGAAGCGGTAATAATATAGAATTAGAAGCAACATCACCAATATCAAATCAATCATCTAGTCCAGAAGATATAGCTGCATCTATTGCTGCTGCATCAAATACTGCTGCATCTTCATCATCATCGTCATCATCATCATCGCCTAATCAAACATCAACACCACCGAGTCGAATTTGTCAACCACAAACATCTCCTTTACCTCATATCCAAGAAGAAGAAGAATCAGAACATAACCACCAGAATTCACCAAATTGTACTAATAATAATAATAATAATAATAGTAATAATAATAATAATAATATTAATAATAATAATAACAATAATAATAATAATAGTAATAATAATTTTAATAATAGTTCTAATCAAATTAATTTAATTGATAATAAAAATTTAGACGAATACTCAAGTACACCATCACCAAGAAATAAACATAAATCTCGATTACAAATAAAAGGTTGGAATCGAGCAATTGTAGCATCTAGTGAAACATTAGGCTCCAGCGGAAGTGCTAGTGCAACTAGTGTTAGTGGTGGCTGTGGTAGCGGAAGTTTAACTAGTAATTCTAATCATACAAATACAAGTATTGTAAGCTCTTTACCACAAACAAGTAGTGGTTTATTACTGCCAAAAATGCAAGCTGAACAAGGTTCTATTGGTGATTTGCAAAAATATCACAGCAGATATTTGAAGAATCGTCGGCATACGTTAGCAAATGTTCGGTGAGTACAAATTTTATTTATTTAATTTTTTCAAATATAATACATATTCTTGGAAATTAAATTGATTGAAAAAAATATTATTTGTAATTAATTAATAAAATATTACAATAGTACATCTTTTCAAAAAAGCTATGATATTCAAATTTAGTTATATGAAGTGATAGTATAATTTTTTCCTACAACATCTGTCGTTATTAAGTTACTACTATAGTATATAGTAAGCAATACAAATTTCTTCTAGTTTTGTGTTAACTATTTTAAAAAAAAGAATAAAATGAAGGCTTTGTTATCCTAATATAATACTGTTTTTGTTTTTAATAGAAAACGATTATAATTTACATACTCTACTGTAACATAATCTTTTTTCCTTTTTTATTAATAAAACTTATATCAACATATCTAAATCGTAATGCCCTTTAAGAGATATTGGGATGTATGTTTTGTATTTACTTATTTTTTTTTCTGAATATCAAAATTAAATCGACAGTTCATAATATGTAGCTTTCAACATTATGAAATATCGAAATTTTCTTTTAGCGTGTATAATTATGACAGCTGCCATAACTAAATTGTGACTTTTATTTTATATATCGTTTCAATTTAACATAATCATCAAAATAACATTTTAAATATTTATAGCAATATAATATAATAGTTATAGAAATAAACATATATAGAAAATAATATTTTTATGTACAACATAATATATAGATAGATATACGGTATTTATATAAGTATTTATGTATATTTATTATATACATAGAATGTATTTTTATTTATTTGTTTAATATTTGAAATTTTCGAAAATCCTTTAAAATCCTTTTATCAAATTTGAAGAAAACGAAACAAAATGTCCCTTATTTATTTTTCATTAATAAATAATAAAATTCTTAAGCAGAAAAGATATAATAATAATGATAATAATAATAATAAAAATAATAATAATACCGAACAATGAATAAGATTTCTAAATATATTGAATGGTCTGACCAGTTAAAGTTTACCAACTTTGTTACGAAAGGATAATCACTCCTTTTTTGATCCAAATTATTATTATTTTTTTTTGTTGTCACAAATTTTTTTTTAGAAATTGGGTCAAGACATATATTTTATAATATTTTATATACTTTAGATTGTCTTGTTGCTCATATTGCTGAATCATTTTCATTTAAATTAATTTTATAATGACCTACAAATAGATATAAAATAAAATATTGGCGCTTTTATTATTATTATTATTATTATTTTTTTATTTATTTAATGGTTGGTTGGTTGGTTGGTTAAGATGGCGAAAACCCTGCTGAACCAACAGGGGTTTCCAATTAGCGCTTTCGCACCGTTTTGCTACCATTAACACTCATAACCAAGGCCTAGCGGCGATAATAGAGCTAAATCCACCCCGTGGTGTTCAAAAATTTGATCACCTCCCTGGGTTTTGCTAAGGCTAACACATCTACGTCCTCGAGAAGGTAGTTTCCTAATGTGTTTTTTCTAGATCTTGCAAGCGCCGGGCATTTGCAAATAAAATGGACTAAAGTCTCTTTTTCGTTCTCAAGACCGCAACTGCGGCACTTCTGGTTATAAGGAATACCCAGTCTTGCAGCATGTTCACCAACTGCCCAGTGACCCGTGTAAATTGCAGTGATTCTAGAGATGTCTTTTCGAGACATTTTAAGAATCTCTTTTGTTCTTTTCTTGTCGTATAACGGCCAAGTTTTCCTAGTCGTTCTACATGTAGATAGCGCCCTCCATCTACTGTTAGCTAGAGATAAGAAGTACTGACTTATATCCCTTTTTATCGTGTTTAGTGGTGGATGGACCTTCTCCGAGCGGGAGACATCCAGCGCTGAACCTGCCCTAGCCAGTTCATCAGCCCGTTCATTTCCTTGGACGTCCCTATGTCCCGGGACCCAGTACAGGTGGACGACGTATCTCTCAGCCAGTTGGGAAAGCTGTTCTAAGCATCTCTCGACCAGCTTAGAGGATACGACCGGTGATTTAAGAGCCATAATGGCCGCTTGACTGTCAGAAGCTATTACCACCCTGTGAACAGCCGGAGCCGAGTCACACAACAGACAGCACGCCTTCCAGATCGCAAGTACTTCTGCCTGAAAAATACTGGATCTGTCTGGAAGTCTATAACTTCTAGCTATATTCATTTCTTCCGAGTACACCCCAGCACCAACACCACAGTCCATTTTTGAACCGTCTGTGTAGATAGCTAGGTCGACTCCCTCTAGAATATTATTAACCTCCCAATCCCTTCTAGTCGGTATTACGATCTGAAAATTCTTTTTCAGTTCTAACCTGGGAATGGTATAGTCAGTTTCAGTGCAGGTCACATTCTTAGATATATCCCTAAGGATTCTACTGTGACCATATGGTTTAGTCAGCCAGTTTCCACTTTCTTGGAGCCTGACTGCACTGCAAGCAGCGAGATTTTTGACATGTAAGTCAAGGGGTAAAAGATGCAGCAGAACATTGAGAGCATCAGTAGGTGCCGTTCTTAGCGCCCCCGTGATGCTCACACATGCACTTCGCTGTATTCTACCCAGCTTGGTTCGAACATAGGCCTTCTCTACAGCTGGCCACCAAATTACCGCTCCGTACGTGAGGATTGGGCGTACAATTGCTGTGTACATCCAGAGAATCATATGCGGCCTCAGTCCCCACCTTTTCCCTACCATTCGCTTACAAGAATAAAAAGCTACACATGCTTTTTTAATTCTCTCATCGACACTATATTTCCAGTTAAGCTTAGGATCTAGTACTACACCCAAATACTTAACCCTCGAAGCTAAACCCAGCGTCACCCCTCCCAACTTGGGTAGGGCGAAGCAGGGTATTTTTGTCCTCGTTGTGAACAACATAAGCTCTGTCTTGCTTGGATTCACATTGAGGCCACACTCCTTTGCCCAACTCGTCACTACAAGTAGAGCACTTTCCATTAATTCTGTTAGTGTAGGTAGGAATTTCCCAGAGACAAGAATCGCTAGGTCATCCGCGTACGCTACCGCTTTCACTCCTGCTCTTTGGAGCTTAACTAGAACCGAGTTCATTACAAGTAGCCAGAGTAGCGGTGAGAGCACCCCTCCCTGGGGAGTGCCTCTCTCCACACTCCTGACCATATGGTAGCTGCCATGATTTGCATGAACCTCTCTTGTTCGTAGCATTTAATACTTAATAAATTTTTAAATTTGAAATAAATTTTTCATATAAATTTCCGTAGTTCCCACTTATGAGCTGACAAAATTCTTATAGCTACTGGTATATTTTAAATTCCATTATTTTTTAGTTCGAAAAATAGGAAAAATGTTTTTTTTACTTATGAGACAGAAAAGTTTTACAACTCCGAATCGACATTTTTAAATTATATTTTTTAAAAATTCCAACAGCACAGAATCCGTGTTTTGAAATCGAAAAAATTAAATTGAAATTCAAATTTTATTGTGACTACTAGTACCCCCATTCGATATTATAGATGTGGATGACTTCACCACAACAAATAGAAAAATCATAATCTTTGTTTTTATATCAAAATGATCCTTAGAATTATTTAATTATACACTGAGAAATAAGCATTTATTTAAAAAAAAATTATAGAGATTGCATCCTTGACAAATTCGATTACCAATCTGAATAATGAAGAAGGCACGGTCATGACTATAGGAGAAATCTTAGAACAGTAGTTAAGTACTCATAGCTCAGAACAGAATCGTGAAATAATAAAGGAAAAAGTTAAGAAACTTATCGATTTCATGTAGAAAACCAACAGCACAACTATATTTCGGCAGGTTTTTCTTTTAAAATTTGATTTACAAATAGTAGGAAATAGATTACATAATTTTGTTTGATGAAAAAAAAAAGAAAAAATTGGAAATCGGAAACTATTTAAAAAAAAAACTTTTTTAGTACTGAATAAAAAAAAGAGTATATAAATAGGCTTTAAATTTCTGCATCATGTAAATTAAATTGGCACTTTTCATTTCAAGCCAGTATTTTATTAATTATTTTAAATTGCTTTCTTATTAGTCGTCTTTACTTTCTTAATTTTTCTTTAATTATTTGCCTGTCTTCTAGAATTTCAAATAAAACTTTCAGGTCATAGTGTAAAATCTATTTGATATTATAGATTCATATATTTTTTTCCTTTCATAAAGTACACTATTTCTAAGTTATTATTATTATTTGCTTAATCAATTTTTCAACTGGAAATTTATTTAATCGCGATTACTTCTCAACTTTATGATTTGTCGCATTTGTTCTTGTACAATTATTTTTTTTAATTGTTAAATTTTTTACCTATATATTCATAGAATCAAATGGAATTTAAAAAAAATTAAATCTTTTCCCATTTGATTGTCTTATTGTATGTTCAAATATATTTATTGGCCTATAACTATGATTTACCTAATTTTCACACTTTTAAGAACCTTCATAATATCGACCTCTAAGTACTAGAAACAAAAGAAAATATTTCAAAAGAACAAATATAAAGTTTTGTCGTTTTTAGAAAAAAAGGACTGTAAATCGTAATGCTGAAAACGGGCCGCATAATTCATTTAAATGAGGATGGATCTGTTCTGTATTTTTATTAAAATGTTCAATATGTTGATATACTTGAAAAAAAAAATTGATTTTTTTTTTCTTATTTTGATCAGCATAATAACATTACTATAAACTTAGATAATATTGATTACAACTCATTTATAAAAGTATTTGAATAATAAAAGGAATTTATAAATTTTTTAATTAAAAAAAAAATCGAAAACATTTTTAATAAAAATTATGTGTAATTTGTACATTTCAAGTATTATTTATAAAAAAAAATTAAAATTTTTATGTTAATTTATTGAATACAATTATTATTGAATTATATAAATAAATATATAGAAATTATTATTCATCCTAATAAAATTTAAGTAAATTCATTAATTCGAAAATAAATATATATTTTTTTAATATCTATAATATTTTAATAAATTTTTATTACTTAAAAATAAAATATTTTATTTAAAAAAAATAAAAAAAAAAAGAATTACTTGCACATGTTTAAATTGTATCAAAGCGTGGAAAATTTTAATAGTGTTGTCCAAAAATATAAAATTAAAAACAAAATCATAAATTTTGCTAAATAGTACAAGGTGTTGTATATTAATTTAAGACAGAAATTAAAAATTATCTGATTTCAAAATTTTTGTTATTCCTGAAATTATACTTTATTCAATTACTGTCTGTTGATAATAAACATCGAAAACTCGATTTTGTTAAATGTCTGCCAAACATATTGATTTATTTTTTTACGTGTAAATACATCAAAATAGAAATATAAATAAGATTATGATCGTTTTTATTGGCCATAAATAAGTAAAAGATATTGCTTTTTGAAAATTCATCGTCAATTCGAAGCTGTGATACTTATTATAACAGAGATGATAAAGTATCAAATACAGAAAAATTTGAAGTTCACGGTCAATTATCAAACATCTTGTTGAGCGCTTTATATTGAATTTTAAAAAATTTATTTGTAATTACTTCTGCACCAAATTGTTTGTTAATGTATACTGTATGTACCAGTACCTATATCAATTTTTTCATACAAAATCTAAAACATTTTTAAATACGTCATGCGACATCTCATAACTTGTATTTCTTTTTTGTGTAAAATGCTGAGCAATTTTCAAGTGTCTAGAAGCTGATGAATTAGAGCAAATTTTTTGCAATACACTCGGTGGCACTTACTAATTTATTTTGAATTATTTGATATTTTCTCATAAATTTATAGATAATGTGGACTTCAAGCGTCACTGAAATTTTCAAATATTTTTAAGTTATACATACTATTCTATTAATGTGATACATATTATAAATTAATTTTTGTATTAAAATAAAAATTATCACCAAATTTATAAAAGTACTTCCTTCCCCTTTCCAGGTCTCCTTTGTTGGACCAAAAGTAAGTTTTTGCACAATTTTTGTTTTTTATTTTAAATTTTTTGCCTGATCTATTGCTGTTTTTATCCGTTTGTTTTTTAATCAGTTAAGTTATTAATTAATTTGTTGTTCATTACAAATTTAAAATTAAGCAAAAAAAATTCTAAGGATGATCCAATTATTGGCAATTGTATTATGTATTGTTTATATATATACTTAATACTCTAAATCTAAATATAAACATAAAAATAATGAAATAAAAATAGAATTGAATTCCCCAGTTCAACCATAATGTGATTCTTGTGAAATTGTTCGAAAATTGTATATTTTATTTTTACGCTTAATCAAGTTAAAAATTGATAGTTAAGTTACTCAGTCAGAACAGAGAAGAAGTTTTGGGCCAATGTATTGGGTCGATTCTTGGAAATTATCAGTTATGTTCTTTTGCTATAGTATAATTATATACTTTAAATGCGTGTTTGTTAAATAATTTTAAATTCATTATTAAATGAAGAATAATTTCAATAAATATATATATCGTAATAGAAATAAATATTATTAAATCTAGGAAATATCTACATCACGGCAAATATTCGAAATGGCAGTTTATTACTATCGTTTTACTCATCTCATTTGCAACCTTGTTGGATTTTTTTCGAATTAAGTAAATTATGTACAGAAGCCATAAAGGAAGTATAAATAGAGGAACTAGTCCCATACAAAAAATGCTAATAAAAATAGTGAAACAAAAAATCCATATCACAACCCCATGAGCTTTTTTTTTGTATTTTTTTCTATTTATACTTCCTTTATGATAATACATATTTTACGTTGTAAAAATATAAGAAAACCCCAAGTTTTTTTTCTCTAAATTGAAGCTACTTTCATTAATAAATTCAAGGATAAGTTAATAGTTACAGGGCATCGAACAGATATTATTTTTAAAATGATATATATATATATATATATATATATATATATATATATATATATATTTAATAAGTGAAAAGAAAATAACGAAAATAGTAACTTTCACATTCACGCTGTAAAGATGTCTTTTTATAGATCAGAATCTACTATCATTCTCAATGTCTCAAACTTGTTAGAACATTTGTATGTATATCTAAATAAGTTTAAACATGAGTTTAATAGTTTATTATTTATTATGTAAAACATTTTAAATATGCTCTCATAAATAAACACCATTATTGAAGATTCTATGATTTTGAAAAATTAGAAAAAACAAAATATTTTTTAAGACTTAAACTTAGAGTGGTTTTTTAAATTACAATTAGAAAAGGAATAGAAGTGGGATGCGAAATATAGGAAGAAAGAGGGAATAGTTAAATATTAATATTGTTATTAAGTATACCAAGGTATATTCTTTTACAACTAAATCATAAATGCTAAAAAATTTCGTGTGGTAATATCATAAAATAAAAAATTTTGTGACAAAAAAATAATTTGAAATGATTGTGTAACGTAGTGTCAAACATTGTTCTTTAATAAAAAACACAAAACCAAAATGTAATTATTCCTTTCACGATTTTATATGAAAAATTCTATCCTCGTACAAAATAGAATTATTCCGCATGAAATTATTATTTTTTTGTTTGTTTTGAAACATCATCTGAGGAAAATTTTTTTTAAACGCCTTATTAAACGAAAGGTCACAAATTTGATGATAAAAATTATGTATTAACACTCTTGCTTACCTAATGCAACCTAATTTTTATTTTATGTTATATGTACCATTGATTAAGAATACAAAAAAAGGATAGGCAACATTATACAACATTTTTTATGCATTTTTTTGGTATTTGTATTTGAAGGTGTTAGTAAAATGTAAAACGAAATAAAATTCTTTCTATATATTTATTATTATCATGTATTTTATTTTAATGTGCATGTGATCGGTAAGTTGTATTTAGATCGCAAATTTAGCTCGGTAAATGGTATATTATATGGGTCAGTACACATGTAATTGTTTAATTAAGTAAATTTTTTTTACATTCTCCGTATTAAGTAAATTTTATTTACTTTCTTCATTTTGAACTTTTGTTTATTTTTTGCATTGCAAATACCTCTCAAATGCACATTAAAACAGTATACAAAAAAAATGTTAATAAAATTTGTTATACAGCTCGTTGTGTATATACACAAAAACACATTGACAATTGTCAATATTATATCACTCGACCTAACTAACGGTCTCGTGATATAAGTATTGACTCGTGTCTATTTGTTTTTGTGTATACACAAACACAACTCGTTGTAATAATAAATTTTCTTAACATGTTTGTAATCTACTATTGGGCAACTAACAACTTCAAATAAAAATAAAAAAAAAAAACAGTTGTGATAGAATAATTATTTATGAATCTAAAAATCAAATTCCATTTCCATTTTTTTATATTATGTTAAACTATATAGGTTAAATCTATTCTTCCGTATGTATGTATGTAATGTATGTAATGTATGTAATGCTCCATTAATAATTTTTCTACATAACGCAAAACATTAAGCTCTTCATTCGTTCCTCACTAAAATATTGTAATTATTAAACTGCTAGGCTGGGGTTTTAATGTCCAAAATATGTAATTCTGCTCTGGCTCTGGATAAGGAAGGTTTAAAGTACTTTCGTATGAAAATTCCAATTTTAAAATTTTTAATTTTAATTTCAAATTCAGAATCTAAAAAAACATTAAGAAAAAAACATTTTTTAAATTAAAAAATTAATTTTTCGAGTTCCGATCAGTGTGGGATGATTTTTATTAAATTTCGATGAAAAAAGGTTTGTCGATAGAATACCAAAGTAGTATAGTAAGTAAGTAGTATTTATAGTATTTACAAGAATTTCGAAAAACGCGCTCCTCACTTTTTTTTTTTTTTATAAGGTATTTTTTGTGAAGTTTTTGTATAAGAAAATGTTTTTATTTTGCATAAAAAAAATCGAAAAATTATTATTTGTAAAGCTAAACAAAATTTATTTTGGCATTGAAATATCCAAATATCCTGTTTTTTAGTGTCATTCTGTAATTAAATTATTATGTTCTTTAATTTTTGAATTAAACATAAACATATGTGTACGAAAGAACATCACTTGTTCAGAGGAGTGTTTTTTTTAAACTAATTTTATATCTATTAATCGTTGAAACTTCAATTTAGTACACATAAGTTTTTAATTTTATAGTTTTTTTTGCGTTTAATTATAACAAGAAACACAAAGGATTAAGTTTTATAAGGGGGATTGCCCTAGTTTTTGTTTTTATTTATTTATGAAATTCATGCTCATAATTTCATTTTCAAAGCAAAAAAAAAATTAAATTTCTTTACTTATTTAAATAAAGATGATTTACCGCGTGATCATCTAATTATAAATCCCCCAAGTGATTATTTTGTTAAAAAAAAAAAAATAATTATTTTATGCGTAGGAGAAAAATAAAAAAAAAAAAAAAATATGATTTAGATAAAAATACATATACACACATATTCCTTATACAAAAATTAATATGGTTTACAAACTCGAAAAATTATTCATAAATTAAATCAGGTTATCCCTCAATCGGAAATTTCTGTTTACACGATTATTTTTTTTAACCAGGGTTTATTTTTCTTTGTTAAATTTCTAAATAAAAATATTAATGAATAAAATTTACTATAAGTGTTTAATTTTAAAATTAAAATTCGAAAAACAAATTTTACAAAACAAAAATTCTATTTTATGAATGAATCCAAATAAATCTAATTTAACTCACACTTAACTCAAGTCTAAAACACCTAAATTTTATGTATGATAAACCTTTTTCAACTCAACAACTATTTATGAATATTTGCAAAACCTATTTGAACCCGAAGTCTGTAAAACTTATAACTCAGAATTTTTAAATGATAATTTGATTAAATGTTTCTTTTGTCATACAATTTGGTTAAATTTTTTTTTATCCTGATTATTATTTTTTAATATACTGGGATCTGGGAATATTGCTTTAACATTTATAATCAAAAATTAAGTACTTATGGTAAACGCATATATATAATTTTTTTTCATAATTTAAATTTAATTTTCTTTTATGTATATAATATATGTACCTATATATTTTATGTTACGTTTATTTATCATTTTTTAGTTATATATAAAGTATAATGAACATTATGATTTTCAAGGTAAATAATAAATATGAAAGTATAGACATTTTTTCATTCACAAAAAAGATCAAGAAATTAATAATTTTGAATTTAAGATAAAAGAGTTTTATTTAGTAATTAAGAAACTTTTTTGTATTAGAATAAAATATAATTATACACATACATAATTATAATTTTCGACTAGCATAATTTTCAATAATTAAAAGTTTTATTATAGAAAAAGTTAAAAATTAAGAAGTTTAAAGTTTGTTGAACTTATCGAAAGTCTGCATGAAGTTGAGTACAATAAATACCTTTCATTTCTAATATTTGTTTTTGAAAGGAATTTGAACAAAAGTTTAAGCTCATATTGGAGCACTTATTGGGACAATTTTTTCCTTATTCGATTCTTAAAGATCTGTAGTAGTCCTTTTTTAGTGTACCATTCTATATCGAAATTAAATTAATCTGTCCAAAAGAAAAAAAAAATTAATTTAATGAATATTTTTAACTATGTATAATTAAAAAAAAATACATATTTAATATCAAATCGATTTTTCTTAGAAAGGTAAAGATAACTGAAAAATAAAACTTAAATTTTGGACCCAGAATACATTTTACATTTTTCTTAATTATATGAAAAACTTAATTAAATTTTTACGTTAATTTTTTTTTAATGGAAAAATAAATTGGTCAACAATTTTCCAACAATTTCTTCTGGCATAAAAGTTTGTTATATAAACCATCTTCAAAAAACATAATGTGATTCAAATATTTAAAAAATTATAAAACTTAAATTTTTTTTGAAACATTTAAACATAAAATTATTATAAATGTTCAAGAACGCGCATATTTATGAAATAAGTTTTCCGCACCTTAAACGCATTTCAGTTCAATTTTTAATATTTATTTTATGCTGCCTAAAAAATCTTTTTTCACTTAGATCGATATTTTCGTATGGGAAATACCAGAAATGGAAAATTTGAATAAAAAACCTTATTAATATAATTCTTTATTACAAAAACCTGAAGAATTATTTTTCATGAAATATACTACTTGTATATTATATACATTTCCTCTGTTAAACCATTAACTGTGGAATAAAGTACGAGAAATAAATACCAAATTTTATTTAAAAAAAAAAATTATGTGAAATTTTATTTAAAAAAAAAAAATATTATGTGTTAAAAAAAGTTAATTTCAATAACAATTTTATTAAGGATAAATTAAAAACTGGAATATGTTTACCACTAATTTTTGATTGTTTTTGGTAAATTTTTGTTAAATTTATCCCCAATTGTATCTTTACAAATGATTATATGGAATCATATTAAATTTATTATTGTTTACGTGTAAATTTATGAATTTAAAACGTATGTGAATTTATATAGTAACATTATAAATATATAAATTTTATTTTGTATAGACATATAAATTTTGCATGGTTAATAATTATTATGTATACATATATAATTAATTAGTATAGTATGTGCTTAATAAAACCTTTTTTCTTGAATATAAAATCCGCTATAATTGAATATTAACAATAATATAAAAAATATATATTTTTCTCAGTGGTTTGGATCATAAATAAATGATTAAAATCATGTTTCAAGCATTACAAGTGAAAAATAATTGAATTTAATTCAATCATTGAATCCTTCATGTTTCAAAACATGAAAATTTTTAAATGAAATTTGAATAGCACACTCATATTTTCACATTTTTAGACTTAAGAGCCATTATAATTTTTTTTTTTTGCCCATTTGGTCACAAAAATATTTTTTTTTGACGAAAATGTTTCATAATAAAAATTATTTTTTCATTGACTCATCTCAGAAATTTACCAGAACGACCATTACATTCTTTTAAATAATTTTATCACTGAGATGAAAAAATTCATCTTGTAAAAAAAAAGAGCTGTCATGGGACACCAGTTTGGAACGTAGTTCCTTAGCGTACATATAAGTAATTTTCATTTTTTATCAATTCAAAATTTTATTAATTTAAAAAGAAACTTTTTTCTACTTTTCCCAGTTTTCTCTAATTTTGCATTTTTTTCATTTAAAGAAACCTTTTTTAAGGAGCAATTTTAGACTGTTCTTTCGAATTTCGAAGATCTTTTTTGACATCGAAAATTCAAAAAGCTAAAACTAAGAGTCTGTTCACTTATTAGTGATTATTGGAAAAATTGAAATCGGATTTAATATTTTACTGCTGTTATTTAAAAAAATGAAATAATTTTGTCCTAAAGCTGTTCACAAATTCAATTTTACTTCTTAAAATTCTGCAAAGGGAAATTTTAAATTTCCCATAACAAACTAAATTTGTAGGTGAATTCAAAAACTAAAGTTGTATAGAAAAGAAAAAAGCGGCAAAAATGGGTAAGAAAATTCGGTCGGTCACGTATTATTATAAGTTTTTGATTTCAGTCAGCCAAATATTATTTTATAAGTAGTTGATTTTAGCAGATTATACCGAATGCAGAAAATTACGTCCTCAATTTAGAAATGGTGACTCTAAGTTTATCAATTTTCATACAACGTTCAATAAAAAACTATTACTATTTGCCGCGAGAGGGACTGTTTATTTGCCGCGAAAGGGACTGTTTACATTTTATCAAATCATATAAAATGCGACGGCGTCGACTCATTATTTAAACTTTAAAAAAATTAACAGGTATCGTTAATTTACTTGTAAATTTTAATTTTTTGTTTTTGTTGTTTACAACACAAAAAAAAACAAATATAATAGCCAAAATGGCTAAGTATCGAAATATCTAACGCCGGCAGATGACTTGACTTGCCTTGGTACCGAATAGCGCCTTTATATTGGCAAAATAATACTGAAAAAATTATACAAGATTTTTATTAACATTGAAATTAGTATGAAAATCTAAATTTTATTTGAACTATAAAATATTAATTAGTTAATAATAAAAAATTAATATTTACTAAATATTTTATTTTATAAATATTTTATAAATTGAAATAAAATTTAAGTTTATCAATTTTCATACAAAGTTCAATAAAAATACAAGAGCCGGCGGGACGTTTGATAGATGTGAAACATCGGAATTATTTTGTACAGATAATATTGATAGATAACTTTGATAGAATTTTGTATTTTAATTTTATAAATTTCATTGGATGTTTACTATTCTTTTTGTTTTATTTCTATTAATTATTAATGCAAACCAAAGAACACAATATTTATTAAAATACCTAAAAAAATATAATAAAAATATATTAATTTTTTTTAATTTTTTTTTTTTGTTTATCATGTACCGACAGAAGCCGACGCGATCATATTTTTGGTCGCTGCGGCTTAGCAGCGATATTTTCAAAATTTTTTGGAACTGCTGCTAAAAAAAAAAATCATTGCTCGCTCAAAATCTATGATCGCGTCGGAGTGTGTACCGACACTTTGTACTGACACTAAAGTGTTCAAATTTTTAATAAATTTTTCCATAAGAGCGTAGAATAAGGAACTACGTTCCAAAAATTTAAAAATGAACGTGATATAGAGTTAAAATTTCGATGGGCTTAGGACAGTAGGTAAATACTAGCAAATTTTAAAGACTTATTACAAAATTAACAATTAATAATACACAATTATATGAATAATTAGTCCAATATTGTGAATATATTTTTATCTAATATATACTATATATCCTTTTATGTGTTGACGATAAAATGAATATAAATTAAAAATAATCTCAATTTTATGATTAAACTTAGTAGATTTATTAAAAAAACTATTCTGGAAAAGCGACACCCTATTTTGTAAAACAGACCAATAGTTGATATAATGTGTCTAGAAGAAATGTGTCTAGATGTGTCTAGAAGAAAATCCAAAAAAAATTCGAATTATTGTCAAACTTTCTTTCTAGAATTTTGAATATTTTGAAACCACTCTAGACATGCATGTATGTATGAAGTTTTCTTTTTTTTTCAACCTTTATATTTTTTTTCTTAAAGGATTATGCACAATATTCAACATTAGGCTTAACCTGTTAATTAAGTTTACTTATCTCATTTAAGCACCGAGATCTACTAATGTATTAATTATGTTAAACCACCTGATGATTATATGTTGTTTTGGTATTTTTGTTTATTTTGTATTTTATATTGTTGTAATATTGTGACATTTACTTAAAGAAAATTGAAATATAGAAGAAAATAATAAATTAGACGTTAGATACATAAAAGAACAAAGAAAAATAAACAAAACAATAAACACTCATATAAAACTGATACTCATAAAATTGATGATGGAAGTGAAGGAAATAATTCTTTTGTGGTGGAAAACCATAGTTTTTTTTTTAATTAAGACAAAAATAATCAAAATTATTATAATAATATATTCATACATACTTTCATATACTCACTCATCTTTTGTATGTATTATAATATTATAAAGCTTTCGTTTTCTATCAACAGTAATAACGAAAATAAAGCATATAATAATATTCATTTGATTAGCATCTGGAAAGCATTGAAAAGCATTAAAATTTAATTTTAACAACTAAACACTTTTCTACATTTATGCAATACTACTTCATAATTATTTATTTTTATTTCAAGATTTATGAAAGATAGATACTCTAGTGGCAAATCAAGCATATATAAGTGCCAATTATCTGGCTTATTTTAAATTTGAAAACTTTTATCTAATTATACAAATGTCTGTCTATTTTATATATACATAGACATATTATTTTCAATATTTTGTATTAAAATTCAATTTTAAAATAATTTCTATTTTAGTACGGAATAAATTACGTGTAGGTCTTTAATACGTACTGTATGTGTTATGCATTTATAAAAGTAAGATATAATATGTATAAATATTTGTGTCTAAGTACTTGCAATATTGCTTCTACAGAAACACACATTGAAAAAAAAAGAAGAGTTTTTGTACCAAATTGTTGGTCGAACCAGGCTCAGAATGGCTACAGTAAAAGTCCGATGTCTTTTTTGATTGGCCGTGGTCATGGATTTTTACACTTGTGGCCGTGAATTGCAGTGTTGTTTTATTTTTGCTTAACATTCTGGTCACGTCTGAAACTATTTATAGAGATATATATACCGAAAAATATTATTAAAAGTCATACTTTAGAATAATTATGTTTATATGCATGTATATTACATTCTTGGTTATAATTAAATAATTCTTCTTTATTTCTTCACCAAAAAAATTAATATTAAAATTCATTTTAATAAAAATTTTAATTTATCTCAATGGGGAATTACCTAAAACGTTCATAATAAATTATATACAAAAAAAAAAAATTAAATAAAAAATTCTTGAAATATTTCCTCATTTTGAAAGAAAAGCGTTACAGATAATAAAATTAAATTATTTTTTTTTTTTTTTTATAAAATTCCTTTAAATTTCTGCAAATAATTTTATAGAGGAGATATCAGTCTAATTCAGATTTCATAAAATTCCTTAAAAAAAAAAAAAGTATACAAAATGTTGACTTTGATGGAACGTCCAAAAAAAAATATTATAATTTTTGAAATTTAACCTTTAAAAAAAACCTTTTATTCTAATTTTGTCAAGGACATATTTTAAATTTATCTCAAAAAATTTTTTTTATATTTTTTCTTCTATCTTATTGAAAGGTAATATATAATTTTTTTTTTTCGTTGAATAAGGAAATTCTCTAAGTTGAATCTTATTCAAATTTTGAATATATTTTGAATGGAAAATTCAAAGTGGTATAATTTTTTTTATATGTATATATTAACTGATGACTTTAGAATTAGTTTGCCAAAAAAATAACTTTCATTTTAAATGTATGTGCGGCAGAATAAAACAGAGATTAAGTAAACATTGAGTTAAAATATTTTTTATATTTGTATAAAGTGTAGTACGAAAAAGGACCATAATAGTATTATATTCTACACCGTAAATAAAACTATAGTAGAATTATACAAAAATCTAGTATAAAATACACAAGGCTTCGGCAGTTTCAGCTTATTTAACAGATGCTCCACTTGTATAAATCAACTATATTTTTTTAGATATTTAATCGAAGTTTTCATTTTAAAACAATGTATAATATTACCAATAACTTGTATAAAAAAACTATATGATTTTGGAATTTAGTACAATTTTTTTACCCAAGTCAACTTGTATAATATTACTATAGTTTTTATTCTCAGTGTATGCAAAACAAATGCGAGATATGATTTACAAATAAGGTAAACTAAAAGTTTAATAATCCAATGTGATATTATTAAACTTTCTAATTATGACTGAAGTTTACTTATAATATTTATATATTAAAATTTATTTTCATTTTATTTATATTAATTTTTGTTTTACTCAATTAGCAAAATAATTAATGCCTTTATGCAGATTAAGATGATAACAATTTTTATTAAAGAAAAAATTTTTTTTTTTTTTTTTAAAAAAGCACTCAGTGGAAATCTTTGACACATTTATTAGGTGGAAAGACAGAAAAAAATTTAGCTTAAGTGTACTGTTTATGTTAATTTAATCGTATGTTTATGCAGATTATTATTATTGTGACGTTTTATAACTTATAAGTATTAAACGTTAATAGATGTTGGCACTTTTGTTTTTTGTTTATTTAAAAACATACAATAACTTCTTATCTTATATGTTTTTCCAACCAATATAATGTTTATATATATAGATATAAAATTAATGTTATACATATGTGTATTAGTTAAATGAGAATTTAATCATATTTCTCATAAGTTTTATGTTAATTTTCTGTTTAAAAATCAGTGACCTGATTAAAAATCTAAAAATATTTTTGTTTTAACATTATAATGTACATGGGGGCCTATAAGAATATTTATTTGCTATTTTTTTTTTTTTTTTTTTTTTTTCGAAAAATATAATTAAAATCCTTGTAAAATAAAATTATTCCTATAAAATAAAAATTATGAACTCAGAGAATATAAAAATATATTCATTCTATAAAAAGAAAGATAAAAATATAAAATTTGTTTTCCAATATAAAAAGTTTTTTTTTTTATTATTACGTATTTTTATTATATTGACATTAAAGTTTATTTCGATTAACGAAATCGATGATCGAAATAATTGTAATAATTGTTGTTGCAAAAAAAAAAAAAAGAAATAAATGAAATATATATTTAAAAAAATAATTAAATAAACATAAAATATATAAAATATTCACATATTCATAAAATTTATTGTTGTGCATTAATTTAAACTTAATGCATTAAAAATATACAGAACGACAACGAAGTTATTATTACATTAATTTTTTTGTGGTAGACGACCTCCTTTTTGTTCTTTACAATGGCTCTTAGCCCGTAAATATAATAAAAGCAACTATTAAACGCGTGAACGTAAAAAAATGTACAAAAAAAAAAAAATTGTTTTACGGGGCGATGAAGGGTGGCGACGACCACGTTTGAGTTTATGATCTTATATAGATTTTCATATTATTACGTATAATAACGTCAGTTACTTGAGTTTACCTACAGTATATATTCTATATATATATTCTCTTGTATTTATGAACATATTTTCATGTAATATGTAATACTTATGTGCACCATGTATACCATGTAATACCATTATAATTTCATTTTCATTTTCAATTAAACTTATATTGTGAATTTTCTATGTTACATCCATACTATTAAATTAAAAACTTTTTTGTTATACCATATGCTTTTTCTTTACATAATAAACCTATGGTGTAAAATTTTTAATTTCGAAACAAAAGTTCATAATAGAAATAATATAATATTGTTGATTTGTACTAGTAGTATATATCTATTACATTTTGATATTTTTTTCACTACATTACATACTATAGAATTTTAATCAAATCATTTGTAAAAAAGAAGTATTTTACAATTATATTCATTGTACATTGTTTCAAAGTATCAATGAATGTAAGCATTCTACTATAAATGTAAAAAGAAAAACAAAATCTTCATTACTAGAAATTTATAATTTTTTTTTTATTATTCTTCGATTTAATTTTTGCTAAGATTATGAATTTCAATAAGTGTTTTGAAAATAAAAAAAATATAAAATAAAAACAAAGTATCTGAAAAAAACCAAAACAAAAAGTTAATAAAACTGATTTACAATATTTTCAGAATAATAATTATAATAGAATTGTAAATAAACATTATGATTTTGATTACTATTATATACATAAATTTACACTGTTTTGTTATATTCATTGAATTGAATTGAGAAACAAAACAAAATATTTCAAAAATATATAATATTGATAAAAATAATGTTTTGCATATAGAATGATGTGGAATAGTGGTTATATAATTTATTTATTTTTTTATTTTGCATGAAATTATGATGATTACATTGGTTTCAAAGTGTACACTATTGTATTTTAAATATAGCTTAGAGGCTTTAGAATTACAATTTTCCTGGTAAAACTGAATTAGTGTGGTTTTATTACTCGTAAAGAATTAAGATTATGATATAAAACTAATTAATTCTGATTGAAATTATTAGAGTTAATGTTTTTCTTTCAAACTTTGGAATTATGTCAGAGTTGGATTAATTTATAAAAAAAAATAATTAAAAAATTTAAAAATTTATGTTTACTTTCTATATTTATTATAAAAAAAAATAATTAAAAAATTTAAAAATTTATGTTTACTTTCTATATTTATTATCTTATTAATTTTTATCTTTTATTTGTTATTTTAAATCGAGGCCTCTTCCACAGTGTGAACAGAACACTATATATTGGGCTTGTGGTTTAAATGAGAATAAATTAGTTTTTTTTATATATTTTCCTACGTTCCTCATTTATATGTTATCATCAATTATATTTATAATGTTTTTGGAATAAATCAACGAATTTAACATAATGTACTTACTACACAGGGAAAACTATAATGACGATGACAAAATTGTAGGAATATATTTCTGGTCCTTGAGCAAATAATATGAAATCTCATTAATTTTATTGATTCTGGCAGACGTTAATATAACAGAAAAAATAAAATTTACATTGCAATGATTAAATTTTTCAGATAAACAAGATAATTCTTTTCAATTCTTAGCTTTAAGAGATTAAATTGTTTTCCTTAATTTAAACATTATTATTTTAATAACGAATTTTTATGCACATTTAGATTTCTTAATGAAATTCTGTTAATTTAATTGTAAAAAGCTATTTAAATTGTAGAAATTAATAATATGCATAACAGACTTAAGGGAAAACATTTTTTCTTTTGGTATAGTATAAATTTGCTATTCATATTTTCTATTTTAATATTATTATTTTTATGTTGCGCATAAATTATTAATATACATTTTTTTTTTATTTTATTTAATTAAATAAATGGTCATCACAACCATATATTTTATTTTTATAATTATGATTAGGGATAATTTAGGTCAAAATTTAATTTCGATAATAAACTTCATCTTGCCACACACATTAAGTATATAATAATAATTTCTTATACATATAATTTAAAGTTAGTATAATGCTAAATTATATGTGGAATTTTAGGGTGAAAAAAAAAAAAAAAAACTTAAAATATGTAATAATAATAATATGACATTCATTTAAGAAAAAGAATAAAATTAATGATGATAAATTTTTATCATCCTTGAAATAAATAACTTTAACAAAATCATTTTTCTTCAATTTACTAAGTTCAAACTATTTGAGAACAGTTTTAAAGCTATTTGATGAGTCTATAGTTTATATATCTAACAACGGCTTCAAACAAAATGTTCAATTAACAACGGTTAAGTTAAGTGTATGAAAGACTCGGAACATTTGGTTCTTGATCCTTTTTGTTTTCAATTGGGAAACAATATAAAATTATAAATAGAGTAGATTCATTGCTTGAGTGTTAGAATATTAACATTTTCTTGCTTTGTCTCAAAGAAAACCTTTTTCACTTATATTTATCGTTTCCAAGTACACTTAAAAAAAAACCTTAATAAGGAAACGTAAAGTGATGGTAGTTGAAATATTTCGTAAATATATTAAAACCTCAATCTGAACGAGCATTTAATTAAAATTTTTAACATTCATTGAATACAAAAAAGAAGAAAATAAAGTTTTTTAAAAGTTTTAGTTGCATTAGCCGCAAAACAATTGACTTTTTTAATGGCCATAGCTGCTTGAAATATTAAATAGAACGAAGTAAAAGAGTTATAGCAAAATTATGTATAGCTTTATAATAAATACACGCTATAGTTTTGTACGAAGTAGAATAATAGAATAAAATCTTTATACATTTAGCATAGTCTACTTGTTTAAGCGTACGTATATACAAATTTGCTGCCTAAAATTTTTATAATGATCTTAAAAGTATTATACCCTCATATTTATAAATATATTAGGAGAAATTTATTTTTTTTCATTAGAACAGGGGCTTTTATTTTAATCCTATATTAGATTTAATTATATGGATGTACATACTTTGCATATATATGTTTTTATATATATATATATATATATATATATATATATATATATATATATATATATATATATGTTAATAAAAATTTCAATAGCTTTCGGGTTGTTTTATATATTCTCAACAACTTTACTCATGTGTGATTAATTAGAAACAAGAAAATTAAAATTAAATCATTAATAAGATTAAATTAGCTTTAGGTTTTTTTTTTTATTCACACTTTAAATAATGTATGATGACCTATTATTGTTGTTAGAAAAAACATATACCTACATATATAATACCACAAACATTATGTATTGTGTACACGACATATAATGTATGTTGAAAATTTCCATAAACTTGAATCACTATTATATAATACATGTTTTATATGCAATACATACATAAGAATTTGAAAAAAAAATAAATAAAAAATATTTCATATATATTTCCATAATGGCAACAGGTGACTTATTTTTATCCTTATTTTCTCATAATTTTCTATATTTCTAACAACACTAGAGTTTATTGCGTTTTTAATGCTTCAGAAATACTTTAGAGAATTTTATATTGTGAGTTTTATGTATATGAAATAATAATATCAAATTAAATGCATTTTATATAGGTAGGTATATAATTTTATTTATATATAAATCTTCAATTAAATGAATAAATTTTAAAAATGAATTGCTTTTTGAATGTCCTTCTATTATATTTATAAGAACATTTTGAATGTAGCCATCTATATCTGTTTCCTTGCATAGTATATTATAGAAATAAAATTTTTTTGAAGTCATGATATATATTTTTTTTATGAGATATTATAAAATCGTTGATGCGTATTGTAATAGTTTTAGCACCTTATCCAATGGGAAATTAATTGATACTGATTCTTCTACCGGTTCTCTAGAATTAAATTGTGGTAACCATTATATGTATGTTAATGCTTATTCATTTCTTGTTTGTAAATTTTTAATTCATGGTTTGATTAATATTACATAATTGTACACTTCTACAGTCTTATGAAAAAGTCATTACTTACCTACATATAAACACAAAAATCAAAATAAAATTGAGTTAAATTGTCATTTAGCAGTAATTTTCGAAAGCAAAAAAAAATTCAATAATATTTTCTAAAATCGGATTAAGATCGCAAAATGTTATTTTTCTGTTTTAAAACTTTAAGCTTTAAGAATTTATTTTTTTTCGATTTTGATTTAGATAACTGTAATAAGATTTTGATTCTGGTACTATTTTTTTTTTCAATTTATACAAAATAATTACCTCTATATATATGTTATATTTTTTCAAAGTTCATATTTTTAAATCAGAATGAAAATGTTAAATTATAATAAAAATGTAGTACGTTAATAATAATTTGGTTTTAAAATTTTGACTAATTAATTTACAAAAATGATTTAAAATATTTCATAAAAAACAAAACTCATATATCTTTATTTGTCACAATTGACAAAAAAAAAGTGCACATTAAGAAAGATAATTACTTGTAAAACATGACTATATAAATTTTATTTAATATCTTTTTAGTTTTAAAATAAATTTTTAGTCATTGTAAAAATATTTTGTATTCTTTATTATTAAAAAATAAAAATTAATTTCAATAACTCAAGTTTTATAAATCAAACCATCATCGGTTCGTTAATTTTTATGTTTTTTTTGTGTATTTAATGCGATTTACTTAATCATCATTTATTATAAAATTCTTATTAACTAAAGTGTTAAATCTAGCACAAAATTCTCTAAACTTTTAATTAAATTAAAATCGAAAATTGATTTTATTTTTCATACATTTATTGACTTAAAAAAATATTGAAATAATTATTATTGTGTTCATTAAATTTAAGATATAAATAAATATATATAGAAATATGTATTTATTATATATTACATAATTAAAATATATCTATAATTTATGTTTATTTTTAAATTTTAATGAAACAAAAAAAAAAAAAGAAAAAATAGAAACAAAAAAAAGCTAAATTTTTAATATTTATTATTCATTTTGTGTGCACTGCACAGGTGATCATTATACCTATTTAATAAAAAAAAAAAAAAAAACAAAATAAATTTGAATAAAAATAAATAAATATCTCAAAAATTCAATCTAATGCATGCACCTTTAGGATTATTTCAGAGGAGCAAAAACTATTTGAAACTTTAAAGAAAAGAGAAATCATAATAATCAACAGCAGATTTATGGCATTAATTCAATTTTATTTTTTATTTTATGTTCATTTTAATTTTATTAATTATATGTACATAATTTTTATTATCTTTATAAAATTTAAGATAATTATAATAATAATAAAGAAAAAAAAATTTTATTTTTTAAAAATTATATTTTTAGATTTTTATTTTTTCCCAAACTAATTATTTTCAATGATTTTGTTGACATTATTATGAATTTAATATTATATGCGTTTCTTATTTTGTGACATAAATGAGAAGAAAATTGGAAAGAGTTTTGCATATAGAAAATATGGAGAATTTAAAAATTTTAAATTTTAGAAATCGAAGGCTACATTCCAGTGCTTTAAATAGTACATTAAAAAAAAGATAGCTACGGCAACTATATTTTCTGTATGTTAATCGAACTAGGAAAAATAGCTAATAGTTTTAGTTATTATGTATTTAATAATAAATGCAAGATTTTGAGCATATAGTATCAGAAATATTGCAGTTTTAGTTATAACTATGTAACTGCTCCTTATAACCAATTTTGAACTAAGGTCAAAGACAAAATTAATGGAATTTATGGAATTTATCGTGTTGATTGTGACAGGAATTATTATTTCGAATTCAAATATTATAATGAAAATAAGTAATTCAATATTTTTTTTCTATGAAATTTATTTATTCATTTATATATCTTATAATAAGTTAATAAAAATATATGGTTTGTAGGTGTGTATATCCCGTAACTCCTCTCAAACGGCTAGAGTGATTTTAATAATATTTAGTTGGTTAGTTTATAACGATGAGTATCATATATGATGAATTCGGTAGTTTTTCTTGTTAATAACAACACAAACTTAATTCAAGTTATACAAATTGAATAATTGACACAATTTCCTGCCGAGATAGGAATCAAACCCACGACCAAACACGACTTGCTTTGTATTCAATTATTCAGGGTTTTAGTAAATAAAATTCTAAAAATGACATAAATGCAAAATACATTTTCGATATAGTAGAAAGAATTTAATTCATTTAAAAATAATTTATTTTCGTAGAAAATTAAAATTTCTTTTTTTTTCTATTTAATTTATTTATAATAATCAAATTATAGGTTGGAATACCAAATTAATTTTGATTTTATTATTCATTTAAAAAATATTTGTATTTTAATGTAACATTTGTTTATATTTGGATGACATTTATATAGATCTAGTTATTTAATTTAATATTGATCAGAAGAAAAAGGTTAAATTTAAGTAGAAATAATGTCTTTTTTTTTGCGTTAATGAAATCAAGTATTGGTACCTATATCCAAAACACGAAAAAATATTTAGTTATTAATCGTTTAAAGAAGAAATTAGAATAACTATTAAAAGTTTTTATCCTGTTTCACAATGTACATAATTGTAAAATTAACAAAAACAAATACTGTTTTTAATATCTGAAAAGTATAATTAAACACATAAAAAGTTAGATTAAAGTAATAATGAAAAACTTATTAAAAAAATAATCAATAATTAAAAAGAAAAATGTTCTCCGCACTTAGTGAGTTTAAATCAAGGATAACTAAATAATCTATTTTATTAAAACTATATATAATAACCCATCAATATATTAGTATCTTATTCAAAATAGACGTAACAAGTCTAGAATGATATGTAAACTATATAAATACATGTAATGTTAATTTCAATGTTCAACGGATTAAAAAATCATAAATTATTGCATGATTACACCAGTTTAACTATATTTTATAATTACTGCATGATTGCACTAAATTAACTAATTTTATATTTGTGGAAAAAAAAATTAAATATTCTATAATAATTTTTTTTTAATTTATACCTAAACGAAAATAATTAAATACTTTGTAGAATATTTGATTTACCAAAATTGATATTTAATATAAAAAAATAAAAATTGGTTGATTCATATACAACTTTATAAACAAAATCGAATTACAAAATCAATTTAATTACTGAATCTGTAAAAATAATTGCGTAATCAACCCCAGGTCTCAAAGCCATCGCTGTTCTTTTCCTTACCGTAACTTTATATTTAACATTTTACGCAATTAACTATATTATTGGAGAAAATAAATTAATCTGATAATCTAGATACAAATCTTGTCCAGTTTGTTGTGCATAATGTTAATTAAATTACTTAATTTATGTATACAAAACTGTTACTAAATATATGTATACAAAACTGCGCATCATTAATAAAATTTTAAAATACAATGTCGTAAAATTTAAAAAATGTCATATGAAAATTAAAATTTAAACAATATTCTATTTATATGCAATTTAGACGCAAACATATGTTAGACAATCTTTATTTTTTTTTTAATCATATTCATAAATGAAAATATTATTATGTGAAGTTGTAGATTTGGTGTATAAGTTTTACAATATTCAAATTTTTAAAAATATTTTCCCTGATGAGTCAGTCATTCTCAAAGAAATAATAAAAAAAAAAATTAGGAAGGGGGAAGTGGGCGATTTTTTTTTTTTTATTATTATTATAACAAAATATTAAGGTGTTGATGAAATTGCAAAAAGGATGTTGTAAATCATTTTTACAAATTATTCAAATAAAAAAAATAATATAAATTTTATTTACCTACTTTATTACTTTATTATTTAAATGGGATGAAAAATATTTTGGTTCTTTTTTTTTTGTTCAAAAGTAATATGAATAATTTTTCAAAAGTCAAGAATGCCAAAAATTAATTGAAACGTAGAACGTAAAAAAATAATAATAATTGAAATTCAACCGAAGCGTAAATAATTTTTATGTACTGTAATATCTTCATGTTAACTATGAACAACAACTATCATCATTTGAATATATAAAATACATAAAATGTTACTCTGATAACTATTATAATTATATTTTTGTCATTTTCTAAGATAAAAGAAAAATTATTTCATCTTTTAAAAATAATATATATAGGTGTATTGTAAAGTAATAGTGAATAAAGTTTTAATCTTAAAAATATCTCAAACCCCAGGTCTACTCGTTCAAAAATCATCGAGTTCGAAAACTATTTACCAATCTTTTTTTCCTTTTAGACATTTTTTTAATATTCAATATAAATTGATTAAAGTAAAGGACGTCACCTATTGAAAATTACGTTTTCAATACTATCGCGGAGATTGCAGAAATAACAATTTTAAGCCTATTTTGGGCCCTATCTACCGTAGTTAAATCAAATATCTCAAAAGTATCTTTTTGGAATTTGTAAATTTTTATATAACGACATTAAAATCTAAAAATAATATCAATTTTAAAATTATTTTATTATTATATCAAAGATTTCAAAGCAGACAAGTGTCATCAACATCATTATCAAAGTTCTTTTTTGGAAAATTGGTAATAATGAGAACATCCGCCATCTATTAAATGATAGATGTATTAAAAAGCTTTTATTTGGAAAATATTCAAGTTATTTTAAATTGTATTTTATTTTTTTTCAATCTTTAATGATATTTGGCTATAAACACAATTTTCAAATTTCTTCGACGAAAATATGAATTAGATATTTTTTTCAATCTCCTTTTTCTTGTAAAAAAAATTTGATTAAAAAAGTTTATAAAAAAAAAAAATCGTGTAGATACATTTTAGTTTTGGTTATAATTTGCAAGTTTTAAAATCTTGTTCCTTATATGAATTTAATTTCTATTTCGGATTGGTATTTGTGTATATGTGTTGGATTTATATTAAGCGTTCGTGATTATATTGCTATGCATATGTTAAGTTTAAGTGTGAAAATTCAGGAAGAAACATTACTTCGACAAATAATTAAAATTTCTTAAATTAAAAATGCATAACTGGTGGTTGTATTCTTTTGTTACCGAGGTTTTTATTTACAAATTTTGTACGGAAAGCTTTTTCTATGTTTTTATTTCTGAATGTTTAGGCGAAAACTTTGAAAGAAAGCTTATAATTAAAATAATATTCTTAAGGACTTGTTGTACAAATATTTAAAATAAACATCCATAGGTATATGTACCTTAAATATATTTTGGGATAAGATGATGAACAGTTGTTTTAAGTCAAAAACAGATGCAATTATTATTTTACTATTTATAAATTTATTATTTTACTTAGAAAATTATTTATTTTACGAGAATTTAACATTTTTATTATAGTACGATTCAAATCACTTGGCCAATCCGTTATGCAAAGCTTTCCCTTTCCATTACAAAATTCCATACAAAATTTAGGGGAAATTATTTAAGAAAAAAGCTCATGCAAATTTTGTATGGAATTTTGTAATGGAAAGGGAAAGCTTTGCATAACGGATTGGTCAAGTGATTTGAATCGTACTCTAACAACGGAGTTGGATGGAAATAGGAAACTGATAGGAATAAGAAATGTCACAAAATTTTACAAAATGTTACAAAATTTAAAGTTTCATATAAAAATATGAATTTAAGATGATTCGAATTTCCAAAATTAAGATGATTCGAAGCTTTAAGGTGATAAAAACTAAATTTTAAGCTTTGGTTTCCAAAAAAAAAAAAAATTGATAAATTGTCAAGATAACAAGTTAATAATTCTGATGAGTCCTAAGCTTTGACACCCTGGCTTTTAGAACAAAATTTTTGTCTATAGCTCAAGTAATTTCTTAGGCAAATCAAGAAAACTAAAAATAAGAATATTTTGGTAGTATATTTTGTCACGCCAATCGTCAGTACTATTTTTTGAAATAAACCGTTATTTTACTTTGTAATTTAACATTTTAAAAGATTTTAGAAGAAGTATGAAAAACTCCAACAAACACCAAAATGATCAGTTTCTGTGCCAGCAAGATTATTTAAAAATAAATCAAAATATCAGTGACACGTGCCTCCTAAGTCTTACTTTTTACAAAACATGTTTTTTTTTCCATTTTTTCTGTCCTTTTACTTACATTCATAAAAAATCTTTTCGCGAAAAAAGAAAACTCGTACATTTACATGGAGAGCTTTTATAACGAACCTTTTAATTTTTTTTGAAACTTAGATAATGTGATAAAATTCGTAAGAAGCTACAGATTTTATTCAATTCATATCGCTTCGAAATTGGTTAATCGTAAGCAATTTTCGGTTAATTATAATAATAAGAATAATTTTGTATCTCTTGTAAAATTTACATAGAACAGACTAACGAGGTTTGCGTCGCCGATTGACGATATAACTATAATAGTTTATTACTCTTAGGACACAACATAAAAATTTTTCCCTCCATTTTCATATTATATTAAAAAAAAATGTTTTTTAAATAATTTAGTTCTATACATAGCGAAAAGTGAATGATAAAAAAAAAATAAATAAATAAATAAATAAAAAAAAAAAATTTTCAAAAGAAAAATATAAATATAACTAAAAGAAATTATAAAAACAAATATTAAATATATTTCACCAAAATAAAAAAAAAAACTCTTTTGTAAAACATATGTACTATATGTAGATTTTTGCGCAATTTTAATCAGAATTTAGATTTTTAGGTATTCTGGCAACAGGTTACAAACAAATACCGAATGAATAACAAAACAATTTTTTATTAATATTTATATTATGTATATTTTTTATTATTATTATTATTATTTTTTTTTTTTTTACAAAGCAAAAACATATTTAAACGAAAATAAAAAAAAAAAATTATAAAGAATATGTTTGTTTATTAAATCAGGATTTTGTTTCCTTTTGTGTACAAAAAAAAAAAACAAAATAGTAGGTACAGCATGAATGTTTTAAAAAATAAATTATTTATAAAGTCTACAACAAGGCCTGTTTATAAAAAAAAAAAAAAGAAATGATTTTTTTTTTTTTAGAAAAAGATGAATTGAATATTTTTCCAAGTTAATTTAACTTACTGAACTGTAAAAAGTACAAAAAATATAAAATCAATAGAAGAAGGAGCATTTTATTAACTTTGAACAACAAAAAAAAAAAAAACAAATTATTATAAAGAATAATTTTGAAAAAAACAAAACAAAAAAATAGGAAAATAAAATTGTTAATGCGGGGGAAACAAAAAAGAAAATACACTGAATATGAAAACATAAAAATTTCAAGAAACATTTATAATGTAATTTTATGTGGAATATTTGTTTTGAGAATTATTTTGTTGATCTTTAATAATAAAATTAAGCAAAAATTAAAGCATAATTTCTTTTCAGTTGTCGAAAATATCACATTTCTTTTTTTAAAGTTTTTCGATGGCAAGTTCTGTGATGACCTTACCCTCTGTTGTATTTAACAACTGTTTTCCTTACCCCCTGTTTTCTTATTCTGCTGTTTTGTACGTCATTTAAAATTAATTGTTTCCATAATAAGGTTAATAATGTACTATGGATTTTGTGTCTATACATCATAGCTCTCACACAATATCTCCCCAATACTATTTATGTTGTTTGTTTTCAGTAAAATAAGAATACATAGTGTTTTTTTTTGCGACAACAAATACATGAAATGAGCGTGCAGTGCATCTTCCATTTTTTGACGGGTTTCGAATATTTACTCAAACATTTCGAGTGTGGGATATGGATATTTGTAGTCTACATAATAATCTTGTTAGTCCTACACTGCATAGTGTGTCATTGCTGATACATAAATATTTTATTGTTATAAAACCCATTTAGCTCTAGTTCTCTTCAAATATTTATGTACAAACACTCTCTTGGTATACTTGTTTTGTTAAATAACAAAGTCAGTAATGTATTTAACAACTGTATTTCGAGAGAAATTGAAATATTGTGTAGCCGCTCACATACAGTAGCAATAGAGTCTGAAGTGCGATAATGAAATTCGTTATAAAAATTGAATTTTTAACAAAAAAAAAGTTAAATTTGATTGAATTTTGATAATAACATAACATATTTGTTAATTTTTAAGCTATATATAATAATTCCCTCATATTTGTGCTGCAAATCGGTCTTTAAATTTATGTATTATCCGTGATACACCATGCAGTGTGAACAGTTTCACTGTTTGAGTTAATGCATCATAGTTGATTGATACACCATGCATCTATGTTTTCATTTTTATAACGCATTTGCACTAAATTTGAAGAAATTGATGGTGTTTTTGAATTTATTGGAATAATAGTATTACTATTTTTATAGAAATGGATGATTATAAGCGACCACTGAAAGATAAGGAAATTGAGAAAATTTTTGCAGGGTGGGGCGATAGTGAATATGCGTTTGACGATGTAGAATTACCAAGCGAAAAAAAAGTCTATATATTTCTATTTTAAAAGTATGATTTTCTTCTATTTTTTTTTATGTCACCACTGCATAGTGTATCCTGGTGATACTGCATAGTGTATCCTGGTGATAAAAGATTTCCTAATTTTTTAAATATTTTTTTTGTTCTTAACGATAGATTTTCCTCCATCAAGAAACAATTTTTTTTAGACAATTTAAAAAGTCATGCAGTGTAGGGTTAACATAAGTAATGGAAATTTTGTTTTGTGTACAGGAGAAAAAAATTTGTTCCATATGCTTTCTTCTTACCTTAGATATGTTGGTAAACGTGTAAAGTTCTTTTATTATCGTAAAGATTATAAAACTTATGTTGTTCAAAAGTTCAGGAGACTAGAAAATTTTATTTGAAAAATAGAATTTCATATACATATAGGTATTTTGAAAAGAATACTAACATTAACGTGGGATCTTATGTTGTCAACAATATATGTATGATTCATTGTAGGGTAAAATGATAGCGTAAAAATGTTTTGCAAAATTAATAAATGATTATTTGGTCAGGTGAACAAAGTTGTTTTTTTTATATAAAGTTTTCTAACACTTCAGTTTGTAGTATACATATAATACAAAATTATTTAGATTTTATGAAGACTCCATAAAATAGCCTAATGTTTATTTGGTCCTACGACGAGGATGTAGCTTTCGTAAATTTCGATTTTTCTTCTTCTCTTTCTTTATTTACAAAGAATCAGAATTCAAATACAATTCTAGTGTTAATTTAATTTAATTTTTTTTGTGAGAGGAGGACCAACGAAAAAAATGTATAAACATTGAATTGTACGCAAAGTTTTGTTAGTTTTATATATGCTTTCTGTATATTTCATGTTTATCTTATTCTCTAGTTAGCTTTAACTATTTTATTGTGTAATTTAATTTAGAATTTGTTGTCCAATGGGAATTTGATAGTGTTCCACACTTTTAACCGGAAAGGATTTTTAACACAATTTATTAAAAAAGACATTTTAATCAATGACTAATGGGAAATAATTTACAACAATTTTTTAATAGTTTTAAATTAAATTCATTTCAAATAGGATTTGAAACAATTTTATAAATTTAGAAAAATAAAAATAGATTTTAAATTAGTATTTTAAATATGTAGTTTCATTTCGAACAGGATTTGAATTAATTTTATTAATTTAAAAAAATAAAAATAGATTTTAAATTAGAATTTTATTTAAATAAGTTTCATTTCTAACAGTATTTGAAATAATTTTATTATTTTAGAAAAATCTAATTAGGTTTTAAATTATAAAATACTAATTTCATTTCAAACATAATTTAAAATACATAATTCAAATAATTTATAAAAGCAATAAGAGATAATATATAAATAAATTTCATACAGTAATGGTACTGGTGATGGTACTGGTAGATGGTAGATATTGTTTAATATTCAAACAATTTACGAGAACGTTTCACATTCAGAATACAGGTAATCTAAAGAATTTCTTAAATACTATAAATTACAAAATCGTGAGATAGGTTAGCTTTAACCCACGAAAGGAACTCCAGGTACGGACTCATGGCACATAACTTGTTCGTTGTTTGTTTATTTTTCTTATACAAAATCAAATGTTACTAAAACATAACTGAAACATTTAACATTATATAATTATTTCATTATTAATTTTTAATGAAAATTAAATACACATATGTATTTCATTTTGAATTATAATAATTAAAACTTCTGGGTAACGAAAAAATATAAAGTTAATGTTAATTATTATATAATATATTTACTTTTTGATATATTTCTACTAATATAGAATTTATTCCTGTATTCATTTCGGTTATAATCATTTCTATATACACAAAATAAAAATAAAAAAAAAAACAAAAGTTAACTTGGGAATATTACTGCTGGTTCTAGTGCAGATATTTTCATATGTACACAAATTCCTTATCAAATCTATTCGTATAAATAAAATAGTCCAATTATAGCACTAAATAAATGAAACTAATGTACAAAAAAAAAATGTATTTACCTCTATAACTATCTACATAATATATATTCAATATGGTATACCTAATTTTTATATTCATTTTTATGTTTATTGCAAGTGGTATTATGCAAATTTTCCTTCTATTTTTTGAGAATTTTTTTTTACAACAAAGAGAAAATAATTGTGATTGCAATCAAAAGCTTTTGAAAATATTCAGTTTGTGATAAACGAGGCGAAGGAGAAATTTTAATTTAGTAAAATATACCTATTATTGAAAATGTCTCGAATTTTAAGCTTTTTTTTTAGATGATTTTATTTAAATTTTGTTGTTTTATTTAAATTCGGATCTCTTAAAGTTAAGATACATAATATTTATGTATAAGTGCTTTATGTTAATAGTAGTCTTCTTTTCTTTTTGAAAAATTCTCTTTTCTGAAACATATCATTGGTTTTTCGAATTACTAGATAACATTAATATTCTAATGATAAAAAAAACAAGCTTTAAGATTACCAACTTTTTGAGTAAAATTTTAAATATTAGATAAACTCTGTTATTCATAAAATACCTTAATAATAAATTTTGAAAATTAATAAATGAGACTGATTTCAATATAACAGAAATTCTTCTTAACTTTATTTAATTCTTGGTAATCAGTTAATGTTCTGTTCTTTTGTTTTTTTTTTATTTAATTCCGAGATTAATTTTTGATTAACTTCATTCAAGTTTAGGGCTCTTGTAAAATAGAAAATATTGATTAGAAACAATCTGTATTGTAAACTTTATCGAATTCGAAGACAAAATATTAATATTGAGTTTCACTGTTCAAAAAAAAAAATATATTATTAAAAGAGCAAAATATATGCGCGAAAAGAATTTTCCGAAACAATTTCGCGTCTCCAAACATTGAGAAAGAAGAGCATAATTTCAACGCATAGCAATGTACTAATAAAACTTTTTTATTGATACAATATTTTTATTGATAAAATACAAAATTTATTCATATTGCTCATAAAAAAACTTTATTGCCAAAAATTAAAATTGATTAGATTTTTCCAAAACGAGTATATCTAAAATTGAAGGGAATGTTGATAAAAATTTCTTTTACAACTAAGGTTAATTTTTATATTCATGACCGAAATTCCAAATTTAATAAACAGTATTTAGGGAAAGTTAGTATATAATTAAGGATTAAAATGGTTTTTCTCTTTAACTTGAGAAAATCGGAATTTTTGAAACAGAACAGTATTTCTAAATTATAATAATTTAGAAACAAAAAAAAATTACATATTGCAATACAAATACTTTTTTTTTGTACTATGAACCATAATTTAAAAAAAAATTAATTTAAGGATGAGCTAAAAAATAAATTCTACTTGATTTCTTTTTCCTTTTTAACCGAAAATGATGTTAGTTTGAATTTACAGTCAGCATAAAGCTTTTCTCTCATGCGATAAAAAAAAATGTTAAAAAAAATTCATTCCTAATATTTTGCAAAAAGATTCATCTATCTGTGTCAAATGAAAAAAAATTTAAATAACATTTTTTTTTTGCACTGTTAAAGATAACAGACATAATGTTAGCACAAACAAAATTATATTAAAAGCTCTATTACGTCATAAAAAAAGAGAGCATCGACAAAGATAATCTTGTCTATAGAATTTCTGTATATTTAAAACATACATACATATTGTACATATACCTATTTCCATATAAAAAATAAATCTATACAATACTTTAATAAAAATATAGAATTTTTTTTTAGCTTCTGTTAAAAACAAGTTGCCATTCTTTCAGTCTTTAATAACACTTTGATGTTTTATAATCGTCAATCGTGTGTTTTGCAAAAAAAAAAATAAAAAATTTAAATATATATTTACACCGTGACTTTATTTTTCTCCCATATAAGGGTGACGGTTAAAATAAGTATACCGTTAATACTTAAATTTTCTTGTCGTGTACATACTTCAAAATAATATAATTAAAAACATATTAATTAAATTAAAAAAAAAAAAGAAAAAAAAAATTAATTAAAGAAAAGGTATATATTTTTTTTAATAATTTTATTACAAAAAATAAAATAAATTATAAATTCCAGCGTAATTTCAAATAAATTATATAAAATATATAAAAAAAAAAAAAAAATGTAAATTAAACAAATTAAAAACAAAAAAAATTTAATATAAAATGAATAATAAACAGGTGTACTTTGTCAATATAAGACAAACAGAAAAAAAAACAACGATTTATATAAGAAAATCGGAAAAATAGAATTAATTTTTTCTATATAATTTTTATTAAAACATAAAATTAATTTTTTTAACAAAAATAAAAAACAAAATTTTTTTTTTTGATGAAAATTCATTATATTGTTGTTGCATTTTGACATAATAAATAAATTTGTAAATTTTCTTTAAGATAAGAACTTAATATACGGAATGTACCTAAAAGTTATAATTAATTTTAAATATCGAAAAAATTACAAACCAAAATATCTAATTTGATGTAGAAATGCTTTCTTGATTCAAAATTTCAGCGAACTTTTTAAATTTCAATATTTTTGATAATTTTACATAAAGCACATAATGCACATACTTATTACAAAGATATTGCAATGTTAGTGTTATTCCTGTAAATTCTATGCTTGTCAGAATATTGTCTAACATTTCCAAATAGTCCATCTAAACAGATTATTAATAATCAGAGACACAGGATGTAATAGGTTTGCATTTGAAGTTCACAATTTTTTATTAACTTTTTTATCTTATCTATTTGAACAAGTAGTACTTATAATCGTTATAGATAAATTAAGTTCGAACTGAATTTTGATTTAGGGGCAAAAAAGTAAAATTATGATTGCACACTCATTCTATTATTTAATTTTAATATATATCTACAAAAAAATAAACATTTAGATACCTAACCTAGGTACCGACAAATTCTTAGTTCAGTCTGAATCACTTTTGTGGAGAAATATGTTTTGAATAAACTCCATTACTTTTATCCTCAAAATTAAAATAAAATTGAGCTAACAATCAAATTTAAATATTTAGAATATTTTTAATTAAACTAAATATAATGAAAACCACAGGACTGACTATAAATATAATAAAGGTAAAGCAAAATTTTCTGACCCCAATAAAAAAAAGAAGGCAATTACTCTTACTTCAAAATTGAAAACACGAATTCAAATCGATTTTATTCGATTAATAATTTGTGAACAATCGGTGGCGAGCGATTGTACAATGAATGTATTTAAAAATTATTAATCAGTGGAATTTGTTAAAATGTGGAATTCGTTTAAAAAAAAATATAATTAAAAATAAAAAATAAAATTAAAATATTGCTGCTTGTAATTTTTATTTTTGACGTAAAAGTAATTTCGAAAAATTAAAAAAAATGGGTCATTTATTGTAAATTGAAATCAATACATTTTTTAAACTATCGACGAGGTCTGGTCAGAAAGATCATATAATTTTTAATTTCATATAAATATATATTTGTTGATTTTAAATTGACTAGAATTTCTAAAAATTCATTATGTGTAAAATTTTCTTCAACTTTTGTCATTCCAATCTTATAAGTTAAATTTTGACAAGTAAGCTCGTTCAAAACCTATATCCATTGTTTAATTTCGCCAAAAAATATAAATATGTATAGTAAGAACTATATGAATACTTCGATCAGTAATAAAACATATATTTTAAGTTTACCCTTTTTAAAGCTTTAACCTTCGATGATCAGTAATAAGAACATTATTTTAAGTTTACCCTTTTTTAAGCTTTAACCTTCGATTTGAAATTAATTTCTCACAAACTTGTTTTATAGTAAAAGTTTATCATTACCGTTATTTTTTTTCAATATTTAAAAAAAATAGATTAATTTTTCAAATTTTGTTATTTAAATAAAACACATTTTAGACTTGAATGCTTATAAAAATAAATCTAGTTAATTGAAAATTTTATTTTCAAATTATAAAAATTGTACCTGCAGGGTTGCACCGTTGCACGTAATGCAAAATTATTTCATATGTTATATTTAATTTCAGTTCATTCGGAAATTATTTTTCTTTCAAACTGAAAAACAAAAATTATTTAGCAAATTTATTTCATTTTTTTTTTTATTGCTTTCTAAATCTAATTTTATGTGAAAATATGGTACCTACAGTCATATGACAATAAAAATGAATCATTATTTGATTTGTCATCGCATCCTTCTGCTGTGAAATATACCTATACTTTAAATGTAATATTTTCCGTGTACAAATAAAACAAAGCTAGACGAAAAAAATATTTGTAACGAAATAGACTGACAATATGTACATACCACGATGAATATGTACCAATAAAAATAAAAAAAAATTTCATAAGGTTTCTTCTCAAACAAAAATGATATCTGAGCCAAATTAATAAAAACTGAAGACTTTTATTTTATTTTTTTTTTGTTATTTATTTCTATATTAAATAAATAATAATTGGCTTCAGGCCATCTGAAGTCCATTTGAAATATTATTAGATTATTAAAAAAAAGTTATGTAGAAAATTGATTTGAAGTTTTTTGTTGTACAAATATATTATAGAAGAATATTGGAAAAATTAGAAACAAATGGACTATACTATATTATTATATTTATATTATTAACTCAAGAAAATATTTTTCATTTAAAATGTACTTAGTAAATTATTATTTTTTTTTTTTTTCAGTAAAAGTTCAATCATTTTATTTTATTATTAGCAAAATGAAAAATACGGAGTTGAAATACTTAATTGAATTGAAATATTTGTTATAATATATTGAAAACAATCAATTTGAAATCTAATAATTTTAATTAGATACATGAAAAAAACAAACAAAGAAATACTATGTACATATCTTTTCTTTTTTCATCGCTTTCAAAAATTGTTATGTTTTTTGAATATTATTTCAACAAATTTGTTATTTTCAGATTAAAAAAAAAATGTTTTTAAAAAAATCAAGTATTTTAAATAAAAAAAAATATTCCCAATAAAATCATATATATTTCAAACTATTTTCATAAATTTTGATTATTTTTTGTACCAAATAACATCATGTTAGTTATTAATATTATTGGAAACACATAATTTATTTCATTTGGGGATTAAAAAATGTGTACACACAGAGTATAAATTTTGATAGTAAAATTGGAAAATTTTTGATTGAATTGATAGCAATAATAATCTTTATGTGAGAACTATACAACATGTATACATATTTTATGTTTAATATATTCTAAATGCAACACTAACAAATCCTTAAATTTTCGTGTCTGATATATGCTTTATGAAGCTGGCACAACAGTATTATGTTTTATAATATAAATGATTAATATGATAATTTTATTTTTGTGTTTTATCTTTATTTTTATTACAATATACATAAGTCATGTACGAAATGTTGTATCAAATTTCACATAAATAAATAAAATGACCTAAATACATCGAACGAACACATTGCATTGACAATAGATTAAAATTTGTATTGCACAATGGGTGCATATATACAAAGTACATTTGAATTATATTTTAAAATGAAATATTTTCTAATTGAGTTAATAAATAAAATTTTTAGATTTCAGTAAAAAAGTAATAAACAACTATGCATATTAATTGAATGGCGTTCGCTATGTTTAAGATTTTTTTAGCCCAATGAGAAAAGTAGAAGGCGTATAATAGCCTCTGCATATAACATAAATTGATTTGGTAATAAATAAACTGATTGTATATGTATTATGTATATATTTTGGAACATTCTGCACAACTGAGCAATTTTATTTCAAATCAAGTCACATTTTAGTCAATTTAAACGGTCTTAAATACATATTTATTTTCTGCATCACTGTAAGATGAAGATGAAAAACTAAAAAGTATGTTTGTAGTGAAGACCAATGAATATAAAAAATTTAAGTTTTAATGTACAATAAAAACCAAATCCGTTTTTGTTTATACTAAATATATTTGAGATAACAAATTCGAAAAAAAGCATCCGCTTATCTAAGTATTAGCTACTTGAACAGAGTTATTTCGAAACAGATAGAAAATAATTATATACTTTGAAATGAGATAAAGGGATAAATAAAAGAACACATCCATATAGAAAAAATATTTCATGATTTTTGAATGGAACATCTAAATATTCTATTTTTGATAATAAATATTATGAAGCTTTCAAGATTTCGTATTTATATAATAATTTTTGTAATCCAAAATATACAATTATATAAAGTAGTTATTCAACTTTAAATTCAATTGCAATTGAATAACTATATATTTATTATAAAATTTCTAATCTGACTTTTGGTTTAATAAAGACAATTACAATTTAATGTCATCCTATAAGAAACTAAAAAAATTCAGTAAATTTCTGAGAAATAATCTTAATACGGATAATGTATTTTACATTTTAAATCATATAAATTTCCAAATAACATTTCACAATTTATTCTTTTATTACGGTACGATATAGTCACAATATATTTTTATATATACTAATCATATAGATATATACATTTATTTGAAAGCTTTTTATACTATGTGTCACGAATTTTCTTTGGTTTAATATAAATTTTCTTAAAATTATTTGGTTGTTATGAACAGAAAAAGTATATAATTTTCCACGTAATAACCACAAAGAATTGTTTTGATTTTTAAACTGCTGAGACGCAACAATAATTTTAATACTATGTAATATGTTTCACGTCCACTTTAATTCTTATTTTATATTTTTAAAATCCTTTTTCATATATAGTAAAAAATGTTTATATAGTTTTTTGATGATATTGAAATTGTTTAAATATAGGATCCGAAATAAACTTTGATTAAATTTTAAATGTTTTTCAAAAAAAAAAAAATGTTGTATATGAAAGACACTAGTTTTTTGATTTTTGTATTTATTTCCTAAATTTTTATGTGATTGTTTCAATTATGAATGCTGTGTGTAGGGGCAAAGAGTATAGCCAGAAAATATTGCAACAATTATAAACTTTTTGATCTTTTCACAAAAAAAAAAAATTATTTTATATCAAATTAAAGCCGCAAGATAAAAGAAAAAACAATACAATTTGTTTCATAAATTTTGAATTAAACATAAAACTCAATTTCCAAGTAGTAATAATAAAAATGTTTTTATTGTAATAAAAAATGTTTGACTTTTGAATTCCCTAATACATAATTTTCCCTAAAATAAAATATTAAGAACAAAAAGAATTTATGCGGAAAGCCAGAAGCATTAAAAGTTTCTTTTAAATAAAAATTATAAGTAAACATTACCAAATTATTTCGATTTTTGTTTTATTCAAGCGTAATTTACGAACCATAAAAAATTAAACACACCTGCAATAACAAAAATTTCGTTCTTTATTTCGATTTTATTGAATTCTGATTTTATTCTCATTTTTATTTTTTACTTTTCTTCAGATTTGTCGTTTTGTAACTTGAACCTTTTTTTATCGACTATAGACCATAAAATCACCTTAAATTTACGGCCACATAAATTCAAAAATGTGATAATATTAAAATTTCGGTAATTCGATCTAATTGTTCCCATATTCAAGCATTTCCATTTTAAAACCAAATATACGAAAATTAATTATGATGGAAATTATAATTTAAGTACCGAATCTACATCTATTTTTCTTTTCTGACTTTCATATAGCAAACCTACTTCAAAGTCTATAATATTTACCTTAAAACGACGCTTAATTCAAGTACAGGTTGTTGATATACATGATTTCAAAATTTCTCGACTCAAGGTTATATATTCTAGCTAGCTGTATCTAAAATTCGCTTCTTTGTAAACTTTTGTTAAGCTAAAAGCTAATATTGAGATAATGCGAAAAGTATAATTCTGAAAAAAAAAAAAAACTACATCACGATCACGATATTAAATTTTTGTTATACAACAATTTTATTATGTGAAAATTTAATCAGTAAAACACTTGTAATTAATAAAAATAAATATTGATAATATAATAAACATATGATAAGATTTTTATTTTTAATTATGTTTTTATCATTGAATAAGCACGCGACTTGAACACATTTATTGAAGTTAATTTTGATAATCGAGCATTAGAAAATCAAACAAAATGTTATGTCTATTATTATCGTATCGTTATTAAATTAATTTATAGTAGATTTTTTTCGGGAATTTTTAAAAGAACATCAAAATTTATTTTTTGTGTATCATAATATTTATTAGATATTTCTAAACTTATTTAGAAATTCTTAATGTTAAAAATATTTTCCGGTAAAACCTTCATATTTAACAAAAAAAAAAAACAAAATTTATTTGAAAGCAAAAAACTTTTATTTAAAAAAAAACAAAAGGGTTTAAAATAAACTTTTTTAAATAGGTGAAATTAACCTTTAGTTGAATATTTCCTGTTAATAAATTATTCTCAAAGGTACAAAGGACTAAAAAAAAAGAAATATAATTAATAAATATGTACTTTATATATTTTATAGCCGAACAGTAACAAAAAGAATTTTTTGTAACATTTAAAATTCAAAAAACTCTCATATTCGAAATAAAAATTTATGTTCTACAAAAATGTTTGCAAATAAAGAAAGCTTCAACAAGCAATAATATTGAGTTTAAAAGTTAAAAATTATTCATAACTTTTCATTATTTTTTTTTTAGTTTAGTTCAATTTAAAGTTTTTCCGCCCACCATAATTTATAATAAAATATGCTTCTTTTTTCTTTTTATTTTTTTTGCTTATTATGATTGCTTTGGCAAAAGCGAATAAACGACGATTTTGTTGTTTTATTTTAACAAGAACATTATTGAAATAATTTTTTTAATAAAATTATTTAATCCGATTATGCCAAGGGAAAAATATTAAATTCAGTTTGTAGAAAAATTAAAAACTTTTATCACCTAAATGCAAAAATTTCAATAAAAGTTTTCTGAATAAGAAATTTTATTTTCTTTAGATATTCAATTTATAATTGTAATTCTTTTGTTTACTTTAATTATGAGTTTAATATTTAAAGATGTTCATTTTATTCTTTAGATAAATTTTTTTTGTTTAAAATTTCATATTTGTAATAGTAGATTACAACACATGTTAAGAAAATTTGTTATTACAACGAGTTTTGTATACACAAAAACACGTAGACACGAGTCAATACTTATATCACGAGACCGTTAGGTCGAGTGATATAATATTGACAAGTGTCTATGTGTTTCTGTGTACATACACAACGAGCTGTATAACAAATTTTATTAAGATATTTTGTATACTGTTTTAATGTGCATGTGAGAGGTAGTTGCAATCAATACATTTGCAAAGCAAAAAATAAACAAAAGTTCAAAATGAAGTAAGTAAATAAAATTTACTTAATACGGAGAATGTAAACAAAATTTACTTAATTAAATAATTGTGTATTGACGCATGTAATACATCATTTACCGAGCTAAATTTACGATTGTAAATACAACTTACCGATTACATGCTCATTAAAATCTTTTTCTTACAATTCGCGCTCTCAAGACAAACGAACTTCAAAAACACTATGTTAAAATTTTCAATTATTAGTTTCTGTCTATTAATCATTAAGAAAAATTGTTCTTAAAGTTCTAATTTTACGTTAAATTTTTCCTCCATATTGACGACATTTATGGAATTCCCAATCCAAACTAGAATTATTTATTTCTTTATATGTACACTTTACCAGATAGGAGACAGATAAATTTTAATTTAAAATTTACTCCGAGGTCTGGAGCCGGAGTAATGCACAATAAACGTAATTTTCAGACATTTAATTTAAGCCAAAAACGGAGGTCCTCCGAGGTCTGGAGCCAAAGTAATGAACAATAAACCAGCTGCATTTGACATTTCCATTTCAATTAATTAAAATTTAAATTTTAACAAACATAACTTCAATAACTTAGAATAATAAAACTTGATGGGAAATCAGCTATAAGATATAACAAATAAACCTGAGTATAACTAAACCTGTGTTATTTTCTGGCAGTATTTGCTTAAAATCTTGTATTTTATAGAAAAGTCTATAGCAAATGCATTTTAGCAGAAGTCGCTACACTTAATTTATAGTTTTTATTGTTTTTTCTAACGAAAGATATAAAAAAAATATATATTTTTATAGAAAATGAGTTTTTACTATATTTGATGTCAAATATTGCTATATTAAAAATTAATAATATGTATAAGGTTTTTTTTTTTTGTTATGACAAATAGCTAATTATACTAATTCACCAGCAAGGGATATACTAGCAAGGGATATACAGAAATTATAACTGCTGCGCTACTATCTGGTTTTTCAGTATAGCTAGAGAATTCATATATTCTAAAAAATACGTAATAAGTATACAAGATAGGAAATAGAAAAATCATTTAAAATTTCTGTATTAAACATCTTACGTTGAAATATTAATATTTTTTTAATATTGAAATTTCTCATTAAATAAAAAATAAAAATAAAACTCAAATGAAAATGAACGCTATTCGCAACTTTAAAGTTTTATTTATATTTAAAATGTCATCGAGCCAACAATATAATGTTTTTTTTTCTTTTCAATTTAAATTTTTATTTTTTTTTAATTATTGTTTTTAACAAATTTATATTTATTTTATATATTTAAAATAAAGGTGTTTTAGTTTTTCACGATAAATTTAACAATAATGTAATTTTTTTTTTTGGTGAAATTCTTGACAAAATATTTACCAAATATTCGCATTAAAAAAAATATCTATTTTTAAATTTTTAGTGACAAGCATAATTATTATTTGATATTCGTTCGCTTCAGGTATTTTTTTTTTTACTATGAATTATATTTTTTATTATATGATTTTGAATGAAATCGGGGCATCTTAAATAAAGCAAAGCAAAATAAATAAATAAAAAATATAAAAATCAGAAAAATTTTAATCAACATGTTTTTTGTTTCAATCCGTGAAAATATTTGAAAAAAAAAAAGGAAAAAAGAATAGAATAAAAAAAATTAAAATAAGAAAAACATTTTCTTGTTTTCATTATTTTGAACTTCTGAAAGAAAATGTGGAAAACAAAAGAAAATTTTGTTTTTTAAAAGTTTAAAACAATAAAAAGCATATAAAATAATAAGGAAAAAATTTTTCTTTAATAAAATCAAGGTAATTAATTATCACACAAGTTTTTTTTTTTAATACGTCACATGAAAAAAACAAAATATATGTGTCACACATGAAAATTAATTTTGGATGTACAACAAGGGACTTACTTCGGAAATTTTTTATTTTATACATTAATATTATTTAAAATTTTTATTAAAATATTGTAAAAAATGAATTTAACCATTAACTAATCTAGGTTTTTGGAAAGTTAAGTTAATCTGCTTTCCGTTTTCAAAAAAAAGTGGGACTTGACTTTATTGACGTCAGAATCAACAAATGAATGTATACATTTTAAAAAACATTTGCTTATTTCATATTGAATTTGATTTTTTTTTTTAGCTTTATAGAGGTACACAAATATTTTAAATTTAAATCATTTAAGCTGAAGAGGTTTAATAAAATTTAATTTAATTAATTTTTAGCGGTTTTTTTTTTTTTTTTTCGATTTTCATTTAAATTTTTATTTTTGTGTGTTTAAATAGCAAATCGTGAACATTCACATCTCCAAGAAAATATTCTAAAAATATTTAACAGCTGAACTAAAGTTCATATAAATTAAATATCTTATTTTATAGAAATTTTTTTGAGAATAACATAGATTTTATGATTGTTCACAATATGTAAAAATTTTAGAAAATGGTTTACTCAAATGCATTTCTACTCAACTTAAATCACATTTAGGAAAAATTTTCCGTAGTTAGAAAAGGACATTATACCACCAGCACAATCTATATGTAAAATGATTTTATAATAATAGAAAATAAAATGGTTGAATTGATTTAATTAAAAGTAAAAGTATTTTGTTTCTCATTTTTGTCAGATTTATAAAATATTTAGGAAATTAATACCTTATTTTTCTTATGCGCTCTACATGAATTAATAAATTATTTAATTTTTATAAATTAGATATACCTGAATAAGTAATTTATTATTATTCTTTATTATACGGAAGTATAAAAATTAGAAAAATAATGTTTCTATCGTTTTTATTTTAAGATGGTAAAAATGCTTTAAAATTATTAAATTTTCAATAAAATTATTAAATTTTAATTAAAATTTGAAACTGCTTATTTATGTAAAGAGTTATTATACTTAAGTATATATAAATAAACATTTACTGGAAAACAAGTGGCATTATTAATTTTTTTACATAAAAATCCTTTACAAATAATAAGATAATATATAATATTAAAATTTAAGGAAATTTAGGTGATTTTTTGTTTCAGCAATATCATCATCATCATTTATCACTAAAGCCGTCAAAACTTTGTAATTTTGTTTGTACATTAAACATTAATCTTAACATTATTGACAAAGAATAAGAGTACATTAATAAATTTTATTGTTATACAATATTTTATTTTTATAAATTCTAATAATTTCTAAAATTTCGATTAATTTCATCAAAACTTCTCACACATAGGCGTTATTAAACAAAATTTATTAATTATTGTACCTTATGCATATGATTTGAAAAAAAAAAGAAGTAGATTGATCCACTTCTATCACAATCACATTAAATTCTATTTAAAAATCTTTCAATATTTTCAATATTAAAATAATGAAATGCTATATTTTTTCAAGTCAATATATTTTCAATGACGTACATTGGCACTACTAGACCATTACAGTTTAATTAATTTTTGCCTTGTTTTTTGGCACGCAAACTTTTTTTGTTTTACTTTTTTTTAATAATAGTCATCATAACAATCTATCAATTCATTTTCAAAGCAAAAAATATTATCTATTCATTTCTGGATATCGATATATATTTCATTTTTACATTATTTGTCCAATATCCTGTTTCATACAATCCTATATTCCATTATAATATTTATATTGTGTTGTAGACATAGGCTTTAGTTATATTAGGTACCAAAATTAATGAAAATTCAATTATTTTTGTTCATTGGTTGTATTGCTTTAGTAAGGATAATAAGGACCTTATTCTATCCTACAAATTTTTCCCATAAATATAAACTTAATATGACTTACAATGATTTTTGTATAGGTACTAAGTGTTTGTGTTTTCGTTGTTTTAAATAGAAACTTTTTCGAGTAGGTAAATATTTTACGGGCACAACGATAGTTAAAAGTTCAAATACTTATTTTTATTTTGAAAAATTCTGAGCACTTTTTTCGTAATAATATTTTTTTGGGTTTATTCCAAAAAAAAAAATTAAATATTTTTAATTTTAATTTTATTTGTTTTTGCTTAGTTTGATGTTTAATGTATGACACTGTCTACAAGAACATTTTTATGTGCCTTTGGGGTAAATAATAAAGAAAAGAAAAATTCTTAATTTATGAATTATTCTGATTCAAATTTTAATAAAAATTTTACGACACAAATTCTTTAACGATACGGAAAGTATATATGGAAAATTATTACTCTCATCTCTGCTAATGAAAGAAAGTTTGCAAGCTGATGAAAATGGAAAATTCTAAAATAAAATCTGTTTTTAAATTGATATATGAATTTATTATTGTATAATCAAAAATCATATAAGTAGAGTATTTAGATTATGCTACATTTTCGAGCTCTTCTACCTCATCAGATTTTCTTTCAGTTTTATTTAATCCTGCCTTATATTTTCTCCCATCACCAATTAAATTTCTCGTTTTCTCATCCAATGTAATTAAATCATTTTTAATTAGTTCTAAAGAATCGAATTTTTTCTTTCGAAAATCAAAGTTATGCATTGTTCCGTGAGCTGTGAATTTTGGTTTTACCAATGTAATTCTATTATCAATTCGAAAAGGTGAATAATCATTTGATGCAACTACAATCGAAGGTTTTCTCAACACATGCTGTCTCTTAGGCATTGTTATTAATGGTGCTGGCCGGGGTGCAAAACTTTTCGGAAACTGTACAACTCTTTCTTTTGAATTTTTTGGAGACTGCTTAGAAATCAATCGATGTGGACAGTAATAAAAATATTTAAAAAAATTTACTCTTTTCATCAAAACCATAATTTTTCCACTAGTTATTATTATAATAAAATAAATAATCAGAAAAAATAAATACAAAATACATATATTTTTTTTAACGTGAAAATAAAATTAATCTATGATTTTTATTTATAAATTCTGAAAAATAATATTCAAGAAATGAAATAAAATTGATGTAAATAATTACTTCCGTCTCACAGAAAAAAAAATGTATTTAATATTATAGCTGTGCGACGCATCGTCCGGCTTTCAATAACTATATACATAATGTTCTTATTTGATTCCTAGCTTCTACCAAATTAATAAATGTATCGTCGTTGTGGTCCAATACTGTTTTCCTGGATTGCAATACAAAAGTGTCTCACTCAGCTCCAATGAAGATATTTCATTCAAAAAAAAATACAGGAAATAGATGAGTTAGTGTTATCCTCTCTCGCAACAAGTTACGCTTTTCCTTGCATTTTCTTCTTTTTTCTTTAGATAGAAAATTTCTATTGCTTAATATGTACTGTTTATATATAATATACAAATGCTTGTACTTTTTTTCCTATCTTTATGTTTTTTTCTTCTATCTGAAAATAATTATGTTTGTGTTAACACAAGACATTATTTTGTTAAGAAAAATTTATTGTTATGCTTGAATTGTGAACTTAAGAATGAGATAATTTTTGATGAACTTTGACTCTTCATTCTTACGATATTTTATGAAAAATATTTTAAATTTTAAGATTTCAACTTATTGGAATAAAGTGTCTCCGTAGTACATATTTGAATTAATATGTATTAATAAAATAAATCTTTGAAATATATGTTTCGTTATTAATATCACCTTTAATTTTTTTTTTGTAATAAATAAAAGTTATTAAATATTTTTGCATTAAGTGTCCATAATAACATTCAAATGTTTAAAAGATTTCATTAACTACCGAAAATTTATGAATTGCTAAAGTGTAAAACAATTTAATTCGCCATTAAATTTAATTTTTAAACCATTTTATAACATATACTTTATGGTTTTCTGGCGATAAAATTTATAACTTGAAAAAAAAAAATCTCACAACCTATACTCCTTCCAAACAAGATGAAGATAATAAGTATTTTGAACTTTAAGGTCTGCGTAATACATATATAAAATTCACAAATTATCCTCTGGGATTCTATAGCTGGAACAATATTTGCTTGTCTTTCGGTTTATTCAAATAATATGAATTCAAATATTTTTTAACAAAAATATCAATTTTCACTTCATGTAAAATATAATTTTTGTAATTATACCCAAAAGGAATATTATTTGTTTCTTAAATTTGGAAATTTTGTGTGGCATTAAAAGAAAATTATTTCTTGATGTAAATATTTTTGTTTAAAATTACATCTTCCCTTATATATTATTAAAGATTATGTAATCAACAGGAAAAATTATATTGGTTGAAGTACATATATGTGAAATTTTTTTCTAAATTTTTTTTTTTTTTTTTTATTTCTGTTTTGGTAGAATTATTATCTAATAAATTAACAAGGAGTTTCTTACATGTTTCTTTTAATTGAAATTTATATGTATGTGTTTTTTAAGGTAAAATATTTTGATATATTATGTTAAAAACACTAAGAAAAATTTATTGTTTGTATATTATGTGGTCTTTGATACTGATTGCAAAATAAGACTATATTTAAAAATATTATATAAGATATACAAAATAAAATGTACTTCCATCTACATCTAGAACTGTCCAACAAACAATTTTGTTCAAAAACTTCTAAGCACTAATCTATAATAATACAATATAAATTTATGAACATTTTATCATATCCTCAAAAGCGGTTGTATTGATTTTAAGGGTTAAACATTATACATTTTATCTCCCTTCTCTTTCAATAGCTTCGCAGGAGACAGTGATTCCGTTTTTCAACCAAACAGAACGAGTCGGTTTTATTATAATAAAATAACATATGATTCTATTTCTACAAATTTGTAACTTTTAATTATACATATATTTATTAGCATTGGCTTAAGACAAACTATCGTAAAATTATACATAGATCCGTTTAAAATTTAAAAAAAAATTTAGCTCAAATTGAGGAACAAAAGAAGTATTAATATATACTTTATATCATACCAAATTATTTCCATCTTACATCAACATTTTTTCTATATAATAATCTTTGTCAATTATATGGCTTTTGCTCTTGAATATAATACAGGATCTTAAACTTAAATATATAATATAGAATCTAAATTCGAAAAATAGTTGAATTAAATTCATTAAATAATCATAAAATAAGAAAATTTATTCGTAAAGTTTACACATTAGGAATATATTGTGCAGAATAAAATAAATTATTTATTTTTTCACAACTAATTACTTTAGGGTTATATTAATTTCACCTTTAATAAAAAAAAAAACTTTGACACGATGAATTACAACAATGTTGTAAATTTTTATTGTACTAATAGAAACAAGTTTTCCTGCAGTAAAATGAAAAAAAAAAATGCATGTATGTTTAATTTTATTTTTCCAAAAAGTCAATGATTTGCTTTATTTTTCATTTACCCTAATTTGTTAACACACAATCAATTCGTACCGAAATTAACTCAACCAAGATATACATAAAATTGCTAGTCATTTTAATATGAATATTATATTTTTCACATTGTACATACATGAAGTATATAATTTTTATATAGAAATCTAAAATATAAAATTAACAAAATCATGATTTTGTCAATTTTCGGCACAAACGATTTAGTTAATAAAACGTAGATTAATTTCAGATAATAGTAAAAGCCTTTTAGCCATTTTATATATACACATAGAATTAACAATAAAAAGAATAATATTTCATGTTGATAGAACATTAATATTTTAAAATGAAAAAAGAGAAAAACATCAAACAATTATTACATATTTCTCTAATGGATATTTGTAGAATACATTAATTTTTTGATTTTTGAAGAATATTAATATTGAATTCATTTCCTCTGGACCAATGTGTATTATGAAAAACAATTCAAGAATTCTCACGCACATTAAATTTTCTTTTCGTTTTTATGTTACGAATATTTTTGTTGCGTATACATTATTTCAAGGATTCAAATCAAAATTATTTAAACGTCAGAAACTGAAATGTTGAATCCTTAAATGTCGAATTGTAGAACAGACATATTTGAATTATTTGATAAAGTTTTATTTGCAAATTATTAAATAAATTTACTATCTGTTTATTCAACATATTTCATATATATAAAAAATTTATTATCAAACTTTATTTAGAAACAAATTATATCTTATTTAAACTTAATTCTGTGATATGAGGATTCCATAAAAGTTAAAAATTTCAAACTTAATTCCTACTAACGAAAAAATTTTTTTTTTAAAACATTATTTCTTTTGGCATTTAGCCAAAAAAAAATAGATTATAACAATAAAAAAATTGTTATCTATGCTTTTCAAATTGAACCTTTTTTGATTTTTGTGGCAAAAAAAGGCAAATTAGCTGTACAAAAAACATAATATGTTGTATACCATATGTAATAACGATTCAGTCATTTAAATACAAAAAAAAAACAAAAAATGTTTCGAATTTAATGAGATGAGTGAAACCACTTTAATAATAAACGCAGCTCAATTAAGTTTATTTAAATTTCTATTTTTATTTAAAAAATAATTTTACCTAACGATTTACACTAAAATACTATTTTATACATTGGGATAATGTGACCCCAGAGGCCTTTTCAGTCAAAAAAAAAAATCAAATGAACAATAATCACGTTCTTCATTGAACTAATTTTTCACAGTAAATCCCATTATGCGTGACGCCTAAAAATTTTAATTTTCATTAAAAATGTTTTTTAAATATTAAAACCATTTTTAAATTTTCAATAATTACATTCTAAAAGTAGTAAGATAAGTACTTCAGAATATTCGTTTATTATAATCGATTCTTTTGTACATATGCATAAAATAATTCACATTAATTAAAATTATATATATAATATACATATACAATAGGGTTTCTGAACCGGAAAAACCGAATCCGAAAATCCGCGGTTTTCTTCTCATGTATTCGAATCGGATATCCGCTAAAAGTATACGATATCCGTTAACTAATTTTTAAAAAAAACTTTAAAATTAATTGCCTGTAAAATTTCTAATTTCTTGAGCATTCAAATCTAATATTCGTTAAACGTAAACAAACACGATATTCGTTAAACTTTTATTTCGTTAAACGTAAAGAAAACACGATTCTGAGCGAGTATTTTCAATATCAGCTAATTTCTGCACCAAAATCAGTTCACGATTATCTGATATATCGTTGAATGCGCTTGTATTTCTAAATTTGTTTTATTTAAAATTGAATAAAGATTTATAAAAATTCAATTCAAACATTATTTACTGTTTTCATTATATTCACAATTTTTTTGATTGGTTATCCGATATCCGGCGGTTTTGAAAAATTCAAAAACCGAATCCGACGGATATCAAAATACCGGATTTTCAGAAACCCTAATATACACAGTAGTAGACGCATATCATTAAATATATCACTTAATTAAAACATTAATATGAATTTAATTTCATCACATTTTCATTATATTTTATTGAAAATAATGTTTATTAATTAAAAACGAGTGTACGTAGAAATTATTGAAAAATATTTTTAAAAATAAATTATGATCTTAATTCAATGTAAAGTAATGCTTTCTTTACATATATATACATCATACATGTATATAAGTATATAATATATATATAAAATAAAACTGAAATTCGGAATTTAAATTAAAATACTTGAAGAAATCAGAAAAAAATTAATCAAATTAAAATTGAATGGAAAATTTTATATTTCATTTTTAGTATCTATTCTATAATATATACCTACGTTATTTTATTGCGTTATCATTAAAATTAAATAAATGAAAAAAGAAAAAAATAAAAAATCAAATATTATTATCATTAATCATTACCAAAATATTAATAGCTTTTCTTGTTATTATTTAGAGTGCCGTTCACAAATTATAGAATATCACAAAAAATTAATACTTTTTGTTATTTTTTTTTTGCGCAAAAGATAAATTCCCAATTTTAAGAATGAAATTATCTTGAAATATTAAGGTCTGTTTTTAAACATTGTAGAAATTTTAAATATATATACTTATTATATACATTACAAATTTGCATTTGTGAAGGGGTAATTTTAATTTTAAACAAACTAGCAAATATGTTGCTTACAAATCTAGAAAACCAAAAAAAAAATAATTTAAATATATTTTTGTGAACGCACTTTTGTACTACATTACAAAATATAGTACTACATTACAAAATATAGCTACATTATTGCTATGTACCTCTGTGTTCTCTTAATCGAAATCTTGAAATAAAAACTACAAAATATGAAAATAATGATGTTCTGTGATATTTTTCCAATTAAAGCGAAAATAATTTATATGTTTCCAACCGAAAAATATCATAAATTCATTAATTTCAATGAAAAAAATTTTTTTTTTTGTAATTATCTACTTTTAATAGTAATACCTACGCTCAAAAAGGATAATGATTTTAAGGATTAACAATATAGTGGTATTGATTACATTCAAGTCAAATAGACCTACATTTATGCAATGATGTTCGAAACTTATGAGACTATTCCCTCTCAAAACTCAGAAAAATAATAATAAAATTGAATTGCTAAATATTTTCCAGATTAGAATTATTATAGGGATAGGTTGAGTTCTCCTTTTTTTTGTCCGTTGATTGAATCTATGTTCATCTTCCCATCGCAATTATCAAAATGTACCTACGTAGTAATGTAAAAATTCATATAATGTTACTAAAGAAAATATTAGCAATTTCATTTCTTTAATTCAATAATTTATAACTTTAATGTAAATATATTTTCTCTATTTTTATTTTACCCATAATGAGATTTTTATTATAAATGACTCGTGATTATTGTTGGGAACCATTAGTAATTAATTACCCTATATTATTTTTTTTCTCAATTGCTCTAACGTTAATGAACTTAAGTTATTGAAAATTGGATAGAAACAAAAACAATACTAATTATTATAATAAATTTACGCAGAATATTAAGTCTAATTTCATTAAATTTAAATTATGATTTTCATTTTAATTTACTTAATTAAGTTTTAAATTTTCGAAATTATATTTTTGGACATTTGATTAATGATAAGTTAATAAATTTAAAGTGTGAAAATTAGTATAGGTTTTTATTTTGCTGTATGAACGTAAAACGCATTAACATTAATTATAATTATCATTGTTGTCACGAAATTATTTTATTTTAGTTGGACATAATTCTTTTTTGTTGCAATTTTTTTTTTTTTTTCAAAAAATTTGTTGAAAATTAAATAGTTCGAAAATTAAAAAAGGTATTATATGGGTTATAAAGTTCTCACAAATTTTCAAAAATGATTCATAATTTTTAGACAATTTCGTATCTACTGTATCGATTAAATGGAGCAATTTTCTTATTCCAAATAATTAATCCTGTTCATTGGACTTGCGAATATATTAAATAATACTATCAATCAAACTTTGATGAAGCTTCGAACAGAGCCAAATATGTACATGAAATCATATTCTGTAATTCAAATTAAAAATTTGTTAATATTTTATTCTTTATACTGTGATAAGTAGATGTAGTTGAGAATGACGGTATTTCAACATATCGTTTTTCACCTACTATTGACCTACTATATTTTACATCACCCCTATTCTACATAGACATATAACAGGAAGAAAATTATTTTTTTTTATGCTTGAAAATTGCGTGAAGTATTTTAAATTTCTAGAATTTTATATTACATAAAAAAAAAACCCCTAAGAATTTAACTAATTAAACCGCCACAAAAACTGTTCTGTTTTTTTTTTTTAATTAAAATAAAAAAAAACTATCATGAAATGTTTTTATCATTTTATCATTTAGAGATAGAATTAATTTTTATTCACAAATTAAATTGTTTGTAAACATAAATTAGTTTTCTAAAGTTTTTTTTTATATAGGTACCTATAGACATATAATATTATACAGTATAAGTAAGGCATAGGCATAGATAATAGAATAACAAAAAATTAAAACAGACCGCCAATGTTGATTATTTAACGTAAAAAAAAACCTATTTTGGTTCAGTTTAATTTTTGCTTCATAAAAAAAAAAATTTAAAAATAAAAAAAAATTATCATATCGTCAGTTTGTCTAATTGGATCAATACTTAGTGTTTTGCTTTTTGTTCTAAGAAGCGTTAAATTGTATTAATAATATTGAAACAAAAATATTATAATTTTTTATGATACGTCGGCGCCAAAACTAACGCATTATTTTTAATGTGGGTATTTTTTCGTTTCTTATTTTACAAAATTGTACATGATAAAATTTCCTTTTTTGATGTTAAAGAAGCAAGAGTTTAGTTAAAATTCTTACAAAATCTTTAAGAAATCTTAAAATTTTTACTAAAAATGAATCCTTATATTAAATAAACCTATATATGTTTCTAGAATTTATTTCCTCAGTCTAATAAGCAAGCACACTTAGTGCATTGAGTATTGATTGTATTGTAAGACATAAATAATAAGCTTATGTTTCTTTTTGGCAACGAAATATGAAATTTGAAGCAAATTTGCATAGATACAATAAGCAAGAGAATGAATGAATTAGTATTCTCTCTAAAATCATTACGCGAAGTCGATGTTGTCATTTTTGTATTAAGTATAACCTCAAGCTTCATTTCATAACTATTTTAAATAATTTGCTATTTTTAACCAAAACAAAACAATATTATGACGATTGAAGTTGTAATTTCTAATGTAGCACGTGAAAAATAAATTAATTAAGTGACGTAATTTCTGACAATTTAAAAACTTATTTAACACAAGAAAGCTTACCAGATAGTGATTAGATTAAGTATATATTAAGCGTGGGTAAATTATTTTTCAGGTTTTACTTTTAAGAAACTCACTTTGATTATAACTATACTATTATATGAATATAGAAAATTAATTAAATAAGAAATGCCTTAGAAGTTTAGCAGAATAGATTTAAATGATTCTTAGAATCAAATAAATCTATTCCATAATATAATGTATTTTAATAACCCATCTATGGAAATTCCTATTTTGATGTTATTCATAACACGAGCCGAGATCAATCGATTCAGTTAAAGCTTATACCACATTAGTTATTTTATAGTTATTTTATTTAAGAGGTCTTCAAAAGACTTTTAAATTGATTGGTTATGAATTAATTCAAATATTTTTCAAGTAAAATCCCAAAAAATTTATAAATTATATATTTTTTGTTTAAAAGAAAATCATTATTTTCTTTCGTTATCCATCTTAATGATTGATTTTGATCAATGGGGTCAACAGAAGCTTATATTGGTCTGACAGAGTCAAAGTTTTAATACCGTATATAAAAAGTGTTTTTTTTTTCTCCTTTTTAAGTCTTTCACAATAATTATTTATTACTTGAATATACCTACCTATAAACTTTCTTTTCACCAACTTGAAAGAAACTTTTTATTTATAACAGAAACTTTTCTTCGTTTTTTTTGCATAAATCAACATTGTTTTTTTTTTTTCAATAATTTTGGGGTTTAGATATTTTTCATGTTAAGAAACAATAATATTATATTATATGAATGTCTTACCAAAACATTAGTCAATTACTAAAAATTTATGCTCAAAGATATATAAAATCCAAAATTTTTAGTATACATATACATATGTAGTTATGTTAGTACATTGAACTAACATAATAAAAATAATATATACAGCTATAGTAAAATTGTATTTTATTTGTATAGAAATAAAGTTGTCTTAACTTGTTAAAGCTTATTTCAAATGCTAATTTTTAGTTATTTAAATGAATCGTTAATCTATACACGTCATATAATTTACATAAAATTAGTATGAATCAAGTTATTTGACTGATAAGTATATTATTTCCGCATAATATGCTCATTAAATAAATTTAGTTCTTAACAAAAATTTATAATTTATGTGCTTAAAGGTGACAATAATTTATGTTACCTTACTACATTCTATGCGTTTTACTTTATCTTTATACATGATGTTTAGTTTAATTTTTGTAGCATATTTAAACATTTTTATCTAATCGAAAAATCTTATACTAGAATTTTGAAATCTCTTATTCGTCGTAGCCGAACTGTCTCAAACTTAACTAACTTTGCTGTGTGAATCTTAAGATAATAAAAACAAGAATCTTTTTAATCTTGCCTCTCAATCATAAATCTAAATTTAATTTAAATTCTCCGCCCATTTACAGAAATTGTGATTGAATATTGCAAAATATGAATTTTATAAAAATATTTTATAAAATCTATCAATAATTCTTGAGATAATAGCTATTAATTTTTACTGAAGAGTTTTTTTTATTTTCTTAAATTATTTATAAAGCATAAGTATTAAGCATATTATTTATTTACATAATTTCCGGAAGTTTTTTCTTTTTAAATATTTATTGCAAGCAGCTTAGTTAAGGATAATGATTGACTTAATGATCAATCTATAAATTTATAATAATCTCCTTTTTTTTTAAATTCTATAAATTTTTACTTAAGTGAATTTTTTTGTACATGAATATTTTATTGATTCAAAAACAAAGTTATTTTTTTTGTAGAGGTATGAATTTTAATTAAGTTCATTTTATATGTGCGTTATATTTAAATTTGTTTGCATGCACGTTTAAAACAAAATCCCTTTAGAAATGAATCTAATAAATCTAGTTATGCATTTTAAAAAAGCTTTCCTACTCTCTATTTTTTTTTTTCATGAAATTGCTAAAATTCATTAACTTAGAAATAAAAAAATACATAAAAATATAAATAAATATGATTTTTATTTTAAAATTTCAAAAATTTCTTTATGAATTTTTAATTAAATTGTTAACTTAAAAAATTCATTTATTTCTATGCCAAAAATTTAAAAATTTTATTATTAAATTGTTTTAAATGACATTTTTAATGAAAACAAATTGAAATATATTTTTAAATATAAGTGTCATTACAATGTAAACTATATGTTTGAACTAAAAACTAAAATATTTTTTTAATTTAAAATTTAAATTGAATGCATATTATATATAAAAGTTAATAATAATTAATTGCAGAACTTAAAAATTTGTTTGATTTAAATAATGAGGAAATGAGAAGTAGAAGCTCTGATGTTTAATTAAATACATATTTTATTTTTCATTAAATAACTACAAAAAAATTGGTATTTTGCTAATTATAAGTATAAATTTTTATCACAGGCCAAGAGTTATTTGTTATTGATATTAATTATATTCTTATTTTGGATATCGGTCTGGAACAATATATCAGATACTTAATAAACGTCCATCCTGGTGAAACTTATATTTTTAATTTATTTGGACAAACTTAATTCAATTTCTCTTTTATTTTTGCTACGATCGACGTTGGTCTCTTGGTATATTTCATAAAATATAACTACTATATGTATATAGATTTGTTTTGACAATATTTATATTTAGACGAGTTTCAAAAACTGAAAAATATATTCAAAAATTTATCCTAGAGCAATATATTTGTTTATAATTAATATGATTTTGAATAATTGCACATGGTGTATCTAGTATATATCTAGTATAATAGTGCATAAAAGATGAATCTGTTCAAAAATGCAATTCCATTCTGATCCTTAGATATTTCACTATATAAATAAAGAACGATATAAAATATTCCATTCAGGTTTAAAATTTTTATCTATGCAAAAAGTTTTTACTTCAATTTTGTTAATTTTTTATTATTTTTTTTTTTTGTGAAGTACTAAGCTTTGTAACATTTCGAACAAAACATGACAGTACTTTTTTTACAATAACTTTATGTAGAAAATTTCATTAAAGGTATAAATAAATTCAAAAAAACATGCAAATCATTTTATTTATATTTACTATTTTGTTATTCATTTCATGCTTATGCTATGCACACATCATTTTTACTGAAATTTGATGAGAGTTTTTATTAAAAAAAATATGTAGCTATATACTTTTTGAAGAGCTAAAAAATTCACTATATAGCTTGAATTTAAAATTCATTTTCCATCCAGTTGCTCCTTTTTTTATTACCGCACTCGGTTAAGTCTTCAACCAATTGCCTGATCCAATTTAATTGGAATTTAAAAAAAAATTTCTTGCTAAAAATTTTTTGTTAAATTAAAAAGCTATTTTAGATTTGAAAAAACCCATATTTTTGTCCATAAATGTACACATTGAACGTAGATACATATATTTTTAAATTAATATTGTACTCTATGTTATATGAAACTCTTGTGTCATGCTGTTGTGGTCAAGATTTTTTTATTACACAACGGTTTGTTGGAAGCAAAAATCTGAAGAAAAAAAATATGATTTATAAGATCAATTTTGATTATTCAGAATTGTTTTTATATTGGTGTAAAAACGACCAGACCAGTTAATAATATAAGTACAATTTTTTTGCTCCTTAACATACAAACTACAACAAAATAACAGTAAAGAATTAGAATTGGCTCTATTTATTAGAACCAGTATTAGAGCTAAACAGCTAAATGAATAATGGATGTAGGATTTTGTGGTTATATCTTTAATATCAATTTCAAAAAAAAACCTCGACATAGCTACTTTATTCAGTTGACTTATCCATTATTTTTATTTCTTTGCAAATTATGAGTCTTTATTACAGAGCGACTTTATCATTGTAAGAAGATATTTATAAAAAGAAGCTGAAACTAAAACACAAAAAAAAAATAAACTACAAGATACAAAATTTTATTCTTTCAGAATAAAAACTTATAGCCAACCAGGTAAAAGAAAGAAAGAAAATTAATTGGTTTCAGGTGCAAAAACTACAGGAAAAAAAAAACAAAAGTAAGAAAGTAAAAAATTAAAGTTAAATAAATTAAGGCGTATAATTCTCGATGAGAATAAATAAACAGAAAAGGGAAACAATATTAATAATATATAAAAAGTTCTTCAACAAAATACCAAATATATAATAAAGTATTAAGAATATTTTATAAAGTTTTTCAATGCGAAGTGAAGTGGTATAAAAACATAATAAAATTCTCTGATTATAAAGATGTGAGCCAAATAATATTTTTCCAAATCGTCGGTGAAATTGGCGGAATGAGTAAACTCAAAATTTTGCTTGTCTTAGTATTATACTCGATTTCTTAGTACAACATTGTAATAAAAAAAATATTTTGCATTATACATTAGTTTCTATTAGTATGTAATGCCATTGGAGTTTTAAAATTTTGTGAAAAAAAGGAAAAAAAAAAATTTCTTTTATGAATAATTTGGAATTTTTCGTGCAATTTTAAATAAAAGAAATTGTTGAAAACAGTAGAAATCATTGAAATGTTAAAAACCTTCGTTTCTTTTTTTTATTTTCTGTCAAATTAAATTTAAATATTGCTTTTTTCTTATTTTTTCAAAAGACCTGCAAGATTATGGAGAAATACAAATTCCAATTTCATTTAATGGGATGATGTTTACTTAATTTGATTAGTTTTCTCAAAATGTAATTTTGAAAATGAAATTGTGAATAAAAGTGAATGAACTGTGTACATATTGGATGCATTTTCATGAGATCAAAGTGGTTATATGTACTTAACTATACACGGCTGACCACACTATGTAATTTTGCCAGTTATAGAATAATAAAATTAAAGTAATTAAAAATAAGTCAGATAGGAATAAAAATGTTTGTCTTATTCTGTTCCATTTTTTTTCTGGTTCTATAAACATAAATTAATAGTAAATTAAGTATACTATTTATAGTACAGGCAAATTGTCCAAAATAAACAAAAAAATTGCGAAGTGGCTGTGACTTGAGACCAATGAAAATGTATATATTTCAAGAAACCAAGGAGTCCCTAGCGAAAAGGAGTGTGCTGGAGTGGCCACGCTAGACCCTTTGCAGCACATTTCAATAATATTATTTTGTATATTTTTTTATGTAAATTACTATCAATATAGACAAGTTTGGTAAATTTAGCATCCTAAGATCTTAAATAATAAGGAACATTACTATAATTTGTTTTTGTAATAATATTATTGAAATTAACAGAAAAATGCTGTTTTATTCGAATAAATTCGATTTATCGAAAAATATATTTTGGTTTTTAACGTTTTATATTTTTATACAATTGCCGAAAAAAAATTTTATGAAATTTTACCGACCTACGCTCGAGCCTACATGCCTATTTGTAAATCCATCACTGCTCCTAATTTTTAAACAGTTTAAACATGATTATTTCGTGCTGAAAAACTTGATTATCAAATACTGGCTCGAGCACACTATTGAATGCTCGTTACTCATCGGATTCTTCAAAAGAATATGTTTGTGTATGAGTATAGAAAGTTTCAGATACTTTGTAATTTTTTTGTTTATTTGATGATTTTCGACTTAATTTGCCTGTACTATTAATAAAACAAAAAAATAAGGAAACCCTTTATTTAAAATTTTTAAAATATTTATAATTATTTAAAAAAAAATTAAGAAAAGAAAATTTAAAAAAATTAACTTTTTAACATTTTTTTGAATATAATTTTGTATATTTTTTACCAAAAAATTCTGAACAAAATATAAATATCCAAACAATTTCATATCCTTCCGATATGAAAAAATAAAATAAAAATACAAACAAAAGGTATTGCTGTAGGGCTTGTAATTTTGATATCCTTGATGTCGAAATTTGAGGATATAAAAGGTTAAATAAAAAAGGTGAAATATTTTCATTAAAAAGAAAATAATACAAAAAAAAAAAAATGAATTTAATTGAAAAAAACACTTAATACGTGCTTCAGTATCAAATATTACTTTCATATTTAAAAGGTTTTTGCGCCATATTACGATGTTTTGGTTGTTATATTTTTCGTTTCGTTTTTAATTTTTTTTTTATTTTTTATTTTATTTATTTATTTTTTTTTTAAGAATATTTCGACTGCGAAATATGAAAAAGAAAAAAAAAGTAAAAGTTCACTCAAACTGACTTCAGCAAGTAAAACCGCACTTCAAATTATATAGGATCTGTCCTTAAAATACTTCCTTTGCGCTCTCACAAAATTAAAAGAAATTGAAAATGAAATTGCTGAAAAAATGTTTCTACAAATTGTTACAAATAATCATTGTGTGACATTCAAATTTAAAATTGTTGAAATTTACTTAAAAATTATTGGGGTGGATATTGCTAGATTAGATTTCATAGGGTTTTGTCTTGGTGTCACGGATTAGAGAGAGTTTATGAATATGTGAGAGAATGAGACGGTATTTCGCGGATTGGATTGCAAGCGATAGTACTTAACGGAATGCAAGTGACGACATAGAAAAAGATAAGAATAATATAATTTGAACTTTTAATAACAAGTATTTGTAAGACTAAATTTTTATTTTCTACTTTTTAGAGCATCTCCTGTTAAACATTTTTTTTTCTTACATTTTTATTTCTAACTAAAATAGATTATTGTTTATTGTTCGAATTGCAAGACATTTGAACTGAAAAATTTAAATTGAATTTCTTGGGAAAAATATTTTCAAGAGACTGCGATTCATTCGTTTATTGATTTCTTAAGTAATTGAAATGTCTGGAAAATCACTACAATTTAAGAAATAATTGATTCAGTTCAATTTAATGCATAACAACAACAGGAATGTAAATAATTTTTTTTTACCTTTATTAAAGAAGAGAAAAATATTTCTTAGGTATACGATTAAATGAAGCATATTTTATAATGTGAATAATTGTATCGTAGTGCTATAAGCAAAATTCAAGTTAACTAATGGAAAAGAAGTATATTAATGGTACATAAAACTGTAGGATATCAGAACATTTAAATATTTATAGTTTTACTTAATTGAAAATTTTTTCAATAATTTTCTTCTAATTGAATTATAGTTTTTTTTTTTTTTTTCATATTTTTCATACTACAAAAATAAATACAAAAATATTCTGCACGATGATGGAATAAAGAGTTTAAAGTACATAACTTCGAAACTGAAAATTATTTAGTAATTTAATAATACCTTACATCCTTTTGATGAATTTTAAGGTACCGAAAAAAAAAATATATATTCATTCCTATTCAGTGATTAAATAAAAGTTGTACAATTGATTAAGAATACACAAAGATGGTTAGCTTCATACAACATTATTTTTGGTATTTTTATATGAATGTGTTAGTAAAACAAAATAAAATACGTGATAATTATCAATATCCCAATAGGAACTGGAAGCATGAAAACCTCAATGACGTCCTTAAAACAAAGTTGCTGCCGGTGACGGCTTTCTTACTCCCAAATCTCGATGACATTCCCATATATATGGCCGCCTAATTCATTGATGACTTTGTTGATCACAAAGTCATCGGTAAAAGGGGCAGGTGGAATATATCAAAATGAAACGCTTCCACAAATTTTTTTTCTTTTCTGGTTAATTCAAAATAAATCAAAAACTAAAATGAATTAAAAACAAAAAAATCTGCTATTATTCGTCTTTCTTTTAAACTAACAATTATTTTTTCATAGAATTTTTTTTGTTGATGACAACTTCGTTTACATTGTCATCGAGAAAGGAATCAAGTATCTATTTTCTAATTACTACCAAATGAATTTGTCGCTAATGAAATTTTCAAAGGGTGAAAGTCGATGATTTCATTGATGACTTTTGTCATTACTTCTCTAAGTTCCTATTGGGATATGAAAAGAATTTTATTTAGTTTTACTAACATCTTCACATAAAAATACCAAAAATGCTGAAAAAAATGTTGTATGAAGCTAACCATCTTTGTGTATTCTTAATCAATGGTTGTACCTAATTTTTTGCTTAGTACAATATAAGATCAATAATTTTTAAATACAATTTAGTATGTAATTTGTTTTTAAATTTTTTTTTAAACAAAATTAATGGATATTTCTTTAATAACTAATTTAAATACAGGATGTTTTGAATTTTTTTTGTGTTCATATAGGTTTTCATTTCTAAGAACCTTAAGCTTGTCATAATACGTAAACAAAACACCACATCACACTGAATTCAAATTCTAAAATATACTCTAAATGTCTAAATTATTTATTTTTCTGAATTTACTATGTAATTTGACACAGAATTTTATGTGAAATTGTAAAATGTATGCCTTGGATTTAAAAGTAACTAACTGCATTATGTGTTATGTATGTACTACATACAAGAACACTACTCTTCATCAGTCCACTCCTTAAGATATAAAATTACATTGCTCTTTCTCATTGACAATTTTATAACTTGGTTTTTTTTTGTTTTTTTTTTTTTATGAACACTCAACGTAATGTTATGTTTATGACTTTTAAAGGGATTAAAAGTAATTTGAAATGCTTGCGGGTAAATAAGAAGAAAAAAAAAAGAAGAAAAACATGTAATGTTTCGATGTTACATTATATACATACTTTAATTCTAACAAAAATGTTTTTTTGAATCATTAGAAACAAAGAAACCAAATGTATTTACACAAAGGACTGGTCCAAAAATAAATAATTAAAATATGTACTTTTTGGTTTATTAGAAATTAAATTATAAATTATAACTCTTAAATACTAAAATCTCCAATAAATAATGAAAAAAAAATCCTTTCTTTTCACTTTTCAATCAAAATGTTAAGACTTATTCAGACGCATTTTGAATGCCGAATCTATTATACATAAAAAACCTTATTTAATAAAAACGTATTTATAACAGAGAATTTTACACTAATTTAGATAAATCATGGTAAAATTGTCAAATAAATACACTTTGATTCAGAAATATAATTTCAATTATATAATTCTGACATTAAAAACAAGTAATTCAAATCTTGGAAAAAGAAAATGAGAATCATCTATATTCTATAATATTAACCAGAAAACCCGTATTGATGTAAATCTTTACTTATTTAACAAAAATTAATAATAGTGTAAAACAAAATTATTTCGGAATTATTTGAAAATTTGTACAAATTTAATATAATGTGTAAAATATAAACTTTACAATTACATTTAGAAATATCAACTTTTTTTGTAAACATTTTTATTATTATTTTGAACAGATCTCTATAATCAAGTACATATATTGTCCCTAAGTTGAATAAACTTACATATGTCTTGTGTTGTTTTATGTTCACGTAAAATAATGTATTAATGTACATTGTACAAGTTCGTGTCTCATGGGCTTAAGTAAGATGATTATAATTAAATTGCTTATTAGATTATAAATTTTAAGTAATTTGAATTTAAATCTCCCAAAATCAAATGGGAATAACTAACAACATATATGTATACGATATATGTACATCATTTTTTATTGATTAAGAAAAAATTCTTTTTTTATAAATTTTAAATTTCCTAACTTTTCTTCTTCTTTTAATGTTAAAATAAAATATAATGGAAAACACTTTTTGAACGTGTTTAATGTATTAAAAAAAAAAAAACAAAATAAGTTTTCTTAAGTATTAAAGGGTTTAATAAATGGAAGACGTTAATAAATGAAAAACTTATAATGTATGTATGTATCTATGTCCTTTTACATTCGGTAAAAAGCTATATGTAAAGTATAAATAAAAAGTATTTATTTTTATTTTTTGAACCACCACATTTATTTTATATTTATGCAACCAAAAGATCTTAAGTCATTTAAGATTAAATCTTTTATAATATGTTATAGGTATTTAAATAATGGAATAAAGTACAAAAAGAGACGAAACTTAAGTACTAATAATTTTCTAATTTGTTCCAAAACTTCATTCATTAAATCTTTTATACATTTTACGTGGAGTTACTAACAAGCAACTATATTTAAGCAATACCATTAAATAATAACTATACCAATTTACAAACTACCTGACACCACGATAATTCTGCGAATATTGTTGGACAGATTAATTTCATCATTTCAGTTGAATATTTTTACTAATTAAAATTTCAATGGAATTAAAATTAAAATATAAATTATAAATTATTATTGACTTTATGTTAATCATTTATTTTTCATTAATTGAGCATATTAATCGTTTTCATGCTCAAAGTAAAAGATAACAATAAACGTAAAAACTTGTAATTCCCCAAAGATTAAAATGAACAAAAAATCTGATTTAATTTCATATTTTTTTACATTTTTTTATATTTTCAATATTATTATTAAATTTAATATTATTAATATATGAAATGTTTTTCAAAAACAAAGAATTTTTTTTTTTTTGTAATTTTACATATCGTATAATAAGAATACATTATTATATATTTTATATTATGTTATCTTGTTTACACAAACTTGAATATACAGAGAATGAGTTGAATTGATAGTTTATTAAATAGATTTAGGTCTGAAAGCACTTTAATTTTAAAGGGATTTTGAATATATAAATAAAAGATATTGTTAAATTGTTATTCAAACCTTAAAATATAATATAAAGTTTAAAAAAGAAATAGTAAGTTTATTTGACTGAAAGTAGTGAATATTTTTTTTGAAAAATAAAATGTTCTAGTTAATGTCATAAGACCACACATCATCGATTCAAATTAATACAAATATTCTTCGAAATATGTAACAGAAATAAACATAGATGCTAGATTTTCCTTTCATTAGCCAACAACTGATGTTTTAACAAAACGGATTTTCTTTAAGTCACCACCACTTAATATCAAATAATAATTATTTCATATGAAAGAGTTTTGATTGAAGAGTTCGTTCTACTTATTCAATTTTAGACAGATTTATTAAATTTTTCCATGGCAAATACTATAATTTCTATAATCTACAAAATACTTATGTAACTTCGTGATTTTTATGTCATAACATAACTTCCAGGAAAATCTATATTGAAATTTAAGTATATTTAAACTAAATAAATTACATAAATTTTAAACATAAATTAGTAACAACAAAACCTGATTAATCCCTTTTTATGAAAATTGAATCTTTTAAATTTGAATTTTTTTCCATTAATCTTTTTTTTCGTTTTCTCTTAAAATCCCTTAAAAAATTCAAACAAATTAATTTATTATTCACTATAAAAATAACAAAAATTTATATTTACATACATAAATTAATGGAAAAAAAAAGGAAAGAACTATACTTTTGGGCTTTGCAAAAGGAAAAATTATTAATCCTTTGTAGGCTTTATTTTTCATTTCGTTCAAGCCAAAGAAATGTTTTTTTTTTTTAAATTAACTTTTCATAACATTTCAATAAAACAATTCATAAATCAATAATATAACTTTTTGTTCATAGAATTTTAGATAAAAATAATCATATATAAACAACATAATTTCATATAAAGTTAATGAAATCAAATCTCATTATATTTTTATTCAATGTTTTATAATAAATTTTTAAATTATTAGATGTTTGAAAAACGTTTTCGTTTTCTAATAACTTCAATTCAATCATAATATTATGTTAATGTGCCAGAAATGAGAATTCTAATTATACTCTATGACAGCATGCTGTAAGGAACAAAGCATTTGTAACATTATTAAATAAACTCTTTAAACAGCCTTTAAAAATTCAAAAAATTCAATTGAAAAAATAAAGCCGTAAAAATCAATAAAATATTTTTAATAAATTCCTGTTGATTGGAAAATAATTCACCATGTACACTCATTCCACCGGTAAAAAAAAAAATTATTAAAACTTTGGGTTACAAAAGGTATGAGGAAAAAAAAAACTCTCATCAAAAAAATATGATATTCAAATGAGCCAAAATCTAGACAAACACAAAATTTCACCATGCACACTGAGTAAATAAATAAACATAAATAAAATCTGAAAAAAAAAGATATGTATGTATGTTGTTATATGTACGCTAACTACATGTTATTTTTTTGCCGATTTATATGTAATTCATGAATAAACATTTTCCAATAAATTGTTGTACCTAACAATCTTTTTGTATTCATAATATGTGTCTCATGATGATGATGATGATGATGATGATGATGATGATGATTATTATTATTATGTTGATGTTGATTTTCCAACACATATGATGTTGAATTATTATAATAATAATTTTTTTTTCCAAATTTTCAAATAACATAAACGAATGTATTTTCAGAACAAAAAAGATATAAAAATCTTTTCTTTTTTTTTTTAATTTTAAGGGATTTTTTTGCCAAGTTCACTTTATCTATTTAAAATTTGTATTTTGTTGACAGATCCTTTTTTTTCAATTATTTTAAAAATTACCAATGACTACATAACATCATATTATATGTATAATATTCAAAATCATAAATTCGAAAATAATATATATCTACAATCATTTAACTAATAACTATGTTGAAATAGGAAAAAATATGAGTCTCCAAATAAATATTACATTTTTCATATATGTATGAAAAAAAATATATTGATGTAACTGATAATAAGTTTCTTATTAATTTAATTTTCGAACGATAGATAGTTTTTTATTTCTAATGAAATTTCTTATCTGTTAAAGTAAAAGCGCTAATCGTTTCTTACTAAAAAAAAAAAACAACGACATCATTATCAGAACATTATTTTATTATAATGAATGAATGTGTCAGTGATAACTAAGTTTGCATGACACTACTACATATTTTTAACCTATATTAAAGCTATTATGAAATTATTTGTTTCGATTATTTGACAGCATTTTCTTTAATTTAATAAGAAATGTTGTAATTTAATGTTTATACATTCAAATCATGTTGTGTTTGCCATGAGGTAAACAAAAAGAGCCACCCTTTTAAACGATTAAATTGTTCATAAAAGTTTCTGAAGTGTAAAAAAATTTGTGTTTTTTAAATTTATAAATTCAAGGAAAAAAAGTCCTCTGCAGAAAATATTAAAGTGCCCACTTCAAATAAATTACTTATTGAACTTAAGCAATCGGGTTATATTAGAGAGATATAATTGCAAAAAATGTGTAAGTTTAAATCAAAAAAAAAAACTCTTTGCATATTATATATTATAAGTTGCTTAGGTATTGAAATTATTTATATTCACAAACATACTCCCGAAAGTCATCGTAACCCATAAATAAATTTTACGTTAGAGCTTTCGCATTGGAAACTAGTTACAATAATATTTAGTACATAGTCTTTCGTATAAGGTAGTCAATGAATTTGTCAAATTTTTAATATCGAATACACCAGGCATGTTGTTGGATAGAAAAAAAGCAAATTAAAAAAGTGTACTTTCAATTTCATTTTTGAAACTGAAAATTAAACTTCAAATATTGAAAATAATCCAGAAAAATCGTAACGATTCCATCATTTAAGTATTTACTTATTGTATCAGAAGGATAAAAAATATATTTCTAATCCTTTTTTCTTAAACTTTTGTAAATAAAACTTTTAAAATTTTTGAAAAAAAAAAAAAAAAAATGTTTTTTATATTTGTTGTTGATATCATTTAGCATTTAAAATTATTAAAAAAGTTTTTTTTTTTGTAAAATGAATGAAGGCAGAGTTACAAAGTGAAAATAATATCTAGTATATGATTTCCAAGGATTCATTATATTTTACAGGATTAAGTTATGAAAATAAGCAATAAATTATAAAATATAAATGAAACAACCTATCTAGGTATAGTTATATTAATTTAACAATTTAACTTTATTTTTAACTATTTTTTCAAGAGTAAACAGTTTCTTTTTTTTCAATTTACATGATTATTTTATAATATATTTTCAATAAAATGAAAAATAAGAGCGTCTCTATGTATTTAGCAACAACTCTTTGAAAAGCTCTATAGGTATATACTACATTCAACACAAGACCAGAAACCATTTTTACTTTTATTTTTTCTCTGAGTTTTTGAATAAATTAAGATCAAGCTACATCCGTTTGTTTGTATAACTTCTTTTATATGTTAAATTTTTTAATCAAATTTTTCATTTTTACATTAAAAAAGGATTTAAATAAAACGAAAAGATAGCATGGAAAGATATATTAGTTAGTTTTACACATATGTACGTATGTACAATGTACATGCACTTTTAATCTCATTTAATTATAAAAAATACATATGTGTGTACGTAGAAACGAAAGTCCATTAAAAAATTTTAATTTACCATCATGAATATTAATATAATAAAGATCGCCCTTTCATAAACTAAAAGTTATGTTATGTTATTCATTTTGCATATATAATTAAAATTATAGTCATTTTTCAATGAAAAAAATAATTTTAATTTAATTTTTGACCTTTTCCGAAATCGATGTATAAGAACGATGAAATATAACATATTTTAACTTTGTTAATTTGTCATTTTATTTTTATATAAATGGTGGGTAAATCTGTAAATTTGTATATAGGTAATATATCAAAAATTTAATAAGTCACATTATTATATTTCACATTTTAAATTTTGTTATTTTAAATAAAGCTACGAAATTAAAAAAACATTTTAGAAAGTTATAAATTATCGCTATTAAATCTACAAATAAAGACCTTCATTTTAGCGTTTCGTACAATTCTTTCTAGTTATTTGAGTGATAATATTTATAAATACAAGTTCCCATTAAGGTCAATTCACACATATCAGTCACGTCAAGTCACCGGCACATCATTTCAGTCAAAAAAATATCGTTCCTTGTAATTTAAATGAACTGTCTACATCCATCCGGCGCCGTCACGTCACCCAACAATCAGTCGTCCCACCGTCAACGAGCCGGCAAAATTAAATTACTTTCCGACGATATTTTTTTTTTTTTTTGATTGACGGCATTTTTGAAATTGAAAGCAAAACAAGGTTTTTATTTTTTATTTTGTATCTAAAAAAACAGGACGGAACGGTGACGTGACTGAAGTGTGTAGACACAGATCAAGATATTGACGGATACTTGACGGTGACGGAATGGAGACGGAACTTTGACGTGACTGATATGTGTGAATCAACCTTTATGCTTAAAGTTTTTCTTTCTATTAAACTATTAAATTCAAATTCCATTCGGTTTGCTTAATGAAAATAATTTGATTATTATATTTCCTTATCTCTATATTCTTAAATAAAAAGAAAATTTTATTTGCTAATTCTGGAATATATAAAAGTATTCATATTTAATTAAAAATGATATTATGAAAGATAAAAATTATATAACTAGCCTAATATACTTATCCATAATTTTTAAATATTTTCATCATAAAATGAAATTTATAGTTACTATGTAGTATAATGTGTATTTAATTCAATAAAATTAACAACTTTATCTAAAATAAATTTTTATAATTATAACGTCTAATATATATTATATTATATTTTTTATTAAATTATACACATAATATCCCTCACGTATTTATGAGGAAAATAATCCATTATTATATAATACGTGATGTCCTTCAGCTTAAATTATTATCAATAATAAATTATTCTTAAATGACCATGTATTATTGTACCCATATATCCCTTTTCAAAATCAATGACTTTTATTATAGTAGTTCGTTTAAAATTAAGACATTTAGTGAATCCTTTTTCAAATCATGTAGAGATAATTTTAAAGAATCAATTTAGTTATATTTTATTGTTATAAAATCCAATAGACAGAGATATTTTTGTCCAAAGTCTTAAATTAATTAAAACTTGTTCGCATCGTTTTATTTTAAAGGTTAAAAAAAAATAGAGAAGATTAAATTGTTATTGTGAAAAATAAAATAAATAAAAAATACTCTAATAATACAAAAAATATAATATAGAGAACCCTTCAAGCAAATCGACAGAAAATTTAAATTAAGAGCAGATTTTTTTTTTTGAAAATAATATTTATCATTTCCCTTAAAGGGGGATTATAAAGAGTCACACGAACATAAAAAAACCAAAATTTTAAAGAGATAGAATTTTTTAAATTAATACAATAATATCATTCATTCTTTTTGTTTTATGTTTCGATATGTATAATATTTTCGATTAATAAAGGTGTTGCAATACAAAAGTGCAATTATTAACAAATTTAAAGTAAACACTGAAACTAATTACTTCATTTTTCCTATTGGAAAAATCAACAATATATTTATTGTTGACAAAACAATGCAATGTAAACATTTGAAATTTTTGTTTTTGGCTACATAATGTCTAGTACGAAATATTTTTAAAAATTCTATAGTGTTTTGACTTGATTTTTAAGGAATTTAAAATAATTAAAATGTTGTAATTTTTCAAAAATTTTATTTTGATAGAAAATAAAAAAAAAAAATATTATTAGGTTGAAGTTGAACTTTATTTATTTGCAATAACATAAAATAAAAAATAATTTAATTCTCAAATTTTACCTTAGATAAAATTTTATCTTAGGAAAAACTAAACAAATCTTGATAACATAAAATAGAAAATACAACGTGTACTTTGCATTGATGGGTAGTACATACGGAACGGTACCGACGTATACTTGAACTTTAATTATGCCTCTGATTCAATATAATTGTTTAATAAAAATTATATTAACGATTTTTTTCATATGAATAACGAATTAATTACTATTATTAATGGTGTATAAAATTTATATTTCAATTATTTTACCCAATCTATAACTTTATTAATATTATGTGAAAGAATATTAATTTGATTTAGTAATTAATAAAATTTATATATAATAACTTCTTAATAATGTCAGTACTTAGAAAACATAATTTACATTTATGTACATGTGTATAATGTATAGGCACAGACAGAATACATAAAGAATTATAATTAAAAAAATATTTAAGTTATTTTTACTCATTTTTGACAACTATGCTTGCTATAAAACGATTATTCCTGGTAATTGATTTTTACTTTAGTTTATTATTTAAGAAATAATTCATAATGTAAACTTTCAATAAATTACGTTCTCTTGGAATAAAATTTAATGCGCATGTCTTCGGTAAGTCTTCGCAAATTTAGCTCGGTAAATGGTCCATTACATGCATCAATACACATGCAATTATAGAGGAATGTAAATTGTATTTACATTTCCCTGTGATGTAAATTGTATTTACATTGCTCTATATTGTATTTACATTCTTCATTTTGAACTGCGTAATACTATAAACAAAAATAATATCACTCACACTCACAATATTTCAATACAGACAAATACCAAAAAAAAAAAAATTGCAAATGTATACCTCTCACATGCATCATATCAATGTCAAACAAAGCTTAGTTTATAATGCTAAAATCTAAATTTTCCCTCTGAGCTAATCTATATTTTCCCTCTGAGCAAACAAAAAAAAAAAAAAAAGAACCAATAAAAAAATACGCGGCTATTTTTTTTTTTTCTAAAAAGCGGCCAGTCGATCAGTCGATGAATTTTCTTAACATGTGTTTCAATCTACTATTTTTAAACGATCTTCGAACCTCTACTACTAAATTTTTAAACGAGTGTGGTTGGATTTTAGTACAAAAATTTAAACCACACTTCAAAAATTGCACTTATTTTTATTCAAAAAAACAAAATGAATAAAAATAGAACAATGGTAACCCTGAAAATATCTTTGTTGTCATTATAAAGTTTGCTGTGATTGTCAAATGTCAAGTAAGAATTTTTTTTTCTTTTATCAACAAACGAGGAAAATGGCAGCAACAAGGAGATTATTTATTGTAAATATAAATTATAATTATATAATTATTATTTGATTTTATTTTTAATTATAAAATTATTATTAGTTTTTTTAATAATTAAAAATAAAATTAAATAAAATTTAAGAAGACCATTAGTTCCTAAAATAATAAAAAAAAAATTAGTAATTTTTTTAAAAAAAAATTATTCGATTTTTTTTTTTGCAAAAAAGAAAATGAATTTTTTTTTTTTGGAAAAATTACTAATTTTTTTTTTAATATTTTAGGAATCTTCCGGTTTGAAATCATTTCGATAAATAAATAAACTTCCTTATTAAATTTTATTTCCTTGCTTCATTTTGAACTTTTTGTTTATTTTTTTCATTATAAATGTATTGTTTTCAACTCCCTCTCACATGCACATTAAAGCAGTATACAATACATGTTAATCAAATTTGTTATACAGCTCGTTTTGTATACACACAAACATATAGACACTCGTCAATAGTATATCACTCGACCTTCGGTCTCGCGATATAAACATGACTCGTGTCTGGGAGCGGGCCTCTTTGCAAATTCCATATTGCAAAAGTCTATTTGGCCGAAAGCCACTTATCAAATTTGTATGTTTCGCAAATCTCCATTTCGCAAAAAAAACTCTTTAACAAAATTCCATTTGGCCTAATGCGACACTTCGCAAAAAGATATTTCTCAAAATACCAATTCACAACATTATATTAATTGAGACACTTCGCAAAAGTATAGTTTAACAAATTTTTTTTTACTGCACAAATATGATGAATAGAATATTAAAGGTTTTTTTTAACTGTAAAAAAAAAGCATGTAGGATTTTATAGGCTCATAGATGAAATCTGAAAAGAAATATTGTACATATGTAACAACTGAAATAAAAAAATTTGAAATGGGTGGGCCACCAGCAGTAAAAAAAACAAAATATTACTTAAAAGATAAAAAAATTTAAAATATTTTGAAAAGAAAAAACGATTATAGGGAAGTCAAACTATTATTTTTGATTGCTGAGAATTTAAAATTGAAATAATTTTTTTAAATAAAAATATTAATTTTCTAATATGTCCATACTGGTTATGTACGTATTGAATATTAAAAAAATATATATTAAGTATTAATTTTTTACTATTATTTCTTACATTTACAAACTGGATTTGTATTAACTATATTAAAAAAACAGATATTAAAAATTCAATAAAATTTCTTAAAATTAAAATGCATATAATTGGAATTGTTTAATTTAATAATATGCATTTATGATAATGGAACATATTTTAGTGCATGCTAAATATACATTTCGCAACTACTCTTTTTGGCGTAATTCACATTCCGCGCGCGCGCGCCAAATGTGAATTACCCCAAAAAGGGTAGTTGCGAAATGTATATTTTTCCAAAAGTAGTAGTTGCGAAATGTCCTTATGCTAACTGGAAAGTTGTTAACTGTCTCATTAGGCTAAAGCGAACGTTTGTTAACTATCCGTTTTGCGAAATGGTTCTTTTGCGAAGTGTCTTTTGTGCCAAATGGAATTAGGCAAAATGTCTTTTTGCGAAATGTCTTTCGGCGATTCGGGTAACACCCCTCGTGTCTATGTGTTTGTGTGTATACAAAACTCGCAAGAATAACAAATTTTCTTAACATGTATTGTAATCTATTATTATCTCTCATGAAGTAATTAAAAATCGAATTAACAGGTACCCACATTTTGTTCTTTATTTAACTTTTTTTTTTAAAACTTACCCAGACTATAAAAAAATTCATTACAAGTTTAATTGTTTAATTAAATTTTTAACACCAATGTAATTAAATTTAAGTAGGGCAAATGACAATTCTAAATCAAAATATCCACATATTAACTTTGGAATTATATAGAACATTTTAAATTCAATTTCATAAAATATAAAATTTTATAATTTTATATAACCTTCTACAAAAACTATTAATTAAAGCCCATACACTAGTTACATATATTAATACCATTTTAATTATAATAACTTTAAGAAGTTGAAATTGTTAATTTAATATTCTCATCCATGGTGATTCACGTTTGTGGAACATAGTCGTATTTTTGTTTTCTTTTCCATCACCCGAAACGATGAAAATAAGAAGATAAAAAAACCATTTCAATATCGCCTGAAGATATTTTTTGGTAAACCAACAAAAGAATTATTATTAATAATAAAAAATATATATATATGTATATTACAAAAGATAAAAAGTTTTCTTCTTTTTTTTTTTTTACAAAAATATTATTCTTTTAAGTGAAGTGGAATAAAATGAATAATAATTACAAATGTCTGTTATTTATTTTAGTTATGGCAATTTGTTTTAATTGAACAAATGCACATATTTTAAATGTCGAAAATTATAAACAAAAAAGAAAAATAAAAATAACAAAATCGCATTCTAGATATGAAAATATTTAGAAAAGTCTTACAAATAAATCCTTCAATCAAGTTAGAAAGAATCAAGACAGAAACCATATTCGACTTAGAGATAATAATTCTTTTTCTTGTGGTATTTGTTAAAACAGATAGTAATGTAATTTCTAAGACTATGGAACCAGAGAAAAACAGGAAATTTATCAAAATAAAAAACTTAAAAGACGAATGAATAATTTGAAAATTATATTTATAGCATCACAATAAAAATTTCGTTCGTTTAAATATAAAAATATAAAAAAGATAAGAATTATCAATGACACGTTCGTTATAAGTAAATCATACTGATGAGTCCCAAGAACCAGAACAAAAGAATTTAATTATTTCTGAGTAAATTCAAATAAATGATTCTCAATAATAAAGAAGCAATAGATTTCAAAAGTTTCCTGTGTGAATATAAATAATTGCTTTCAGGTTTCGTTACAATCTTTATACAAATGAAAAACTAATGTATTAATTTTTATTTCGTAAGAAAAATTTGGCCTATCGAGTCATAACATAAAATTAAATGGAATTTTATTTGAGTACAAAATGAAATTTTATTTAAAAAGAATAAAATTTTAAATAAAATATGTAATATGAAATGAAAAACAAAATTAAAAGAACTTTCTCATTTTCATTTTTAAATTAAACTTTTTCCTTTTTACTTTTTGAAAAAGACTTATTTTCTTTTTTTTTTGTAATATTCCAGTTGGTTAAACTTTAAATATTGCTTTTGAATGATTTAATTGTTTTCGAATTAAGTTAAATGGAATATGGTATCTACCTTGGTACCGAAATAGAATGTTACATATTTTATTTTTTTTTAATTCAAGGATTAAAGAAATTTAATTAATATGCCTAAAATGTATATGGTGGTGGTGGAATACATCGTTTTTTTTTTTTTTTTCAATCATGTTGCCATTTTTAGAATTTTCTTGATATTGACGTATAAGAATCATTAAATTATCCAATTTTAACCGTATCCTGCAAATAAACAACAAACAAATTCGTATATAGAAAATTTCTAAATTACTATTTTTATTTTTTTTTTTAATTTATTCATATCCTTTTTTTCATATCCTTTTTTTTTTGTTTTTGTTTATGTTTATGTGTTCATCAAAACAATTAACTTTAATGTATATATTTTGTGATTAATTTTAATTTTATGAGGAAATTGTTTATTTGTGTTCACTTGAAAAATTATTGAAGAAAATATAGAAATTCTATTCGAGACAAGAAATTAAATTTTTGGTATAGTTAAATAATAAAGCACAGTTTCTTCTTGATTTTCGAATTTATTTTATTCAAAATAAATATATATACATACATATGTATATAGTTAATAATATCGTATAAATATAATGTAATAAATATATGGAATTTGAGATGTTAGTTCGACACAACCAATAATTTAGAATTGAACAACCAAAGAATCGCTCATATCATTCAAAACGAAAATTTCTACATATTTACGCTATATAAATGCAACAATACCAGTACTTGCGCCGGACTATACTTTGATTAAATACAAAATTAACGCAAGAAAATTAAATTTTGTTCACAAACAAATTATTTGTTTCCTAAATAACTTTCGTTATTCTTTAAAAAATATTAAATAAATTTCTTTCAAAATTCTCTTTAATAAATTACACGCTCTACATAACTATAATAGAAAGATTTTTTTTTTATTATTCAAACATTTTTATTGAATTTTATTTTCATTAAAATCATTTGCATTAAAACTTCCTAAAGGCAAAATATAAAATTGGAAAACACCTAATTTAAAATTGTAAAAAAAAAAATTTCTTTCACGAACTATTTTCTCTGTAGTTACAAGAATATCTTTCCCGTCTCTGTTATCAAAATTAATAAATCTCAATATATATAAAGAAATTGAAACGAACTATTTTAAATTTTATCATAGATTGACATCTAATACAGCTGTCGTTGTATACAAAAAAAAAATTCAATATTTTTATATTCGTTTTCGTTTTTATTATTATTTCTTAAATTTTTTTTTAAATTGGAAATTTTTTTTTTATTTATCCTTTAAGGCAAGCAATATCGTATTCTTCTTTCTTGTCCTTTCAAAATAAAGTTATAACTATAAATGGGTACATAGAAAGGGATATTTTATAATAGTGTATATTTCTTACTGTTGGCAGGAGTTTTAATATTTTAAAGGAATAATATAGCAAGGTTACAGTCTTATACATTTTCAGTTTATGTATTTATGTATTTCTGGAACTTTTTTTTTTTACTTTGTTTAGTTTTAAAATCATTATTTCAGTTTTCCTGTTTCAGATTTTTTAAACTATTTATAATTGGTGTAAAACAAACTTTAAAATATTTCCAATTAAAATTTTGAAAAATGAAGTTAAATTAATAAAATAAGGTAAAAAAAAAAGTTCTCCTTTATCTACATATAAAGTAACTTCAACTATGCTGAGATACATACTTTTATTTAAAAAAAAGTTGAATTTTAGCACAACTTTCTACAATGATTAATGGAACTTATTTAATTGTTTATTAAACACATATAACACCTTACAACTTAGAACTTACTGCATCTTCAGTTTTGATTCTAATTAAAATTAATAACTTTCTTATAAAACAAAAAAAAAATAAAAATTAGAATTTACAGCGACAATTTAACAATTTATTTTGTCTTACCCTTTTTTAATGAAATTTTTTCAACATTTTTGTGTTTCTCATTATTTTTTAGCTGCAAATTAAATTTTTATTATTACATTCATGATATTTTTTAAATTAAGTTTTTTTTTTTTGTATAATAAGTATATGTAATAACGTATGTAGGTATATACATATTAATATTATTATCAAACAAAAAAATATATAAACGAAAAAGAAAAATGTATAATTTACAAATATATGTACGTACATATGAATATGTTTACAAGAAAAGTTCTGAAGATATCCCATTTTCTACTGTTAACATTATGAACCATCATAATTTTATACAGAATTTTCACATTTTTTTCTCAAGGGTCAAAAAGTTTTTTTGCAATCAGCTTGAAATTAAAAACAAAGCCTTTTTTTATAACTTAATTAAAATCTGATAATTTTCTCTGCTGTGATGTTTTTCATTTTCAAAAGAAATTGGCAAATAAATAGATAGTTTTAATTTTTATATATGCTGTGAAAGTATTTATAAGCCAAAAATATTATTAAATTATTGCATTTATGTTGATGCTTAATACAAACAAAATAATTCAATATTTAATATTAAAGACCACAGGTCAAATAAGAATAACTAGTGCTATTAATAGTTATATAAATTTTATAAATTTTACCTCGTATAAGATTTTGTAAACATTTGAGAAAAGTTTGATGTAAAGTTTTCAGAATTTTAAAAGAAACATTTCTTGATTATTTGTAATATTGGAAAAAAATTAATGTTTATGTTATATGCGTACGCGTTCAAAACATGCGATGATCCGATTTTGTAAAGGTTCCATAAACTGCTTCAAATTAATATTATCAATTCAATATTCTTTATAAAAAAAAAATCAAATTGACTCAAATTTTTAAAAGAAGAATATTAAATTTATATTTTTTTTAATCGCATATAAAAATAAATAAAGCATAAAATTTATTCTCAATTAAAAATTTAATTATTATTTTCTTGTGAAAACAAATTTTTTTTTTTTCTTTTATTTTTAATTCGTTTTTATTTATTACTGAATATTATAACAATATTTACTAAAAATCATAAATTTTATTTTATAAATTTTGCATTTATTACTTCGCATCTTAAATATTTTCCACATTTTATCTCTGCCTATCGTTGGCGAAACTCGCGGTGAATGGCCAGTGATGAGCTGCAAAAATAATTAAAGGAATAACGTAAAGAATATATAATCAGAATGCCGGTTCGATTAACTATTAAAACATTGAACAAGCGGTTCTATAGAACCAGTGTGAGCCAACTACAGCTCATAACTATGTCTATTTTCAAAATTATATAATAACTCTTCAGAAAACGCCAAAAAAATTGCAGTTAACGAAGACGTCATATTATGAAAATTTTGATTTGATTGATTTTATTCTAGAATTTCCTCAATTTCAACATATCTAGAAATAACCAAAAAAACAATAAATTTTTTCATCTTTCGAATGTGATGATATCAAACTCAAAATGAAATTACAAATTCTGAGAGTTCCGCCGACGCTATACATAATTTTCAATTTCAATTTTAATTTTTTCTATAATACCTAATAAAATTTTTTTTTTTGTTTTAAAGCTTACAATTAAAACAATAAAAGTTTTTTTTTCTTTAATGTTTTAATTTTCTGAAATACAGATATAACAGATGAAAAATTGTATCATTTTTATTAAAATGTATAATAAATTTGTGTAAATATAAAAAAAAAAAATAATAATATTTTTTCGTGCCGCATTTTTTCTTTCTTTCATAAATATAAAAATAAAAAATAAAAAGCTGAAAATACCCAGAAATTTATTTATTCATATGTTTTTTTTTAATACATATTGATATGAAACAGGGTGTTTCATTTAAGGTGAAATTCTTTCTTTTTTTTTTCAAAAGAAAATTTAAACAATATTACTGCCATAATTTTTTTTTAATATTAATTATGGAAATTTTTTAATTTCACTATCCATAACAGATATAGTGTTTGACAGATATAATTAAAAAGGTGCAAAAGTTAATTGTTGTTTCAAACATACATATTCGTTGTAATCTCATAAGTTTATGTTTACAAAAGAAAATTGTGATGAAAAATATTTTTTATTTATTTTTTTAGAAAATTTAATAGTAGATTATTGAATATGTAAACTAAATTTGTTATTAATTAAGAGTTCTGTATACACAAAAAAAAATTGACACGAGTCAATACTTATATCACGAGACCGAAGGTCGAGTGATATAAATTGACAAGTGTCAATGTATTTTTGTGTAAATACAGAACGAGTTGTATAACAAATTTTGTTTACATATCCAATATACTGTTTTAATGCGTAGGGGAGAGGTAGTTGCAAAGAGAGAATATTTTTTCTTCTCATTTTTTCTCTTTTTTTTTTTTTGTATTTGGCTGTATTGAAATATTGTGAGAGATATTATGTTTGTTTAGGTATTACGTAATATTCAATACGAAACATCTAAATGATTTCATTATTTACGCTGATGCATCTAAATTTTTTCATTATATACGCTGATGCATCTAAATTTTTTCATTATTTACGCAGATGCATCTAAATGATTGCATGTGTATAGACGCATATAATACTCTATTTAGTGATTTAAATTCTATAGCACTAAATACAACATAACGATCCCCTATGCATTAAAATATTTTAATGATAAAAAATTTGAATGCAATACTAATCAGAGTCTCTAAACTTAAATTTAGCTATAATTCAATAGACAGAGGCTATTTAATACCATAAAATTTTCATTCTAATCTTTACTGATTATAATTTTGTTTGTCATACTGAAATAATATTGTAAATAAAGTACGAATAAAATAATTCTTTCTAAAATATATTATTAGATAGGTTTCGGAAATTGCACTTAAGGAACTTAATAAATTTTCAACAAAGTTACGTCACCTGCGTTATGCCGCAAATAATACAAAATTAAATTGGACAAAATAAATAACATATTAACATATTTATGAACACTTTCATTTGTTGATAATTAATTATAATTATTATTATAATAAACAAAATATTTAAAATGTTTGAATATTTTGATTTTTAAACAAAGTTTTCAGACTATATGTACGTTGCATCATACTATTGCTACAAAAATAATTTGCCTCCGTGCATACAAATTTTACACAAAATTGACATTACCCATATACATGAAAAGAATATATCCTAATAAATCAAACAAAATATAAGTTTTTTGTTAACAAAATTTCACAGGGAGTATTTAAAAACTCTAAGTACCTACAACAATACATTCTTTTTTGTTGGATTAAAATTTATTATTGTTTACATTTAACATCTCTAGAATTTTATATAAAAAAAAAGGAGCACACAAAGGTTAAAATAAACCTTATTTATAATAAATTTTCGTATTAGAAATTATGTACAAAATAAAGTCTTGTTGTCCTTTTCAAAAAATATATTTCAATAAAAAGGTTTAATACGGTAGATAAACAAATATTTTATTCACAAAACAAAAAAGCTAATTTTAAATTCATATTTTTGTTTCATTTCTTTATTATTATATAGAAGGAGTTAAAAAAAAAATAAGAACAATAATTCCTAAATAAATAAAATGCAAATATAAATATTTTTACGTACTACAAATGAAAATTGAATGAAAAGGTATACTTCTATATATATTAAATATATATTTTTTGAAATGAGTTGAAGGAACTGCATTTTATTATTTTAAGAATTTATTAAAATCCAATGGATATACAATTTTAAATAATTGAAAGGAAATGGGCTTGAATGTAATGGGAATAATAAATTTAATTTATTTAATTTATTATTTTTTCCTTTCATTTTTACTTTAATATAGTTTGCAAAAAATGTCACGAAACAAAATTTATTCTACGAATTTTAATTTTTTTTTTTCGAAATATAACAATTTTTTTTGGTTTCAATATTTTCATTATATAAATAACTTAAATTTCTTTTATGAACAAAAAGGAAAATTTCAATACTCATTAAGGTTCAAGAAAATTTTGGTTTAAAACTCAGTCAAAACTTCGTTTATCTTGTAATATAGTTTTACTTAACAAGAGATAACAACTTGTTAAGCAAATAAATTGTATTTTTTTTTTAATGATTTACAAAATATTAGTGTTTTTATCGCATAAGCCCGTTGTATAAATAATACGAACCATTTATATTAATATGACATGTGTACTTCCGTTTTATTAATATCACACTCTTATCATTATCACTTTAGATTATTCAGAATTTTGTTGAAATATTATAGACAATTTTAAAGGAAATAAATATTGTTTTCGTAAGTAAAAGCACTTACACATGATTGATTTAAATGTAAATAACATATTTTTATAAATACAAAGTAAATCAAGAATTAACAAATGAAATTGGTATAACAACATTTTTTGAGAATTTTGATATTTTAGTATTATTATTGATATTTTAAGTTTAATATGAAACGAAATGAAATAATCTCCAGTTATATCGTTTAACTTCCATTGCAAAAATTCGCAAATTTAAAACAAAAATTAACTGGAAAGCAAGCAACAAACAAAAAAAATATAATTTATTAAAAATGACCTATGACTGTTACGTTAAAAAAAGAAATTTTAAAAATTCAATGGCAGACAACTTTGCGACAAAGTTGTCTTTCTTTTTCTGATGGATTTAAAAGAAATAGGAAAGCAGAAAAGTTTGAAGTGAAATAAGGAAATTATATTTTATAATTTAATTTCATTTAAATAAAATGCAAATTTTTATTCATGTCATTTCTATCAACTAAAACAAGTTAATTCATCAGTTGAAATTTTTTCAAACATTTTTCATTATTTTGCCACTAAATGATAGTCTTATTCTTTGTTGATCTGGAACAATATTGTAGATACTATACATACTATACATAAATTTTCTAATTGGAAAAAAAAATTTCTTTTCTAAATTGAGTTTTTTTCACCTTATATTTTTCTTTATGTTATTTTAAATTGAATTTTTTGTTTTGAGTTTTGTGTTATAAGTATACATATAAAATTTTATGACCTAGCTTATAATATGCTTATTCAATTGTCCAAATTTCTTCAAGCCAAAATAATTCAATTTCATGGATAAAATGCCTTACAACAAAAATTTATAGTTTAATATTTTATCGTTATAACTTATAACATCAAAATCATATTCGTACAGAAATGCATATTGTTCAATTAAGTACTTTTAATTCTTAAAAGATTATGAATAATTGATATCTATTAATTACGCCAGAGTCTTTTAATTACGCCAGAGTTAGCTCTTATACAATTTTAAGACAAAATAAAAAAAAAAATCATAATTATGAAAATAAAAATTCGACATTTTATATCCTTCAAATTCAAGTAAAAATTCAATAATAATATGTATTTATATATAATTACAACACAACCTTATTCGCATATATTTTCGTATATATAAGTAAAGTTATATAATCTCAAATTTTCAACTAATTAACAGGATATGAATATAATTAGAAAAGTATAATATAATTATAATATTACATAAATAAGAATGTCACAATGTCATTTCAAAATTTATTTAAAATATATTTAACTAGTATAGAAACTCTCATATATTGTTTTTGAAAGTTTTCTTGTATAATAAACATTATAATGTAGAAATACACTGTATATTTTAATATATACATACTTGATTATATAATATAAATATTTTTATATTCTAAAATCTAAAGTTTAAAATAAAATTTTAATTGCTTTCATACAAATTACATATTTTACATGTTTTTAATTAACACATTTTTTTTTATATATTGAAATATTATTTTATGTCGCACTAATTGTTGTTACATCCAAAATAATGTGTGAGACTAGGAAAAATTTTCATGATTTTATGAAAATTATAATGTGAAAAGTTTTATAAAAGTTACTTAATATATACATATAAAAAGTATAATAAAAAAGATTTTTATACATAAACTTTTTTTTGTTTTTTTTTTTTAATAAAAAGAACAAAATATAAAGATAAGAAATAAAAAAAGAAGCAAAGCAAAATGAACAAACAAGATAATTCGGTGATTTATAATAAAAAGTTTAAAAAAAATTTTAACCTGACATTTAACAAAAAAAAAAAATTAAATTAATTCGTGAAAACTTAAAAATAATTTTTTCGATAAATATAAAAATTAATTTCGAATAATTTTCCGGAATTTTTAATAAGCTTCAACCTCTTAAAATATAAATTAGTTCAGAAATCTGTCTGGTATACTTTGAAAAGTAATGCAAAATTCGTTTGAAGAATCAATTTTTCTTTTTATTCAATTAGTTTTTTTTTTTTTTGTCAAATTACACCTGTTTCAATAAATCAACAAAAAAAAATAAAAAATTTGTGTTTCACAACCAGAAAAATAATATCTGTTTTTTTTATATCAATGTCAATTTGAGAATAAAATTTATTATTTCAGTAAATTAAAATTAAATTAATCGTATGTCCGTGTTGTTATATTGAAACTATGAGTTCTCTGAAATGGCCAATAAAACTATAAAAATTTTTTTTTAGATACATATATGTATGTATTTACTTTTCGTTCATAATGTTGCTCACTAGTATTTTTGAATAAACATCATTTTTACGACTAAAATATATATTAAATCTGTATAAATGCATAATGTAAATGAATTTGTACCACAATCCTTTTTTCTGTGTAAATCATACACTTAAAGGTACAAATTTTTCAGGATATTGAAAAGTGGATCTTAGATTATCATACCAGAAATTGAGACTAATTTTTTTTTTTAATTTATAGAAGTTAAGCTTATTAAAAATTCATCTCTTTTGACAATTTAACATTTTTATAGGTATTAAATTAATTCAATTTTTGCGATAGGATATTATAAACAAATAAATTTTTTTGAATTATTTACAATTTTTGAAAGTGAATATTGATAATTTAAGTGAAAAAAAATGTCGGTTGACGAAAATACACCACCTTACATTATAACAACACCGAGCGAAGCTGATGCAACAGAGGAACAAGATATTATTGAAAATGACGAAACCACTGATAGCAATCGGATTCAAAGACAGCTGCAATATAAAATAATTAAATCGTCATCAACTCAGTCATCATCGTCGAGCTCAAGAATAATGACACACAGCACTAGAAGTCAAAGTTTGCAGCATTCTAGCAGTATTGACCAACATCATAATCAACAACAACAGCAACAGCAGCAGCTCACTAATTTATCTATTTCTAGTCAATTAAAAGCTCATTCGAGCACATCAATTACAACAGAACAACGTAACATAAGCCAAAAATCAACTTCGACCAAAGCGAAATTTCAAAGCTTTATCCAACAACCGGAAACAGGAACTTCTGGTTCGTTTTTAACGGCACATCAGAAACATGTCAGACAATTTGTACGCTCAACTTCGGCCCATTCAGAAAATATACCAATTATTGGTGGCAAGTCACCGGGTGACAAATACACAAGAAGTTCTTCAACACAAATAGAAGAACCAACAGATCCACATTTAACCGAATTATCACAGAACGCTAGACAGGGGTTTCATCAATCGTCAATTTTAATATCAAAATCAGCTGAAACAATTGAAACAAAACAAAGTACATCAGCAGTTAGAACACATTTGACATTATCGGGAGGCTTATTGGCTCCACCTAATCGTAAACTAACAATATTAAGCCCAATACATCCTCAACCTGGATTATTGGAACTACTTAAGAAACAAGGGAGATCTCCACTTTCTCCGAGGATTAGTTTTCCTAGTACTGACTCAGATGTATTCGGGTAAATATGCATTTATTAAAGAGTTTTTTTTTTCAATCTTTATTCAAAAAATTTCTCCAATTATTACACATTATATAAATACATACAGTCAATACCAAATGAACTCAATCTTTTTCACATGTTAATACCCAATTCTTAAGTGGAGGAACTAAAGCCTGTAATCTTGAAAGTTATTGATCCAAATTGCATAATATATTTGAAAGTGAACATTAAAAATATTTTGTGGAATTAGTTTTCATCTAACAACCAATGAGATTACTTTTACGACAAAAAAAATTTACAAGTGAGATTAATATTTTTGATTTATTGTCTGCTAGTCGCGAAGATTTTAATTTGAACTTTGTTTGATTCTAATAATTAAATGGGTATTTAAAAATTAAGGATTTCTGAAAAAAATTGTCATATAGAGATTTTTTTTTGAATTGCCAATTGATCAGGAACTATATTTTCGAGGAGATCTTCAATTGGTACAAAAAAAAAATTAAAATAATTGCTACCATTATCAAAATAAGTGGAATTAATTCTTAAATATTTATATATATATATATTTTTTTATAAATTACATAACATAACATAATTGTATAACAGTCAAATATAAATTCCGGAACAACAATAATGATTATGACATGAAGTATAATAATCATTATTATTGTTCCAATGATTCAACATTTAACTTCAATAAATTTAATTCCTATAATAAATATTCCTTTCTGCTAAATTTATACAATAAAAAGTAATTTAATTTTTTTTTGTAAACCATTATGCAAATGTAAAATCTGTTATATGAAGATAAAAAAGAATGTTATTATATTAAAAAAAATATTATAAAATTTAGCTTCGTTAATAATATAAAATACTTTCAGGGCGCATCATAATTTCAATCGTATATATACATTTCACTTTGACTTTTGAAGAAGCTTTTTGACCCAAATCATTTTATTAAATTATAAAATAAAACTTAAATACAAATTTATCCTATATATGAAAATTACAACAAAATAAAATTTTTATTTTAAAAGCTTCTCAAAAATTATTTAGACAATCAAATTAATATCAATTTTAATTTTTTTTTTTTTTTTGTTTTTAATAAAATTGATTTTTGATTTATGATATGTATAAATTTCTATTTAAAAAATTTCTATTCTGTCAAAGTCAAACGTCAACGTCAAGTGATGTGCTATGATCTTTATAATATTTATTTATTAAGTTTATTGGTATTTATAACGTTTATAACGTTTATTTATTATTATTATAGATATTCAAGAATACAAACAAATTTATTAAATTTTGATCCAATATTATACATACATTTACATATTATATGTTTGTCATATACGAATGAAACTATGATCATATTTTAACATTATTGATTTTGGTAGAGGGTATATTTAGCACATTGTGATGTAAATTTTAAAATATCGTATAAGAGCTATAAAAATTATACCTGTACTCTTGGAATGATAATTATTTGTCGCAAAGAATCCATGTAATTATATGATTATATCTACAATATCTATCTATTTCTATATATTTTCAGGGCATCATGTTTATTAGCCTATAAGTAAAATATTAAAGTTTTACTTCAGGCTTTTATAATCAAAAATTTCCAATTTTATCCTAATATTACGATAATAAATTCGGTATAAGTATATATCATTTAAACCAATTTATGTCCGTAATACATTTGTTTTAATATTCAAATTTATAAACTTTACATTTCAATTTATATATAGAATTATAGAATTAATTAGTAAAATAATTGCAGCCCATATAATCTAAAATCGCTATATCTAATCATTATATATTTGTTATGTAATAATAAATTATTTATGCGTAAATAATATTCTCAGTAATTTTAATTTAAAGTTTCTGAATGATTGTCATCACATAAAAAGCAACAGGAATGCGGAATTCTAATGGGTTTAAAATGACGGAAAAAAATGTACTCACTTCTTGGTGTTTCGATATTAATTTTTCATAAAGATAGAATTAATTTAAAATATAACATTAAAATTGTATTAAAATCCATTCCCACATTAGAACAATCACTGCATGAAATTGATTTTGTTTTATTTATATGTATATCTACATAAGCTATATAACAGTGATACGAAACCTTTTTTAAGAGCGGGTGCATTAAAAAAATTTCGAATTTGAGATTTTTTATTAATAATTATGTTACATATTTTTCTAATTTATTATTAAAACCCATGTTATAATAATAAAAAAAAACTTTAAAATATTAATACTTTACTTATTGACATCCTTGATGTTAAAATTGCTTGCACAATTTTTCTAAATTTTACCTCTTTTACACATTTTACCCTCATTTTTAAACAAAAACTAACAAAAAAAAATACAGTGTTTCATAATAAACAAAAACTGCAAAGTTAGCATTGGCTAATTGATAACAAAGCCGCGGTTAATTGAAAACATAGCCGGGGATAACTACATTAACCGCGAGTGGGAGGTTGCAAACCACTGGTATATAGTGCTTCTGCATAGTTTTCAAGGCTTTAAATTCATTATATTAACAATAGGTTTAATATTGTTGCCGTACACGGCACACATCATTACATTTAATTCTGAATGAAAAAATATGTTTGAAAGTAATTTGAAACATTAGACTTAATTTGTATTAAGTGTTGTTTTGTTATTTTGTAAACCGTGTAAAAACAGCTTAAAATCTATTCGAAATAAGAAGCTCATTCGATGTACAAAAAAATAGATATTTTCTCTAAGTTCTTGTATTTTACATATTTCAGTATATAAATATGGAACAATTTTATATAAAATTTTTGCATGGGTTCAAGAAATCCTATTGGAAAATAAATATTGTTTTACGTTCATTGAAATGCTTTTCTTCTTTTTTAAATGCATTTACAGATATTTTAATACTATGAAAAAGTTTCACCAAAGAGTTTAATTGCAATAGGTTTTTCTCATTTTATTCGAATGAATATTTTATGTGTTCTAAATAGATTAGACATAATCCTTTCTAATGTACTGAACTCATATATTTTATATTCAACTTTGAATTAAATCAAAAAGGAAATGATAATACGTGAAAAAAATTTTTTTTTATTCTATGCCTTCATTTCTTTAAAAATTGATAACTATATGTCAACTAATGTGAATTGTTCTCCAAATGAAAGCAGACGTCGTTTACGTTTAAATTACAAATATTTGAATTAATTTTATATAAAAATAAATAAACAACATTTTGTAGGAGTTTATGTACACATTAGCACTGCAAAAAAAATCATTTAGCGCAAAGCACAATATATGTCTGTACACTCATTCTATACTTAATTATTTATATAATTTTATAAGTTTTAGTGCAACCTGTTAATGTTTTCATTTTGAGATTTATTTAAAAATTAATTTTTTTAACATATCTACATAAATGTATATATTATAATAATAGGTTTCTAATAAAATAAAAATCGATTAAAAAGTTTATTTTATTGCATGTGTTCTTTGTTTAAATTTATTCGAAATAAGGACAGAAAGTACCTCGTTTTTTGAGGATTAGGACGAATTGTTCTAGTTTCTAGTTGCATAACTTTAATTTAATACATTTTTTTTCATTATATGATTGCTTAAAATAATTGCAATTTTATCTGTCTAACGAAAACAAACTTAATATATATTTATTTTGATGTCCAGTTCATTCTTTTGCTTTCAAAATAATAAATCATTTTAATTTTAATTAATTACATTTAGTTACTCTATTCATTTCTTCATTTCAAATAATGAATAATGCTAACAAAAAATTTTTTTTTTTTTAACAATTTGAAAAGACTGGAAAACTGTATTAAAAAAGAAATTAATAAATCTTTTTTTTTTTAATCTTTGGGGTAATGACGCACCGTAACGTCTTAACTAATTAGTTTTGCTTTTATTTATTATTTTGTATTGTTAATTTTTATATACATTTCTTTAAAGTGTATAGGAGGCGTTATAAATATATATAAAATATAAATACAAAAAAACAATCAAAACCTAAGCTTTTAACTAAACAGTCTTTTGTTTTGTTTAAACTAAAATAGAAAACATAATTTTCTGTAATGTCTACGGCTAATATCAGCTGTGAAGGTGCTTATTAGAATTATGCTACAATTTACTTAAAATGTACTTAATCTTTAAATTCAAATTTTATTGCGACAAATGACAACTCTAATTTTATAAAATATACTTTCAAATAAAATATTACATTATATATGATGTTGAATACAGAAGGCTTTAGAATATATATCACGGTGAAGTTTTTTATGCCTATAAATTTTCTCTAGAAATTAAGGTTTTCCTTTAACGAACTATACATTTTCATTTTCTGTCTTTCACTTGCACTGTTGCTTCCCAGTTTTGGAGTTAAAAGAAATAATTAGTTTTTAAAATATGAGAAATTTTATTAATTTGATTTAATAATTTAAAAAAAATCAAAATTGTAATTAGTTTATTTCTCTAACTTTATTTTTAAAAATTATTTAAAAGTATTGTGATGGCAATGTTCAAACAAACCTCTGACGTTTAGTTTTAATAATTTCCGTAGACCTTTAAAATTACAAAAATACATTAAATTGAATTTTGTTTAAGTTAATAAAATTTTTATTAGAATAAAATTAATTAATAATGTATAATTATATAAGTATAATTAAAATAATTTAATTAAAATAAACACATTTCTCTTAAATAAGTTTTACGAAAAAAAATATGCACAAAAACGTGATTAAAATATTATTCAATAAAATTAAATTAAGATAGATGAAAATTAAATTAACTATACAAATTACTTACTTTGATTCTTCAAGCGTAACTTGATAATTTATATTATATAGATTGATTAAGTGTATAAAATTGTATACAGAGAAAACTTTTTTTTTAACTTTTTTAAGAGAATAATTTATAACAGCAGCATTACCTAGGTGCTTTTAATTGTGATTTATATTTCAGAAGTTAATAAAAATATTCTTTCTGACTAAAATTTGAGAATTTTATTAAATTATAAATAAAAAGCTTTTCCAAGTTGAATATACAATAAACCAATAAAATATGATTAAGAATGAATTCACTCACAAATTTAAATAATATAGTGCTTACTATAATATCACATAATGCGATCTCATGAATATTGAAATACAAAAATTTAAACTTCGTGTACTCTTAGTATTGATTTCTGAAGTACGTTACAGATCATCTTTTCTCTTTTTTGTTCCAAACCTATCTGTGATAAAGATAAGTGCATATGGATTTCATATTATGGTTTAAGGAGCGCAATAATTGGTGCTAAATTCAAAGCTAAAATCAAAATACGAAATTATTTCAATTATTTTTCATAACAAAAAAGAACATCCTTATTCTTTATTTTGCATCCTTATTCACACTACATATGTGTAAGACAATACACCCACAATGCCACCATGATGATTACAATACAGAAGATTACCTTTTGACAAAATATAATAATACCTGAGGTATATTGAAATTCAAACATTATACATAAACATGTTTCAATTTTTACAAATATATGATATTTACATTAGGTATAACTTTTTTTTTCTGAATCGTCCAACTATTAAGAACAGTAAAAAATAATGGTTTATAAAGATTTACGTTTTATGATATTTTTTGGTTACTAAGAAACTTAAAAATTATTCTTTCAAATATCAAAAAAAAGCATAAATATTCAGAAAAATCATTTTTAAGGTAAATTTGCGTAATTCTTAAATGAAAATATATTAATGAAAGAATTTTAATAATTTAAAGTATTTTAATGATTTCTTAAACTTTTTTTTTCTTAACATTCTTATATAACACTTTTTTTATTTATTATGAATGAAAAAATTCATTCAAGAATAAATTATTTGAAACTAATCCTTTTTATTATCTTTTGCGTTTGTTATTTAAAAAACAAATTTATTTTGTTTAAAGGAGCAAAGTAGATAGATTTCAAACAGCATAACAACAGAATGTTACAGAATAAGTATTTATACTTACTTAAAAATGGTGAAAAACTTTGCATTAATAATTTCATATATAATCTTTTTAATTGTATAAATTTTGCGTCAAGAAAATATACTTAATTTTTTTACATTAATATTTTTTAAGAATCCCATAAAAGTTACATATAATTTATATGTATTTCTTATTTATGTTGGAGTATTATGTTTGTAGAATAAATCATTTTTCGAACAAAGGAAAATAAATGTATCTATATATTTTTGGAAGTATTAAAAACAAAAAAAATGTGTTAAAACTTTACCTTTATTTGAATTCCAAAAAAAAAAAAAAACATAAAGGGCAAATAGATTCTTTTATAAAAATACAACATAATTTTATTGCATTTCACTCAAAACTGACATTTATTATTTTATGTGCGTGCTAAATTTGAAATTTTCATAAGATTATTCTAATGTGGAAAAATTTGGAAATTACGTGCGGGAGATTTATAAAGTTTCTTAAAGTTATGTATTCTTTTAGGTATTATTTAAGAAAAATTTAAGTAATTTAAAAAATTTTTTCTTAAAGAACATAGAATCTCCATTTCATAAGACCACAAAATAGCGGAACAAAATTGAAGGAAGTCGGCGCGGACTTGAAAAACTTTAATGATGGGGTTTTATCAGGAACCTTAAAAAAGATTCCTTATTACCACAGCCCTGGTGCAGATTTCTTATTCTCACATTTAAGTTCTATTGAACATTTAGTATGTTGTTAAACCAAAAAAAAAAATTGAATCGAAAATTTAAATAAATTACTTGCTAAGAAGAAAGAAAACATTTTTTTAAGTTATTTTAAATATCTATCAATTTTGATATATTTAAATCGATGTCAAATTATTTCTTTAGTTTTAATAATTTTTACCCGTGTTCCACTTTCTGCAATATATAAAAATGTTTAGATATGTGAGATTTGAACATTTTCTAAATCTAAAAATTCTTTATCTATTTAACATATTAATTTTTCATTGAGACTGTTTAATTTCTAAAAATTAAAAATTTAGGAGTCCAACAACTTTTCAAAACAAATATATAATTTTTACACCAAAAACAAAAAATATCTTTTGATCTACAAAAATTTAAAATTTATTAACCATAAAAATAACTTTTATATTAATTGGTATTAATTAAATTAGGTACTAACTGATAAAGAGATATTAAAATAAACCGCAAATATTATTTTTAGATAGAATTCTGTTGTTTTTCATGCCATCATTCATATTTAATTATAAACAAACTAGTTACCTGAACAAAATAAAAACAAAGTACATACATATATATACACAACATATTTATATACAAATAATGTAGAAATTTATTGTTATGAACCTAATTATAATTAAATAATAAATTAATTCTAAAAAATAATATATATAACTACTATTATAGGGAAAAAAAAATAACAATTATATTTTACTAAAGCTTAATAGTTAGTAAACAACATAAATATGGATAAACATTAAAATTATTATGGTTTGATAATAATTTTAATTGAAGCATTCAATGAAATGAAATAAAAAACATATCGGTGCCAAAATTTCGTAAATTGAAATTATTTGGAAATCTCAAAATGTGATGTTCTTACAATGTTCGATGTGTTATTATTTATTTTTATATTCAAAAAAAAAACTTTTCCGATTTTTTTCTTTTTAGTAAACTTTCATGTAAAATGTTAATCATTCTTCCATCCTTCTATTCGTTTTATATTTTGAACGTTATATAGAAAAAATAACGAAATATTTATTTTAGCTTTCTTTTGGTTGTTCTTAATTTTAAACAACCAGAATGACACGCAATAAACATCTATTGTGGGTAAATGTTTTTAAAAACCTCGATACAATCAGACACTGACAATGTTAGAATACTTTGAAAACCCTGAGAGTGTTCAAAGTTAAAATAATAAATTATCTTCAATAGCTGACGACTTTTCCAGAAGATTTTAACCTCCTTATTAGGAGGTTAAAATCTTCTTATCTTTTTAAACTCATAATTCAACAAAAATAAAATTATTAATAGTTCCTTACAATACTGTTGGGATTATCCACTACTTACATCTGCGGCAGAAACGAAAGAGCTAGGATGGATAAATTATTGTAATTTTGATTAAGTAATCCAGTTTTTTATTAAATTAATTATTGTATATCTTCAATATATTTACACTTAAACAACATAGAACATACCTTCTTAAAATAAATACTATTTAATATAAAAATCATAGAAATATTATAAAATAAATACATAATTATAATAAACATTATAGTAGATTTTCAAAAAAAAAAAACTAAATAAAAATCATAGTAATGAATAAGCTGTATATTTAGCAGAAACGAAACATTATCATAATTCTATTTTTTTATTTTAATACCACGTAATTCGGATATCTATTTTTCAAGAATAAATCCTTAATAAATTTACCTGTTTTTTTTTTTTTTTATAATATTATATTAATATAGAATAATTAAATATAAATGAAATATTGTTAAGGGATGTTTTTTATATTAAATCTTGTTATTTAAAAGGTCATTATCTTGTTTTCTATATATAATATGTTGTACCAGAAAGCACTTAGGGCAAATGTTTTTTTTTTGTTATATATATAATGTCATCAAACGGAATTAAAAATAAATTACTTATGAAAGGTAAATAAATTTATAGGTATATATGCGCCTAAAATAATAAAATTATTTATGATTATTATTGTGAATATTTTGATGAAAATATTTATTTAGATTAATTTTGAATCAATAACTTTAATTCAAGTCATCAGAAATATTTGTAGAACAAAAAAAAAACAGATTTAGCTAAAATAGATTGATTGAATCAATATTGACAGAAATTTTCTACAGGTAAATTAATTGATATAAATCTGAATATAATATTTTCTGAAAAATTATTGGAAACAATATTACTATCAGGGTATTTTTAAGTAAATTTTAATTGAATTTCTTAGTTAAACGTCTGTCTAACGAATGGAATTAAATTATAATGAAATTTATTGTTATATAATTCTTTTTTTTGACTCATGATTTTCATCCCTTTGATTTTATTATAATTAATATATTGCAAAAGATGTTGATATTTAAAGCCTCTTGATCACATTCGATTCTTATGAATTGGAAAGGCAATCTAAAAGTCATGTGCAGTTCATCTTATGAGAATGGAGAAATAATCTCTAATTATCTAATTGAGAATCATAATGTAACTTAAAAGTTTATCAAATACGCACATTAAATTTCATGTTTTTAAATAATTTTTTCCTCAATCATTGTGTACATTATGTTTTTGATTTTATTTTATTTTTTTATTTCAATTGCGCAATCAAATGATAAGAAAGTAAACAACAATAATAATAACAATTAAATAATTCTATATGTAATTATATATAATAGGTACATTTATTTTATTGTTATATTGCAATGCTAATTAATTATCTTGGCGTAGGAAAATTGATTTAAAAAAAAATAAAAAAATTTCTGTTTTTTTTTTTATATAAACACCCACTCATAAGCGTTCATATTCACAAGCACTACATAAGCTCTCTGTGGGTATCTGAAATAATCACTTGAAATAGTAATAAACAAATTCTTTATTGTTGAGTATCTATTAAATAAATGTTTTTTTTATATTTTAAAGAATTCAGAAACATAGTCAAAAATTAAACTATTTTTTATTATACATATTATAATACGATAATTGTTCAATTTTGCTTTAATTCAAACATTGTGTCGTTTTTAATAGCCTGCAGATTATTTATAAAAGAACACGAGATTAACTATTCAATTTTGTTTCCTTTTTCAATTAACCAACAAAACAATTCCTTGGAGGAAATTTAACAATTTTTTTTGGTTAACTTAACTTAGAAATTCAGTTTTATTTAGTTTTAATTGCAATTTATTATGTTTTTAGTTTGCTCTACACATTTTATAATAATTTCGTTGAGTTCTAGGATTTCTTTCTCGTTGTCTATTATAATCTACTCTAAATAAAAAGATATTCCTAAATTGCAGTTATTATAATAGTACCTATATTACAGGAAAAATAAATGTTTATTACTTTTTTTTTTAAATTATGTTATGCTGGTTATGATGGCAATAATAAATAGATATATTATTAAGGTGTTGTTTATTGATTCACTCAGTTAATACTTTATCTTAACTGTCAAATTAATTCTACTTAACTTCCATTTTTCAAGTCAGAAAAACTTTCTGACTTGAAAAATGGAAATGAAGTAGAATTAATTTGACAGCTTAGATGTAGTATGTAGTATTAAGACAAGAAATAATTATACAATACATATACTAATAAATCTTGATCCAAAAAGGCAACGATATTGCAAAGTAGTAGAAAGAAAAATTTCAATTATTCATATTTAAATTTATATAATCAATTTTCAAATCTCTAATTTTGAATTAAAAGGAAAAATATTAAAATACATTTAAGTTTTCTGCAGTGCCATTAAGATTAGATTGCATTGTTACAAAAATAACTAGATATCTCGTACAAAAATGGCATTTAATAGTTGCATTAAATTTTCCCTATTAAAAAGTTTTTTTCATTCAAAATGAGATACTTTTTCTTGGTACATCATTATATTATGACTGTTATATATATAGTATTTATAAATACAGACTTTTTAAGTTTAATATTATCTAAAAAAAATCTGATATAAAATTTCATAGTTCAACTTTTTATTTTATTATTATTATTATTATTTTTAATATAAACTTTGAGCTACCCCAAAGGAAATTTGAACAAACAATAATTTTAACAAAAACAAAAATAATCATTATGTTTTTGTTTATTTTTATAAGAAGCTAAAAGCTCTAATTTTCCTAATGATAACCATGTGAAAAACAAGAGATATTAGCTTTATTCAAGCTTTTCAAAAGGAGAAATAATAAACAAATTTTTCTATCTAAGTGTCTACACGTGGAGAATATCTAAAGTTTTAACAAGAAAAACCCCTTTTAAAGAGAATTCGAATAAATTTTCACTATCTCAAATAAAAATTTTCCTCTGTTTCATGTTGCATTTATTATAACAAAATTGAGAAAATAGATAAAAGAAAAAAGAGTAAAGGAAATCTCAGTTTTTCTTTAATTTATGTACATAATAAAATAACTTGGTTTTATTTTGCTGGATATGACATTTTTAATTATTTTTTTTTAAATTGCTTTTACGTTGATTTTGATAATGAAGGCACAATGAACGACAAAGAACCCACTTCTTATTTACTCTTATTATTGTTAACAGATCACTGAAAGTAAATGTAGGTTCCAAATGCTAATTTCGATGTATTTTTGAATAAGACACGATTACTTCCAAAATTTAAATCCCAATTATTTAAAAAGAAAAATTATTCACGTGTCGCGTCGTACTGGTTTCGGACCGCAAATAGTTTTGTTATCTATAGAAAATTGTGTATGAAGTTTTGCAATATTTTTAATCCTTAACTGACAATCAAACAAATATCTTACTGTATAATTAAATGGAGTTAAATTCTTTAATTGCCTAAATGTTTTAGAAAAGATTTCAAGTAAGTTACATATATAGTATATTATATAATATTAATTAAGAAAAAATCACCAAGAATTTAAAGTATAGTACCGTGCAGTGTAGTGTAGTGCCCTCATTTTGAATTAGAACTTTTAGTAGTTATGCTTAATTCCTATTTCGCGTCAAACTTTTTATTGAAATTTTTCATTAAATTAGTTCATCCTCCATCAACTTATTGTAACAGTTAACAAATATTTCTCAATGAAAATTGTAAAGTTGTAAACCAAAAAAAAAACAAGTTTGCAAATCTGTACAATAAATTATTAAAAACGTAATTTTTTTTTTAATTCATGTGGTAAACAAGATTCTTGTTAAACTGGAATGTCTTACGATTACGTTACAATTAAACTCATTAATGCTAAAAATATTCTTTGAACACATATCACTCTGTTATACTGTCATATCGTTATAACTAACTTACCAGGATATTCTTGTTTTTAACCTTCACACATTTTCTTTTAGCAATATATAAATTATTATGCTTAGAAAGATTTGCATGCATAATTTTTAAAGCTCAGTAGTATAACACTAACTTTTTTAATCTGAATTACTTAAACACTATTTCTTCCATTGAATCCAATATTTAAAATTATTGGGGGTTGGACATTTGTCCGCGGGACATTTGTCCGCGATTTGTTTTTGTATCGCGGACATAAAAATGACATTTGTCCGCGATTCAAAATGTCTTTTGTCCGCCGCGGACCAACCACCAGTCCACCCGCCCGCCCGCCGCCCCCCACCACCCTCTCTTTAAGGGGCAAATCGGGCAAAAAAAAAAAAATTGCATGTACAAAATGTATGAACAATTTGGGGGGACTCTACCCCTCTTCCCTTTTCCAAGCTTCAGACGATTCTGAGTGGTTCACGTAATCTGCAGTATCTCCAAAATTGAAAAATCAATCGCGGACAAATGACATTTTGCAAAATGACATTTGTCCGCTAAAAAAACTGAAAAATCAATCGCGGACAAATGACATTTTGCAAAATGACATTTGTCCGCTAAAAATTAAAAATTTCAATCGCGGACAAATGACATTTTGCAAAAAGACATTTGTCCGCTAAAAATTCGAAAAATCAATCGCGGACAAATGACATTTTGCAAAATGACATTTGTCCGCTAAAGTTAGAAAATTCAATCGCGGACAAATGTCATTTTGCAAAATGTCATTTGTCCGCTAATTTTGGGACATTTGTCCGCGGCGGACAAATGTCATTTTACAATCGCGGACAAATGACATTTTGCAAAATGACATTTGTCCGCGAAGTTTTCCATTCAAATTTCATCGCGGACAAATGTCCCGCGGACAAATGTCACGGCGCCAAAATTATTTATTTAATTTCTTCAGAAGCTGAACAGCCAAGCGATATCTCTGATATTAATCTATTTAATTTGTTCAAACTACAATTATAATAATGTTTTGCAGAATATTATAATGATTTTTTTTTTATTTTGGGATTTTATATTTTTAAGAATACTTTTGATAACAAAAATACATACCAAAGGTATAGTGTGCGTATACATACTATATTATTCTAAACAGATATATTAAAAATAAATCTAATATTAATATTAAGCATTTGTAACAAATTATATTCAAGCTTTCGAATAAATGTATTAATTTATAACCCGCTACATTTTAATTGAATAAATACGAAATTCCCACGGGGCAAATTATATTGTTTCATGATTTCTTTATTATTATATAAGGATAAATATTTTATTTAATAAAATGTGGTAAAATATTTTTCATTTAAAAAAGTAAAAAAGCTAAAATTAATATTATTTTTGGGATAAAAGTTAGTATATAAATTTTTATTACAAAACTTATGGAAAAACTATTTTAAAATTCCAAATTCATACATTCTTGAACAAAATTTAATTAAATGTATGTATGTAACTATATATGTATAGAAACTTACATTAATGATTAGAATGACGAAAATTTTGTTTACTAAATAAACACCATCATACTACGTACTAAATAAATTTATTATTTTAATTCAATATTTGTACATTTATTTGCAATTTTTCATAATAAGATTTTGTTTGTGATTTATTTTAAATGCCTGGGATTTCCCTTGTCATGAACTCTATTTTTTTTTTTATATAAACAAAACTTTTTTATTAATATAGAAGGTTGACATATTTACAGTTTACTATTTACGAATTATAATACATATATGTACATATAATCCAAATAGACATAATAATCTTATCACATTATCAGAGCTCTATTTATTTTGTTTGACAAATTTAACTTTAAATGTAATCTTTAGACCAGTATTGAAAATTTAGAAAAATTTTAACAACAAAATCTTTTGATTTTATATACTTATAAATATTTCGTATAAAGTTAATAGGTGAGATATGTATAAAATCCCTTAAAATTCAATTGATATGAACAAAAATTCAATAAAATGGTTTAAAATTCTATTTCTATAAAACAAAAATTGAAAATAAAGTATATAAATAATATGTGTATATTCGTCAGAGTTTTGGGTTTATAATAAATATTCAACAGTTTTTTATATATTTTTTCTTTTTTTTTGAATTTACCAGCTAAGAAATTATAATATTACAAATTAATCTTAAAATGTTGGACGGAGAACCATTCTTTCAAATTTTTATACTATAGAGTTGTTTTCATGTTGTTTTCGTTGCACGGCCCAAAGACTTTTACTAGTCGTTAAGCACTAACGTCTACTAATTAAGTAAAATAGTTAAAACACTTTTATGGTTCCTCTATTAAAACAAATAATATTGCGAAATTTTTACTCAAGTTTCGTTGATCATTTCATTGATTAGTTCATCTGAAAACCGATAGCCGCGGCAGCTTATGTATATCTTTTGCTGTGTATATAGTTCAAATTAAACTAGTGGATGATGTTAGCAAAATTTGCAGTTTTAGTTATTACTAAATTCAAAATTTTTATTTTAATATATTTTTTTTTTTTTTTCGAAATTTGGCATTTATTACGCAACAACAGTGACATAATATAAAGAAAAAAAATTCTTTATTTGCATTACTCTGATTTTTTACTCTTAAAAAAATGAAAAAATATATTTTATTTTATTATTTTAGTAGTTTAATAAAAATTGTATAATGTATTCGGCAGAATGTTAATCCTCTCTTTTTAATTTAAAAAAAAAAAAAAAATATCATTTTTAGAGTACCTACAATTTTTTTTTTTTTTTTAATATATAGGAAAATTGTATTTTGTGAAAATTTATATGTACGTTTTATTTATTTTTTTTTTTCTAAATTTTTGTGTTGAGTAATTTGTACCATATAGCCGCCGCCGCTTATTTTTTATATTTTATTTTTATTTTTTTTTTTTCAAATGACATCAGAGTTTAGTATCAAGATGGCGCCTTCAAAGTAGCTAAGCTACCCTGCTTTAAATGTGCTCTTATTAACAACAAAAAAAAAAAAAAAACAAAAGTTTAAATAAAAATTAAAAAAATAAAATAAATAAAACAATAAAATTTCAAAAAAACCAACTTGAATAAAAATTATAATCATAAAGAAAAACAAAATGGAAAATATTTTTATGAAGAAAAAAAACATTTTTTTTTTTACAATAATAAAAGAAAATTTTTAAGAAAAACTTATTTGTACCTATACTATGCACAAAAGTAAATTCCTTTTTTTTTTTTTTCTAAGTGGCAACAAAATTAAATATTTTAAAAATATAAATGTAATTAATTAACAAAAAAAAAATAAAAAAAAAAAAATTATCATTAAATATCTAAAAATAAAATCAAAAGTTTTTATCTCATAAATCTTACTTACTTATGTCAATTTTACTGACATTAATATAACATTATATGTACCTAATATAAAAAAAAAACCAACTAAATTTAACTCTATTTCTATCATAGGAAAAAAAATGCAAAAAAATAAATGCATGAGAAAATTTTTATTGACATAATTGTGACATAAAAAATGTGCGAAATATTTTTCTTGTTGAAATAAAGTTGAAAAATTATTATTATTATTATAAATTTTTTTTTTGCCAGTTTCACTTGAATTTATAAATTTTCATGTGTTCATAAAATAGCATAAATTTATTGATGAGAACAAAAAAAATAAAAATAAATAAAAATTACATTTTCCGCTTCTCTGAAAAAATATATATGTATATATTAAAATGAAATAAAAGAAAAAGTAATAATTTTCCTTTTCCCTTTTTGGCCAGGATGACCTAAAAACAAATTCTATTTACCGAAAAGAAAAACTAAAAACATTATGTACCTAGAATTTGTTTTTGGAAAGAATAAAAAAAATAAATAAAAAAAATTTTCTTTATTTTCTTTTTCACAATGTTTTTGTTTATATGAAAATAGGGAAAAAAAACTGCATTCAGAAAATTTTATTAAAAATTTTCCAAAAATATAAATGAAACTTTATTTTGATAACATTATTTTCTGCGTAATTTCAAATTTTAAATTTTTAATTAAAAATATTAATTTAAATTTTATTTTTTTTTCTAAATCTGTTCTAAATTTAAAAAACAATTTTTTTTTTCTTCCCTTTTTTTTTTTTGTATTATTATAATATTATTATGTGCATATTATGTATGTATGAAAATTTGAATTATATTGTGATTTATGTAAAACAAAATTTAATAGGATTTTGATTTGTTATAAACACCGCCGTTTATCATTATAAACAAAAAAAAATTTTAAAACAGAGGGTTACGTCTTGCATACAAAATAATTTTATTATTTATAATTATAACTACATTGGTTTTATGGAAATTAAATAAGTTAATTAAATCCTGAATGATAAAAATCATAAAAAAATTTTTCCTTGGATGTTTGGTTCTGGCCCAGTACCCTTGCCATTGGAACTAAATAAATGTTAAAGTACAGTCTTGCAATGCACAAGTACAGTCTTGTAATAAACTTATGTCGTGTCAATAAACGCTATAGAATTCTTCTGAGCATGAAAGATGGTAACCAGATTTTCAGATTTCTGTGAATTACGGTTGCATGTAGGGATCAGAAAATAATGGTACGTCTTCATACTGTCGAATCTGTGTGCTGGAAGAATAGGACTCCCGGCAATGCTTGAACCACCAAGAAATAAAATATAAATAGAATAGGATGACTCTGTGGGGACTAAAAAAGTTCCATCGGGTAGGGTAGTACAACGGGCCAAGCATTCCTGACCCACTAGAACGTAACCCAATGCTAAGTGGAAATGAAAACAATTAAGTTTTAGATTTCTAACATTTATTATTTTTATTCTCTTTTCTGTTACATGATTCCTAAATGTCACATTGAATATGCCTAAAATGAATATCTTAATATGCTCAGACTCAGCTTCTTCACTAACCACAAATAAGAAAAATTTAAATAATACATTAGAGATTATGGTAAAAGTATAAAATGGAGTGACGAAATCCTTAAATTATAAATATTAATTACTCGATTTCACTTCAATAAATAAATTCAAACACCCATAAATTCAATAGCTAATAATCTATAATATCAAGTTTGGCCGAGTCATTAACTGTCTAATTATGTCTTTTATCTGTATAAATTATTTAAAATAATAACACATAATTAATTTCTCCTTTTCAACATTTTAAAATCCTCACTTTTTGATTGACTTTTCTTGATTTTAATCTGATTCAGTTTGTAAGAACTTAAGAATTGTCAAGAACTTAAGAATTATTTACTTTACAAATATTATTAAATTAAGAGGTAAAGAAAAATGTTTCAACAAACCGAATTAACAATTAAAGATAACATTTGTTATAATAAAGATTTGTCTATTTAATCAAGAATTTATATACTAATTGGTTAGGAAGAATCAAATTTTACGTCAACTTTTTAACTTAATTGGTACTTAATTAATAATTTTGATCAAAATTATGAAAATAGTAAATAATTCTATTGTTCAAAAATATGTACTTAAAATTTCATAAACATTTTTGACTTTATATAAATTTATATTGCATATTATGTGCTACTTATATTATTAGACAAAGTTTTATCTGGCAAACTTTATTTGATTGTTTGATTAATATTACATGTATACTAATATGGTGTACTATTCATATATTTTCAATATATAAGTATATTTGAACTTTACAATTTAGGATACTTAATAAATTGTCGGTAGTAACATTTTCTATAAATATATCTACATTATGTTCATTATGTTATTTTATAAGATTCTGTAATCATAATTCATTCCTTCTCATTTATAACTGATAGTCCATTGGAATCCAATGGATTGATGTTCAATTAAGAATTCAAGTATTTTACAAATTTTTATAGATTATTGAGGAATACGTCATCGCGTTGTAAAATCAATTTAAAATGAACCATTCGGCATTTTATATTTAATAGAGAAAAATTGGTGTTTGTAACAAAATTAATTAGTTCTATCAATTTAATTTAAACGTACATACATATTTTTATATATATTAAAAAAAAAATTAACTTTTTATATAAAAAAAAGATAAAATAAAATTTTATTAAGAGTATAAATGGTAAAAAAGACACGAGAACGTCATAAACAAAATAACATTAAGAAATAATAAATATATACATAATATTGTACATATGTAAATATCGTATGTATAAAACATTATAAAGAAAATTTTTTTTTTATATATCTAAATCTAAAAGCACACGTATGAATGATGTGTATAATATACATAAGTTTATATGTAAATATAATATATACATTCTATATAAAATTTATTAGAAATAGAAAGCAAATAAAAGCAATTATTTTATTAGAGAATGAAAAAAAAAATTAAATCGGACTCTTTATTTAGAATAATAAAAAATGTATTTTTTTTTTTAATAGTAAAGACAGAAAAAAAATACAAAATTTTCTTATATTAATCGCATTCATTGTAGTACACCTAGCTCTTTCACTATATAGAATTGTAACAATTAATCTTTATTTAGGTCATTTTTGTTTATTACTTTTAATCAAATCGGCAAATAAATTAAGATTTAAATTATTGTAATATAGAGAAGAATATAAAATAAATATTCCCAAACAAATTCTTATAATAACAGCATGAAACAATAATTATTAATATTATTTCATAGACATTATTACATAAAATATATGTAGATACATTATTTTAATGTTATACTATGTGTGCACTATTATAAAAATAATTCTACTTTAATTCTATACTTTTAGTAAAATTTTGTCTTGTTAATAAATCTCAACTTAGTACTAAGAATAATAAAAAACAAACATTTTCGCAAAAACATAAAAACTTTCCACAACAAAAAAAAGAAGTATTTAAAGAACTAGGCAAGTTCCTGTTTAACTGGAATACTTTATTGGAATTTTAATGGGTATTTTCGGGCAGTAACACACCAGTATTATTCCGAGACTAAGCCAATTCCATTTTTACTCCCCAGTTGCGAACAAATGGTATTAATATAAGTAAGAATAATTCTCTCGAATAAATCTTTATCTACTATAGTCATATGTATGTGTGGTCAATGGTCATATTAAATAACGGTTTAAGAAACTTTTAAAAAGAAAATTATGACAATCGAATTGGACCTCTGTAAGTCTCTAATAAAGGACTCTAATAATAACAATAAGTTTTTTTTTGTATGCCTACATGTATAAGTTCATTTATGTTAAGAACTTACTTTCACTTGATGCACTTGATGTGCATGCTACTACCGTAAAGTTCTATTAACTGAAAAATATTTCAACTTTACATAAAAAATAGTATTTAAAATTAACATTTTTTCTAAGTTCAAGGAACTACACAATGTCTATCATATTATTCTAAATAATTACCTTCATACATACATAAACATATATATTTGCATAATATTAAACATTCTATAAATTATGTCGAAGAAATTTTATGTCGAAGAAATTTTATGAAAAAAAGTTGTATTAACTACCCTAGTTCTTGGCCTTGAAGTTTGTCATTTTTGCCAAAGAACAAAACAAAAAATTATAACAAAAACAAAATCATAAATTCATGAAAAATATAGTATACTTATAATATCGTTATTAATATTATAATATATACAAATTGTCTTTTATTTAAGAATAACCATAATTGTTACAATTCTATTCGAGAAAACATAATAAATGTCGTCTTCACAAAGTATAACTATATAATAATAATAATAATAATAATAATAATAATAATAATAATAATAATAATAATAATAATAATTTTATTTAATAAAACTTTAGTTATAATATTCGTATTGAATTAACAAAAAAACAATTTTTTTTTATTACGATAATAAATTAATTTATTAAACTTTAAAAAGTATATATACACTCATACAACACATCATCTAAGAAGGAAAAACAATATTTCCCAAAGATAAATTAAATAAATTTTTTTTTAAAGAAAAACCAATAACAAAAACATTTAAATGGATGTGCTATGATTGCAACGTTTTTCTTACTGTTTGTTATCTTTCGTTCCCTGCGTTGGAGAAGACAAGCTGAGCCATTACAAAGCACATCCAAAGAAAATTCATCAATTTCAATAACTTCTAATAATTCAATTCAAATTGATAGTTCTAATAAAAGTGAAAATCTGGAGCCACAAAAAAAGGAAAATTACAGAAATGATGTATCAATTGAAGAACAAAACTTAGTAATTTACGGTGATACAGATAATTCGACTTCGTCTAGTCAAACCCATTCTAGTCCAAATCCAACATCATTGCGTGGCAAAAGATCATCTGTTGGACAAGTTGCGGTTTTTTCACGAAGCGATTCAACGGCCACAACATCATCAAGTGGTGGCACTTTTACCGGAGGAAAACGACGTTCGACTGCATCAACAATATCGTCATCCATATATTCCGATGGACCTCTAGCTGATCGCCGTAGTTCGGCAGAATATAGTCGGATAATTGGTCATAGACGATCAAGTGGTCGTATTCGACGTTATATAACCCGAATGACAATTGCAGGTGCTAGAAGAAGAACTACAGGAAGGTATATATTTATAGTCTTTCCAGACTTCGAATGAGGTCTGACGAAACTTTATGGAATATTATTATTTTATATCGTGAATAGTATTTCTCCCTATACTAGTGTGTATTTTTATGTTCAAATGTTAAATCTTTCGAATTTTATATTAGTTAAATTTTATGACATTAAGATAAAACGTTGGAAAAGAATGTTAAATTTTTTTGAAAGATTAAAGATTATTTTTTTAAGGTTTTTTTTAAGGCATCATGAAAAATAAAAAAATAAATTTACATTTTTTTTGGACTCTATCATGACGAAGAAAATTTGGTTTCTTCTTAGACTTAAATTATATCTCTTGTTGTTTTTATCAATTAACTGAATTTACAACATACTGAAGTGGCAAAACGGAATTCTATAGTCTTCCGTAAAATTACAATTTGAGAACAGCAAAAAAATAATTTGTTTTGTTGTTTATTACGTTAATAATAATTATAAAATAAAAACAATTCTAATCGACCAAATACAAATCGACTGTGACGGTAACTAATTTAAAATTACTAATTCTTTGTTGAGAAGAGAATTATTTTTGAATTGTAAAAATGTGTTAAAGTCTAGCTAGTAATTAATAAATTTCTAACAATGCAACAAATGCCAAAGATAACGATACCTCGTCTAACCTATAATCTCTCATATTTAGTTAGGCATGGTGATAATATTAGTACACATTACCGGTTAGTTTTTAACCTTTTTGTTTATCAAAAACTTAAAACGAACTATGTTGTCATTAAATATCCGTCGTCCATCTTCCACTAAAATTATTACAACTAATGAACTACTTATCAAATTTAATTTAATTCTTTGAATGTCAAAATTTGCACAATCTCGTTTATTTTAACGTCGACTACTAAAGGATGAAATTCTACGAATTTGGTTTTGGGAGGATCTAAACAGACCCTGGGTCTTTTAAATAATTTTCGTTATACATTTTTTTTTAATTTCATTTTTCAATAGTTTTAATGGATTTAGATAATTAGTTATAGTTAGACAGATGTCGATAAATAAACCTCAAACAATGTTTAGAACCGAATGCTTCCAAGAATTCGAACTGGGGTCTGGATTACGATGAAAACTGTTTTGTAGACGGTTTCTTTGTTATTATATATATATAGAGTAGTATAGGATATTGGTATATGGACAAATGGTATTGGTATATGATATCGAAGAGCCCTAAAAAAATAATTTACCCCCTGATTGTGAACAAGGTATCTGAAAAGTTAAGTATATTAAATCCAAATGTTTAAAACTTCTTTATATGGTATACTGTTCTATTTTTTATCCAAGTACTTACCTATATAATACGATTTAACAATTTCGTAAATTCCACTAAAATTTTATTAGTTCTTAAATCTAACCCTACTATATGTATATAGATACAAAATAAGATTTCACTAAAGGGGTGTTTATTCATCTTACAAAAAAAGAAGATATTTCATAAATATTTGTGACAGAATAAAAATAATTTGGCATTTGTACAAATTCTTCTGATTAACATAATTTTTGAAGAATTTAAATTTATATTTTTTTGAAAATATTTTTAATTGCAATGACATCTATTCATTTTAATTAGAAAAATAAAAATTAAATATTATAATAAAATTTTATCCATTAAACTTTTTTTTGCAAAATTCTTATTTTTCTTTTAGAGTTATATACAAATATATAATATACAAAAAGTATAATTATGTTTAGTGTTGAACATTATTGTGGAGTGAACATAAGTATATGAATAATGCATGCAAACAAAAGAAAACTCTACACTTACACTGAATAGTAGTTTTACAGCTCGCACATTTTCATAAGAAAAAATATTTTAGATCATTTCAATTAATTAATCAAAGTTGAAAAAGTACTGGATTTGAGAAAAATAATAATAATAAGCATATAAGAATAAATTTTTGATATTTAATTAAAAAAAAAACACATTGGTATTTATAATGAATTTGTTTTTCAGCTTCTAATAGTGTTTCTTTTAACATTTAACCTACTTTTGTTTTATATGTTAATAATAAATGTACCTATCATCGCTTCCTATACATAATTGCATGTCTACCCTAATATAATAATAAAATAATAATTTGAATATTAAAACTAAAAAACTTGTTGTTGTTATACATACCTGAGACCTTTTTTCAAGCATTTTATATTAAAAAATTATGTTTTCATCACTTATTAAATGTACGTATATTTACTATAATCAAAATCATATATTACGCA
>OZ023273.1:58601857-58636495 GCA_964007475.1 Hybos culiciformis
TCACCTATGCTTTTTATTAATTTTTTATTATTTCTTTATTATTTTTTTATGTACGTTTTTATTTCAAGCTAGGGATATATTTTTTATTCTTTAATATATTACTTTCTCCTCAATACAAACCTGTAAGTTCCTTTCAAAATCATAAGATTTTAAATTATTAACAATATATCGTCATATGAATAAAACTCAGGATAAGACATTCTGATTAACGCGTGAATTTCATTTAGTTGTATATAAATTGATATTTTCATTGTTTCATTTTGTTGTTAAATGATTGCAAAAGTATTAACTTATAAAAATTATTATTTATGTTAGAATAAGGTTGATGGCTCATTTTAGTCGATGACCAAGTATTGTTGTAATAGCTTAGTACTTGAAAAACAATAAAACAAAAAGAATTTTTTTTTTTTTTGAATTATCGCATAAACAAAATAAAATCTTAATTAGAAGCTGTTCCACAATTTATAATCAATTTTTCATAGAGTATTTTCTTTTATACTTTTTGATAACTCAACAACATCTACAAAAATATAATTTTGCTTGCGCTAACAGCAAGATTTTAGTGTAAAATTAAAATCATTTAAATATTGACATGAAATTTAATGTTTGTATAAAATCATAAAATTTGCAGGAAATACTTACTAAATATATGATACTTAACTTGAAAATTAATACATTTTTCAATTTTCTGACACCCAAGAAATCCCTATGATATCATTTTCAATCTAAAATGGATATTTTTTTTTCATTTAATTTTAATTTACTTTTTTTTTTTGTTATTTTTCTTAAATTCAAAAAGAATAAAAAAAAAAATGCCATGAACTTTATTTTTAGGACGTCAAACTTTTTAATATTTTTTTTTGATTTTCTTTGAATTAAGTTTATTTTTGTGTATATTACTTATATATACAATACCTGTACTCAACTTTATAGAAATTTTTCTCAAGAAATTTTCAATTTCAATTGAATGAATTCTTCAAATACAGAGAACCTACAAAACTTATTCAAAAAACATTTTATTAACATTTTATGTTTTCATCTGACAACACATTAGAGTTATAATATTATTATAATTTTTTTTTTCATAAATAAACTACAGGATATTTTCCTGCTAACAAATTATATGACTGGATTTAAATCTTTATTGTACTTTTTTTTTTAATTCCAACCAAACGAACGTTTAATATATGTTAAAAAAAGTACAGTGAAAATTGCCCGCAACAATTGATACCTATATAGAAAATTAAATTTATTTGTAATATTATTTAAACCTCTAGAAAATATTTATCTTAATTTATTCTATATTACGCATTCAAAATTATTAATTTTGAATAATATTTTTCAACTAAGACAGCTTGTTGCCTGACAATCTCGTTGCAGCAATTATTTTTCTTATACAAAATCTAAATAAAAACTTGGAAAATTAATACTATGTGTTTTGTCAGTTTTTGTCAAAAGATTTCGAAAGAAAATCACTACATATATATACATAAGTACGTCTATATAAAAATGTTCATTCACTTTAGAGGCTGATATGAATTTAGAGAAGGCTTTTTTTTAACTTATAACAAGTCAAGAACATCCATCCAGAACATGTAAAATTCATACATATGAAGTGAAAATTGTATAAAATTGGTTTTTGCCAATTTAAGTATCTGAATGCCAGATTTAAATTAAGTTCTTTCATGAAATTATTTTTAATTTTTCTGTATGTTTATGTTCATTTTATAGACTTATTTTTAGCATGGTTGTTAATTTTTAAAATAAAATATATACTATAAATGTCAAATAAATCATAATGTTCAATAAAAAAGGTGGCAAAAACTTCATATAAATATAAACTTAAACCATAAAAGTTTTTGCATTTTACGGATGAACTTTATTTTGATTGAGCATTAGAAAAAAGCTGAAAGTACGTATTGTTTTTTATCTTACAAATTTTGTTGGTATTAAAGTTATGAATTAAAATTTATGAATTTTTTATTTTACGACGAAGCAAGGAACTGAATTCCAAAAACTCTTTTTACCATAAGAATAGAGAGTATTATAATCTTCTTAACATTGTGTTGTGTACGCAGAATATTTATAGAAAAAATTCCTAAGACTTCATCGAATGCTTTCAATTCTGTTTTAATTATTTTTAAATCATGTATTGTGTTGAAATTTATAAATTATCAGGTTTAAATGATTTAAGTAAATTAAGTATATTCATATCTACCTTTCTGATATTTTTACTAAACATTTTTCTTTTTTCTTTTATTTTTAGTTTTGATGTTGAAAATGGACAAGGTGCTAGATCGCCACTGGAAGGAGGTTCCCCAAGTGCTGGATTGGTTTTACAAAATTTACCACAGAGACGTGAATCTTTTCTTTACAGATCTGATTCAGACTTTGAAATGTCACCGAAATCAATGTCTAGAAATTCTAGCATTGCTAGCGAAAGGTAAATCTATCTAATTTTTTTGTTCTTAATTTCAAATTGTAAATATAAAGTCTAATTATTTTAATTAAAGCACTTCAAGCTAAGCTTTGCACATTGTATTCGTTAAAAAGAATTAAATCATAAAATTATTGATAAATTCATTCGAATTTTTCTTTTTATTAAATTGTAAAAAGTCTTCCAATTTTTGAACTTTTCGAAAACTCAAACTTCAATTTATTATCATGTACAAGGTTTGAATACAATATACAATTATTTACTATTATAGTCAGATATATATATATATATTTTTTACATCTAAAATGCTTTGTAACCGATATCTTCACATATCGTCGTATGAATTGGATTTCAGGTCATTTTTTGTTTTAATCTGTTAAATAGTCGTTTTCATCAAAACAATTTATTCAGTTAAAAAAATTTTAAAATGAATAACCATTGAAAAGAAATTAACAAAAATCCTTAAAATATGTAATTAAATCTAGTTCTTCTTTTTTTAAATATTCAGAACTGCAATTAAAAATAAATCGCAATCAAACTTTACAGATACCACGATGGTATGTGTTCTAGTTCACGTCAACATATTTTATGTATAACGTTATCTGCATTGAATACATTAGGCATGCTGTTTTTAATAAATCTTGCGTAATATTTTATTAACAAAATATATTTAATATTAACAAAGCACTAATTAAATTAAAATTTCTATAACTACTATCGAGAGTACAAGCTAATTTTGAAAAAGATTATAGTTGAGTTAAAGAACTAAATGGTTGAGTTGAGAAGCAGAATTTAGAAAATGAAAATAGTCAACTACGAATGAATCTAGAATATGTTTATTATATTTTTATGTTTTTAAGTGGTTATCTGGAAGTAGTTTTTAAAATAACATCTGTTCCCATGGGCATTTTAATATAACTTTTCCAAATTTTTGATCCTCATTACAATAAGGTATATTATCTTCAATTCGGAAACAATTGTCTTCAGAATACAAACGAGTGTACATTAAGTAAATTAATTGAATAAAAATGAGATAATTACGAATATTTTCTACCTAGGTGCAAAACATACCTATATTGGAAATGATATAAATAAATGACAATATTAACTAAAATTGTAAACATTAAATACTAAAGAAATATATCAATACAGGATCTATTTTAATTACTCATGGAAAATCCATGGCATTTAATGAAAGCTATTTATAATATTCAGACAACTGTTGATTACATTGGTGATTTCCACCTACATACATACATACCTACATTTTTGTATCAGTTTCTTTTAACCGTTGGTTGTTGTTGGATTTACATTCCCTACAACAAAATAATTACAGAAAAGAAATGTTTCGAAGTTAAGGGGAAATGAAACAATGATCAGCAGGTAAAAGAAACTCCTGAAAGACCACAAGAAATGTGGAAACCACCAATAATGTAAATATTTTTTTAAAATTTTTTTTGCACATTTCATTAATATTATTATTATTTAATTAAATGTTGACGACACTTGGTGAAAAAAAAGAACATGATTTCTCATTTCTCAGGCAAAACTTTATTAAATTTAGGTACAAAACATCATCATTTTATATGATATTTGTAATTTCTTTTCGTATCACAAAGAAATTTTATAAAACACCAAAAACATTCTTAATTTCAGATTCAAGGAACCAGAGGCTTCAATTTTGATGGAGCGATCGTACGTATTTATTCCTTGCCTATAAGCTAAAACACGTTATAATTGTTTTTTGCTTTTTTCAATATTCACATTTTTGATATATTTAAAAAAAATAAAAGCTTTATTTTGTTACATGGTAGAAATTTTACACATTTTTTTATGATTTTGAGAAAATTTTAAAAATTTGATTTTAATGTATATCTAATTAAAATAAATTTGGCCATTTTTAATTTAGGTGATATAACCTAAGTTAATCTAACTATTATTTTCTAACTTTTTATTGTAATAATAAGTTAAAAATAATTAATTGAGTGATTTAATTTACACTTATCCTTTAAAAATCAATGATTAAAACTATTAAATAACTATTAAATAACCTAAATATCAATGATTATATGCAATAAACTATTAAATAACCTAATTAATAAGGGGAATAAACTTTAGCTTGTAATATGTGTTTATAAAACTAAACTGCGAACAAACTTCAAAGATAGCCATTCAGAAAATTAAGCGAAAAGTGATTAAATATCAAATTACAATTAAACTATAAATAAATAAAATGTAATGACGAATCAGAGTTAAACATAACGATGATTCTAAGAAAATTTATGAAATCATTTACATATTGATGCTGATCGTTATAAACAGTACATAATCTTTGACATTAAGTATTTGTACAAAAACATTATATATTTTATTATTCTTCTTTTATGTATACAATTATTGTTTCAGATTTATTGAAGTTTATCTAAGTAATTAACATATAACATTATTTAATATAATATGAAAATACCATTTTTGATTTTTAATATTTCTAACTTTAAAAGCACATGCACCATTTTGTAATCTCAACACTTTTTTAATTTTTTATGTACTTTATTTTTAGCTCGACCAACACCGCGCCGGTCATAACTATAAAACTAAAAACTTAAATATTACAAATAAATTATTTGTGAAATTTATCAAAAAAGATTTCATTGAATATATACTTTTATCGTTGAAAAAAAAAGTTTAAAAATATTTTGTTAGATTACCCAAGTTATAATGCAATAAAATGTTATAAATTGTGACTAATATCTTTAAATTTCTGATTAAAAAATCAGAAATTTTTAGTAAATAAGTTTAATGCTTTTTACTTTAATTTATCTTAGTAATAAATATGTTTTAATGTTCTAAATAAGTAGGCGAAGGTGATTCTGGTTATGCTATATGAGGCTGTGAGAGCATTAGTGGACCGAGTGAAAAATACAAGCCACTTAATTTATTTATAAATGCAAAAATTATTTTAATCTTTATAATGTTATGGATGTTTTAATAGTTTTAGTTTAGTGACTGAGTTAGGTCACGTGTTTAACTCATTTTTGAATTCTTTTCACTTGGTTCACTAATGCGCTCACAGCCTCAAATAATGTACAGAAATATATGATGGCCTGTTCAAATACCAAACATGCTACATTCAGTTCAAAAATCAACAAATCAAGAACTAAATAGATGATTGAATAATGAGTCAAAATTAACTTTTATCAAATTTAATTTAAGCTCAAAATAATGTAGAAATTTAACTAAGTGGTATCGAATTCAGCATAAACCACGTAATTTTTCACTTATGATAACATTTCATAATTGTTCACTGAAATTAAATAATTTATATAATTATTACTGATTATTTTGTTATACAGCAACACTGGGATCATCTTCGTTAAAACTGCGTAATTTCAAATATTTCAATTTCAGTATCTTTTAATTTTAATTAAAAAAAAAAATATTAATTGTAGTCGAATTTTTTAACTTTAACTTTTTTATTGTTTAGATTTTATTCTATTTTACATTTTTTTTCCTAGCTACATATTTAGTTTATTTTTGTTAAATCGGAAAAAGTAATACTCATTTCCATCCCAAGATTTTTTTGTCAATATGAAATACTGAAAATGTATACAAGAATGTACACAAATGTAATTATTATTTTGGGCATTAACGTCTCATCAAAAAAGGAGAATGATATTATTCTTCAAATTTATTTCCCAATAAACTTATGTTTGATTTTATTGATTAAAAAATAAAAAAATAATATAGCCTTGTACCCAAGATAGAATTAAAAATAATTTTGCAGTTATTAGATTGTTTGATTCCATATATTGATTCCATAGATATTAGATGTTTTATTAAATGTTATATAAATGTATTTAATGTCTGTAAGGTATTACATTTTTTCTAGAAAATTTCGCGGGAGCCTTAACAATTTTTTTTTTCAAATGCTTGGTAATTGACTAAATTAAATACCTTAGACTCGCTTCAATATAATAGTTTCAACAATGATGGTATGATAATTTTAAACAATATACACATTTTTGTTTGTAGTATAGTTTATTTAATAAATAGTATTTTGTTTTGCATTATTTTCACATTAGAACTTAAATTGAATTTTTTTCACGTACAACTTATACATAAAGAGTTCTAGTAAAATTTTAGTAGCAAAAATTATAGAACAAACACAAAAAATTAAATTTTTAAAAAAATTAGTGTAATACGCTTAAGAAAATAATTTCTTGCAGTTATTTTAATGTTTGGTAACTATATATTACAATGTATTAACAAAAAAAACAATAATTATTTTTATTTTATATGATTTCAGTCATGGAGAAGATTTGATAGTCACACCTTTTGCACAAATCCTAGCCAGTTTACGTTCAGTTCGCAATAATTTAATAAGTCTGACTAATGTTCAAGCAACAAATAAGTAAGTTATCTCCCCAATTCATTTTTATAATTATTATTATTTTGACGTTTGGCTTACAACTTTCTTTTGAGCGATTCCAAAGTTTATAACTATTTCGGTATGATTAATTTTCAAATAAAATTGCTTATTTATAATTTATTAAAAACAAATTGAATTTTTCAAAGATCAAAATCTTAATGAAGAATTGTTATCGTTCCTGGTGATTCTGCATTTCAATAAAAAACTTAAAAAGTTTAGTTCTTTATACCAAGGATGATAGACAATATATAGCTATGGTCAATTATTTATTTCCCAGAAAACATTTTTTGAATTTTTAATAACAAACAGGTTAGTAAGCAATATTTCTTATCTAAGAACTGTCTGATAAAATATGCAAATGCCTTCAAACACTCCGGTTTGCTCGAAATAATTATATTGTTTGTACTACATAAGAAATAACAATTTTATTCATTCAGACTATTTAAATACAAATAGTACAATATCACATTTGATCAATAAATAGGTCAATTTATAAATGATTATTTACAATTAATGTTTCGATACAACATGTCTCTATGTGTTATAAAAGACAGTTTTAAAAGTATATATCTATAAAAATAAAGAGTTATTAGAGAGAAGAGAGAGAGGTTCCAGCAATTTATCTGCACAAGTTTTTAAAAAAAATAGGAGGTATCCCATCTGGTCCACAAGCAGTTGAAGAATCTATCAATTTTAATGCCTTTACAATATCATCTTCAGAAATTGTAAAATATTAAGACGACAAACGACTTAATGTTCACATATTTTGTAGATCGACAGAGCGTTGTGAATTTGTCAAAATATCGAAAGACTTTTTGAAAAATTTAGCAAAGTTATTTATGTAAACAAATTTCATTTTGTATTATTGTAAATTTGAAAATTTATTACATTCAATATAACCTTTAAGTATTTAAGAATAGGAATTTCTGCAAACATATAGTAAATGTATATGTTAGTATACAAAAAATCATAACATCTTTTAAGTTTGAATATATTATTATGCAACAAATGTCGATGAATATATACACCTATTTGTTTAGAAGCATATACATATATGGCTACGGTGTATGAATTACACATTCATATACAGAAGCACTATATACTACAAAACAAACAGATTTATTTAAAAAAATAAATTTTTGAAAATATTTGACACTTAGAATTGTGCTTAATAACAATGTCAAATATCGGTTAATATCGACTTTTCGAAAATATTTAACATAATAATAATAATAATAATTAAATTGGATGTAGTATATTCATAAATGTACTTGGTAATTTTGTTCTCTCATATATGAATATTATTTTCAAACTGATCAAACGCAGCTGTTTTGTTTCCTAAGTTATTTTAAACCATAATTAAATGCCTACATAACTTTTGAAATTATTGAAAAAAAAAAAAGAAGAAAAACATGGAAAACAAAATATGAATAGTATAATTTTATATTCCTTCGAATCAATACCTACATTCAAAATAATCAATCTGTGACGCAATATTTATTGTATATATTTTTTTAGAACTTTTTTTATGTGGGGGTTGTTTTCAAAATCGGGAAAAATTAATTAATTTCTTCCTTTTTTTCCTTCCAAAATGTTGTTTGAAAATAAAATTTATAAACCGTGAGTTTACTGTGTTCTAAGAAAGAAAATTTTTATGTATTATGTTTCTTATACTTTCACTTCTGTATAAAAATTGCAAAAAAAAAAAACAAGTTCTAATATGTTGATATCAATAAAACACATCAGTCTAGTCCACCAAAATCATTTCAATGAAATCAGTGGTTGATTAAAATATATTTTTGATGTCTAGACTATATTAAATTCTGAAATAGAATTTCGTAAGTTTATGATAAATTCGTAAAATTAGTATGTTATTTTAATTGGAGCACTTTTAATTATTGAAATAATAAAAAAATGAGATTATATTATTGTAGATTAAATTTCCGCTTAATTATTCTAATAAATATTTATCTTAATAAAATATTTTTTTTGTGTTCTCTATAATCAAGGGCAAATTATTGTACAATAATAAAATGTCACTATTGAAATTTTGTTTTTCCATAGTCTAGTTTTTTTTTTTTAATTAAGTACATATTATGTAGTTACAATTAGTTTGAAAAAAATAAATAAATAAAAATAAAATTTGGAATAAGCTCATTGGAAATTCTTAAGAAATTTGCTATTTTTTTTCATAATACATTTATTATTTTAATTTTTTAACTTAATCCCCTAATACCTAAAAAAATTTAACATATTTTTATTTATGATTTTTTTTTCTTTTTTTTTTTATATTCTTCTTCCGCAACATTAATTCAAAAAAACAATGTTTTTGATTGTTAACAATGTAACCAAATTTTTGTTCAAACAATATAACCCAATCCTACATAAACATAACCCAATTTTTGTTTAACAAAACTACTACCAAAAAAAAATAAAAACAAAAAAATCGTACAACAAAATTACTAACAATAAAAGATCCAGGCGTCCCAATCAACAACAAAATGCTCAGCGTGTAGCGGTTCAGCCAGGCGAAGAGACATATGTGCGCTTAGCAATGGATACAGTTGAAGAATTAGATTGGTGCTTAGATCAATTAGAAACAATTCAAACCCATAGAAGTGTGTCTGACATGGCATCACTCAAGGTAACAAACAATTATTTATTATTACAAAATAATTAAAAATAAAATTATTTTAATTAATTTTCTTATCTATTATTTTTAGTTTAAACGAATGTTAAATAAAGAATTATCCCACTTCAGTGAATCTAGTAAATCTGGAAACCAAATATCAGAATATATTTGTTCAACTTTTCTCGGTAATTTTTTGTTTTATTAAAAGAATTGGCAAATAACGTAATTATATTAAATATGAATAATTGTATAAGATTAAAATTAAGACCTAAATGATGATGATGCGTTGATTAATTAGAATTATTAAGGTCTTTCAAAAATATTAAGTTCTTTCTGAATAAAATATAAATTAAGCTCGAAAATAATATGTAATTGGTACATTTAAACATAAACGTTACATGTTTCAAATTGATAACAAATTGAGTTATAAAATATCATTTTAGATAAACAGCAAGAATTTGATTTACCATCATTACGTATTGATGAAAATGAACCCGCAACATCTAACGTGTCATATCCACAAGCTAATAGAAGTCGTTCACCACGCGGTCCACCAATGTCCCAAATATCAGGTGTTAAACGACCATTATCACATACAAATTCATTTACTGGTGAACGATTACCAACATTTGGTGTCGAAACACCCCATGAAAATGCATTAGGAACATTATTAGGGGAATTGGATACATGGGGTATAGACATATTTAAAATAGGTGATTTAAGTAATGGTCGCCCATTAACAAGCGTTGCATATACAATATTTCAGGTATGAAAAATAAGTTCCAATACAAAATTAAAATAATCTTATATCGAACAAAAATTTATTTATTTATGTATTTATATCTTACAGAGTAGAGAATTATTGACCAGTCTTATGATACCACCGAAAACTTTTATTAATTTTGTAACTACTCTGGAGGATCATTATGTTAAAGACAATCCCTTTCACAATTCATTACATGCAGCTGATGTAGCACAAAGTACTAACGTTTTATTAAATACACCCGCCCTTGAAGGTGTTTTCACACCATTAGAAATTGGTGGCGCGTTATTTGCAGCTTGCATACATGATGTTGATCATCCTGGCCTCACCAATCAGTTTTTAGTAAATTCAAGTAAATAAATTTTATTTTTTCTTGAATTTGGTTTCTTATTAACATTTTTTAAATTTATAGGTTCTGAGTTAGCCTTAATGTATAATGATGAGTCTGTTCTGGAAAATCATCATTTAGCTGTTGCCTTTAAGCTTCTTCAAAATCAAGGATGTGATATATTCGCCAATATGCAAAAGTATGAATTTAAAAATAAGATTTTCTCATTGTCGTTTTAATGAACTATTATATTATTAATTTTTTTTTAGAAAACAACGCCAAACATTAAGAAAAATGGTTATAGACATCGTTCTGTCGACTGATATGTCCAAGCACATGAGTTTACTAGCAGATTTAAAAACCATGACGGAAACCAAAAAAGTAGCTGGCTCCGGTGTTTTGCTATTAGACAATTATACAGATAGAATCCAGGTAATACGAAAATAAATGAAATTTTATTTTGGAAATTGACGAATTTTTGATATCTTAAAATATTTATGAAATTTTAAAATAAGTCAATTGCATTTTAAACATCATTCTATGGAAAGAAAACTTCAAATCAACAAATTGATATTAACAAGATAACTAATAAAGTTTCTAAATGAAATTTCCCAATTATAATATGTTTTTAAATGTACATAAAAATGTTGTTATATGTCTAAAATACATAAATCCAAAATACGTATTAAATCATTTTAAAAACATGTTAATATGATGGCAAATAAAATAACAAGCCTTCAAGCCTGTATAAATCATATTATATGACAAAGCGTATGGAAATCGTATCTTAAAACTATTTTTTTTTTTAATTTTAGGTCCTAGAAAATTTAGTCCATTGTGCTGATTTAAGCAATCCAACTAAACCGCTTCCATTATATAAAAAATGGGTTAGCCTTTTGATGGAAGAATTCTTTTTACAAGGTGATAAAGAAATTGAAAATGGTATGGATATTAGTCCAATGTGTGATCGACATAATGCAACAATAGAAAAATCACAAGTTGGCTTCATTGATTACATAGTGCATCCATTATGGGAAACTTGGGGTGATTTAGTTCATCCAGATGCCCAAGATATTTTAGATACGCTTGAAGAGAATAGAGACTATTATCAAAGTATGATACCACCATCACCTCCACCAACTGATGTAGAGGGCGATGAAAAAATTCGTTTTCAGGTTGGTTCAGAATAAACCGAATTTATATGTTCTTTTAGATCATTTTTTTAGTAGAAACGCTTTTAGAAATTAATTTTTAGAGTCAAATTTGAAATTGATTAAAATATTATAAAATCCAAAATTTATAGTATTTAAAAAAAGCTATAATGAAAAAAAAAAAAAAGCTAATCAAAAAAAAAAAAAAACAAAAAAAAACAAAAATTGGAATATTTTAAATTTTTGCCAAAACCTAATAGGTTACATTGGAGGAGTCTGATCAGGATAATTTGGCTGATGTTGAAGAAGACGACGAAGGCGAAGAAAGAGGAACTGAACCGCCTACCGATGAAACTTCATCTAGCCGACATCAACAAGACCAAGCTCAAAACTCTGGAATATGACGGAGAGTAGTAGGACTTTGTAGAAAATTAACTGAAAAGACGCATCTTTTTTTGCTAATTAAATAAATTTTTAAAGAAAAACCACAAAAAAATGCTATAGATTTTACTTAATTTTTAAATAAATTTTTAATAATGCTAATATGACTCGCAGGGTGTTTTATATTTACATAAATATATATGAAACCGTATGAAGAATATTAATAAATAATTGTTAAAGCATACAAAAGAAGAGAAGAAAAAAGTTTTTTTAAATTTTTATATTTTGTATTATAATGAAAATACCAATCCTAGTAAAACATGAAAACGTAAAATTTTTTTGTCTTTTTTTCAATAAATGTTAAAAATTAAAAAAAAAAAAAACTCGGGGAAAACTGTCATACTGAATACTGCGTATCAAACAAATGACTACCGTTTATTCCCTAAAATAGAAGCTTAGTCAAAAACGGAAATAGATGTAATATTAAAATTCTAGAAACTCTTCATAAAAATAGAACAATAATAAATTATTTATAATTGTTGAATTTATATTTCATTGGTTAATTGGAAATTTCGTTATTTTTTATTGGTAATAAATTGAATGAAAAAACTATGTACGCATTCTGTGCATATAATTTTCAACAATTATAATTTCTTTTTAGTTTCATAATTACTTTAAAAATAAACTTCTTCATGACACTTACAAAAAAAAGAAAAGACAATGTTCAAACAATATTTTTTTTTTTCAATGAAGTAAATTAAAGAATTAAACACCCTGTATGTTTTATATAAAAATAGGGTTTTAAAATATTTTGAATTTAAAATACTAACAAGAGAATTTTTTTTTTTAAAGTTTTTTGTGCTCTGAATTTAATTATTAGTTTTAAGTTTTAATGCACTTTTCTTAATTAATTGAAAAATAATTTACATTAAAAAAAAATGTTATCTAGTTTATTTTTTTTAAATTTTATTTAAAAACAAAAATTATTTTTAGTTATATATAGATATAATTGTAACCAAAAATATCAATTTAATTTTTTGTGCTGATTTCAAAAATCACTCAAATATAATTTGTTACATTTTTTTTAAGTTTGTTGTTATAAAATTTAAATGATTTTAGAATTTTAATTTACGAATGCAAAAAAAATAAAATAATTTTTTAATGAAATATTTCACACAAATTGCACTAAATCACTGTCTGTATTTGCGAATAATGTTAATTTTGTATGAACAATTAAAAATTTAGAATAATATATGGTTATATGGTATACTCCCTTACTAGCCTGAGATCAGTCTAGAAGTAGATTTACATCAAGTAGGTTCATAGCTGATGAAACTGGTGAACAAAAGCTAGTCCCTACTATCCTGAGGTCAGTTTAGAAGCAGTTCAAAATCTAGAAGGGTCACAAATATATAAATTCCCTGAGTTTATTTTTGGATTTTATTATTCTTTGGATTGAATGTATATTTTACTAATTAAATCTTAAAAATAAATATCGAATAAATATCAAAAAAAAAAACAAATCTTATAAAATGAATCCAAGCGTCTTTCAAAAATTTTATTACAGGCAGTGAATTTATTGACAAATAAAAAAAAAAATCAACAAATTTCAGTAACTTATTTTTATATTTATTTTATTCGATATTATTAAAACAAAATAATATATACATTATTCTTGATCAAAAGAAAGAAAAAAAAAATTTTTTTTAAGCTATAACTTTTCAGAAATAAAATTTTATAATTTTTAAAATTACAAAAAATTAAAAAAAAATTTTTTTAGAACATTTTGAAATATAAATAAAATAGTTTAGCTAGCTAGTCATTTCAATTTAATTATAAATTATAAAATAATATTACAATAAAAAAAAATTTAAAATATAGGTTAAATGAAAATTAAATGGACTCGAATTTAAACCAATGTTTAAAAAATAAATAAAATTTTACAAACATGAAAAAAAAAAAAAACTATTCTACGCACTCACTATTTTATTTATATTATAGTTAAGAAGAAGATATTTGTACATTTAAGAAAAAACCAGATATTTGTACTTATAAGATTAAAAACAAACAATTTTTTTTTATTAAACAACATTTAAAAATCAATGAACTAGATTGAAATGTCAAATGAAGTAAAATCAGTTTGTCATCTACAAATACATACAACTACTGTATAATTAATATTTGCTATTTTCAAATCTGAAATATCAACAAAAATAATTATTCCTTCAATCGACAATTTCATTACTTTTGCTTTAACTATTTAATTGTTTTCTTGATGAATATTGAGGTTTTCACTAAAATAAAACCTAAATGAAATTTGAAAATATAAAATGTACAAATATCGAGGTTCAAAATAAAATAAAAAAAAAAACATAATATCTTACATATTATACTTTATACAATTTATATATAAATAAAATGAAATTTCAATATTAAGTATAGTACTTGGCTATATTTATGGCAACCTGCTGGAAAAACCCTTAAAATCGAAAATTTCTTTTGCCTCTATTTTTACTTCTTTTTGTTTCTTATCTTAATACCTCATTATATTTTGTAATTTCTGAATATTATAACGCTAGAATGAAGATAGATACAAATCTTTTAAATATCAAAAAATTTATTTCTCTTATTAATATGGCAGGGCAGAACTTCTTTTTATTCAGTTAATTTATTTGTTCTGTTATAACTGAAAAATAGTTCTAATAAGTTTATTAACTACTATCTATTTTTATCTTTTTAGTTTTTAAAATTTTTTTATATCATTTACACAAAAAAAAAAACAACAAGATATATTGAGTACCGGTAAATATATTCCTAAAAAAAATCCACGGTGGACTTATTTAATTTTGAATTACCTAAGTGAAAGGAATTTTATCCACAGAAAATCCAAATTTTTGGCTTATAGAGGCGCACAAAAAAAGAATAATTTCAATAAAAACTTTTGTAGATTTAGTCAAATTTACGAACTACATTATACACTTTACGCACTTTATTCATTTCATTTTGAACTTTTTTTTTATATTAAATGTAATATAATTTGAATTAAAAGAAACGCTTTATTATTTATAATTATACAAAAATAAATTATTCATACTTTTAGAAGCAAACCTACCAAATTTTTTGAATTGTAAAAAAATTAAATTTATACTTATGTATGATGCTTTAAATTTTAATTACTTGTGTACTTATGTATATAAGTTCAAACATAAATTAATAATTATTTTTATACTCATATCTATTTGTTTGTATATGCAATTTAATTTTTGTATAAGTATTAAGTTTAAATTCGATTTTCTTCTATATGTTACTTTTTTATCACTCTTTTTTTAGTAAAAAACAACCTAGGCTGTACAATAAATATTTTTTCAATTTTATTTAAATATTGTTGTTCATTTGAAGATGGATAGTCACAGTTATTAGTTATTATATTTATATACATATTTATAAACATACATATTTGTAAAATAATTTTTATACAAATCGAATTTGGGAAGCATTTTATTATTAATACATACTTATTTTTTATGCAAATTTTTGTTTTTATGTTCATTGGTAAAAAAACATTTGGAAATATAAATCTAGCAAGAAAAAAAAATTATCATTTTAAATAGTTTCGTGAAAAAGTCACATTAGTAAAATTAATAATGAAAATGTTATTTTAACTCTAATTTATATTTAAAGTATTCTTTTCGAATGTGAAAATTTGGTTTTGAATAACTGCTTCTCATTTATTTAGTTACCATTAAATTAAAGAGACGTATAAATTCTATTTACTTCAGGAATCAAAAACAATTTATTTAAATGTTCAATGCTCAAAGAAAAAGGTTAGGGGAAATTTGAAGTTAAATGTTAACATTAACATTTACGTTTTGTAACACATAATAGTTTGAGCAAAATTAAAATATATAAAACGGTTAAATAAAACTTGATTCACGAAAAATTTGTAAAAAATTATATTTTTTGAAATAAATTAAAAACTGTTTATTATTCTCAATAACTAGATCGGATATTAAATTTAAAATTGACTCCAACTTTCTAATACTAATCAATATCTTTTACATTAAGGAAGTACACATTTTCTAATGTTTAAAAATTCATGAAATTAATTTGAATATTGTATGGGAAAAACTTTAAAAAAAAGTATAATTAATAAATTATCTTAAAGGCAATCATTAAAATTTAATTTTGTAAATATTAGACTTAAGTTCGTAGTGTATGTATGTTAAAAAGTTTAATTTTTAATTATGTTTTCCATAATAAAAATTATAAAAATACATATTTGTATATATTGATTTCCTTCAAGAAAAAATTTTAATTTGTTTTCTACTTTTGTATTAGTTACTAACATCGTCATCCTTGATCAGTCCCTACTCAAAAACCATAAAAATGATTGTTATAAAAATGATAATAAAATTAAAGAATTAAAAACTTCATATTGGTAAATACTTAATATTTAACTGCAGATTTTTTTTAAAATAAAACTCAGCAATAAATCTTTATTATACAACTCGAACTATTTTATTCCAGTAATGTATATAATTGATTTAATACAACAGGTATCTGGAGACTTCGCCCGCTCAACCCAAAATTGTTTCTGGTGTAACCTGTCCTGTTTTATTGGTTTTAAAATCATTATATATATATTCAGTTTTTAAAACTTTTCGTGAGATATCTTTCTAGTTTTCTTTGACTTTAATTTCGCAAATCTAATACATTGGCACATACCATTGAAATAGAATACTTAAAGCTGATGGTGTGTCTTGAATCATCTTACAATGGATTATAAAAGTAATATAGAACAATATAAAATTTTAATTTAATAAAATTTTAAAATAATATCACCTACTGTCACCTTAAAATTACTTTATGTGAGAAAATGTACTTTATACTATTGTGGGATATGTTCTTGAAGTCATAAGCAATTTTTTTTTAAAGAAAACACTCATACTTCAAGACTCGATTCATACAGGTTTAAATAAAAATTTTAAAATTTTACCAAAAATTACCTTTTAAATGAATAAAAAACGCTGATTTTTGTTCTAAAAATTCTACTTTTTAACTTAAAAATTGTGTTCTAAATTTTTACATAATATATTAATAGTAGATTACAATACATTTTAAGAAAATTTGTTATTCTTGCGAGTTTTGTATACACACAAACACATAGACACGAGTCATGTTTATATCACGAGACCGAAGGTCGAGTGATATAATATTGACGAGTGTCTATATGTTTGTGTGTATACAAAACGAGCTGTATAACAAATTTGATTAACATGTATTGTATACTGCTTTAATGTGCATGTGAGAGGGAGTTGAAAACAATACATTTATAATGAAAAAAATAAACAAAAAAGTTCAAAATGAAGCAAGGAAATAAAATTTAATAAGGAAGTTTATTTATTTATCGAAATGATTTCAAACCGGAAGATTCCTAAAATATTAAAAAAAAAATTAGTAATTTTTCCAAAAAAAAATTATTCATTTTCTTTTTTGCAAAAAAAAAAATCGAATAATTTTTTTTTAGAAAAATTACTAATTTTTTTTTTATTATTTTAGGAAATAATGGTCTTCTTAAATTTTACTTAATTTTATTTTTAATTATTAAAAAAAATAATAATAATTTTATAATTATTTTTTTTATAATTAAAAATAAAATCAAATAATAATTATATAATTATAATTTATATTTACAATAAATAATCTCCTTGATGCTGCCATTTTCTTTGTTTGTTGATAGAAGAAAAAAAAATTCTTACTTGACATTTGACAATCACAGCAAACTTTATAATGACAACAAATATATTTTCAGGGTTACCATTGTTCTATTTTTATTCATTTTGTTTTTTTGAATAAAAATAAGTCCAATTTTTGAAGTGTGGTTTAAATTTTTGTACTAAAATCCAACCACACTCGTTTAAAAATTTAGTAGTAGAGGTTCGAAGATCCTTTAAAAATAGTAGATTGAAACACATGTTAAGAAAATTCATCGACTGATCGACTGGCCGCTTTTTAGAAAAAAAAAAAATAGCCGCGTATTTTTTTATTGGTTCTTTTTTTTTTTTTTGTTTGCTCAGAGGGAAAATATAGATTAGCTCAGAGGGAAAATTTAGATTTTAGCATTATAAACTAAGCTTTGATTGACATTGATATGATGCATGTGAGAGGTATACATTTGCAATTTTTTTTTTTTTTTGGTATTTGTCTGTATTGAAATATTGTGAGTGTGAGTGATATTATTTTTGTTTATAGTATTACGCAGTTGAAAATGAAGAATGTAAATACAATATAGAGCAATGTAAATACAATTTACATCACAGGGAAATGTAAATACAATTTACATTCCTCTATAATTGCATGTGTATTGATGCATGTAATGGACCATTTACCGAGCTAAATTTGCGAATGTAAATACAACTTACCGAAGACATGCGCATTAAAAAACTTAACTGAATTTTAATACTGAAAATAATTTGATTATATGGAAAAAATATTACCTATGTCAATGCAAGATTTTGGAATTTATTTTAGTTTTGTTCCAATTTCAGAATTCGAAAAAGAAAAATATTTATTTAAATAAATTAACCATTTATTAATTTCTTTAATTATATTTAATAGCAAAGAGACGGGATCCTTAGTTAAAGTCAAATTAAAAACAAAAAAATTAATAAATCGAAATAATTACAAAAATATAATGTTTTAGTTAGTTCCTCAAAATTTATTTAATTATTATATTAATCGAATTAATTTTTCTAACCATTATAAATTATAAGCTATTATATAGATATAATAGATAGTAGATTTTTACAGAAATAAATACATATTTCAAAAATGAAAATATACTCAATATTTTATTCTAATGGATGTTATAAATGTCGTTTTGGTTATTCATTTATTTTAATTCTTATTTAAATTACCTATATATTGCATGTTTACTTTTCAATTAAATAACATCATTTCTAAATTTCCTTACACCCAAATCTTGAACTAAGAATTTTCAAAACTATATGGCGAATATTTCTGAATTAGAATAATTCTGTAATTCAATACTTTTAAGTTCAATATTTTTTCATTCTTACTGCAATAAAGCTATTGAAATCTAACGACAACCAAAACGACAAAGTGTAGGAAAATTTACAATACAATTTAGTTAGATATGTTTTTAAAATATAAGATTTAATTTTTAACACAAAAAAAAACTGAATTTTTGCATAAATTATTTTAAAATCAATTATTAATTATATATATAAATTTATCTGTGTAAACAACAATAAATTTAGTATATTATAATCATATAAAAGAAATAAATAAGCAATTTTTAAAATGTATAGAATTTTTGTTTCATCAAATTATAAAAGAAATTTGAAAAATGTTGAAACAAAAATAAAAATTTTATTAACTTTTGGTTAAAAAATATATATTTTTCTAAAATTTATTTATTGGAAATTTTAAGCTTATACAAATAATGAATTTTTAACTTTACATTAAAAAACTATTATTTAAAACTAAAAGCTTAATTTTTTTTATGTCAAATTACTACTTCTATCATTGAAATTCCTAAAAAAAAAATTATCAAAAATTATGTGTTGTTTTATAGGAAATTTCTTCCTTAAAAAAAAACTTTTATTCTAGGGAAAAAATATTAACTTTAAATTTAAACGATAAAAAAATTTCAAAAGCTATACAATGTTGCCTTTTTATATTAAAATTTCATTTTGGAAAAAAAAATAATTATAATTGACTTTTTAAATCTATCTTTCTAGAGATACTAATTTTCTAAACCAAATAAAAACATAATTTAAACCAACAATTTTTTGCTTTTCTTTTAATAGATTTGTTTTACCTTAGTTTTTTTTTTCAAATTTAACAATTAACAATATATGTAGTTCTGATACTTTTGAAATTTCTTAAACAAAATTTATAGAATATTAGATATTTATAGAATAGACATTCGAAGTATCATGAAAACGTAATTGAACTTTTAAAACAAAATTTTGGTATGTATTTTTTATAATATTTTATTTTGCTTTAACAAAAATAATATATAATACATATAAATAAATATATACACATATATATATTATGTTTTAAATGTTTGAAAATTCAACTTTTACCACTCTAGAATAAATTTTGTTTTCTAATTTTTGTGATAATAAAAGTTATATACCAAAAATAGAATAAACATTGCATTGAAATTTTTATTAAATTTGATAAAAAATGATTATAATGCGAAAAAAATTATGCAATTGAGTTTAAAAAAGATTGAATACAAAATATCATATTTTTTCAAATATTTCCCTCCAAATGTCTTAATTATAATTATATTGCTAACAACTAAAAATAATTAAAAGAATCAAATTTAAAAAATTGTTGTAATAGTAAATTTTCATTCTTAATTTTGCCACTGTTATTGTCACTGTTTTAGTACAAATATCTTGTAATTTCAATACAATTTTGGGAAATATTTTATTATCTTCATAACTCTAGTAATATTGACTATTATTTAAGTGAATTTTATTACATCTACAGACTTTTCAAAAACTAAATTTTATTTATTTTTTATATTTATAATAAGTATTCATTATTTACCTATACTCACTTTGTATTTTTTTTAATTAATATATATTTATTTTCGATATTACCATTTTTTAAACATTTTTTGTTTAATTATTTAATTAAATACCTTATTTTTATTAAATAATTAACTGTCTTATTATATTCAATTCTGTATACTTATTTAATTCACTAAAGTTGATTTTATTTTCAAAATGCAAATATAAATTTAGCTCAATTGCTGTATTTTTTTTGTAAAATATTAAAAAATAATAATTCGAAATACATAACTTCTTTAGATATATATGAATAATATGATCACATTATCATTAATAATAATAATTATACATTTTGAAATTATGTAAATAATTATAAAATTTAAAAATTAATCAATGATAATAAAAAAAAAAGTAATATACATACTTACATATATATTTATTTATGTATATTATTTGTACTGCATATTAACATAATAAATAACTATTTGAAAAATATCAGTCAATCTGTATAATTTATTTTTATCAAATTGATTTTTTTTTTTTGTATTCATGATAGAAAAAAATTTAAAACAATATGGAAAATAATTAAAAAAAAAAACAAATATAGAAAATTAGAAAATGTTATACCATAAAAAAATAATTGTCATCTTATTTATATTTAAAATTAAAAAACAAAAAAAAACTATGTAAATGATTAGCAATTATTAAATTTATTTAAAAAAAAAAAAAAACTTATAAGAATATAATAAAAATTGTACAGAAAATTTAGAAATATAATGTAACGCTGGCGTTACAACATTAATTAATATATGAAATAAAACCTTTATTTTTATGTTATAAAAAAAAATAATGTAAACATACTAATCTATTTAAAAAAAAAAAAAAAAAATATTTAAATAAATTTGAAAATGTAATAAATTCTTGCATTTTTATTTGTTTTTCCTTTATCCGATTGACTTTAAATTTTACACCAAGACTTATTTTACTTGACAAATCAGTTCCAGTCATTTTTGAGTCAAAATTGTACTTTATTTTAGTGAAATAATAAATTGCCTACCCATTAGGGGCTGATTCCATACATCGTTTATATATTCGAATACCTTATATATTTTTTTATATATTTTAATCTGTATAGTTTAGTGAGTGAGGGTTTTGAAATAATATAGATCAAAAAAGTGTTATTCATGAACCTCTGCGCTATTGCTGATTTAAATTTATCATTTTTATTTTTTCGTTAATAAAAATTATAAGAACATAATTATAAAAAAGTTTTTGAAATGCAGATTGAAAGCTAGAAATAAAACCCTTGATTGTATGAAATTAAATTCCAAAAGTTTTTATAAAAAAATTGTTTATTAATAAATTTTATAATTTTTAAGGCGTACTTAGTAAAATATTTCAACAAAATTCGTAAAACTTATTCATAGTATATAAAAACATAATATTCATACATATAAAAATAAATATAAAAATTTAACAATAAAATCTAATTCTTTATATAATTAAAATTAAAAATTTGAAAAATACATTTGAAACTATATATACCTATATGCAATACATACATATTTTATTTTCTAATATTTGAATCAAAACTAATCTACAGGGTGATTTCTGTTTTTGAAATTTCTATCTAATATTTCGTAAAACTGTCCAAAAAATAAGTATGCATCGAACAGTTTAATTTTTATTCTTTTATTCATTGTCTTTTTGAAGAGCTTCACAGAAGCATCATATTTCAGAAACTGGGGAAATAACCGTAAAACAAATCAAACTATACATAGAACATAGTTCTAGTAAGCTATTGACCAATTTTAAGAACTTTAGAACTACTTCTTTTCATATATTTTGACTTGATTTTATTTTATAATTCACAGTCCACACCCTGTGCTATGAGGTTTTCTTGTAAATTTTTCTAATAAGAAAAATAATCTCGGTATGTATTTTTAAAAAGATCACTGGGTATTTATTGAATATACAAAATTGTTATTTTAAATTTTCACTAAAAAATTAAAATATATTCACTCATATCAGTCACACGAATCAGAATCTCTTAAAATACTGAAATTAAGTTTTTCTCTTAGATTCCAATGTTTTTGGAAGTTTGACTTGTGGCTTATACGTTGGTAAATCAATTTTAATTTTATTTTCACTATCAAACTCCCATTTATTATCAGCAATTTTATTGGAATAGTATTTAATAGGAGAATATGATCTTTGTTGCTTCATATTTGACTGTTTTGGCCGACTTAAATCAAAAATATTTTTCGGAAATGTTGTTAGAATTTGCTGACTTGCTTCTAGACGATTATTATTACTTCGTTTCACTTTCGATGAATGAAATTCTTCTTCATATCGTGGAATATATCTTGGCTTGCGATCATTATCTTCTTTTTTATTAGTATCAAACCCAAACCTAAATATTTTAGGAGTATGCTCAGATATTAATGGTAATAAAGTTTCTCTGGCATAGCGCTCCGCTTTTTCTATTAGTTCACCAAGTTTGAATGGGAATAATTGCACAGTGATAGGCTCACCTGAATTTTCTCTAGAATCCGTTTTTTCAGATGTAGTTGTTATTGTATCATTACGTTTCTGTAAAATTCTAGGTGTCGTTGATTTAAGAACAGGTTCTAAAATATCATCGTCTGAATCATCTAATGAATGCATATTTCGACCCTTAATAACATTGTTGCGAGCAGATTTCAATACTGGTTCAAAAATTTCAGTTGCTTGTGAACTCAAACTACGACTTGATTCTATCGAATCTTTTTCTAATGAATTTCCATCTATGATTGGTTCCCAAGGTAATTCACTAAGTTTTTTAGTACCATTCACAGTTTTTTTCCCTAAATCGTAATTTGATCCTAAATTAAGAACATCTTTTTTATGTTTGATATGCTCAATGTCATCGTCCCCAAAATCAGATTGATCAGTCTCAGGTTTATTTGTTGCACTTGGTGTTGAATCTGTAGTTGTAATAAATATTGTCGTCGCTTCAACCGGTTCGCAAACTCCTGGTTGTAATTGAAATGATTGTGGAACAGCGGAAGAAAGTGACAAAGATGTCATACATATAGAATGACTTCGTCCGTAACTATCAGTTAAAACAATCTTATCAATATCCCAATGAGGCAATCCTTTGGATAACCAACCACTGTATGATTTATATTGCAATGACAAGTTCGTAGGGAAACCCAAAGCAGGATGTGGAACAATAATTTTTGATATAACATCTCCTGCAAAAAATTCAGTATCTTCTTTTCTAAAATGACATAATAAAATTGCATTTGATTTTATAAAGTATCATTAAAATATTATTAAAACGATTAAAATACAGACATTGCCATTTAAAATATGTATGAGCAGATTCTAGCCCATGAATTCCGTACGAGTGAATTTCGACCGCGGAATCGAAATGAATATCGACCTGCGTGCAGAATTAATTTTTTTGTCCTTTTCATAAAGAAAACTTTAAAGTTTTGAACGAAATTCGGACAACATCACATATAGCCAAGAAAGATTCTCTAATTTTAATGTAATTTTGATGAATAAGTTTTAATAATTCTTTTCTTAATAAATTGTTTAATATACATATAGTACATATAAAAATATGTTGATCATAAAAAAAGGGCTAAAACTTTACAAGTAATGCTCTAATTTTAAGTATTTTAATTCCTTCCCAAATTATTTTATTTTAATCTTTTCTACTTCCCTTTTACTTAAGCTTTTTCGGAGTGTAAGTTAATGAAATTATTCTATAGTCCAGGGGTGTCAATAACGTCGATCGCGATCTACCGGTCGATCGCGTAATGATTTTAGGTCGATCGCCAATAAATATTCATATTTCAGATATTTATTTCCTTTCAAATTGCCATTTTCAATTTCAAGAATCAAAAAAATTTATCTAATTTTCCAAACATGTTGGCACAATTAAAAAGTTCTGCTTCAACTAATTATGATGAAAATAAATATATCAAAGAAATTAAGAACGTTATTGAAGAATTTGGTGATCGTTTCGAAGATTTTAAAAAACTTGATAATGTAGTTTTATTTATGAGTTTATGCGCAATATTTAAGCAGAAACAATTGCAGAAAACCTTTCAACTATTTTTGATATGGAGCAGAAATTATTACTTTACAAAATGATATTTATATTAAAGCAATATCTTCCGAAGATAAATTCTGGAAATATTTAGAGGAAGATAAATTCCCGAATCTTAAAAAAATTTGCCGAAAATTTATACCCCTGTTTGGTTCGACATATTTATGCGAATCAGCATTTTCACTAATGAAAATAATAAAGTTGAAATACCGAACTAATTTAACAAACGAACTCTTAGAATTTGGGTCCCTAAATATTGCCTTCTCTTCTTACTCCTGCTTTTAGAAAAAGTAGATCGCAGAGAATTTTTACTGCGTGAAGTAGATCTTATAGAAAAATCTGTTGACACCCCTGCATATAATTGTTTAACATACCGATCTTCATTTGAAAAATTTCAAAATACTTACTCAGAAATTAGAAAAGTTTCGTTGAGACCACCTTCACCTTCTAATGTTGCTTCAATTTTCCCAATAGTTCTTAATGGCAAATCATTAAATGAATTGAAAATTTCCATCTTAAATTGATGGGCACAAAATGGTTCTTCTTCTCTGGTTGCTAAAAATAATTGTCCTCGGCCAGTTGATTTGTCTGCATAATATCCCATATTACCACACATTGAACTATTTTCATTTTCACCACTATAATCATTTTCAGAGTTTTTACAAGGCAAACATCTGCCTTCAACAAAATTTTCAAAGCTGTCACAGGGAAAAGCTGGAAATAAACATCTTGGTGCAACTGAATCAATGAAGAACTTATATGCTCTACGATGATTACAAAGAGATCTTGCTTCATTTTCAGATGGTTGGGCTAAAATCAAAATTAATTCAAATAATTTCAATTGTAACTTAAATATTTATTGTGTACTGTATATTACACCAAATAAAATCAGTAACTGCTCCCAGAAAAAGATTAGAACAACCAGTTTGCACTCTGCCACCATTTGGATAAAAATCTACATGCCCCATTGGTTGGAACGAACCTAATCCACCAAGAATCAAATTTTCTCCGTTTGAATGAATTACATCAACATATTCAGCGTCAGTGCTATCTAGTCTTACTTTAGGATGTTGAGATTCAAACAAAGGGCCAGCTATTATAAATAAATAGTTTATTGTAGTTGTCAGTTGTTATATATGTGAATATTAAAGTTTTTTTCCACTTACCTGGATCTAAACCCGTTATTCTATTTAAACCTTTAAGTTCTGCTCCAGCAAAACCAGCTGCATGAGCTCCTAAACTAAAACCTATTATATGAGTTCGAGCAAGATTTAATCGTTTGTACTGTTTTAAGTACATCAATAACATGGCCAATTGTTTTCCCACTAACCGTGTATTTGTTGCAGCTCGAACATAATTTGGAAGACTTGCCCCGTTTTCCCAATCAACACAAATTACAATGCAATTCTCCTATACAAAAATAAAGCAAATAAATTAACTTCTAAATTAAAATTAATAAAGATTCGAAAATTATACTTACTACTGCCATTAGAGCTGTTTTCATCTCATAAATCCAAACATGCGGACACGCCGAACCAAATCCGTGAACTATTACCCTAACGGATAGCTCGTCGAATCCATCTAAATCATCCATAGTGAAAGTTGACCTTGAAAATGGAGTCGTGGCTTCGTTTGAACTTCTTTTTCGACTTTTTGAAGATAAATTCTCAAAGGCTCCTGTCATATTTAAAAATGGTAGCTCAAGTAAAGGTTGTTCACTTCTAAAATAATATTGAATTCATGAATTCGACAAAAAAAATTAATTAAGTATAATAAAAACAAATATATTAGAATTAGAATAGAAATATTTTGCAAATATACTCATTTTATTTGACTAAAATTTGTTCAGTGGATGGTTTTTTCCTTTTAAGATTGAAAATGGTTTTTAGCCTTTAAATGTATATTCATTATATTGTACTATTGTGTAGTTTGTTATATCTTTAACATTTTAATCAAATATAAATTCACTATAAATTTCGAAGCGTAATAAAAAGAAAACTTGTTTTTTTTTGGTACAAACCTTTTTCTCGTTGAATAGAAATAAAATTTGGTATTTATTTCCTCGGGATGTGATGGTAGCATTTCTAAATAACTAAATGGACCAGAATCTTCAAAACATCCTAATTCATCATAACATACACGTTTTGTTGCCCTCTTTTTTCTTCTATGTTTTGATGCAGCCCATTCCTTAATTGAATTTTGAATTGAATATAAAATTTTTGCATCATCTTTCTCATCCAATGCCTCTTCTTGTGGAGATGGCCATCTAGGGATATTTTCGTTTTCTATATATATTAAAGAAAAAAATAAATAATCCAAATTTTTACAAAATTAAATCTACATTATGATTACTTTGTCAAAGTTTTCATCTACTACATATTTTCATGGATGTTTTTAAACAAATATTACATTCGGTTGCAGTTAGATTAATCGGGCTGAGGCTCTCTAACCTCTTTGGATATTTTCTTCTTGGTCCTAGTTTTTATTATGATCATAATTTAATGTTGGTTTGATAGTCTACTTTAAATGCTTAAAGCGTATTTCCAAATTATGTAAATGTAATAAATAAATCAAAACTATTATTAAGTAAAGTGAAGCACGTATTTATAATCTTATTGTGTAAAATGTTAATTCTTGGGATCAGGATAACTTAAGTTACAAAATTCCATCAGGATAAATCAAATTACAAAAGTTCCCTATACAATACATGTAGGTACTTATAAATAAATTTTAATTAAATTTGAAATTTTAACGAACTAGTAATATTATATGTATTTGATTACCATTATTAAAATATGTAGTTATATATGAATATTACCTAATATTGAATTTGTTGCAAATGTCCACTTTAGTTCACAGCAAAAAATTAGCAATAATACACTAACTGAACGACTAAAGAATTGCATTTTTTTTAAGTCCAATACCTATTTTTTATTTTTTTTTTCTTATAATTATTTCTTTTATTTGTTTATTTATTATTTATAACTGATTTTATTACAAAACTTTCACTATATTAACCGCATATTGTTATTACTTTTTTGTTAAATTTATATTTTTTTTTTCTATAATTTAAGCATTGATTGTCATAGTTTTATAAAAATTACAAAAATGTTAATCAACGCCCGCGCAATACCGATCTTAAATTATTTTTTTTGATTTTTAATTTTGTTTACTTTTAATTTCACTTTCAATTTCAATATTATTATTATTAGTTTAATTTTATCGCATTGGATGTTTCTGTAAAAATTTACAACATTCACAGCCGGTATTTATATTTATTTAACTATGAATTTATTATTTTATGTAGTTGGTTGGGTTAATTTCATCAGGAATTTCCAAATAATTTAAATTATTTCCATAAAATCTATAATATTTGATTAATTAAATTCTTTCTTGTATCCTAAAAAGAAAAAAAAATGGTTTTCAATATTAAGCATTGTTTAAAAAGATATGATATTCTAATGAAATCAATTAGTTAAATACACAATATCTTTAATTTTGAACTATTAAATATCTATCCTCATTTCCTCTTTCTATTTATTTACCATTCCAAGTGAAACTTAGTCCAAAAAAACGATATACCTGAATTTTTCTGGTAAATCGAAGTGACAACAGAACTCTTATACTACTTGCGTAAACCTCAATCTAACATTAGTTTAAAAAAAAAAAAAACAAATGAAAATTGATAAATTCTCAACTTCATTTGGTGTGCTTAAAACTTTGCTACACGAAAATCTATTATTTTTATAATTAATTTATTAAAACTTAAATTATATTTTATTTTTATTTACCTCTAAAGGTTTTTCCAAAAATTTTCACAAAAAAAAACTATACTTGTTGAATAAAAAAACGTGTAAATTATTTAATTTTAATATGTGTATCAGACATTAAAAATGTATGTCTCCAAAGAAGATATAAATAACATTATGCAAAAGATACGCATAATCGAATATTAGTTAAATGTATATAATATGTTTTGTTTGGTAGACCATAGAAATGTTACTCAATATTGTTGTGAATCAGTTATTTTAATGACGTTTTATTGTCGCAGATAAAATTACAGTAACTGTTATTTATTATAATGTATAATTTTTTTTAAACTTCATTTTATAATTGTTACAAATCTATCAAATAAATATAAAATATTAAAAACTTACATATATACTTGATTCATTCAGAAATTAATTCAACAAAACGATTGAATTAATTTTGTTCTTAAAACTAAATTGTTTGTATAATCAATTGAAAATCATCTTAATTTTAATGGTAAAACAAATACATTAGTTTAAAATAATTTTATAAAAAATATTGTATTCAGTTTTGCAATATTGGAATGTTTTTCGTACTGGCAAATAAATTCTTTTTCCAAAAATAAAGATTCTGTTTCTCAAATATTGATCCTTTTTTAACAACAATGAATAATAAAACATTTTTCTTTTATTTTAAAATGGCGAAAACACAATCCAATCACTATATATATTCATTTTCTACTTGTGTGATATATATAAGTAGTTTTATATAAACATAAAAATTAGGACCAATAAACATTCTTCATACAATCTTATTTATAGAATTTTTCTGCAGTTATATTGCTTTCAATGACAAAAAGTTAAGAAACATATTCAATTCATAAAGATTAAAGAGATTTATTTAAACAAAAAAAAAACTTTATCTGCTATTTCTTTCTCACGTGACATACATTTTTAAATGCAATTATTAATATTATTATTATGTTTTTTCCATGTTCTCCATTTAAAAAATTATCCAAGGTTGAAATATAATTCTATATGCATTTGCAAATTGTTTATTTTTAATATTTGAGAAATCAATCAAAGTAAAAATGTTTATTGTGTATTCTGTATATATATTATAACATTGCAAATAATTAATAAAGTACATTGGGCAAACATAAATAGAAAACAACACTGGATTATTAATACCGTACCTGTACTAATATAATATGATAAGATAAAATCATTGGATAATTAATTTCTCTTTGAGTTGTGTTTAAAAAACTAAAAATAAAGCATAAGCTTAAATTGATATTTTCATATTAAAGCATCAATAACTACATACTATTTTAGAATGTTCTGATACTATATACATTATTTTATATTTAATTTTTCATTGATATAAAATAAATTAATTTAATAACAATTAAGTTCATAGTTCCAATTATAAAAGTTGATTTAAAATTCACATATAAATATTAAAAAAAAAATTTGAAACCATAAAATTTGAGTGGCCTTAAAAACCTTTATGTGTTGATAGCCAGTAAAATATGAACCTAATATTTGTCGTAGTGATTTTCAAAATTAAAATAAAAGTCCCAAAAGGATTGGAAATATTGGATTTAACAATTGAATATGTAAAAGATATTTTATACAAAAATTTCGAACAATAAATTTAGCATCTAAGTATAATATTTTATAATTGAATTTTAATATTATATAATATTTTGTTGTGCAATAAAAATAAAAATATAACTATAGGTATATTCAAAATTTTGTAAGATTTGAAAATAACATTGAGAAAATCAATGTTGATTGTAAAATACTCAATTAAAAGGAATAAAAGAAAAACCATAACAAAAAATATATATATACAATAAAACGAAACAAATTGTTTTACTAAAATAACAAATTAATAAGATTTATTTATTAAAAGCGCAAAGAAAAAAACATTACTAACATTTAGTATCATAAATTAAAATTGCAACTATTCAGATATTGCTAATCAAAAATAATTAAGAAAAAAAAATTGTTTTTGTTTTTAATTTAGAAAATTTCATTAAAACCTTCAAATTTATTTTGGTCTAAAAAAAAATTAAATAATTCAAAGATTTTAAAAAATGTATCCATAAGATCAGGTTTTTAATGATACTACATTCCCAAGTTTAGACGCACTACACACCTATGATCTTCTTAAATATGGATTCAAATCTTTACAAGACAGTTCAAAAAATAAGCGAAAATTCGGTTTGTCGAATAAATGTGAAACAGATGATTTTATTTATTCAATAATATTTAGAATTGTACAGTGAAGTGAAGTACAAGTACAATGACATGAAGGTATATTCAGTAATCATTTTTTAAGATATTATTATATCACGCATACCGATAATAATAATAAACGATAATAGGAATAAAATATCAAGGCTTTTCTTATTTAGATAATTTCGCAGTAATAAAATATTGAGTTATCTTCTTCCACAAAAAAAGAAGTTATAGGTATATACACCCCGTAGCACTTGAATAGGGCCAACACATTTTCATTTATTTTCATATTGTTGGTTCAAGCGTATTGTTTTTTGTACATTTCTTAAGTTTTATATTTTTGTCTTTCAAAGAGCCTCCTGATATAACTTTTTGTGCTTATAATACATTTATTTTTTCAATTTAATGTTCAAAATATGGTGGTCCTATTCAAGTGCCACCACAGGGAGCTTTTCAATGGGGTCAGTGTAGAATATCCAGTAATGGCCATTTAATGTACAGATAAATGCAATTTAATGTATAGATATAGATATTATTAGCATTTTGAATTTTGACGCTGAGATGCATGAAAGTGCCAAAAATCGTCTTTGAATGCTAAAAACCAGGACAAAATTGCATATTATACAATTTTTATATAATTTTGCACTGTTTTTTTTACATTTCTAGTATGATTTTCTGTCATCGCAACATCAAAGTTCAAAATCCCAATATTATCCATATTAAATTACCTTTCAAATGGCATTACTGGAATTTCTGCACCGACGCGGCATTAAAAAGCTCCCCGTGGCTTTTGAATAGGGTCATCATATATAATATACGAAAATATATTGGTTCTATCCAAGTGATATGGGGTGTATATATAAAAGTATATATACCGTATATTTTATTATACAACAATGAAATTTTTTTTAAATTAAATATACGCATTTTGAATTAATATTTTATTAATTTTAGTATTTTTTTTATTACTGAATAATTATTATTTTATGTTTGTGCGCGAATGTAATAATTAATAATTCATAAGTCATAGTACAAAATTAGATGTCACTCAGTTAAAAGAACCTATTAAGTCTAAGATTAAAAATTGAGATTCTCATAATCACAAATATTACCCAAATAAAATCATTTCATAAAATTTAAATAAATATTTCATTTATAAATATTTAGTAACTATAATTTTTAATTCAGAATAATTCATGATATAACTGAAGAATCGAATTATCTACAATCAATAATTGCTACCGTCCGGCCATCGATTTTCAGACAAAATTTCCTCTTGGAAAGGCAAAATTGTTTTTTATACTTTTCAATTGACACAAATAATAAAATAGATGATTATGTTGAATCTAAATCAATTTATACAAGAAAGAAAAATATTTATCTATTTATTATATATCTATTTATTAGCCTAGTATAGTAAATAAGAGTCCTCTTCGAACGGTTATTTATAAATACAGTTTTTTTTATAGGTGTCTGTATAGTCTTTAACTATTATAGGACTAACTATAGTAAATTTATTACATTCAATATGCAACGAAATTATAAAAAGCAAATTAATAATATTTTATATAAATAAATCATTCCTTGACAAAATGAAATAAACTGACTACATTCATTTTATTATATCCAAAAAAGACTAATTCATGGTATAAAAGTCACATGTATAAGTTTATAAAAGTGAAAATGTGTCAGATGTGTTTATAGTTCGTTGTTTAACGTCGCAGATATATAGGAAGTTGAATAGCTCCACTACGATTCAAAAATCTAAAAAACCATTTTCAGAATTCGATAACAGTTAAACCTAAATTATGTAGTTTATCTAAACTTTTAAACTTATAATAACTATTCTTACTTTAAAAAAAAATATGTAGTAAAATCAGATAACCTAAAATGAGTGGAAAGTACCTACAATAATAACTTTTATTTAATACAATTTTTTGCTAATTTCTTATCTTCTGTTTGATGATTGAACTTTTTATTATACTCAAAACAATCACAGAAAAATTTTATAACCTTAATAGTAACAAATTATTATTATTAGTATAATATTTTTTTTTGTTTTGTGAAAATAAAGAAAATTAGAATTTTTAGAGAAATTTCTATTGCTTTTTTGTTTTGTAATCTATCGTACCGTACCTAGATCCAATTAAAAATAGAAAAAAAAAAACTATAAATTATTTTGATCTTTATATTTTGTGGTTAGTGGGTTAAATCTCAAAGGTCTTGATTTAAATTTAAATTTAAGCCAACAGTATTTTTATGTATAAACATTCAGATGTCAAATATATTTACATTTAAGATAATGTATGTATGTAAATAAATCTCAAGAGAAAATATAATATAATTAAAATATCACTTAGTTTTTATAAAGTAAAGAAGTAAACATTTATTATTTGAAATAGAAATTGGTTGGATCAATAAAAAAAATTATATTACCATCACAGTTGTATTCCGCAGCAGCATATTTATCTTCGATCGTGTTATTTTGTATTTTATATTTTAAGAAACAAGTAAAATAATTTATTACTCTTAAATCAAAAAATGAACTTTCAAACATTAAAAATAAATGTAATAAAATATACAGATGTTAAATTTAAATTAATTCAATTTTTTTAGATCAAATACGATCAAATTACAATGGCACTACATACAAAATGTTCCAAGCAATCATATTAGCTTGAAGCTGTAATTAAGCATAATAATTGAAGGAAAATTCATGTTTTCAACTTTCAAACTAACTTTTCTCATAGAACTACCAACTGTAGGACCTAGAAAATCTTTTTTTTTTCTGGAAGCCTATATAATGAATGTGAGAAAATAAGAGTTTGAGCCCGATCGCTGCAGGGTTCAGAAATTCTGAGCGTTTATCTGAAAAATGGTTTTCATACGTTTTTTAATTTAAAAAAAAAATAGCAACACTGTCGGCTAATTTCGTTTTTTACAGAAGCCACTTTAAGAACTCAGAATGAGTTTCTGTTTTACTTTTTAGAACACTCGAAATTAGCGGACATTGTTGCTAATTTTGTTTTAAATAATAATTTCGATCCTCCCTAATAATAAAAAAAATTCATTAACACAGTTATTGTTTGTCAAACTATGTTTTGAAGTTTTCTTTCTGTATATAGTTAAGAGTCAAAAGACATTAATAATTTTAAAAAGCCCGCAAACATACAAATTCACAGTATATTAATATTTGAAAAAAATAAAAAATAAAATAAAATAAATAATTTCTCTTTTTTATTTTGAAATGAAGATTAGAAAAATATTAACACTCTATTATAGTAAAGTGATAGTATTTTATTTTAATTATAAATTTACAAATAAAAATGCAAATTTAATTTTTTTTAATCTTTACTTTTTTCTTTTAATATTTTATTGCTTGCAGGCACAGAAATAAGGTGTGCGATATTGCTGTCGGTTAATTACTTATTTTTTTTACAACAAACTTAATTCTTTATCTTTATCAGTTGCTTTCATTTATTTTTAACTAATTTGTTTTATTAACATTTTTATTTATTAAGAAATAAGAGACAGACGTCCAGTATTTGAAAATATAGAATGGGTTGTGTTTCAGTTCATTCAATCATGATAAACTATATACCTATTTCACTAAATCTATTTCACTATCGAGAGCCTCAATACCTAGCGCAAACCCATTGGATTCACAATTAATTTCAATAATTCTTAATACTAATTTTCCATAAAAATTTTCTATTATGGTATTAAATTCTTTGCACATGACACCTACTCATTAACTTTTTTTAGCAATCGTCCTGGTTTTAAGGTTAAGAGTTATAATATAATTATAAAATTTACTCTAAGAATTGTCGATTATGGTATTAAATTCGTTGTACTAGCTATAGTTCT